>OY982539.1:11242346-12484693 GCA_963859965.1 Ceramica pisi
TAAACCATTGTTATCCGATTTTCCCAACGAAACTATATTTCGGAAAGAAAGCTTAAAAGAACCAACCGTCCGATATTGAGGCTGAACCTATGTAGATCCCCTAATTTCGGGAGTGACAAAAAATCGCTAAATTTCCCAGTTCATGGCACAATTTATCGCATATTTCATTACCCAGCAAAAAAATTGATACGGTACGAAAAGAATATTTGTAAAAATGTTGTTTTTACGAGCGTGATCCAGGCTGGAGCTGAAATACACATTATGTAGGTACGGTATAAACGATTCAGTGATGTAGCAAATACGAAAAACGTTACGTGAAATATTATTATAACGTTGCGGCTTTGATTCAGAAAGAGATGTCTGATTTCTGAATGTTTAGATCTTTACATCACCAATGGTTTGGTTACCATGATTTTCTTGATATTTAATCACAAATGAGTTTTCACACTTTTTTTGTAACATTTATTGTTACCATACCATCACTCGATATATAGACAAATGAAACCTATCACAGTGGAAGAAATTCAGGCAATCATAAACCTTAAAAATCAGACTCAGAAGTTATTTGTTTAATAGGCTGGATGCCAGGACTTTTAACCGACAAAACGTCAACGTACATTTCAGAACCATTTTATAATCATCTTTCGAATAAGGCGATAATTGAAAAGAAAACAAAAGCGTTCGCAAATCGCAAAGTCCTCGAAAGATAATGGCGTCAAAACGTTAAACAATACAGCAAAATTTTACAAATATAAAGCTCTTGTGAGGATTACGTAATAGCGTTGTTAAAATTACATCACGTTTTATATTAAATTATAGAACAGAACAGAACAGAATCGTGTAACAAAGCGACAAGACCGGTCCCTAAGGATGAGCCGACAATTTTCTAGGTCAACATTGCATTTTATTATTTGCTTATTTTATTAAAATCGCCGTCAAGATAGTAAATGTTTTAGTATCAAATTCATCCTCATCAAATTGTCTGTTTCAGTTTTCAATTCTTTGTTGGTGCAATGTTCGGATTTGTAACTTTGCTTTGAATTCTACTACTATTTTTAACTAATTATAACCTTATGGCCGTACACTGTCTCTTAAGACACATGCAGAACCTAGTTTAAGAGGCAGGGTAACGTTATTGTCGACAGATGTACCATGTACTTACACGTCAACATGTTCTACCATAAAATGTAGTTACATACCTTTGTAAATCTGGCTAGCAACTAGATTAGCTTTCTTGTTTTCTTAAAATCTGTACCTTTTTATCAATAAACAATTTATCCATTTATTATAAATTTTAGAGTTGGTCAATGGATGAATGAATGGTTTTTGTAGTTATTTTACGCAAAATCTACTGAATGGATGCTGATGAAACTTTGCAGAAACATATTTTACATCATTGCTTTTTGCAATTTAATGGACATCTTGTAGTTTTCTCGTACTGATGAAAAACATACACTTGGGTGTAGGTGTAAACACACTAGAACTCAAGTAGGTACAGACAAACATACATACCTACACGTGCAGACGCAATTAAAACCAACTTCCACAAAACGGATGCCTAATGCTGAAACCGATACAACTCTTACCTACACGTGTAAATAAAATCGTCCTCCATATATCCAGCATCAATGTTCATGTTTTTCAAATTCAATTAGCTCCCGGAACCATTTAATCCGGATTTGCTTACCAACCAAAGGGACATCGCAAACGTTTATTTCAGGATTTACAGCTCAAGTGTTGCTTAACGCCAAAGCTTTAGTAACGAGGACACGTTCGATATATTTTGTTAAAAATGTCGCTGAATTTTTGGTATTGGAAATCGTTGAAGAATGATGAAAGCGCTTTTTATCGGTTTTATAATGTGGTCAGCTATAAAATGTTTTGTGTTATATTCGTGAAATACTTATAGTCCTCCTGAACGATTTCAACTAAGGCGGCCAATCTCAACGGAGACTAGCCTTTTTTTTTTTTTTTTTTTTTTTCGGTCGGGCCACTCGCAGTTCACCCCATCTGAGGGACGGAGACTGCTGAACCGGTCTATCCTGTGGTGGCCTCAAATGAATTTAAGGCCCCCAGCCAAGGCAACAAAAACTACAAACTACAACTCCGCTCGCTGGGGGCACCCCCTGTGGGGTACGGGCCTCTGCTCAGCGGCATCGTTTTGGGGAGGACAGCAAGGGACAGGCTGGGTCATGATTTCATTATTTAGGGAGTTTACAACTACTGGCTCAGCTTCGCGGGCTGGCTCGTTTTGCAAAAGACGGGGAGTAATATCATTACTGGGTCGTCGCGATGGGCCTCGACGGCGAGGCGAAAATGGCGGTCCGCGGCGGTCTGTGTGTGTGTTTACGAAGAGTACTGGTTTCCCTACAGCTCTCTTGAAACAGGGTGATGGGGTCGTCTGGTTCGACTAGGGTGTGGCGGGGGCGGCGAATCCTACTGATGGAGGAGGGAGCGTATCGGGCGGCAACGGAGACTAGCCATCGATGCGGGACATTTATAGTGCACAAGTTTGTGGGCAAACACAGGTGCACTCCCTGTCCATCACTCTCATATTTTTTCTTTTACTTGATATGGGTTTGCTCTTGACTCTAGTCTAGGTCAGAGATGACAGAGACAAAGTCTACGATAGAGCGAGCTTACCTAGAAGTAGCCTGTACCCTCTAACTTTGAAAAGATTAGGGTTGTAAGCATTCGGAAACACAGACGCAGGCAAAGAGTTCCACTCCGTTGCTGTGATCATTATGGACGCTTGGAAGCGCTTAGTGCGAGTTGGTGGAATGGCAACGCGACACGACCGGAGAATGATCTGGCGCTTTCGGAGGCACGGGAGTGGCAACATCCAAACTCCGAGCTGTCTCGCGGTCGCAACCGCGTCTGCCGAGTGTGGAGTCCTGGGTTCGTTAAGTACATACTAACATAAAAAAGGTACAAAATAAGCCCAAATCGTTCATCTTCTTTCTCGCTTTCTTCGAGAAAAGCTCATGAAGGGCTTGAACTAAACCTGCAATGTACTGATTACCTATTAAAATTATCTTTATGAACGAATGTGTACCTAATATTGTAAGGAAGGACCAAGACAGTTCGTCTTTTAATACCTTCCCACTTCCTAGCAAAGTCAGTATAAATGCAGATGTATGTTCATCTCAGTTCCTTGAATATTTCTTAGCCACCTTTTACGACGCTCCCGTGAAGACAAATCTCACTTGTTTAAATTATTTATAAATACACCAACGTCACACCTGAACCGGCAATAAAGCAAAAATAAAATACACTCAGAATCCAATGTTCTCTCAATAAATTACATTTATTAGAACAGAAGTAAACTCCCTAATACCAAAGTAAACATTTCACTCATAAATTTATCTGGTATCCAAGATAATTGACTAGCTACGTATTACTTTAATTTATAACCCCTTTAAAATAAGTTTTATCCCTCGGAGAACGGAGCCGCAGTTCAATTTGAAGCTTTAACTTGAAGTTCAACTTCGCCATATCTTCCGCGGCCCCAGATTTAGATTATGGGGTAATTGAAGTAGCTTATATCGTGTCCTCTGTAGCAACCAGCTTTTATATTTGTTTTGTTAGGAGGTTTTGTGTCGTTAAGTATTTTGTTTTATTGCTGCCTCTGTTGGTTGATAAGTGTGCATTTGTCTTTGGATTAGATATTAGATGAATTTTCAGTTGGAATGTTGCATTCAATGCTTGGTTTTTGAAACTTAATCCATAATAACTGAATTTTAGAAACTTACAACACTACTAAGTAAAGTTAAAGCAAATACAACTTAATCTTCTTTATTCGTTTTATGACCAGCCTATCTTTATCCCTTATTACTTGGGATAGGCGAAACACCTATTCTTCTTCCATTTTGTCGTTCCAAACACTCTACTTATGCTTTTGTACTGACATACCTTCATATCATTCCTCACACAATCCATCCATCTTTGACTTCCCTCTCCCTCTTCATCAATTCACATCTATGTATATTCATACCTTTTGAAGTAGTACGTAACCTTCCTTATTCAGAATCTATAAAAATATTCCACACTCTTAGAAAACTAAAGTAAATCAGTAAATAAAACACCTTGGAGCGGCACTTATCTGATGAGCCGCACTTGCCGCTGTTGCCGAACCTGACCCAAATAAACCAGCACACTATCTACGACGACGTCGGCGTTGTTGGCGAGCAAAGAATTTAGTGCTGCCCCCTGTCGGACGCAACCCCGCAACTACTCCGCATCGCCTGCAACCTTCGACGAAACACTGGATTTATTCGGTGAAGTTAGTGTACCTAATCTTGGATAATTGAAAGGTGGATGGACAATATCTTTGGTGGTTGTGTTTCAAGACAAAGTATATTTATGAGAGTTATATGCAATTATATGCAAGAGTGTAGACTTTTTGCAGCAACCCTTGTTTTTATCTAATCTTGCTTGTTAGTTACCAATAATGTGACGGTCACACTACTTTCCTTCGACAAGGAAACGCCTGAGTTCTTTTTCTGCGATACTTTCCGATGATCAATCATTCAATAAAACCCAAAAAAAAACTCTAAACTTACTTGAGAAAATTAGTTTCAAAAAATAAATGAGCGCCTGACTTCAAAGCTAAGACACTATTTCATGAAAAACAACGCGTGCACAAATTCCTGGAGCTTGTTCTATTCCAAACATGGCGGTATGTTTACTACATCCGAGTGCGAACATTTAACGGCGTCGCTTGCCCGTAGAACGTGTGACAACATAACTTTTTGTTCACTTTTGTTGGAACACACCTGAAAAACGACAAAAAAGTCCAGCGTCCGCAGCCAGTAATTCACTGCCGTCATGACATGCAAACCCCAGTAGGTACTACTCGTAGCTGAGTAATCACATTTCGTGTTATCCTTTTGTTGCTTCGGTTAGGCCCACAACGCTGTGATTTCACCGGTATTATAGACGAAATAAAAGTCTGTCGCGCGCCGGAACATGTGATAGCGCCGACGTTTTGACAAGATTTATTTTTTTATCGTAATTTCCTTTTGTAACACTTACATATTTTATACCCAAAGCCCGATTGATAGAATGCTTTAACGTGTGAGTATTTCTAATAAAACTCCTGAAGAAAATGAAAGAATTTTATTTTTCGGAGCCAAGTAAGCTGAATAGAATTAACAGCAAGTTACTCAATAAACTGGGATGCAATTTGCGGATACAGGTATTCAGAGAACATTCGTGATAGGACACAAACTCTTGGATTATCGCCAGTGACTTGACGTGGATTTGTTACACGAGTAGAAAATTCAGTGTTCACCCACCTTAAGACTTGCCTTTCGGGAACACAGAGGCGAGGAGTTTCCTTATCATTATTTATTTACGTTCAGAATAGAGGACGCACGTAACCGTAAGTGATCTTAGCTGCAAGGGACTTCTAGCGAAAGTTTGTTAATTTTATGTAACTGGCGCAATTCAAGTATTCGAGAAGTAGTTTTCATCTAATGGTTTATTTATTTAAAGCACCTAGGAAGTTAACTTAATCATTCACCAACATAACACTTCCTTATTACTTACAATCACCTAAACTGCGTGTGTTTGGTACGAAAATGCAAATGAGCGACTCCATAGTTTCCGTTGCGCACTATTCGGCATAGAGAGGGGGCACCTACATCGGGAAACTGTCGGATTACGCGCTCCTGCTTCAAACGAAAACTTTTATCCTTCACTGTTTTTATATTCCCCAACTTGTGCCTACATTACAGTCCTACTTGAAAAATTAAGCAAGTTCCCGTGTTATTTACGATGTCTTGTATATTCTGTGTCCCTGCATACGAAATAAGCTGGCTTTCTGAAGACATTTAATGACGTATTTAACGACCCCTTGCTCTTCAGACTCACGGCCCAGACAACATCAACATTTAATCCAGTCTGGAAATCGCCCAGCCTACGCTACTCTCATATACCTACTGTACTCTTTCTTTTCTGAATAAAAACTGAAATAATGTTTTATAACATTTACGAGAAAAAAAATGTTATAACTCCCGAGCTGTTATTTCGGATAATTAAAAAATAAAATCTTTATAAACTCAAAGGCACTTTTCTGCTTGACGTGAATGTAAAAGAACGTAATTTCTGCAGTAAAAAGGGGTTTAAAAGACTTTATAATACATGGAAGGGTCATTACACGGCTGTTGAGTTCACAGCACACGTGCAAAAATAACCTCAAAATGTTGATATGAAACGTAGGCACGTGCTTAGTACCCGTAGGGGTGTGAGAGCCACTTGGCTGCGCTCAAGGCTGCCACACCGCGCTTCTTGAGATAGTTAATTTCCTTAGATAGGAGATGCGTTTAATTACAAAATGTTTCGACAGTACCTACACAACATTTAGCACCTATTTACACAACGTTGTGGACGATTTAATCTGCTTTTACAAAGCTGTATTATCATAACAAGCACTTCATGTAGGTATTAAAACTTTTTACAAAAAAATACAACCGACTTCCAAATTTTTTTTTTTTTTTTTCACTTTTTAGTGGTATCCCACACCTAACAACACCACTGCAAAATCGCAGAAAAGCAAAATACGCAATTTCGATTTCGATTTAAAATCTAAAATTCGTAACCGATTTTGATAAAATTTAAATGGGACCGATCAGCAAGTATATCCTTTCAGATAAAACAAGAATTTTTCGAATCGGTTCATAATTGACGGAGTCATGAGGTAACAAACATAAAAAAGACATACAACCGAATTGAGAACCTCCTCCTTTTTGTGAAGTCTGTTAAAAATATTATACAGTTCTTTTAAATTGTCTGTTGCCTCAGCTCTCTCTGCGACTAAAATACTGTGAATACATCAACGGAAACCAGAATGTTCACTAGGAATCACATGCGGAACTTCTATCAAAATACAGTTACACCTTCTATGTTACAAAACAAAAAACTATCATTTCTGCATAATCAACCCCAAAAAACATCATAAAACCGTCGACACGTCCCTCATGACGCGACACAATTCAAACAAATATTCACCCGACCATTCCTACGCACCAAATAGGTCAGCTAGCTCCGAAACTAATCGTCACAATGCAAAACAAAGGTATTACTGGCATGTCCAATTATTCCCCGACACGTTCGCTCTACGCATAGTTAAAATATTGAAGGACTGGGCCCAATCCATCTGCGTCCACAACCCCTGCTCTCTGACTAGGATTAATGGGAAACGTAATTAAAGTAGTTACCAGCAGGTGTGCCTATTGCTCGCATTGAGTGTAATGCGCCTGTAAAAAGTGTGGCTGGAAAAGTATTCATTTGTAAACCAGGCGAATGAATGTGTATGATAGTAAGAAATTAATTTCATAAAAGTTTTTAATGTTTTTAATCACTGATATGTTAAAGTAAGCCCATGCTTAACACTACATAATTATTATAAATTTACTTTACCTCCAGTTATAACGTGTTTAAGTCTTAACATTAAAACTAAAGAATTTTAATTAAAACGAAGTTAAAATACTGAATGGATACCGCATGTAATGACTGCAATATGACATCACACGATATTTTTTACTGATAATGTTAAACCGGGTAAACCCGCCACCGTATATCTACAGACTTATGATTACATACACGATAACTATTTTGTAATCGTTCTTACTAATTAACAATACTAATTATCAGATATCAGTACAACCGTCCTGCTGACCGGGAAATACCACTGAGGTTCAAAACATGTCAACGTTATTCCGATGATGGGCTTTATCAGATGTGGAAAATCTAAAATCATTGGAAGAAATGCACTCCAGTAGGTAATTGGGACAAATACGTTTGGCTACTTTAACTTTAATTCAATTATCAACATAATTATCACACACCTATCAAATAATACACATCTAATCGAACGGAAAAGATTACTGATTAACTATTTATTAACTCGGCACGCGCCATCCTATGTTTTGAACCTAGTCAATACCAAACAAATAATATAAAGATAAACAACTTTTTTTTTTAATTCATGACAATGCTGCTCTCCTATAAAAGTATTGGGTCACTCCCGTCTGGTAACGCTCCCGTTTAGTAACGCTAGATACAAATACATACTTACCCAAGCGGTGTATTGCATGCACCAGGTACAGTCAGTATGTCAAGCCTAATTTTGAAGGAATATAAATAACTAGCTGACCCGCGCCACTTCGTCTGCCTCACATTTTCCATTACTGCTCCGCTCCTATTTGTCTTAGCGTGATGATATATAGCCTATAACCTTCCTCGATAAATGTGCTATCTATGGTTCCTGACATTAGCGCGTTCAACCAAACAAACAAACAAACTCTTCTGCTTTATAATATTAGTATAGATGTTTGAAATATATTTTTATTAATGTATTACATAAAAATACATTTATTTATTTGAACTAAGCAATAATAATCAACATCATACGTTAGTACAATATACAATAGGCAAACTTTGTTTATTATATTATACTAGCTGACCCGCGCAACTTCGTCTGCGTCACATTTTCCATTACTGCTCCGCTCCTATTTGTCTTAGCGAGATGATATATAGCGTATAGCCTTCCTCGATAAATGGGCTATCTAACACTGAAATAATGTTTCAAATCGGACCAGGAGTTCCTGAGATTAGCGCGTTCAACCAAATAAACAAACTCTTCTGCTTTATAATATTATAAGTATAGATTCAATACGGTAGTTTTAAAACGAAAAATATCAAATTTATATTAAATCAATTCAGCTTTTTATTCTGACTTACTTTAAGGTGTGCTCAGTTCGTAATATAATAATAATAATAATGTGTCTATAAATATAATATTTTGGGTCACTCCCGTGACCCAAAATATTTAGAATAACAATATGTACAAACGTCCTACAGTCAGTAAATAAAATCTAAATTCCAAAAACAAAAGAATAACAATGTTAATTAGAAATTTTAACCAATGAGATTGTATAAAATCTCAGTGACTCACGTGGTACGAAGATTTTAAGCAATTCCATTAGTTAAAATGTATGTTTCCCCGCTCCACTGTCTCGCTCCGCGACAATGGCCTTAAACTATCACAAACACAGAGTGTATAAATGACTGACCGAATTTTCAAAACTAAAGGCACCCCACAAAACATTGCATAAAAATCATGAATTTTCCAAAAGTAGGAAATCTGCTCAAAAACAAGTCGAGAGAAAAATATAGTGAAGAGATAATTCACAGTACAGTGTCTATTGAAGTTGTACAAGTAAATAAAGCGGAAAAGATTAGCACTGGGAATTTATTAGGCAATTATTTAGCTTCCTGGCTAAAACAAGCGAACAAAATTGGTGGCCACTCTAAACAAATACTTAGCTATAATTCAAGTTAACGCCAGGATAGATATCGTTCCTACTTCCTTTTTGGAATAGGTATTTACATACACTAGTTTTTGCAGACTTTACGAATATTTTAATGCAGTATCCCAAAGATATGCATTTCCTTCATTTTCTCAAAATAAAAAAAAGATAATTACTGAAATACTAGGCGCTTTTAGACGTCATTATTTTTACACACTACTTCACTGAAAACCGCAAAAAGCATGTCTGCATTCAAAGGACACAGTAGGTACACATTAAAATATTTTCCTCAAAAGGAGTTCCATTTTGTTGACGTAAGCTACCGTGAACTTTGTCTATGGCAACGAAATACACACACCCACTTACAAAAGTTTTAATTACAATTCACAGAATACAGATACAAGTTTTTCGATAACCCGTATTATTAAACTTTTGTTGAGGAATTAGTTGAAAATTTCGTCTCATATTAGGGATTAAATCCACTTCTGTAAACGTTTACGGGACAGAAATAAGGGCCGAGGGTTTTGGTCGAGATTCATTTTGATTACGAACTGGATTAAGGCTTAAGATCCGTGGGACAGGACACACGATGACACGGGCTCCCGTTTAATCTACTACGATTAAGCACATGACCTCACTCAAAGGGAAATTGATAGACTTTTAGTAATTATTGGAAGCCGTGCCCGAGAGTCGTCGGCTAGCAGTAAGGCAAACTTTCGTGTAATTGATTTCGATATTTTTCTTTAAAATATCCGCTGCTTTACTAATAAACTTTTCTAGCTGTTATTCTTCGCCAATCCGAACGTTCCTGATATTGCAATGTATAAAGATATTTTTAAAACCATATTTTTTCTGTTGTACTTTCCGTACACTTAGGTGAGATGGCGTAGCTATACTTGGTGCCGTCAGAGGAAATCATTACTTTAATAGATCTCTAACAATTCCAGACATGCAATTTGAATTTCTCGCCCGTGACAAACAATGTAGGAAAACATCGCGCGTCGTGTGACAACACGTTCAATATTCAAAGCATGTGTATTTAGGTTATGCTTGGAGAAAAACTGTTGAAATTACCACCTGTCACTTTTAGGAACAATATTAAGTACCTGCGTTATCGATTGTGCAAAAATTGCGTTTTAATTAATCAATTTAGGTATTATTTTGCTACGCTTTCACAAGATAGTGTGTAAACAGTTGCATGTAGCTTATGTAGGTATTTTCAATGAAAAGAGAAATATTAGTAATCAAAATCAACAGGCATCGTTTTAAATACAACAAAACTCGAACGTCTGATTTATGCGCAAACACAGTTTTTGTGCATACCCATACCAAAATTTAAAGGTTTAAAACTAATAGTTACTAACAACTTAAAACTAATAGTAACGTTTAGCTTCTGATGGCAACCATTGCCCACGGCTTTCACAAAATGGCCGCCACCCCAACAGTAACAAAATATATAATAACATATGTAGACGCTGAGCAGTAAATTTAGTCAACGGCTATAAAACACTCGCGAGCCAAAGACACACGGAGTGGAACACATCCCAGTGGACGAATTTACCGACAAGGGGTGTAAACTACCCTGCACTCCATGAAAATGCAGCGTGAACATGTCCAGTTAAAATATATAAACACCGCAGGCTACATATACACCACCGAGAACGTAGTATTCTTTGGATTTTATAGACACATTTCCTTGCAGAAAGACTTGATGTCGGTTGACTAGAAAATGAGTGTCACCAGGCCAAAGCCTTGTCGAATTTTACATTCAGATGGTTTTGAATTTAGGGGAACACTGGGGGAGATTTTATTTTCACTTAAAGTGAGGACATGCAAAATGCTATGGTGTGGCTGTGCACTAAATTGTAGACTGTATTAAAATCAACAGTATCATTAATTTTGATCATTACGACTGGTGAGATCTTCACCAATAGACCGATCAATTTCTTTTCTCTCAATTTGTCTTTCTTTTATGTCGCAGCACTGTGTTTAGGTATGGATTTTGGGTTTAAACAGGTTATTTACGTATGCTCTTATTTTTATCCTATAGTTACTTTTTACTACTTTATCACCTGTGCATCTTTTTTTTTTTTAGGGATGGGAAATCATCCAATGACTCCTCCCGCTCTGGATGTAGCGGGAGGGAGTGTCAGACTTCTACTGACTAAAACCCATCCATGTTCCTTCATTGCCCTTTGTGTTCCGGAGCCACGGTGTCTCTTGCGAATAATCCCGCGACTCCGGCAGATCACCTGTGCATCTGTGGCTGTGTTTCTTGCTTTCTTTATTCAAAGAGAGATTATTAAAAAATTGATCATCGACCGTAGTTTGTTTTTTAGGTTACCCTGTAGTCGTTGATCCTAACGTATTTTTAATAGTTATTATTTAAGCGACCAACACGTTTAGAGCGTTAAAATTACTTCAAAAACACCTTAAAAGATCGTAAATCTTCGCGGTTATTGTTAAAAAGTTTTATTTCCTTTGTTCCGGCGTTTCGTGCCAAAGTAAAAAGTCCCACTTTTGTAACAATACCAACAATAGTGGTCCAGTATTTCGCCGTAGATTTGTCGTTGGAGTCGAAAATTTAGTGCAACCTCTTTTAAACTTGACCTGTTACTGGGATTAATGACGTCTGTAGAGTAGCATCTAAGTAAATATATTTTTGTTCACCTTACAAAATTTCGTAGTCGATTAATTAATTGTTATTGTTTTCTTTATTTAAATTATTGTTTCACAAGTTGTTAAGTAGTTTCACTCATATTATAGTAAAAATAGAATAAAATTGGTATGTGCTTAACATAATATTTCTTTTTCCTTCAATTTATAGTTTGCTTACTTCTAAATTCTCTTAACTAAGTATGACACTCTTTCCTTTAATCTGTAAAAATCAAAAATCCACATTAAAATATGTGCTTAAAGCTACAAATTATTACTTATAGGCAATTTAATTACTACAAAGTCATACTTATTAGTTCCTACATAAACTAAACCAAAAAAATCATTACTTCACCAGACAGACAAACGTGATTAAAATTATCGATAACAAATATTTATAAAAAATATTAAAACAAGGAAGTCCCCATTGCTCTCTAGAGGAAGTGTCGGGTGC
Source organism: Ceramica pisi (assembly GCA_963859965.1). Taxonomy (NCBI): domain Eukaryota; kingdom Metazoa; phylum Arthropoda; class Insecta; order Lepidoptera; family Noctuidae; genus Ceramica; species Ceramica pisi. Next base: position 11,254,770 of record OY982539.1, read on the forward strand.
TACGTCCTCTAGGGCAGATTACTCGCGCCGCCCGCTCACCGCAGCCCGCGCCCGCCCTCGCGCCGCTTTGTATTATCTCCTACAAGATTTTCCTTTGTAAAAACATCCAGTATAACTTTGCCTTTTAAAATTCCTGCACTCCCGTGCATCCGTTAATTTTACGCGATAACATTAGCTAGGGGCTAAAAAGAACGAAGTAATGCCTCTAATGCAATCTTAAAAAGATTACTTTGATTGTTACACCACCATTTCTATTCTAAGCATTTACAAAGGTCCTAATTCATTTTTATATCTGGGATCTTTTAAAAAAATATTTTTTTATCATTTATTATCTAAAACAAACTCCCAAACTGTGTATTTTGTGTTAAAATTAAAACTAAATTAACTAAAACTACTGTTAACAATTGTTTTTGACTTCTTTGATATAAATTATATGACCGTAACACTAACTAGCTATCCCCCGCGGCTTCGCTCATCCTGTCAACTGGCAATTTTCTTGTTTTTTTCTTTCATAAGAACCTTCTCCAGACATTAACTAACACAAAAAAAAGTATTTGCGAAATCGGTTCAGCCGTCATAAGTCATTTATTCATTTGTTTAACATAGGTACAGTTATAGTTGTAAATTGTTAATAAAGAGAGCGCTATGTTATGCCAGAGGGCGTACAAATTTTTGTTAGTTATTAAATAAATTAAAATGTCTGAAAATAAAAATAAAAACAATTAAGCCAATTAAGCCTAATACAAATGAATTAATAAATATCGCAAAAGAAATTTATGTCAATAAAAATAAGAATAAAAAAGTAAATGTCAATTCAGTACAATGTCAGAGCGCCTGAAAACAAATAATAAGATTATCCAATACTAATGTCAATACAAACATTCTAATGTCAAAATACAAAATACAGCCGTTCACGCGTGATGCGATCATCATCTGCCTAGCCATTTCCCAACTTAATTGGGATCGGCTTCCAGTCAAACCGGATTCAGCTGAATATCAGTATTTTACGTAGAGCAGCTGCCTACCAGACTTCCACAACCCGTTAACTGGGTAACACGGTACTTCTTGGTAATGCTGGAGTCAGATTTACTGGCTTCTGACTATCCGTAACGACTGCCTTAAATCTACAAATGACAGAATTACTAACCCAAAATTAATTAGTATGAGGACAGTGCGCGCCAAGCGTAGGTAGGTCCAGCAAAATACAGAGTTGTAATGTGTTAGATAGGACAACGAAATCTTGAAGGTTTGTTTTTGGTAAATGTTTTGTAAAAAGTCATAGAAGAAAAGTTGTTGTTTATGATGGTAGTAATAACAGTCCTAGTGCAAGGTTGTCGGTGTTTTACAAATAACCCTGTATATATAATTGAAGTAATAGAATAGCAAATTTCGCATCGATCAGACCCGTAAAAGCTGTGTAAATGCCTTCTACAACTAATAAGAGCTGGTGATCTTCAGAGGGCTCAACCAATTTTGATGAAACTGTTCTAAGAACCACCGCTAAAAAACCTGCTTTCAAATAAAGAAAAACGCATCGAAATCGGTTCACCCGTTTAAGGGCTACGGTGCCACAAACAGGCGGTCAAACTTAAGACACCGCTCTTTCTTGGTCGGGGAATTAAAATAAATTTAAACTACGTTGGCTAAAACAACCAATGCAATGGATAAAAACCACTTACATTAAGAGTGCTTGTATAATTATTAATTGACATACATATTACATACATGACATATAAATATTGTACACTCCAAGTAACAGTGATACAATTAATGCTAATTTTAAGAACCTATCTTTCTACTACAGGTAGTACAAGCCAAAAATAAATGAATATTGGTATATGTACACATATCTGACATACGAGGTAAATAAGTGTTGCATCTAACAAAGCATTATATTTATACTACAGTCACCAAACGATAAACAAAACGTTAAATAACGATGAAGAATGGAGCACAAGAACCAAATCCATTAAAACCATTCAACAACAACACAAACGTTGAACAAGCTTATTACAAAAATCTATAAATCACACGCTTCGAAGCAAACTTCAGCGAACAGAAAGTTCCAAATAGAAACGGAACTTTCCACCTATTCACTCTTAAAGGAATGTAAAGTAAAAAGCCAGTTACTAGTTCGGTAGGTATAGGTGTTGCAGTTAGCATAAGCCACTGAGAGGACTTCCCGCCTCGTAAGTCACCCCCTCTCTCTAGGGCTGAAGGGGTGCCTTAGATGCCTTCGTGACCCACTTCCAAGTTCACACTTACACTTCACATTTCTATTCACATGATTATTCGCGCGAAAACTGCAGCTTTTAGAAAAACATCGGTCGCTTGAAATCGGGTTGTGTGAGTTGTGACACGTTTCGTCCGCTTAGTTTTGAGATAGTCTTTTTATATTTTTACTTTAACTGTAACATGGTTTCTATGGAAAAATCTATAGCAGAAAAAAAAGTTACCGTTTAAGTATCTAGAGATTATGGTAGACACCAGATAAATATGCATGACCCACATGCATTTATTGACTTTTTTTGTATCTAAAAACAGAAATAGAGACTGTTGAAGCTGTCCTGAATCGACTTCTATCGTGATCCTTTACGTTCTTTAGTAATGAAAAACGATTCATAATTTAATGTTCGGGTATCTACGAAGGGATATTAGGGAAATCACAATGTACTTTATTGCAAGTTTTTTAAAAAGAAAATTAACTTTGACATCTAAGTATTTGTTCCAGATAGTAACAAATCCTTAAATGTCAAAGATAATTTTCTTTGTAAAATTAGATCTATAAAAGGCACTTTAGAACGTCATCGTTCATAGTTTTAAAATACTCTAATTGCCCTTTCTCAAGAGTGCATAATAAAGAAGAACGGGTAAGAAACTAATCGACGGTAATAAAGACAATCTTTCTACTCCTAAAGTGCATCTAACTTCACCAACTATTACTTACTGCAGCGCCATTATTACACTAATACATTTATGTAATATAATCAGCTGCAGCAGAGGCCGCCTCCGCCCTACGAGTTAAAACTTTAATCCTATCTGTATTCACAGGCTGGAAACTCCGACTACACCGCAACACTCTAATGAACTCTCTTTGATTTCGATCTCTTTGTGAGTACATCCACCATCCGCCAGGCTTATATTGAACAAGTTCTTGATATCCACTAATTGAAATTATCAAGCCACTTGCTTTTGTCCTTTTTATTTATTGTTGTGAAATAAACCTGATTGTATCAGCTAGGAACGTATTTTCCGAAGTCTTATGGACAACGGAAAATACGTCCAAATGTTAATTAATTAATAGTGTATCTAGATCTAATCAACATGTTGTTATGATAATAATATCTACAGGTAATTGGGTAAAACACAAAATTATTTAGATACAGTAGGCAGCACAAACAGTTAGTACTGTGATAATCTCTTATTCTATTCAGTTCAAGGTAATTATCGAACTGATTGTCGTTGAAACACGGTAAGTTTAATAACCAAGGCCGTGAGATTTTATACTGGGTTTAGGTTAAACAGAAGTAACGCAAGACCTGATAAGAGATATTGTACTCCTACTCACCATTATGTGCTAACAACTTTTACTATGGGTCCAACTATGAAAAGCGAAATGAAGTCCAGATAATCAGAGGTGCCTTCCACCTACAGACATTTGCAATATCACCATTTGGCATCACAGATGGACCCTCATCTGTGATGCCAAATGGCGATGTCATGCCAGATTGACAGGTTACTTTTTTTAACAATTCAAGATAATTTATACAAACCGGCAAGGTTTGTAAAATTCTTAAAAAGTTAAAATGACTTTTTCTCTGTAGATGTCAAATAAATATAATTGACCTTACACTCTTGTTGCCTGTACTAGGTACTAAAAACATTTCCATATTTAAAAGAATGATCTATCGTTGATAATATAATCAGCACACATTAAGATTGTACATAATGAAACGGATTGATAAGATGGTTATTATACTATAAATTATACTTCCCTTTATGAAGACAGTCACTCTGATTTGTTTAAAAAATGAAACTGTTTCTCGGAGTGTGCTTGGCTTTGGCCGTAGCTGTATCTGGAGTGGAGATCCGGGTTCCTGAACCCAACAGCCCTGTATTTGGTTACCACACCCGGTTTGGTATTCCTGAGGCCTCAAGGATCAGGAAGTTGGAAGAAGCTTCAGTAGAAGATGCAGGTCTCAGCGGCCAAAGAATTGTCGGTGGATCCGTAACTGACATTGCTGCTACTCCTTACCAGGTAAAACTTTTGTTTTGATTTTAGCTTTTTTACGATATTTGGGTTGCTTAAAGATAACAATACGAATAATACCAGCAAAGTCAATCACGACAAACCATTTTCTAGCCTCCACAGTTCCCAAATTCCTTTTATTGTAAAAGTTAAAATAGCAATTTAGGAGAAGGATAAGACGCAGTATGCAAGAATTAAAACATGGCATTAGGCCGAAATTATAATTATACTAGCTGCCAATTTTTTTTTTCTTTCATAAGAACCATCTCCTCACAATAATAAACACAACAAAAAAGAGTTAGCGAAATTGGTGAGGCCGTTCACGCGTGATGCCGTAACCAAGACAAATAGGGATTCATTTTTATGTACGTAGATTAATAGAAGTTTAGTTGCTTTTGTAAGGAGATCAATTGTGAAGTTTCATAGGAATTGCTGTCAACGTACCATAATTAAATAACGTATTACCTGATTACAAGGTTGCGCAGGTTGCATAGGCAGAAGATTCATGTAAAATGCTAATACTCAGCTGCATCCAGCAGAAACAGACCCCAATATAGTTGGGAAATGCTATGCAGATTGTGCCACACTTAAGTAACACGAATATATTAAACCTAGTACTTACTCATTTACAGTGGCTTAGTAGGCGATTCGGCCGCTGAGTTTCTTCCGATTCGGTCGAAACAGGAATCTCCTTATTATTTATTTTTTGAGTGGTTTTCGGACGATACTTTTTATGAACGTTTTATACAGGATTATATTTTATGTAACTAAAAGTCTGGGAATTGTTGGAAAAAAGATAAAGTTTAAATACAACAAAATTCTTTACCTTTTTTTTAAGGATAAAAGAAAGAGATTCTTTTAAATTATAGTTTTTGTTTTGTTTGAGTGCCAATGTGCGTGCAATGTTTATTTTATTTATAGCTATTATTTATCCGCGGCCTCAAAAAAGTTCAATAATGTTTCTGCCGAATCAGTTATTCGCCATAAAAACGGATTCGGCCGAAACAACACTTTCCTGCTTCAACCGGTTTGAACGAAACTCAGCGGCCAAAACGCCTAAATGGACCTAGCTGCTTCAGTTATCATAATCTCATTTTTTTCAGGCTGGACTCGTCATCCAAATTTTGGTCATTTTCCAATCGGTTTGCGGCGCTTCCCTAATCTCTGCCAACCGTCTGGTGACAGCTGCTCACTGTTACGGCGACGGCATCCTGACCGCCAGCTCATTCACTGTTGTCCTCGGCTCCAACACTCTCTTCACCGGCGGCATCCGCACCGTCACATCCGACATCGTCATCCACCCCAATTGGACTCCTTCCACGGCTGCGAATGACATCGCTGTCCTTCGCATCAACTCAGTTACTTTAAGCAGTAAGTATTCTTTGATTTAATGTAGCAAATTCAGAACAAGTGCAGTAATATATTTTGAAGAAGCTGTTTCTCTGTTTGTCTCTTAAATATACATATAAGGGTGTCTGTCCGTTATAGCAATGCGAGGCAGTGGAGCGGAGAATAGGAGAAATATTAACCAATCATGTCAGGTAAAATGTCAGTGAATCACGTGGTGTGGAGATTTTATTTAATTCCATTGGTTCTCCGTTTCTCCGCTGCACTGTAATGGACAGGCACCCTTAAACGACAGTCTTTAAGTCAGGAGTGAATAGATTACTTCTAGGCAAGCGTGCTCCATCTTCGATCACATCCTCGCTTACCATCAGGTAAGATAGTGGTCAAACGCGTGCCTATTAATAATATTAAAAAATATATATATTTAATTAAGTATTAATATTTTTGACGGAAATGTAGACTCTGAGTGAGTAAACTCTGAGTTCCTGCTGAAAAATTCCACAAGAAAGATGATGATCTAATGTCAGTTTATTAATTTTAATTTCTTTGCTTGTTCCTAGATGTCATCCAGCCTATCGCTCTTCCCAGCGGCAGCGAGCTATCCAACGACTTTTACGGCGAGAGCGTTCTCGCTTCCGGATATGGCCTTACTGTCGACGGTGAGTGATCCAAGTCCCAGTTTTTAAAGAACATTTTAATATGTAAATTATTCTGTCACCATTTTATTAACACATTCACAATCCCTGCATCAAAGTAGCTTACAGAATCTTTAACTAAGGCAGATTAAAGACAACTAGTTTAAAAAACGTTCAAAAATTACTGTACTGCGGGTACAACTGATGCCCGCAGATGAGAGGGTCAGATGCAATTCTATAAAATTTTCACTTAGTTATTTACAGTTATAACCCCATTTTTCAGGTGGTAACATCAGTGTTCTCCAACGCCTGAGCTCCGTGACTCTTCCCGTCATTTCCAACCAGGAGTGCTTCAATGTGTATGGTCCCTGGGTGCACGACACCAACATTTGCACCAGCGGCACCGGTGGTAGGGGTACCTGCAGTGGTGACTCCGGTGGTCCTCTCGTTGCCACCAGCAATGACAAGCAGATCTTGGTAAGGATACCAAACCATTTATCATATTATATGTTGCCATATTTCACCACCCTAACATACCGAAATTCTCGGTGCTATGGGAAGCACGTTAAGCCGTTGTTCCTGGCTGTCATTTGTAGAGCTTTGGCATTCGTTACGGATTGCCAGAATCCAGAAAAACTAACACCAGTCTTGTCATAAAGTACCGTGTTATCCAGTTACTGGGTTGTGGAAGCCAGAAAGGTTGAATCCAATTTGTTTGAAAGCCAACCCGAATATAGTTGGGAAAAGATTAGGCAGATGATGATGTTCTCAGTAACATCGTTATTATAATAACTGCTAAAACCACACATAAACCCAAAAATATGCGAACAAATAAGGCACAATTTAATAAGTTCTTGTTTCGTGTTAACATTTCCTTACTTTACAAACAGATCGGTGTGACTTCGTTCGGTGCCCAGGCGGGTTGCGCAGCTGGCTTCCCTGCTGCTTTCGCCAGAGTCACCTCATACGTCAGCTGGATCCAAGAACAATTGTAATCTCCTTCTACACTTTCAAGAAGAAAATGCTTTGAATTAATTGTTTTTCACTAACATACACTAATTTTATTTTGAGATTATAAAAAAATCTAGTCTATTACTCAATACATGATGTATTTATTTATTATTTATTAAAAAATTATGCGCAAGTAAAGACACTACAAAGGCGGACTTAATGCCATAGGCATTTTCTACCAGTGGACCTTAGGGTCTTCAGGTTGGTCTTTTCTTTATGTCGCACCTACCATGCTGTCTCAGCATGGTAGGTGCGACATAAAGAAAAGACAAACCAAGAGGAAAAAAATACAATCTATAATAAATATATTGATTCATACATATAAAAAAATATATAATATATGTCGCGTCTTGGGTGGTCGAGCTGCGAAGCATCGGGTCATCTTCACGACCCGACATAATTCTACGTGGATGTGGGCACAGTCGTAAATTTTCGAAAACGAACGAAAATTTAACTTAAATCAAAATAAGGTTACAGCAAGAAACAAACACGTGCGTTGGTACTGAGTTCCATATACATAAAATTACTCTGTGGTACTGAGCGTATGCCAAGACTGCCCGAGGTTGACCGTCTCAACTCTCGATCCCTTCTCTAGTCCTCGCTGCATCTCCTCTACCGATGATCGTGTCCAAGCTGTGGGGCGCGCTTGCGTTTCCGGTAACGTTAGTCCACAAAATAATTGTTAGATGGCACTGCCTGTTGCACCATGGCGCCATCTATCCACGACATATATAATTATATACATAAAAAAATTACAGCGTTATTAATAAAACACGAATCCAACGAATTTCCGCTGTAATGATTCTTCCAACTTCCTGCGAATATGCTCACAACCTTCACCTTAAAAGACAACCGACTTATTGCCGTCCTGATGTTCAGAGGAAGCGGATTCTAAAGGAAGATCGCCTGGACAAAGAAAGAGGAGTGGATAAACCCAGAGCGGTGTAAGGGACATCGTAAAAGAAATGAAAAGAAAGGGTTTGGTTGGTGGTAGGACTTCTAAGTCCGCCTGGCACGCTACCACCATCATGTCTAAGTCTGTCGCCATAACAACAATGTTAACAGCATTGTTGTGTTCCGGCAGTTAGAGGTATGATAGCCAGTTCCTCTGTGTTAGAGGATTCCGGGTAAAGCTCGCTTCCATCTTCGGCCTAATCATCACTTTCCATCAGGTGAGATTTGGGCCAAGAGTTTCCCCATATTGAACAAAAAAAAAAAAAAGAGCGAAGATTTTTATTGTGGGCGGAACAAAAGAATTTAATTTGTGAAGTTACATAAGAGGGAGAAGAAGGATTATTTAGAAAAGAAAACAGACTTGTCAATGCCCTCAGCGCTCTGCGCTGGCGAATGGGTAACAATTTTAATAGTGATCGATGCGCAAATACGTTATCATACTTAAGGAGGGTGAGGACGAATCGAATGCAGTTATTTAGAAGGCGGTCAAGTTTATTTAGAAGATCTGCATTCAGATCATAGTAGCATATATCACCTTAATCAATTACGGGGAAAATTAAGGACTGTACAAGCGTTGCCCTTATATGAACTGGAAGATTTTTCAGTCGATACAGTGACAGCAACGTTCCGATAACTTTTCGACTGACACTCGAAACCTGCTTACGCCAGTCAACAAACCGAGATCCTACCTCGGAGCCAAACGGAATGACTGTATTGTTAAAGATTACGGGTGGTACAGTTAAGCCATTCAGTTTTCTCTAGCTATATAAATATCCCAACACTATAAAGGGTTAACCGCCACCCCAAATCGGTTGAGCTCCTTGATCGCATCCGACAAGTTGTTAACATCACTTTTTCAATCGAAATATATGCTTCAATCTCTATCAACAACAAGATTGAATGAAGTCATGCAAGTTTGTTAACAAACTTGCATGACTTCATTCAATCTTGTCGGCTACAGCCGACGAAACGGTTAGCCCTCTAGACTAAGAGTCATGTGTAGAGTCGACTAGCTGCTTGCCGCGAACACCTCGATGAGTAGGTCCTCTAATCCGGTTGCGGAATTTGTTAGAAATATTCACCGCGGCCCTGGAACGGTTTAAGGGGGAACAGGGATGGGTTTTAGTCAGTAAGAGTCGGACACTCCCTTCTCCGATTGCAATTAACCGATTTCAAAAAGGAGTAGGTTCTCTTCTTTGGAATCTATACCTGGACTGATTTGGAAAATTCTTTTTTTAATACTATTGCTAGGCACGCGTTTGACCACTCTCTCACCTGATGGTCAGCGATGATGTGGTTGAAGATGGAACACGCTTGCCTAGAAGTAACCTTTTCACTCTTGACTTAGTACTCCCAGGTTGTAGCTATCAGGAAACACAGACTCTCCTTTTTTGTTTGAAAGGATAGACTTCCCAGGTAGTCCTCACAACATCCACACAACATAACATCACGCCGATACGCTGCGAAGAGGTACGCACAATACACCGACTTCCGAAGTTTAAGTTATTTTAAACTTTGTTTATTTACTGGTTTTATTTGGAAGACGGTCTCTTGAAATATCGAATATCGAACCATAACCTAACAAAATATTCCGTTTTCAACGCACACTCAATTCACCCCAAACACCATACACATTCATAATATTCTCTTGCATGTTTAATAATTAGTACCTAAGTAATTTTATTTCACTGTTTTTAATTTTTATTTTGTATATCGAGTTTTATGAACAATATTGCAATTATTGTATGAGATTTTTATTTGAATACTATTCACATATTATCGTCTCCAGTACAAAATTATTATGTGAAAGTATATTTAGGGAGCCTGGTGGCCTGACATACAGGTTTTGTTAAAAACTTAGTTTAGGCAACAGTCCACAAATCTCTTACATATAAATAAATAAAATAAATAAATTAATCTTTATTCAAAAGTTCAAATTGGTACAATAAAACAATGAATCTTAGATAATAATATAGGTAAAACGATTTTAGATGCCTGTACTAGGAGGGTCCTGTATCACAGGCGGCAAGGGCGCAAACAGTGTACAAAAAATTGCCTTCGATTTTTTAACAATATTTACTTAATATTACAATTGTTAATTGAGTAATGTTAATTTATTTTACTAACCTAATTTACTTAATTAAACAAATATCCCCTGAAATTAATAATAAAGATCAAAAATTGTAGCTAAGTTTAGTTTACATAAATTACTTAATTCTAGCACTTCATTAGTTTCTCATACACAGTGTGAACAATTGGCGTCAGCAGAAATGTTTGCTGGGTTAAAGTCAATGTTGCAGAATTTTCACATAGCAACTCATGTATTGAATTGCGTTTGATTTTTGTACTGGGCGGCTAATTCACTTAAACAGCAACAAATTCAGGGGATGTAGGTCATCACAGCGGAATGCTCTTTTTGAATCAGCATCAGGTGTAAGTCCGGAAATCTGGCCTTAAGTATGACGCTCTAGGCGCCCTCATAATCGACGGAATTCATGTATCTGAATTCCGCTATCTTCCTTGCAGGGCACTCAGCGTCTCCTGTTTTATGATTGCTGGGTTTTTTAAAGCGTGAGCAAGTTGCACATTTAGGCATTTCAGTTTTCTTTGCACACTCTGCCATCGAATGCCCTGCTTCACCACAATGACCACACATACAGTTGACCTCTCTGCATGATTTCGCTGCATGACCATATTGTTGGCATTTGTAGCACCGAGTTACTAATGTAAAGTCCCTGACAGGACAGGAAGACCAATTTATAAAAAGACTCGATTGAGTGATCAGGGCTTTACGTAAATTAGCTGGTACTTCAATGACGTAGTTACAGGTCGACGCATCTCTCTTCCCAGATTTGTGGCTTAATTTTACGAAGGTCAGGAATGATTCCAAGGACATACCAGGAAACTTGTCGGCTGCGTTTTGTTCGAAAATGCACTTGAAGACCTCATTTTCAGACATGGAAGTCGGCACTCCTACGACCACGATCCGGGGTTTGCGCTTGTTGGGTACTAAGTTGTAATAATAATAATAAGTAATGGCTCACGAGGTTGTCGACATGTGGGATGTGAACACAGCAGTCATTGAGCCGATACAGTCGCGACGGCTAATGGCATAATTGCCAAGAGCATCAACAAACATCTCTAGATGCTCCCTTTGGGCAGCTAGATCAAGGGACAAGGCGCTTATAGTTAGGAGGTTCCTCTCTCGGGAGCCCTGACCACCGGTAGCTTGGACCCCGTTCCGTATACCGGTGGGCTACTGTTTTTCGCTACTACACACACAACTTACTATTTTTTTAATACAATTGATTTAAAACGTAAATAATATGTAGGCACATATAATAAAAAAGTAAGTATTTATTTATTTTGTAACCACAAATCATAGAGAAAAAGTTATTAAGTAGTCTACAGACACATTTTTAGAATTAACTAGCTGTCCCCCGCGGCTTCGCTCCTGTCAGCTGCAACTTTTTTATTTATTTCTTTCATAATAACGTTCTCTTGACAATAACAAACACAACAAAAAAGAATAAGCGAAATCGATCCAGCCGTACAAGCGTGATGCGATGACCAAGGGAAATAGGTATTCATTTTTATATGTAAGACATTTGTGGGTTGGCCACAACTAAGTTTTTTGCAATACCTGTATGTCAGTCCACCAGGCTAAATAAACTTTTACATAATAATTTTGCACTGGAGACGATAATTAAGTGAATAGCTGACTCGCTCCGCTGTAATGGACAACCACTCTTATTTATCGGTATTTCATGCACACGAGCTCCTCGGCTATATGTTATACTTACCTATTCGTCACGACCAACGATATTTTAGAAAGTATATAATTCTGATCCTATCAATGAAGTGTGGAGATCATTTTTTTTTTGCGGACTTCATCCCGTTAATTTATTTCAGATATCGTGACAACATAATCCTTTCGGAGATAAGATCTAGACATAATTAATTGTTGCAATGTCAAAATAGTCATAATTTAAAGAAATATTATTTAATGTAGGTAAGCAAAGCAACTATCACGACAACTATGGGAAATGAAAAGGCAAACAATTTAGCGACATGCTCAGCTCATAAACAGATGAATAGCAATTGTACGAAGGTATTGGTGAGTTCACTACGTTTGATACGATTAAGGATTATACTAAGTCAAATATTCATACTGAATCATAGCGATCTATCTTTTGTAATCAAATCAGATTTAGATTGGACTTAATTAACTAAATGATAAGGTGGTAATCATACTATAAATAATGCTTCTTTTAAGGGAAAAAAGTCACTGGCTAGTCTGAATTATATAAAAATGAAACTGTTCCTGGGAGTGTGCTTGGCTTTGGCCGTAGCTGTATCTGCAGTGGAGATTAGTTCTCCTGAAGCCCATAGCCCTGTGTTTGGCTACCACAGCCGTTTTGGTATTGTTGAAGCTGCCAGGATCAAGAACTTGGAAGAAGCTTCAGGAGAAGATGCAAGTCTCAGCGGCCAAAGAATTGTCGGAGGATCCGTAACTGACATCTCCGCCACTCCTTACCAGGTAACGTTTTATTTGTAACCGAGTTCTTCAAAAAGGAGGAGGTTCTATGTTCGGGTGTAGGTATGTATTTTTTTTTGTATGTTCACCGATATCTCCGCCGATTGTGGACCGATGTTAAACATTATTTTTTATTCGAAAGCCTTAATCCTGAGGTGGTCCCATTGGCACCAAGTCAGAATCTGATGATGAGATCCCATGAAAATCGAGGGTAATCTTCAAATTTTATAGGCACAGACAATGTTTTACTTTAACTTTCTAATGCAATTCAGATATTTGTGCCTGGTAACCATTATCTTATGTCGCTGAGCTAATGATGGAAGGTATAAGTTATAGGATCTGATAATGGTATCCAATGAAAGATGTTTGTTCAGTGACATTTTCGCAAATTGTCAACCGATTTGAATGGTTCTTGTTTTGTTTGGAAGAGATTTTTCCTAAACTGGTCCCATTTCCATTTGGTGAAGATCTCATGAAGAACTTTGGAGGTAGGCAACGGAACTCTTCAATATGATATGATATTGAAGAGTTGATATTCAATATGATAGCTAATTCATTGGGATTGCTGAAATCGCATCTCTGTTTATTGTTTACACGAGTTCACAACATCAACATCACGCCGGTACACTATGAATGGGTACGCAGGTACCACTTAAAGTGAAAAATAAAAAATACTTTATTTTATACTTTGTAGTATTTTGTTTTTGGAAGTCGGTTGTATTTTTTTAGTTACGTACTTTTCATTCTCAGGGAGTTTTTCAGATCCAAAATTTAGAAGTCAATCCTGCACGTACTGTCTTGTTGCTTATACCTTCGTCATATTTCAATATTTTTTTACTTTTTGGAGTCGTAGTACAAGTTTATTAAGTTGAGGTATATACAGAATTCAAGCTACCCTTTTGAAGCTAGGTACTGTATTGAACAAAATATAATAGGTATGTAAAATACGTACATATAATTTATTGACTGTTTGTATATCATATCTAAGCGATACTTCTGACATACACGCGAACGAAGTCGCGGGCAACAGATTTTATTAACTAAAATAAGTTTTTGATTGAATTTTTAAATACATTTTGCGTTACAGATTGTCAGAAGCCAGTAAATCTGACTCCAGTCTTTCCAAGAAATACCGTGTTACACAGTTAATGGGTTGTGGAGGTCTGGTAGGCAACCGCTCTACGTAAAATACTGGTATTCACCTGAATCCAGTTTGACTGGAAGCCGACCCCAATATACTTGGGAAAAGGCCAAGCAGATGATGATGATTTTTCAAAAGCAAGAGAAAAACAAGACGCTTTAAAAATAGTTTCAATCTCAAAAAAATACTAAGTGGTATGCAGATTAATTTATCAAGTCAGCTATTGGGTGTGACGTCACACGCAAGTCACGCTACAGTGAAGTTGCAGCATCCAGCACAAACGACGTTAGGAGTGTTAAAGATACAAGAAAAATTTAAAAAGTGTGTTAATTTTAACATGTTTAGGTGTAAGTAGTCAAAATCATTCATCACTTCACTTCATCACTAGGAAACTTAAGTTCAAAACAGCATAAACCTTTCACGAATGTTCAGTTGGTGTCAAACTAATCATTATAATGAGCTGTACATTTTATAAAATAGAGGTATAAATCAAATATGTATTACATTGTCATCACATTTTGTAATTAGCAGCAGAGTGTAATTCTGTGACATTGGCATTATGTCAAGACTGTCACAAAAGCAGAAAAGCAGTTTTTTTTTCGTTTGTGGAGTATGCAAAAATTACATTACGGTGGTGAATCTATTTTCACTGTGACTGTAAGCAATATTCGGCCATTTACTTCTAAGGTGTGCATGTTGGCACCGGACGTTTGCATTCACTGAAACAAGCAGTACCTAGTTAATTTAATTTTAGTATACAACTAGCTGACCTGCGCAATTTCGTCTGCGTCTATAATCGGTTAAGTGGTTTAGGAGTTAGATTTACCATAGCAGCGCCATCTATTGATTACTTACTCAACCCAGTCGAAAGGTATCGACATCTGTTAGAATCATTTGGAGTTAACAAATAATTGTGACTGTCAAATAATAACAGACAAATAATTAGCAATAAATTAAAATTGCGACTATAATTTGAGATTTAAACTATCCTATCTCTCAAGTTGGATCGAACTGCACATGGTGTGCGAATTTTATTATAATCGGTTAAGTGGTTTAGGAGTCCATTGAGGACAAACATTGTGACACGATATTTATATATATTAAGATATAACGCTCACTCTCATACGAGTAAAACAATAAAAAGAACAACACTGCAATTTGTGGTCTCGTCTAATATTATTCTTGAGTCATGTTGTAAGCACCTGTTATAACAACTATTTTTCTTCTGTTTTGTCTAGGCTGGCCTTGTCATCCAAGTTATGATCATCTTCCAATCTGTCTGCGGTGCTTCCCTAATCTCTGCCACCCGCCTTGTGACCGCTGCTCACTGTAACAACGACGGTTCGATCTCCGCTAACTCGTTCACTGTGGTCCTCGGCTCCAACACTCTCTTCTCTGGTGGTACTCGCATCGTTACCAGAGACGTCGTCCCGCACCCTAACTGGACTCCTTCCACCGCTGCCAATGACATCGCCATCCTCCGCATCTCTTCTGTTAGTTTCACCAGTAAGTGTCCCTTGATTGTTCTTAATTTAATTTATTCTGATGATAAAGAATGTATGTATGTAATAATTCTTGTTTGTTTCTAGACGCAATCCAGCCTATCGCCCTTCCCAGTGGCAACGAGCTCTCCAACAACTTCAACGGCGCGAGCGCTTTAGCTTCTGGATACGGTCTCACTTCTGACGGTAAGTTGGCTGTTTGCATAAACATTGACGTCATCCTGTTGTCTACAATTCCCAACTTGAATGTCTAAAGATCATAAACACAACTACAAGAAGTGCTAAAGGTCCACGTGACGCTATTAAAACTACATTTAAATATTCGCGAAGATATGGTGTAACTTGTGTCCGATATCGTATCGTCATTGTTAGGTTCTTAATTTGATGATAGCAATAACGATTAATTGATTTATTCTTTTCGCCACCATTTCACTTTAACGGCTATACACAGGGTTATTTGTAAAACACCGACAACTTCTCAGAACCATGTTACTAACATCAATATCAACAACTTTTGTTCTATGACTTTTAAAAATTCATCATTTTTTAGTTCATCAGGTTTTCATACAAAAATAAAAAAATATTTAAATTGAACGCTCGAAATGTCAAAAACTTTATGCGAAGCGCAAAGGAAAAAGATAAAGAAAGAGCTTTCTTTTCAGGTCCTGAGAGGTTGTCGATGTTTTAAACCCTAAAATAACCCTGTATACCCCATTTTCAGGTGGTAGCATAAACACCAGCCAAAGGCTTAGCTCCGTGACTCTGCCCGTCATCACGAACGCCGAATGCGCGGCTGTCTACGGCCCATGGGTGCACAACAGCAACATCTGCACCAGCGGCGCCGGCGGTAGGGGCACCTGCAGCGGTGACTCGGGCGGCCCTCTGGTTGTCACCAGCAACAACAGGAGGATTTTGGTAAGAATTAACATAAATATGTGTTCTAGACCTTGCTCAAATCTTAAAAAATTTGGCTGATTTTCTTATGAACATATTTTCGTTCTTTGCTTACAGGTCGGAGCGACTTCATTCGGTGCCAGGGACGGTTGTGCTATTGGCTTGCCCGCTGCTTTCGCCAGAATCACCTCATACGTTAGCTGGATCCAGTCCCAGTAATCTATTTTACACTTTTATACACAAATTAATCACAATAAATTATTTTCTATCGATCACCATCATAATAATTCTGTTATTTTATTTCCTGGTCTGCAAATTCTGCAACACAACACCATTACCCACATAGATTAAAAAAAAAATTCATCATCATTTAAACTGTATATCAAAAATTCTTCCTTTTTAGGGTTCCCAAAAGGACGAAACAAAAAATAAAATATAAATATGTATGTATTTGTTATTCATATGAATAACTAAAGTTAGCTTAATGAGCCTGAAATATTCAAAAAGATATCGTCTTAGTCATTGTGATAGTAAATATTTACGCAGTGCGACTGGCAATCGATCAACCGAGTGGGATTGGAGAAACCCAGGAAAAACCTAAATCTATTTTTGGCTTTCAGAAATATAGATTTCGAATATCTATAACCAAAGAGCACGGAAAGCCAGGTCGGCACATAGGTATAAGATACGCCATTAAGTACAAATAATATCTGTGAACGCGAAATGTTGAATGCCAAAGCCATAGGGTAAAAGCAGGGTCGAAACGAAACACTGAAAAATGTTCATAACATATTCGGATATAACCGGATGCGAGCAGCGTACTTCTGTCTTCAGTGTTGTTTTTACTGTGACGCGGGTCGCACGCATACTCGTAGACTATAATCATGCTTAGGACCCGCGTCACTGGCAACACGTACGACATTGCAGAGGCAAACGAAATCTTAGTCCTTCGTGTGGCCAGGACTGTGCTATTACCCGTATGCGGACCAAATCCGCTTGCGGGCGAAAACACGCATGACAAGAAAAGAGCCCTAAAAGTATTTAATATATTATAATTAAACAAGCTGACCCGTGCAACGTCGTCTGCGTAACATTTTTCATTACTGCTCCGCTCCTATTGGTCTTAGCGTGATGATATATAGCCTATAGCCTTCCTCGATAAATGGGCTATCTAACACTGAAATAATTTTTCAAATCGGACCAGTAGTTCCTGAGATTAGCGCGTTCAACCAAACAAACAAACAAACATGGGAGCTGGAGTGAGCGAGCAAAGCGAGCAGTCGAAACTCATACATTGCTGTGAGAGGAACCATAATATATGATCTCACAAACATAAATTCAATTACAAGCAAGTTCAACTTGACTGATAAATTGGTGAAATCTTATTCACTCATTCAACTTTTCTGTAATTCGTTAGTTTAGTAGTAGTTAGTACGTCTCGGCGTAATTTCCATGAATATTATGACTGATTTTATCACTACAATTTAGATAGGATTACATTCGTCCATGATAAGATTTAAAACAATATATAAGTTGAAACATTTTACACCTAATTTAAGTTTTGCATCATAATGAGAGTGTTTATTGGAGCTATATACTTGGTTTTGACAGTAGCTGTCTTTGCTACGGAGATTCCTAGTAGAGACAATCCTGTCTACGACTATCACAGACGCGTGGGTATACCAGAAGCCAGAAAGATACAACATTTCGAAGCTAATAAAATCGTCGGCGGTCACGTCAATGATGTCACCGAAACTCCATATCTGGTATGTCGTTGAGATTTACATTATTTTGTTTGTTTCTATTATGTTTTTATTAAAAATAGTATTAAGTATAAACAATTGATTAAATTATGTAACATGTAAAGTGTTTATCAAATCAATGACAGAATTCTGATAGTTATAGTAAACAATTTTCATTTGTTCTCTTTATGTCTTTTAAATTTATGTATCACATAAATAAATATACTATTCATCGTAAGGTTTATAAGCATGTGGTTACCGATACCATTTTAACAGACAGACTACTCAAAGTTCCATGACCCCCAAAAGCTATCGATGATATTAATAATTGTAAAATACATTTAATGACCTTTAAAATACTATAATTTTTCATTAATTTTGTGTACCTTTGTCATCATCAGGCTGGACTCATTGTCCAAATTTTACCGATCTTCACCTCAGTTTGTGGAGCTACTCTCATTTCGTCCACTCGCCTCCTGACTGCCGCTCACTGCCAATTCGATGGCGTCTTCAATGCTCAACTGTTCACCGTAGTTCTGGGGTCGAACACTTTATTCAGTGGTGGTCTCCGCATTGTTTCTGATAATGTTGTGCTACATCCTGAATGGAATCCTTCGAACATTGCTAATGATATTGCTGTTATACGTATCGACGCCATCACTTTCACTCGTAAGTGTACAAGTTTTTTTTTTTTCAAATACGTTTCCTTTGAAATTTTTCCAGCCAACCTTACATAATGATAAATATTTACACCATTATTCAGAATCTATCCTGCCCATCGGTCTCCCGCAAGGCAGTGAGATTAACAACAACTTCGTCGGCTGGAGAGCTGTCGCTTCTGGATTCGGCGTAACTAGCTCTGGTATGTAAGATAATAAATCCTCCTCAAGACTTTCCCTTTCATATTGCCGGAAAGCGGACCCCGGGCTCCGAAGCAAACCAGCTGAGGATGCAACCGGGAACACGCTCAGATGAGAGAGAGAGACAGTATTTGTCCAGAACACATGGAAAAATACAAAATATGACACACGTCCAGGATTACAGTTATCTATCTGCCTTAGGCAAATATTCTCTTTTAGAAAGTTCTCTTAGAGAAAGAACTTGCTCGAGGCATCGAAACCCTCTGCACGAGCTTTTGATCGATGAAGGATCTTCCCAAAAGAGATTTCCCGCTATGTACAGTTACGGTCGTTAATTGATGAGCCACTAGCCACTTATTTTATCTGGGTAATGCAAATCAGGTTTCGTCGGTTACATGCGTATAAAGTAAAGAGTGACTACTCCAAGTCAACTAATACAAGTTTAGCAACAGTCACCTAATGACATTTGTATTAGCGTAGCCCTTAGGCGTAGCCATAGTAGTTCATTTTGTTTTTTTTAACCGACTTCCCAAAAAGGAGGAGGTTCTCAATTCGGTTGTATGTTTTTTTTTATGTTTGTTACCTCATAACTCCGACAATTATGAACCGATTTGAAAAATTCTTGTTTCATCTGAAAGGACATACTTGCAGATTGGTCCCATTTAAATTTTATCAAAATCGGTTACGAACTTTGAATGTTAAATAGAAATAGCTGGAATTCGTCTACTTAGATGATGGTTTTATGTCATCCAAGTAATCGAAATTGCGTATTTTGCTTTTCTGCGATTTTGCAGTGGTGTTGTTAGGTGTGGGGTACCACTAAAAAGTGAAAAATAAAAAACTTTTTTACAAACAAAAAAAAATACAACCGACTTCCAAAAAAAAAACACTACAAAGTAAAAAATAACTTTAATTTCGGAAGTCGGTATTTTTGTTAGTCTCTTCGTATTTTGACACCGACTTCCGAAATTTAAGTCATTTTTTACTTTGTAGTGTTTTTTTTTTGGAAGTCGGTTGTATTTTTTTTTGTTTGTAAAAAGTTTTTTTTTATGATTGGTAGGTAATTTCTGAAAAACTCGGACTCAGGATTTTATACGAACGCGTAGATGACGTTCATAACAATTTAGTGTGATAACTGAATCAACATAAACATTAATAAAAAATTATTAAACCTAACTGCCGCCATCTTGGAAGAACTAATAATGAGTTTAATTTACTATTTCTATTTTATAGTTAATGTTTTAGAAATTATAAATTCCAAAAAATTTGCTAAGCTAAATGAAATACTTAACCTTCCAAAACTAGTTTTAGTTCGTTTATCAATAAATATTGTTAAACTGACTTAAATATCTAGTGTATGCTCTTTGGCGTATTACAGCTTGCAGTCGTAATTGTATGGAGTTCACCAATCTGATGCAAATATCAGTCCCTCGCATGTTTTTTCGTACTTCTTGGCAATGTTGAGCCAGATCTTTTTTTCTTCGTTCATTATGATCTCATCGCTGCACTATTAAAACCCATAGGTTCCCTGGTTATTCTATCGGATTCAGGTCAGAGGATTTAGCTGGCCATAAAATTACCGTTATGTCTGGATGTGCATCAAACCAGGTGTCGACAATCCTTCCTCGATGTATGGCACAATTATCATGAACGAAAATAATACATATTTGCCATTTCGTGCTGTGGATACACAGTCCTATCAGAGGGAAGCATATTATCTTCCAAAATGTTGATATAGATCATGGCATTTGCACGAGGCGGTAGGTAGATGGTGGAGCTCATCCAACCTTTATTAAAATTCCTGAAATTTAAATAACGGTGTGCAAAATTTACGCTTGCGGTTTTATGAGCATCTGTCATATCAACTTTGTAGGCAGGAATCCTATGATAAAAATCCATTGAGTGAAGGGGCCTTTGGATCGTTTTCGGGTAAACATCAAAACATGCCGCGTAACGTTGCGTTGTTATAAATCTATCAACTTCATATTCGTGGAGCATTTCTCTTCTCTGGGCTCGCGGAGGAGCGATGGTTGTTGTGGTGACGAAGCTAACATTTCCTTCTTCAGCGTACCTATCGTCTTACCCACAAAGCAGAAATGTATTCAATGAGATCTAATTCACATGAGGTTTATTTCATGCGTTAATTGAATCTATTTGATACTGATCAAATAGATTAAATAAACGTATGAAATTATCATTGAAAACTCATAAGTCATTCTTCAACCTCTGTGGAGATTTCCGATTATTAGTAATTTGTCATCTTGTTTACGAGCATGCGGTTTGAGTTCGAGTCTAATCGGAGTTCGATGTAATCTCGTGAATGTATAAAACTGCAAAATCGGAAAGTTTGAAAGTGGCTCATCAATTAAAGTCCATGACATAACTTCTCTGGAAAGAAAGTATAACAGGAAAAGACCAATAATAAACAAAGTTTTAGTTATTCAATCAAAATTATTTTATGACCTTCAAAGAATGCTCCTTCAGAAACGATACACTTATACGCCACCAAAAATAATCCAATCATCAAAACATTTTTTAAACGCTTTCTCCGGAATCGAGTTCAGTTCTCGTTGCGAATTCTCCTTTATGGTTTCTACCGAATGAAAACGGGTGCCACAAAGTGGTAATTTGAGATTAGGATAGGTAAAGAAAGAACTCGGCTGGAGCCATATCTGGTGAATAAAGTGTAAGGTGGTATTTCTTGGTCAAAAATTCGTTCACAATGATGGACTTGTGCGAAAGCGCATTATCGTGGTGCAAAATCCAAGATTTTTTTTTCCACTAATCTGGCCTTTTTCGTCTAACTAGCTCTCTTAAACGCCGCTTAACGATCAAATAATTTTATTTATTGACCGTTTGACCTTCCGGCAAGAATTCCGAAGGGCACAACACCGGGATAGTCAAAGAAAACCATCAACATGACTTTGACTTTAGATCGACTTTGGTGTGGTTTTTTCGGTTTTCGGTTCAGTTGGAAGGCGCCACTCCGAAGCTTGTGGACTAGGTTTCAAGTTACCCCACTTTTTATCACCAGTAACAATGTTGGGTCGAAATTTACTCGTTCTAGCATGTCCGTAGCGACTCTATGCTATTGAGTTTTTTAGAAAATTGAAGTTTTTTGGGACTAGCCGAGAGGCAACATGTTTCATACCCAAGTGATTATTTAAAATCTTTCGGATTGACTCGTGAGACACAGAAAGTTCGGCGGCTGTCTCTTTCAAACTTGAATAAGGATTTTCAGTCACTATTTCCTTCACTTTTGCTATGTTAAAACTTCAGTTGCAGACGTTGATGTCACATCTCGACCGTTTTTGATCGCTTTGTACCACTCATAAGCACGTGTATTTGATAAATTCGTATTCACCTTTAGCCTTCTGTAATATTATCAGTGACTCCAAACACGAAACTCCATTGAATATGCAATATTTAAGACAAACTCTTTGTTCGATGTTTTTGTCCGTTACAAAATTCGCAATACGCACTAGATATGATGTAACTAAAACTAGCACTGTATTTAATCTAAATAATAGATGTAACTCAAAATCTGCGCCAAAATGGAAAAGAGTTGTGCCAATAATATAGCAACATAAAAAAATAGAACCATAAACAAATCATTCATTCCCAAAACTATTTTGACTGAATGTTTGAAACGCAAAATCTTGAACATGTGTATTCATTCTTAATGTACGGTACACAGACCTGGTCTGTAACGCTTCAGTAAAGGTCGAAGCTCGAGATTTGCCAGAGATCCATGGGCTCAGTATCCTTGGGTTTCGAATTTTGGACCTTGTATGGAACACAATACTGCGAGCTGAAATTAAAATCACAGCTTTTTCACGGAACAAGCTGCATGTCAAATGAGCGGTGGACTATAAAAACCACTTATTGGCTCCTATCAAGTGCTAGGCGACATTACGGCATATTAAGACGAAAGCCAAAAGATGGACTTGATTCTAATTAGAAAGACTGGCTCGCTGCCGCCGAGGGTAGACAAAACTCAAAATTATTGAAAAAGGGCGAGGGAGTCCCAGCAGTAGAAACATGAACAGGGTGAGTAGATAGTAGATAGAACATAAATAATAAATAAAATTCTTTATTGTCACCAGTTAATACATTCATCTTATTAATTCAACAATAGGTGGAACTTGATTAAATGGCAGCCTGATAAAGACAACCCGATATCGATTCCTCAGACAACTCTGAATCCATCATTACATTACACTTCTACATCGTTTTTATTATTTTACTGACAGTATTGCCTTCATAAATTTCAGGTGGTGGAATCCCCAACAACCAGCCAATCAGTTCTGTGTCATTGCCTGTCATCAGCAACAGCAAGTGCAATCAGGTGTTCGGGGGTTTCGTGCGCAATACTAACATCTGCACCAGCGGTGACGGTGGCAGAGGGATCTGCAGTGGTGACTCCGGTGGACCTCTCGTCGTAAATACCAAAGGCAGAAGTATTGTGGTAAGCGTAATCGGCCACTAATTTTCGGCTCAGATCTCTTGTCTGAGTGGGTTTGGCAGTGGGTGAAAAAGTCAAGCTCATCTCAAGCTACAGTCGCAATTTTTCGACGAACAAAGCTAGTCTCTATAATGTCATACACAAATTCATACGATTGGTCGCATATATTTTTTCCGTTGACATTTCAACAGTACAGCATGCGTGGTTTACGTCGTCGAGCATGCGAAGTTTAAAATATTTGAAGTAATGTATTGTGGAATTATCTTCGATTGTAAAATAATTTCGCGCAAATCGGGCAAAACATTATTGGTCTTTCAACATTTTTCCATAGATAATTGACCAGTGAGTATAGCGAAAATTGTAAATGTACAGCCACCAAATATTGCTATAGAAGACAAGGGACCCAACTGTACCCGTAATGGCGAACTATGTTATTGCCGTACGAACCTGTTAAGACCACATTCAAAGACCTCGTTTGATTTATTGTTCAATCTTATATGGTTGATGGCAGTTTTTTAAGTTTTATAAACTGACTAGCTTACCCACGCAACTTCGTCTTCGTCACATTTTCCCTGAATTTTGTTTGCTACAAACCTCACGGAGCCCGAGACCTTTCCAACGAATGCAAAACTGTGGAAATCGGTTCGTGCGTTCTGGAGTTATAGCGTCAGGAAGGAAAACCCGACTTATTTTTATATTATAGAATTTACATTTCTTCAAGCTTTGAATTCATAATACCTTTATTTGTTTTTCGCAGATTGGTGTGTCGTCTTTCGGTTCAAGCTTTGGTTGCGAGGCTGGTCTGCCGTCAGCTTTCAGCAGAGTTACCTCCTACGTTAACTGGATTCAATCTCAATAATATGGCTTTAACTAGTTTTTAAACTTTGTATGTTGAACAATATTACTACCTTTTGAATTACTCCTGTATTTTATTTTTAATTATTTTTGTATTCTATTTTATTTTATTTTGGCATCAAACAGTCATACAAACAGTACAATTCTTCATAGAATTGGTTCCTTACAAAAGACCTATAGTGCCGACAATGTGATATAATGGTAACAATAAGTACATTTTTGTGTCAGAACATGCGTTCACTGTAACATTTTTATATCATACTAGCTGACCCGTGCCCACTTCGTTGGGCGGTAAACATTTTAACTTGTGATGAAATTATGAGTGTGGTTCGGTTAGTACTGACTGCTATGATTTATTTCCTGACGGCCAAAAGGAGGGTTTTGTTTTTATTGCATAATAATATGTATGTAGCTAGGCTAGCGAGCCGCTGCGAGCGCTCAGCGTTAGACTCCCTGTCCCTTGTTGCAGAGCCATGCTGCTTTAAATCACTGAGACGCTGTGCACGTTCAGCGCTAGATTCCCGAGCACGGACCTGCGATGTTCTCCAGCTTTGGTTAGCAAGCCGCTGTGAACGCTCGGAGCTAGATTTCCCAGCGAGTGCTTGCGAAATATTTTCTCTATTCCTCGAGAGGCTCTTCCGTACGGCGTACTCGAGCTGCTCTTGTCTCATGTCTGGGATGTCTGACGGGAAAGTTGTGATATCCTTTAAGGCATGATAAACAATCGCTGAAAATGTCCGATATCCCAAAAACAGAAATATCACAGCTTCGAACTCGAAGAATGAGAACGAAGTAATATTGTAATTGTGTTTTGAGAAACCGAGCAACCAAAACAATTTTAAAAACCAACAACATTCAATCAACTACGTACAACTTACCTACCAAACGACAAAAGTTAAATAATAACTGGAGAGGGTCATTAATCCGCGGAAAATCTTAACACCACGATTCAGAAAAATGACGTAATTGCACAACGCCGTCTATGGGTAATGGATAAAACGTCCGTACAAAGCATGTTCTAATGCGGTTCGTGAATGGACGGCGCGGGCGGCGTTTTGCGATTTAGTAATTTTATATTATCTTCGAAACTATTCAACCAATTGACATACTGTTGTGGGCAAATCGTATCTCTATGATGTTCTTGTGATCAAAATAACATTTTTTTCGATAAAGTTTAATATTTTGTTGTTTAAAAAATCGTCCAAAGATAAGTACGTCGAAAAATACTTTTTTTAACACATAAAAGCTACAATATCTGCTAAAATATAAAAGATAGAAATATGGTGCCGCGGACTTTTTTGTAGAACTATTATAGGCGGACCAGGTTGCCATACATTGTTTTCAATTATATACAACTGTTAAGGCAGCGCACGCAAATAACTCTGTTGTAAGAGCTATTTTTTTCCGCCTGGATAGACAAAAATTGAGATAGTTCGACTAATATACATGATATCTTTATAATTTATAGCCTATAGCACTCACGGATAATGTAGCTTTCTACCAGTGAAACAATTTTTCAAATCGGACCAGTAGTTCCTGAGATTACCCCCTACATACAAACTTACAAACAATTTTACCTCTTTATAATATAAGTATAGATTGAAAAGGGCTTGATGTGTGGATAAACGTACTGTTAATGAGGAACACCGAAGTACATAGAGACCTGAAGTTGAAGCCAGGAGCATCACAAAAAGTACAAGCCTTGAAATTACAGCACCGTAGTCGTGTTTGGGCTCGGTTGCATTAAACTTAAAATTTAGTCCTGTTAAAAATTTAAACAGGACTAAATTTAAAGTTCAATGCAATGTTGACATAAGTCTAGCCTGATGCTGCAGCCTGGATTATCAGCATCTAGTCTAAAAACTAACAAATACTTCTTAAAGTGAAATACTTTTGCGACTTTTTCTTCTGTATAATTAACCGACTTCAAAAAGGAGGAGGTTCTCAATTCGGATGTTCGTATTTTTTTTCTTATGTTTGTTCGGGCATAACTCCGTCGCTTGCGAACCGATTTTAAAATATTTTTTTTTTGGAAAGTGTATACTTCTCAAATGGTCCCATGATAAGGAAACCAGGATCTGATGATGGCATCCCAGAGAAGTCGAGGCCAACTTTCAAAAATCTTATGGGACACTAGTGCGTTTGTTAATTTTTTCATTAAGTATTTTAAAGCACCACAATTTAATAAAGGTCTGGAGTCGATCTGATGATGGAGCCGAAATACAGTCGAGGGACCTCCTCAACGATTTACAGCAGTTACCTTGTGTTTGGGCTTGACTAATTTGTATTGATGAGAACTTTACACCTAGATGCGTTGTGGCTGTCATTACGGGTCTTTAACTTTTATTTTTTATGTTTGTTACCTCATAATGCCGACAATTATGAACCGATTCGAAAAAATCTTGTTTTATGGGAAAGGATATACTTGCAGATTGGTCCCATTAAAATTTTATCGAAATCGGTTACGAACGTTGGATTTTAAATCGAAATAGCTGGAATTCGTCTACTTGGATGATTGTTGTCATCCAAGTAATCGAAATTGCATATTTTGCTTTTCTGCGATTTTGCAGTGGTGTTGTTAGGTATGGGGTACTACTAAAAAGTGAAAAATAAAAAAGTTTTAAGATTTAGTTTAAGGCTATCAATAGAATCGTTAAAATGGGACTGAAAATTCTCCATTATATACATATTACTTCCGGTACGTAGACTTTTTAGTTTATGCCTACACATTGCATCTTCGTATGCAGTGTCGCAAATATTATTGCGATAGTTTGACATTGAGGACAAATGAAAAATTAAGAATTTATAGAGTGAAAACATTGTTAAAAGGTTTACTAATCCGCAAAATAAATCCTGGGCTACGAAATGCGGAACTAACTATGTGGTATGTATAATTAGTAAATGTTAATTTGGAGTCTATAACGAGACTTAGGTCTCTAATGGTGGAAACTCCTTTAAGAATTAAGTCATTTATGGCGTAGTTGAAATTTAATGGGTGAGTTTTCCGCGTATATGACATTATGACACATTTATCTATGTTGAGATAGAGTTAATTTGTTTTACAGTAATTATGCAAATTCAATAAATCACTTTGTAATTTAGAGCAATCTGTACCGGATTCAACCACTAGGAATATTTTTGTATCATCAATGTAAAGTAAGTGATTACTGTGGTCAAATATGGTTTCTATGTCATTAATGTAGAGGCTAAAGAGCAAGGGTCCCAAATGGGAACCTTGGGGAACTCCAGAGGGAACAAGGCGGAATCGAGATGAATAACCTTTAACATAGACCGCCTGACTTCGGTTTTTAATAAAGGATGTGTGATGATTGTGATCTAAATTGATTTTGACACATATACCCAAACAATATTTATTTATTTATTATATAAACTACTAGGTACAATGACGCTAACCATAAGCAAAGCCGGGTAGAATCAAACTTGAACAGCAGGATTTATTGATGATAAGAAATTCAGGAAACAAGCACAAGCCTATTAACCTACTAGCGTAAATCTTTAAGGAAGCATACACTTACACATAACCGTGTTACCATCTGTATACGTATTTGCACGTACTACTGAGAGCAACCCCAAGTCTGTCGACACTGGCGGACCCAGGGTGGAGAGGCAAATGGGCTCAAACCCTCTCCAAAACTCAAAGACATCTTTGGTAGTATAGTTGCATACTAACGAATTTATTGAGGGAAATGAAACTTTTATTACTTTTCGTAAATTCTGTAATGACTTGACAAAGACTTGATCTGCGTTAAGTTTATGTGTAACTAGCTGTCCCCCGCGACTTCGCTCTCGTCAACTCGCAATTTTTTTTTCTGTCATAAGAACCTTCTCCTGACAGTAACAAAACATAACAAAACAAGAATTAGTGAAATCTGCCAATCCGCAAATTAGTGAAATAGGATAATAATAATTTAATAAAAATCTTTATTTCCAAAAAATACACATATGTTACATTTTTGAGAGAAACAGTATTATGTCGTAAATTATTAGCTAGTAGATAACAATGGTTCAATATATCCGCTGTCAAACTAGGTTTAACCTGTATTTCGACATACGGCGCCACTCCCCGAAGTATCAGAATTTAAACTAGCTTATACTATTCTACACAGAAATCAAGATAGAAATAAATATATGATATATTATAGATGTGCTTTTTTAGTGTTTACTTTTGCTAAAACCTACCCTCAGCGTTGCCAAACCCCCCGTCAATCCTGGATCCGCCAATGTCTGTCGACTTACATTATAAATAGCTCTAAAAGCGGTCACCGCAGCACCTCCACTTAGTGAAACGAGGTAGTACCGTACGTGCTCCAATTAGCCAATATTCCTCTAATAGCTTCTATGAAGCATTAGGAATAATACGGCGGTCGTCCACATCCATTTAATCCTTAAGATCTAATGGGAGTTGTTCCTGCGTCTTAGCTTTTAGATGATGTACTATTGGCTTGTGAATGTGGTTCTTGAAAATCTGGTATCAATACTAATTTGAGTACGAATTTGTGAGACATTCAGACATTGAGTAAATATGAGGATATTACCATTAAAGGCTTATTTATTTACTTTAAAAGCAATTCATGAAATTATTACTTAATAAAAGTTGGTAAGGATAATATTTCAGATGCCATAAAAATAATAATCCTTATTTTTTTTTTGTTCATACATAAAATAAACTCAACGTATCCATATTTTTTTTGTTGTCAATAAATATCTCGAAAAGGAGACCATGATCTTGACAAGCGGCAGCGTGTCCAGTCTTCAGAGAAAAACGGAACTCGAATTTTTAGAAGAGTAAAATATGTCGACCTTTCAATATAAAAACTGTTACTTGCAAAAGTATAACATAAAGATGATAAGTAAAGCCAACATAAGATAAAATGTATTTAAAAACTAGCCAAGTCCTAGAAATATAAAAAACAGGAGAAGTGGCAAGGGGGCGTGTCGGTGTCCACGCGACATGCTCACGTTAACCATGTCATAGGCAAATGGTATAAGAATTCCGTGTTGTTCAGTGGTTTCTTGTAAAAACCCGAAGCCTAAACCAAAACTGCGTAAATCATTAAATCACTTCCCATATCTAAGTATAAGTATTTTACTAAATTTGTCTTTAAAATCATGAAAAACAAAAAATCGTAAAATATAATCTAGCTTTACTATGTCATTCTTGTTTTCAAATATCACAGCGCCTATACTATTTTGCAATAAATACATTGGTCCTTAACCTAAGTTTGTCAATAAGTGACTGGACAAGCAATGTAAAAATCACATAACGATACTTTACTAAGCGAATACAACGCGTGGTACGGCCGCTGCTTCTTGCGACGAGTTAGTGATGTGTTTGCACAGATCCACTTACATAGGCGATCGACAACTATGTCGATTGAAATTTTGCTATAGGTAATAGTTTATTTTTCAATTTTTCAACTGTTTAAACCCGATTAGAAGATCGAAAAATAACGTTTTTTTACTTATTTAATTAATACACAGCGTAGTAGAGAAATGCGTAGGACCGCAAAACATTTTTTCGTACCAAATAAATGGTACATTGGATCATTGGATAACTTTCCGATTTAGTTAATCACTAGCGTAAATGTAAAATAAATTGCTTTTGCATAACACACCGATAGCGGATGTAGTTTTTGTGTGCGTGAGTTGTACGGTGCACGGTAAATACACACTGTGCTTGATGGCATGAGGTTTATAATTGATTGTGTAATAAGTACGTTCTGTTTTGAGAAATGCGGGTGTGTGCGCGACTGCGTATCTATTGCTTTTACTGAAGTGCATGTGTGTAGTTGCCGTGTGTTAAGGACATATTGGACACACATGGTTCGTCCATCGGGCATATCCCCTTGTTTATTATATCTATGAACGAAGTCGAATCTTGATCCTTGATTTGTCGTTTTTTTATTATTATCTACAGATCTTGGAGCCGACTAAGATCTCAATTCTTTTGTGAAATATCACGGATATTATTAACATTGAACTTGGCTCCCGTTTTTAACCGACTTCCCAAAAAGGAGGAGGTTATCAATTCGGTTGTATGTGTTTTTTTTTTATGTTTGTTACCTCATAACTCCGACAATTATGAACCGATTTGAAAAATTCTTGTTTTATCTGAAAGGATATACTTGCAGATTGGTCCCATTTAAATCATATCAAAATCGGTTATGAACTTTGGATTTTAAATCGAAATAGCTGGAATTTGACTATTTAGATGATTCTTTGATAATCGAAATTGCGTATTTTGCTTTTCTGCGATTTTGCAATTGGTGTTGTTAGGTGTAGGGCACCACTAAAAAGTGAAAAATAAAAAACATTTTGCAAAAAATACAACCGACTTCCAAAAAAAAAAACACTACAAAGTAAAAAATAACTTAAATTTCGGAAGTCGGTGTCAAAATACGAAGAAACTAACAAAAACACCGACTTCCGAATTTAAAGTTATTTTTTACTTTGTAGTGTTTTTTTTTTTCACAATTATGTTTTTGATTCATATTCATAGATTAAAAAATCCCGAACCATTCCGCTACCCGACTCACACTCGTACGCTCACTTAATACGCGATCTCACACTCAACTACCATCCCCTTTGCCTGCATACACACACACACACTCAAACACAATTATAAACCGGCACACAAATGCATGATTTATCCTCCCTTGCGCTTAACACCCTGACTGCAGCTACAGCTACATGACTAGCCGCCCTTTATGGCCTAACACTATCTCCTAAGATACAGGACTACCTAGTATAGGAGACAGGGTTAAATGATCTGTGTAGATTTAAGTAATTTTGTACATATACTCTTGTGTATAAATAATGTGTGTATCAATAAACTATTATTATTGATGGGATTAAATTAACACAGCCGCACAGTTCGACCTTAGAGGTGCCAACTGACATTAGCGGTTCTTTGTCAGTCGTTATGGATAGTCTAAAGTCAGAAAAACTGACACCAGTCTTTTGAAGGGGTGACATCGTGTTATTCTGTTGCCAAGTGTGAAGTGTGGGGGTCAGATAGGCAGTATTTTTCGTAAAATACTGGTACTCAGCTGCATCCGCTTGGACTAGAAGCCGACTGCAATATTGTTGAGAAAAAGCTAGGTAGTTAGTAGCTACAACCTGGGAGTCTTTAAGTCAAGAGTGAAAAGGTTACTTCTAGGCAAGCGTGCTCCACCTTCGACCGCATCATCGCTTAACATGAGGTGAGATAGTGGTTAAACGTATGTCTATCAATAGTAAAAAAATGTTTTACTGATTAAACAATCCACCACCTTTACTTACACCTTTGATTACCACACGGGAGTGTGGTCAAAAAAATGCATGAAGTG
Organism: Ceramica pisi; assembly: GCA_963859965.1. Taxonomy (NCBI): domain Eukaryota; kingdom Metazoa; phylum Arthropoda; class Insecta; order Lepidoptera; family Noctuidae; genus Ceramica; species Ceramica pisi. Next base: position 11,286,311 of record OY982539.1, read on the forward strand.
GATGAAGTGTGAATTTAAATGGATGAAGACTAATTCTGAGCGCCTGACAGACAACGCACAGCAAAAACTACTGGTCGTAGAAAGCTGTTGGAATGTAGGTTCCCCGAAATTCCTACGGAAACAGAAGGATTTCCGCGTACAAAGTCGTGGGTAAAAATAAGTATGTGTTTAAAATTAAACTGGTATCTTCGCAAAGTGGAATGTGCTCGACTGACCAGAGACCGTGGAAATTTATATCTTTGGCTGACATGGATGTGGGTTAGTTGTGGTGACAATAAAGGTACCTACTATTACATAAGAAAGCCATAATTATACTATACTCTGAGTAAGTGACAAACTCCGACGCAATAGCTACACAAGTACGCACCCTGTTTTATCAAACATTTCTCAAGAACCATAAAATTCGCATGTGATAACAGAATTCGCAATTTACGTTAATGTAGCGTATTAACTAGATTAAACTAATTAATCAATGATAATTTTATAATGTTTCAACCATTTTTATCAATTACTCTTTATCATATTAGGAGGTCCAATTTTCGATTTAAAAACAAGTTGTTGCTGTGCTGAATCCATTTTAGGAAAAACCAGTGCATCAGTATGAAGATTGTCTTAGGACTTATTTTATTTTGTGTGACACTTGTAAGTGCTGCAGATAAACCAAACCCACTTGAAAATGGCGTTTATGACTATCATCGTAGAATTGGAATTCCTGAAGCATTCAGGCTTAGAAAACTAGAAAGTGAATCTTCTGATGCCCAGACCAGAATTATTGGTGGATCAACTACGACTGTCTTGTCAGTGCCCTACCAGGTAATTTTTTTTTTAAGCTTTTCATGCTTTGTTACAATATTAGTATTGTTTTTTTTTTTTTTTTATACAAAACGGGGAAACTCTTGGCCTAAATCTCACCTGATGGAAAGTGATGATTAGGCCGAAGATGTCCTCCTGAATCCTCTTACGCAGAGGAACTGGCAAAGTAAATTACTTGTGTATCAAGTAATTATGTAAAACGGCTAAATCTGACGTATACGCTATTGGGATACTTAATAAACAAATACAAAACAATTTAAGTTTGTATGAAGAAGTTGCCTCACATGGTCAAAGCAAAATGTGTTTTGAAAAGTACGCCTGCATCTTCTTTTGGTATTATTGATGGTAGGCACTTTTTATTCTAGTTTTATTTTTTCCAGGCCGGGTTGATCATGAGAGTTCTGATATTCACATCAGTATGTGGAGGTACTTTGATCTCTGACTCCAGGGTTCTAACAGCCGCTCACTGCATCAACGACGGCAACAACATTGCTCAATCCATTCAGGTCATCCTTGGAGCCAACTTCCTTTTCTCTGGAGGCACCAGGCTCGACTCCAATAACTACGTGCTGTTCCCAGGGTACAACCCCTGGATCGCAGCTAATGATATCGCTATCATCCGTATTAATAGAGTTACTTTTTCATGTAAGTAGTTTTTGAAATTACTTTTTAGATGTGTCGTTAAAAAAACTAGACCTCAGGGCTTAATTCGGAAATTTTCCCAGGCGTAAGTACTTGGATAGAAAATTACGCTACCTTATAGCTTCTAAAGAAACGAGATTCTTCGCTTAGAAGCGTTTCTTTAATATCAGAAACAGCATTTGTTTTCTAATTTTTGGTACTTTGAAACTAACTGTGGTGGTTTCTGCTGATAAGCTGGAAAATCTTGCAGTTTTATCTGAATTATTAATCTGTTTTATTAATCAAGGATCACTAGCCTATTCTGATAAATAAATATTATTTGTATTTATTTTCCAGTGACAATTCAACCAATTAACTTGCCATCGGGAAGCGAAATCAACTCGAATTTCGCGGGAAGCAACGCTCTCGCCTCCGGCTATGGAATAACTAGAGACGGTTTGTGTTTTTTTATCAATTTATTATTACTATCCTTTATTACCCAGCCAATCAGTGTTGACATGCATCCCCATTAAAAAAAAAACTACAATTATTGGGAAGTTTGTTTATTCCAAATTGACCTATTTTTTTTAAATATAGTTTGACAATTGGCTTGGCTTAAGCCTCCGAGTATGTAAGTCTCTTTTCTACGCTTTCCCAACTACAACGTATTCCTTAGCCTTCCAACATCATTGAAGGGACGATACAGCATCGTTGAATCTAATTTGTCCTACATGGGTTTTCAGGTGACAGTGTCAGCTTAACGCAAACGGTAAAATCGGTGAGTCTCCAAGTGATCACCAACGCCGTCTGTTCGAACACCTACAGCGTCATCCAAAGTCACCACTTGTGCACTAGTGGCTCTGGAAGAATTGGTATCTGTGGTGGAGACACGGGCGGGCCACTTGTCGCCACTGTTAATAATAGGAGGATCTTGGTACGTTTGGACAAACTATAGTCATCATCTTCCTACCCCTACCCCAATAAGATAGTAAATTAGATTTATTTATAACATTTTTCAAAACCAAGCAAATCAGACACTTAAAATATATTGATAAAAATTAAAAAAAATGGCGGAGTTATCAGCATTATAATCTGTAAAAAAAACAGAGATCGCAATAATGGCGTGTGACGTCAATCACAAGTCCCACCATATTAAATTGAAGCCATCCATGTGCAAACGACATTTTGTGTGACAAGGATAGAAGAATAACTTCTAAGGGGAATAATTTTAATTATTTAAAGTAATTATTTTATTTTACAAATCATTTATTTTCTTTACAGATAGGAGTAGCCTCCTTCACGGCCAATTCTGGATGTCAAGCTGGACTGCCGTCAGGATTCACGAGAGTCACTTCTTTCGTTTCCTGGATTCACTCCCAATAATGAAACTGATCGCGCTAGGAGTACCATTTCTTATTATATTTTTGCACTAAGAACAATATTTTTTACCTAAGTATACAGCTTCACTTTGCTACCTGTCAAAACATTTACTATAATTGATACTTATAAACCATCAGCTTACAGAATCTTAACTTTAAAAAAGTACGATCAATCATTAAATAAAAAGATGATTAAATAAACAAAAGAGGAAAAAAACGTAATAAATAACAAAACCTAAACAAGATAGGATGTCGTTTAGCAAATCACTCTCCCTCGCAACAAATACATCAATATCCGAAAAACAGGCGCCGGATCTGTTTGAAAAATGAATGAAGTTATCAATCCTGAGGAGGGAATAATTGAGAGTGGGCACAATCGAGATATGATTGATCTAACACCTCACGGGCCCATCAAATCGCTCTTCAAAGGGTAAATCTATATTTAAGTGGCGAACTTCCCACTTGTAATTACATTTTTATATTGTCGAAGGCCCGCGCCTCGTGCTAATGCCTCTTACAAATGCGAATATAATAGAGTGGCTGCGGTTCGGACGCGAGATCTCTTTCAGGGTCCGCGCCCGTTCTACAGGAATATTAGATAACATGAAAGCGAATTCATTTTGCAAGGATTGCTTTGTTAAGTCAAAAGTAGAATGAGGGAGACGATAAATGGACGTAGTTTATTGATAAAACAGGTAGGTTCCATACATCAATGGAGCTGATGTATATTTTTGACGCATTATTGCATTTGGTTTGTAACAGGCGTTCCAAAAAAAAAACGGTGGTGTAACTTTATCTTATTTCATCAATAAAACTACATTAAGATACTCAGTTGGGTGTATATCATAACTTGTCAACTTATTACTTGAACACACTGAGCTGTACCTACACGCTAAACTAAGTAAAAGCTTGGGTTAAAGCCTACTAAAGCCAGGGTAAGCAGGTTACAAGTAAACACTACCTAAGTAATAGACCATAATTCCTCTTAATCCGACAGTCTGGAGTTTTTTCTAACAATTTCTAGGGTTGGCGAGAAGCTTTCGTGAAATATGAAGCACGTAATGAGAGGTAGTGGAAAAAATGTAGGTTCTAGGTGTTCCAGAGGCTTGGTGGGAAGAAAATATGATTTCTTAACATGTTATAAAAACTTGATAAAATGCTATGACTAGGTACTGTTATATTGAAAAAATTGGGGTGTTAAAGGACAAAAATAATTATGTAATCTTTTGTATCTACTCTTGTACATCAATCAAAAAGTAAATCAGGCAACCCTACTTCCTACGAGGATGGATGATATGATATGATATGATATATTTATTTATTTTCTGACCACAGTAAAGGTACATTAGAGATGTAGCAATACAAAATACGTATCAGCAATCAATTATACTGTGAGAGACTGGATGGATAGATGGATGGATGTTTATTACTCTTTCACGTCAGAACGCCAAAAAGGATCTTTAAGCGCAGAGGTAGATTATAGTCGGGAATAACACATAAGCTATTATTTTTATCCCGGGTGTATGTTCCCTAGGGCTCACGCGGGCGAAGCCGCTGACAGAAGTTAGTCAATATATACATCAGTCCTTATCCGCCTAAAGTTCTGGAGTGGCGACCACGCACGGGAAGACGCAGCGTTGGAAGGCGTTCTACAAGCTGGAGCAATGACCTGGTGAGGGTCGCGGGTAGCCGATAGATGCGATACGCACAGGACCGGTTGTTTTGGTGACATTAGGGGGAGGCCTATGTCCAGCAGTGGACGTCTTTCGGCTCATATGATGATAATGACTTATCATTGTTTTTCTGAAAAAGTTGCCAGATAATGAAAAGAGACGAAGTCAGAATAGGCTGTATTCTGTAAGATCTCACAATGAAAACTTGGGTGAAGTCAATAAGAAGTGAGCTGGCAATCCATCCAAATGAGGCGGAGTGACAATTCACTTCAATCTCGAAGTATCGAATAGAACGGCTGTATAGAATAGAGCGGCTCGAAACAGCAGTTTTGGGGGCCGAGTCACCCGCGTCCGTAGGAGAATACCCTTCAGCGAATCCCTACACGTGGTCCCCGGGTGGTGTTAAACAGGTGACACTAACCCCCTCCGTGGTCTAGTGGTTATACCACCTGATTCAGACCCAGAGTTCCCGGGTTCGATTCCCAGCGGAGGCAATTTTTTTGCTCGGTTTGGTTGGTGGTAGGACTTGTTCTAAGTCCGCCTGGCAAGCTACCACCATCATGCCTAAGCCTGTCGCCATAACAACTATGTTAACAGCATTGTTGTGTTCCGGCAGTTAGAGGTATGATAGCCAGTTCCTCTGTGTAAGAGGATTCCGGGTGAAACTCGCTTCCATCTTTGCCCTAATCATCACTTTCCATCAGATGAGATTTGGGCTAAGAATTCCCCCATTTTGTATTTTTTTTTAAATTTGTTAGCGGCTCCGTCAAAGCTTTTCAGGACTGACACGACATTAAGTAATGAAAAACCGGAATAAGAAGGGACGGAAACTCTACATCACAATAAATTTTCGAAGTACAAATGTAGGACACCATTATAATCCTACAAATACGCACTTACAGATACCTTGTCCATTATTTAAAGTGACATTGACATTGTACTTGCGGTAACCCTAACTGAATCCGTATGACAGTGTCTAGCCGGTGGCGACATAGCAATGTTTCGCGTAGGTACACAACACAACTGACATGCATTTATTTTTGTTTAAATTTTATTCATTTTACTGCAATTTGACCCGCTTGATTTGTTTTTTTTTTCATTGTAAATCCACAGTATTAAGTGCAATTGTTTATTTTTAATCGTATTATTAGGTCTTTTACCTATGAAATTAACGGGCAGTTATCGGCCACTTAAAATTTTAATAGCTACTTGGAATTCGATATAGGCAGAAACTTCATATTGATTTTGAGTATCATAATCAGCTTTGCACTTTTTCTTTCTTTTGCGTTTTGGTTTTTCTGTAAAATTTACATATTTTTAAAACCTCTCAGAAAAGTTAATTACTTATGGTTTTTTTGGAAAAATTTGTCCAAAAGAACTAGTTTTGGACTTCAGTTTCTAAGAAGTCCCAGAAAATTACAAAAGAAAGTAAGTACCTATATGAACTGTCCCTTCTAAAGTGAATAACACTCCCAACATATTTATAGATCACCATTGAATGCAAATTGCATTGAATGCGTAGGTACTACAGTCGTTTTCGGAATACATGCAAATAGGACGGAGTGAAAATAAATTATTGATAAATAAATGGTGTCAAGTACTTGTCACGGATATAATTTATTGGCACTTTGTAGATAGTTACTTATTATGGAAATGAACAAGGTTTTGAATTGTTGGGTACGCTGCTTATTCCATAGGATTTTGAATAAGTACTTTTTGGTAGCATATATTTAGGTATTCTTTGTTCTCGAGCAATTGAAATATTATGAGGCAATTTGATGTGAGTTCCGGAGAATATTGAAAATATCAAAACTCTATGCTACTATCGTTTACCAGCAAAATTCTACGCTGCTATCGTTTACCAGCAAAATTCTGTACAATCACAATATTCCAAGTGACGTCACATCAATGAATTTCATTTTCTGTCAATGTGTTGGCGACCCACTTAAGAATTTCCATTTTCTAGCAACAAGTTAATAGTTTTTGTAGGTACACCATTTTTCAACATCATGAAAGTTTGTTGACTTGAATTTGTAACTTGTTATTCCTTACCTTAGAAACATTTCAATTGGTATAAGAGTTTTAAAATTTTGCAATGACATAAACCATAATCTAAAAAACATTGCAGTAAGATCTTTTTGCGTCAGTTTAGCAACAAAAAACATTCATGTCAGTGGCCCCTCGGTAAGCATACAATGCTAACAGTACCCACACTGGTCAGTGGGGTCGCTGACCGCACATTATCTACTGTCAAAGTCAACTTTCTCTAAAGCCGTAGACACACTTTCAAACTTGAGACTGCATGTCCGCTTACTCGTCAAACGAACATCGAGCATCATTTTGAGAGATCTTCGTATTGTACATGTTTTCAATACAATAAAAACATGTAGGTACAATCGTTTTATTTATGTACCAAATCTCTACTTTATACGTACGCTAATAGTATGCCGGTTTAGCAAGATCTTTGACATCTCACCCAAGAATCTATCTACCCATCCCAATAGCACCAACTAATCAAATGGACATAATTTCGTCAGACATTAGTGAGATACAAGTACATGCGCTGGCATGTTTTAATGTATGTCTGTTTATTAGGCAGCTGCGAACAATAGCATTGTTTGTGATGCAACATCGTAAGGTCGCGCTTGGCCGCGCCACTATAGTTTCCAGTCTACCGACCCCCAAACATATAAATAAGCACGATAATGAACACACACATTAATGTAATAGACAAATTATTTGATGGTTTCTGTGCAAACAAAGATAGAGTCAAGCAAAGCTGTAGTATGAGAAATGTAAATAGTGACGCTCGCATCATTATGTCATTCAACTTGCCTTTACGGATACTTAGTCAGTAGGTACAACATTATCGATAGTCCTCAATTACAATCTTAACGATAATTTATCACAGCGTGTAAACATTACCATATCGTCGACTGCATATATAAATCTGCATCTAAGAACGTATTCATATCACACAGCAGTACATAACCCGCCACCGCTGCAGTCACACGCAGTACACGCTCGCACAAAAACATGTAAATCGAGGTCATGATCAATGACTTGTGTGTAGTCACTGAATATTTCTGGTTCTTACGAAACGATCGTGTCGTCAGCGCTATGGTTACCTCATAACGTCTACCTATTATTAGATAGCTACGTAAGCCGGCTCCATTTACTCCCTAGTAACCAACAAACTGTGCGGCAACTCGAACGCGTCCGCATCGAAAATGACAAAACACACAATTATTGTTTTCATTTTCATCGCGAGTGTTTTCGCTACGGACAGTTATAAAATTCTCGGTATCTTTCCGTCCCTGGATCGCAACAACTACCTCACTTACCGCGGACTATTCCGCGAACTGGCGAATCGCGACCATGAGGTGACCCTCATCAGTCATTTCCAAATGCAGGATGCACCTGCCTCCTACAAAGAAATTTTACTGAGTGACATTTTACACCAAGTGTATAAAGGTTTATCTTATGAATCTGTGATAGTGAACGAAGTGTCGCGAGTGCCGTTCGAGACGTTAGTGGCGACTAAAGCCGGCAACGACGACTGCAAGACTCTAATGAACAACCACCAAGTGCTGCACATGATAAGCACGCGGCCTCGCTTTGACGTAATACTTGTCGAGTCATATAACAGTGACTGCGGCCTGGCACTTGCCGCAAACCTGAGTGCTCCCTACATTGCCTTCAACCCACAGCCTCTACAAGCGTGGCAGTATAACAGACTGGGTATCAATTTCAATTCTGCGTATGTAAGTCAATCAGGCTTGCCCTACGGAAAGGAACCTTGGTATTTTGAGCGGCTAAAGAGTTACGTACTATATCATCTTACGAACTGGGTATATTACGTGGGCTCGCAAGTAACGGATCATGTGTACCTGTACAAGTACCTGGGCGACACGCTGCCATCTCTAGAAAGCATTGCGTCGAACGCGAGCCTAGTGTTTGTAAACACGCATCAGTCGGTGTACAGCGGTGTTGCCAGACCTGATAATGTAATTGATATTGGTGGTATTCATGTGAGACCACCGAAAATTATTCCGACGGTGAGTAATTTTTTTTATCTTTATATAAGACGCTAGCAGTGTAATACCATGTTTGTTTTGTATTCTAAAAAAATGATTAATATCACGTTTACTTTGTAACACCGGTGACAATATTGGAAGCACTATCAACATTCATTAGCGATGATTGAATATGCAGGTAACGACAACATAACACTAATCATCATTATTGCAATGCTCTACTTGGAATCTCGTGTGGCATAGAATATCTGAATCTCTAACCTAACTTATCCGAGTCGGAGTGCCCTAAAGTCCCGATTAAATTGCATCCAATTTCTCCTGATGTAACAACCGTTACATACCCAATGTCGATGGCAAATGATGTTATCAGTTATGGCATGTGCTAGTAGTCATTAAGCCTACTAACGTTATACGAATCAAATTTATGCCAAAACAAATTAGTCTTTAAGATGATTATGCCAACATAAAGTGTATGACTAAAAAAATTATGCCGAAGTATTATTATGCCAAAACAAATTGTGCCGAAATCGTTATGCCGAAGTATATTAGGACAAAGAACATTATGCGAAAAGAAGGGATCCCGATATATGTACCTATTATTGAACTACACAGTTGCTGACATAATCGACGTATTTTCTTTAGTGAGCTCAGACTACGTTCGTAAGCCTTTACTGCTAGCCATCTCAAATATGGAACTCGATTTCCCTTGACGTGCACCACGCTTGTAAAATGTATTCATAACTTATTGATAAAATTAACACTTTATGATTTTATGCGATTGTGCCAGTACAGTCTGTACTTTTCTAGTGTTTGATCTGTTTTGTACTTTTTTATCCCCCAAAAACAAAAATTTGAAAAAGGGCCAAGTTCTCAACCCCAAAAATTCGGCCTATAAAAGTAGTGAAATCCAAGCTCTCTAATAAATGGTCCGCGTTTCATCAATTACGAAGGGGTAAAAACTGCTGGAAATTGTTCGTGTAAATAAACACACTGCGTGCGTTACGCCGGAGCTTGGCCTGACACACTGCCGTGCGCCTAGATACTAGTTTTATTTGGCTCTTGAACAATGAGTATACAAGAATGCATTCCTGACTAAAAATTGCCTCATCACTTAAAGAAGAGCAACAAAACTATCCAACAACAAACATGACAAAACTTCCATATCGATTGCTAATTAAGTATCATGAAATGAAACTTAAACCCCCCGGATCTCCAAGAACTGTTTACACAAAACGATTATACAATCGACTCATCTATCAATATTATCACTTTACAGGAAATAGAGAGATTTATTAACGAGGCCGAGCACGGCGTTATATACGTGAACCTCGGTTCTACGGTGAAGGACTCCACGCTTGCCGGTGATAAATTAAACGAACTGTTATCAACGTTCGGTAAATTGCCTCTAAGGGTCCTCTGGAAATGGGACGGAGGCAATGTGCAACTGCCGAGAAACGTTATGACTATGAAATGGTTCCCGCAATACGATATTTTGAGTAAGTACTCGCACATGTGTTTAGTAATAAGGGTGACTCTTAGAAGTATGAAGTTCTAATAGTTCAGTTTTATGAGGTTTCTTGAATGATATATAGGTAAAAGAACCTTCATTTTAAAACCAAAAGTATGCAAGTCTTTATCATTAGCAGTAAGTTATAGATAGACAGATGGAATACAGCTTTTTAAATACTGTGTATGCTTGCAAATACTAGTTATATTAATTCCAAACCTTTAATGAAATTCAATGTCACACGTCTTGATCTTTTAAATAACATCGCTATCTGATTACACAGACTTGATTAAAAAAGTGTCATGTACAAAAACAAAAGCTACCTTGGTCTCCAATTGGTAACAAAAATACGATTACAATGAATGATTTTCAAAACGGAAGAAATTCCGTTGTTTTAGTTTAGTTGATTAGCATGTTTTTTACGTTTCAAGATGTTGATCTCCAAACTCAATGACAATTAAAATATCAAATAACGTGAGATCTTATCTTATCCGTTCTTATCTTTAAATTTATAAAAGTCACTGGCTACCGATTTAAAAAATCTATAGGTATCAAGATTCAAGATTCATTTATTGGTGTGATTTATTGTTTTTTGGTGGTTTATTGGTGTGGTTTCCTGAATAAACAATATCATCGTAGCCTTCATCAATAGCCTTGTTCCAACTTCTGACGACACGGTTGACGCAGTGGTTGAGCGATTGACTGCTGCGCTGAGTGTCGTGGGTTCGATTCCCGCGCGGAACAAATATTTGTATGGCCTACAGATAGTTGTGCCTATCGTCTGGCTGTTTGTTTAAGTGAGTTTGCATGTTTTTGAACGCACCAAGACACAAGAGGAATTCACCGTTACGTTTTTTCTTTAAAAAATACCTAATTATAAGTTAAGATCTCGGCTGTTTTGTGCCAAGCAAACCAGTTCTGGGTGTCACTAAAAAAAATACCTACTCGAAATATCGGAAGGAGCTCGAGTCTTGATAAAAAGTTTCACGGGTCGAACTTCCAGGTTTAGTTACGATTGCCGAGGTCGGTCCCTAAAATGCATTACTATTCATTAGGTACATACCGAGTTTCCCCCATGCCTCAAAAAGCACGTTAAGCCGTTGTTCCCGGCTATCATTTGAATATCTAAGACTGTTGCGAGTAGTCAGAAGCCAGACAATTTGACATCAGTCAGTCTTACCAACGAGTATCGTATTACCCAGTTACTGGGTTGTGAAGGTCAGATAGGCAGAAGCTCTATGAAAAATTCATCTGCAGCGAGTTAGACTGGAAGCTGACCCCAACAAAGTTAGGAAAAGGCAAATTGATTGTACTCGAAATATCAGGAAACCTACAACAACATATTTTCTGTACGTTTCAGAACATGACAACGTGAAGGCCTTCGTGTCTCACACAGGCATCCTCAGCAGCATCGAGGCGATTGACGCTGGTGTCCCAGTCGTGGCCATCCCTCTGTTTGGAGACCAGTACGGCAACGCTGCCGCGCTGCGTGACGCTGGCGTGGCCACCATCGTTCACTACCAAGATCTAAAGAAGGAATACCTGCTTGATGCCATCAATGATGTTCTTGACCCTGTGTAAGTGAATAATCATGAATAATATAAATGTAGGTAACGCTGATGGAGATAACAATTTTTTTTATAAATAAAGCATAATTTATCTGAAATTATGTCGACCGTCCCAGATTAGCCAAAAAACGTAGACATCTTTGTATTTCAAACGCATGTGTTTTATCAAAGCATTCTCTTTAACATGCTCATAATTACCCATCATACTAATATTATTAGTATGAATTATGAATAAATTCATACTTACATACTTCCACGACATTAAATTCCATTTGCAACTGCTAATGTCAAGGCGAAATCTGAAACCTGTCTGTGGCATAGGGTTTGAACTAACCAACATTATTAAGATAAAATTACATCATTGAAAGTAGATCAAACTGGGTCAAGTTTGAAATGCACTGCTAAGCTTAATATGTCAAAGACAAACCTAAGACGCTTGGTAAACGATGATCGCGTAGTTTGGGTAGTCATAGTAATGTGGCTTTATTTGTCTCTAATCCACCTAAATAGATTCATATATTTAGTAGCAAATAGACAGAAACCTATAACGGGTAGACCGGCACCTAAGTGGAAGGACCACGGTCCGTCAGGACTTCAAGAGTTCAAAAAAATATTGGTGCGTTCATTTATAAGAACTCGTTCACCCACGTCCGTGTCCGGGCGGTAACAGGGACTTGTGTGATCCAGGTCCATCCACGTCTCGCGGCGGCTCTGATATGTATAGGGCCGAAACTAGCCCGAGTTGACACTGCATTTTTATCAGTTCCATAGTTACTCGTCAGCTCTGTTCAAATGCTTTAGACCTTGCCATTTATTAGTATACTAGCTAATGCCCGCGGCTTCGCCCGCTTGATAAATTATATACTAAAACCTTCCTCGAGAACCATTCTATCCATTGGTGAAAACTGCATGAAAATCAGTGCAGTAGTTTTTGAATTTATCGCGAACAGACAGACGCGGAGGACTTTGTTTTATAATATGTAGTGATAGTGATTCTTTGAATAAGATCCCGCACTAAGAATCACTGTCACCTACACAGTTGGTGTCGTGTTGTCACTTTTCGGGCACAGTTCCAAATTCTCATCTATAATGGATAAAAACTATTATTATTTCAGGAAAAATAAATATAGTCTTAGCCTGGCCTCGGATTCAAACTAAACAGTAGAATATAGACTAGTGTAAGACTTACATAAAAATACTAAAAGGAACCACGACCTCTAAAAACCGAACACTAGTTTTAACTGGCTCATAGACAAAAGGAATTGGCCGGTCGTTTCTATAAAAATTTCGAAGTGAAAAAATGTTTGAAAGTGACAGATAACTTCACCCAAGCTTGTGATTCTGCTGCTGTGCTCCTTTCTCCCACCCAAAAACTGGCTGGATAATGCTAAAATACTCGTGTCACCTGTATCATTTAGTAATAGATATGTTATTTTGCATCACATTGTTCTTAAGGGATATAAGGACTAAGTGGCGAGAGCGTAGAGACCTAGTGGCTATAAGGCTATAACAAAACCTATAATTCGCAAAGCAAAAGGTCCGCTTCTGAACATAAGAAGTAGAGCATAACCGCCCTTTTGCAATGGCATCGTGACCCACGACCAGACACTGATTAACAAGTATTTAGGTCGTCATTTTGGCATCATAGGCTTATCTAATAGTCTGTCACAAGGCCATGATTGGATAAAAATATGAGATACACATACGACCTATATTTAACTTTATCTTATCTTATTATAATTACAGATGGCAGCAACGTGCTAAACTTGTATCAAGATTATGGCATGACCGGCCAATGTCACCTTCAGAGTCTGCCATCTATTGGACGGAATACGTTGCTCGATACCAGGGGGCGCCGAATCTCCAACCAGCGGCGCCAAAAGTACCGCTGTACCAGCAACTTCAGCTTGATGTCCTGGCATTTATTGGCCTAGTCTTGTACATCCTGACCTATGTGGTGTACAAGATTCTGTCTACACTCTGCTGCTGTTGTTGTCAAAGCGAAACGCAGTCCGAGTTTGTCGAAGAAGATAGAAGGTCTTCCAAGAGAGTGAAGTTTGAATGAGAAGTTTTGTATATTTTATTTGTGAAACATATTGTAAACGAGGTCACGGTGTAATGCAGCAGGAAAAGATTTTAATTATGAATGCTTGACTGGTATAATAATTGAGAATGTTTGTTATTTATTGTTTTTTAATTAAAATAACACAAAAACATTTTTAGTTTCTTTCATTTTTAGGGTTCCGTAGCCAAATGGCAAAAACGGAACCCTTACAGATTCGTCATATCGGTCTGTCTGCCTGTCTGTCTGTCTATCCGTATGTCACAGCCACTTTTCTCCGAAACTATAAGAACTATGCTGTTGAAACTTGGTAAGTAGATTTAATCTATGATTTTCACACAAAAATAGAAAAAAAACAACAAATTTTTGGGGGTCCCCCATACTTAGAACTGAAACTCGAAAAAAAAATTTTCATCAAACCCATACGTGTGGGGTACCTATAGATAGGTCTTTAAAAATGATATTGAGGTTTCTAACATAATTTTTTTCTAAACTGAACAGTTTGCGAGAGAGACACTTCCAAAGTGGTAAAATGTGCCCCCCCCCCCCCCCCCCCGTAACTTCTAAAATAAGAGAATGTTAAATCTAAAAAAAATATATGATGTATATTACCATGTAAACTACCAGCGAAATTTGGTTAGAACATGATCTAGTAAGTAGTTTTTTTTTTAATACGTCATAAATCGCAACTTTTGCTTATAATACCTACAGGTTTGTATGGAACCCTCGGTGCGCGAGTCCGACTCGCACTTGGCCGATTTTTTATACGTATCTAAGTTATAAAATTAATATACTGCACCTCCAAGTAGTCTAGAAGCGATCTGGGAGAATGATTTTTTATCGAACTTTTTCAAAATTCATTCCCTAAATAAGACTAAATAAGGCCTCATTAGTCATTGTCACCTAATGGTCATTACCTACTCATATAACATGGTCTGTACATGTCACCAGAATATTGCAAATATCGTAATATTGTGATAAATTTTGATTATGATACAAACTCTCTATATACCAGTTATAAACAGCTAGGTCATTTCGTTTGCAATTCATCTCATCAAAATTCAATAGTTTACCACGAATAAATATAAACTACATAATAACCCATGTGTTTGCAATAACCCGACGACATACAGGCTGTATAACATTTCTCTGTTAGAACAGTTTATAGCTAGTTTTTTTTTCTCACTCCTAAAATATGTAGTACCTACCTGAAACCGGTCTTTAAAAAAATACATTTTGTCTTATTGTAGAAGAAAAAATGTATTTATGTATCCTGATCAGTTACATACTTGTACTGATTTTAGGGTTCCGAATCCCAGTATGGAAAGACGGAATTCTTATAGGATCACTCGATTGTACCGGTTGTACGTCTGTCTATCCGTTGGCCACAGCCGATTTTATCCGAATCTACTCGATTTTAATATAAGTACTCTATTCCGAAATTATTCAAGACAATTGAACTTTTTTCTACCCCCTCCCCCCCCCCCCCGCCTAGAATAATTTTTTTTAATAAAATTACGTTATAATAGATTACAGGAAAACCTATAAGAAGTCTATGGTTTTCAAATAATACACAAGTTAAAAAATATAAATTATTCATTCGGACCCTTTGCACACGAGTTCGACTTGCACTTGTCCGGTTTATTATTCTAGGAAGTATTTGTACAGGTATCCTTGGAATTAAAATCGTAACCAGTTTTCACACATCTATTCTGCAGCATTAGTTGTTTTTTTTATTATCTGATCAGATTACAAACTAAATATCATCATTAATCACTTTATAATACATGCGTCTATTTACTATTGATAAGTCTTCATCCAATCCAAATAGAGCGGGAGTCTTATCTGTATTTAAAAACCGAAAGCGGCTTATAAACACTTCAGTAGGCCGAACGTACGAGCCTCAGAGAACAACTGTCGCTAGAACCTCACGACAAATTAGCGACTACAAAGTAATAAAATGAAGTTTAACCATTTATTTGTTCTTTTCGTCAGTGTTCTCTTCAACCAAGTGCTAACTCTTAACATATTAGGAGTGTTCCCGTATCAAGGAAAAAGTCATTTTTTCGTTTTCGCGCCATACCTTCGAGAGTTAGCAAACAGAGGTCACAATTTGACAGTGATATCGTACTTTCCTCAGGAAAAACCAAAACAAAATTACCATGATATAAGTTTGGCAGGAAAAACAAAGATATTGGAAGATGCGTTTCCAATAGACAGGTCGTATTGGACCGTGATACAAATAGGTTTTTTCTTAACTGGTTCAGGAAGTGATAACTGTGTTACTTTGCTTGAAGATGAAAATGTGCAAAACCTGTGGAAATCTAAAGCGAAGTTCGATTTAGTGCTTGTGGAACAGTTCAACAGTGATTGTGCGTTGGGGCTTGCGCATGTCCTGGGAGCTCCGGTAGTGGGGCTGACGTCACACGTTCTGATGCCCTGGCACTACGAGGATTACGGCATCCAATACAACCCAGCCTACGTATCTCTCCTTCTTCTGGATGGTGGTACAAAACCCACATTATATCAACGCATCGAGAGAAGCATTTTCCATAATTTCTTCACCTATTTATACAAATTCACTTGCCGAAGAAACAATCAAAACGCACTAGCGCAACATTTTAACAATATTCCACCGCTGGAAGAATTGGCTCGAAGTGTTAAACTGATGTTGCTGTACACTAACTACGTGCTGTCTGGCCCTGGTCTGTTCCCACCAAATGTTCATGAAGTGGGTGGATATCACGTGGCCAAACCAAAAGAACTGCCAAAGGTAAGTGGCTTAATTATCACTTTATTTCTCATGCACCTAGCTATTGAATTACTATCAAAACAACAACTTGTCAACTAGGTCATAGATATATCGTAAGTGTAATTGGATCCCCGATTACAATTATAGTCAAACAAATAATGTAAGAGCATCTAGATTCACTGCTAGGAAGATTGCATCTAGATTCTCTTCAAACTGGCAGTTTGTGGTCGTTAAGTCCAATTATAAATGAGTTGCAATCTTTTTCATCTTACCGGGATTCTTCTGATCATTTTATCTTTTTCTATTTTTTGAGATTCTGCGTGATGTTCACTTTGTACAGAACAACACCGGTCGTTTAAGTCTTAAACAGTTTCATGAAGCTCGATAATTTATTGTTGCACGCCAGAGGCCAGTTCTACTAATTTTTTATCATCTTTCTCATTCACATATCAATTGCAAACTGTCAGAAAAGCCTTAATTTTCATACATTTTTGACAGATTGAAAATTAGTAGAATTGGCCCTAAGATCTGCAATTTTAAGTCCTAAGATGCTGAGTTCTGTGTGTGCGTACTTGGCTCCCGTCTTACTGGCATAATACTGACTTTTATAGAGTCTACAGAATGAGAAATATACAATGCAGGTAGCATAAGGTATACATTACATCTATATCTATCTTCTATATACTTATAATAAATCTGTAGAGAGGTCAATTCTGTACATGAAATATATTTCCAAAATAACTATCAGGGGGTGATTAGGGATCGATACTGATGCCAAAAATGCAATCAGTAAAATTTTTGTCTGTCTGTCTGTCTGTCTGTCTGTCTGTCTGTCTGTATAACCGTTATAGAAACAAAAACTACTCAACGGATTTTAACGAAACTTGGTATAATTATTTTTCATACTCTTGAGCTGGTTATAGTATACTTTTCATCACGCTACAATCAATAGAAAAAATGAAAAAAAAAAATGAAATTGTGAAAGTTTGGTTGTTTGTTACTCAATCACGCCAGAACGGCTTAACGGATCATAATGAAATTTAGAACAAAGATAGATTATAGTCTGAAATAGCACATAAGCTACTTTTAATCCCGGGAACATGTTCCCTAGGGATCACGCGGGCGAAGCCGCTGGCAGAAGCTAGTTGATAATACATGCTGAAGACATAGCATGTATCATATAATCAAATTGCTAAGTGTACCAAAACAAGCAGTGCACTATGTAACGCACTTATCATACTTATATCACAATTACGTAAATGTGTGACCGGAGGACTGTAAACACAATCTTTATAATTTTCTGCATGTCATTGTGCCTACAAAACAGCAGTCAGGAACGCTATCGTCATAACAACGAAGATATCATCTTTGACGTCCGGTTTCAGAAAGTTTTATCGTCATGACTTATTTATAATATTAGTGTAGATCGACACTAATATTATAAAGTTTTATAGAGTTTGTTTGTTTGGTTGAAAGCGCTAATCTCAGGAACTACCTACTGATATGAAAAAATATTTTAGTGTTGCATAGCCCATTTATTGAGGAAGGCTATTTAACGTCACGCTACGACCAATAGGAGCGGAGCAGTAATAAAAATATAACGCAGATGAAGTTGGGTCAGCTAGTGACTCACAAGACATCAAGACTGTCATAAAAGACTGTCTACAATTTGTTTATCTGCCTGAACGACCAACCTCCCCTTTGAACTTAGGGCATTATATGCTTAACATCGATTATAATTAATGTTGTTTTTTTAATCGATTAAAGATCCGTAAGAAAGATCCAGAGTCCACTAGAAATATGTGGAAACTGGAAACCTATTCGTTGCCGCGACGATTTATTAATAGAAAAGCGTTCGATAAATTAATTCCACGTGTAAAAGATAAGCTATTTTTTTTTTCAGGATCTGAAGAAATTTATAGAAGAATCGGAACATGGCGTAATTTACATAAGTTTTGGATCGATGTTACGAGCCACCTCAACGCCCAAAGATAAATTGGAAGCCATCATCGGAGCTGTATCACAGTTGCCGCAGAGAATCGTTTGGAAGTGGGAGGAGAAGAGCCTGCCAGGGAACCCTAAAAATGTATATATATCGAACTGGCTGCCACAAAACGATATTTTAGGTATGTATAAAAACGTGCCCGCATACATCATAAAGATCACGTCGAACAAATCAGCCTACTAAAGCTTAGCAAACAAATAAACGAACTATCACCATGGTAGGCGCTAGATAAACTTGCAATAAAGTCTATTGAACTTTCCCTATTATCACTTCGTAGATACCCGAACAATAAATTATTAACAACAAACAACATTCGTTAATTATTTGTTTATTTAATTATTTTTACTTTTTATTTGAGACATATGTATTGTATTTATTTCATTATTATTACTTTCTATACTGCTCCGATCGAACGTCAAACCGTCAACGCCGGCTGTCACTGAAAACCAGCGCTGTGGCTCTGTCTCGCACACGAGTCCCAGCATTATGCTGAGAGATGGCCGTTTTGCGCCGATTTGACGCATATCTTCCTAATTTTTCATATATAACTGTAATTTTTGTGTATTTTTGGTATACGTCATATTTACCGCAAATAAACTCTTTTTCTTTCTTTCTTCTTTCTAACATTACTAGTGAAAATAAAATTTCACGATAGAAGTGTACACGATAGTTTACGTATTTGATATTTATAAAAGGCAATAAATGTATGTGGGTCAATGACCGTTATTGCACATATAATTTTATAAAGGTAATATTGCCCAATTACAACGACTCGATGATAGTAATTAACCAGGTGCAATTAACCCCAACTATTTATGTATTTCATTTTTTTTAATAACTTACTACCCTTATCTTCGAAACTACAGAGCCTAAAATTTTGAAAAAAATGCAGATTATAGCTATAGATTACAGGAAACCCAGGCAGAAGTCTGTGATGTTAAAAAAACATGTAAAAAAAATTGGTTCAGAACCCTTTGCACGCGAGTCCGAAACGTACTTGGCGAGTTTTTTTTTAATTGTTATGGGTTTCCTCTTGACTCTAGTCTAGGTCAGAGATGACAGACAAAGTCTATAATAGAGCTTAAGGAGCCTGTTCACTCCAGTGTTGCCAGAAGGTTACATTTCTTACATTTTTCGTAACTTTTGACCCCCTCGCGTAACATGTAAGTAATTATTGTATTTAAGGCAATTTTCGTAACTTTTGAGAACAACGAGATTTGTAACACTAGATGTTTATTGCAAACAGTTTACGAACGCATTTCAATTTAACGCACCTAAAACTGCGCATCTAAATAGTATTTCACTCCATATCACACTCACAGATGGCTCTGCATGGAAAGCACCATGACAAAATGAATCGTAAAGTATTTGCTTTAAAACTTGATTTTGCTTGAGCGTGTACGCGCACTTTTCGTACTTCGCAAGTTCCCGCCGTACGCGGTTTCGTAGCTACAGAAATGACGGATTGTGATTTGTTTTGTTTCCTTGCGTTTTGTTGTACTAAGTGCGTGAGTGAAGTTCTGATGAATACATTTATTTTCAACTAATATTTTATTTTGTTGGCAAACTGCATGTCAAAGTTTGCAACTTATACTAATAAAAATAAAAATACAACATCCGTATTTTATTGCAGATGCAAACAAGTAAAATATCTACACAGAAACAAATCAACATTTTTGATAACTGTGATTTAAACCTCAACGAGTATTACATTACAATCTATACTGATATTATAAAGAGGTAACATTTGTTTGTAAGTTTGTATGTAGGGGGTAATCGCAGGAATTAATAGTCCGATTTGAAAAATTCTTTCAGTATTAGATAGTCCATGTATCGAGGAAGGATATACGCTACATATAATCACGCTAAGACTAAAAGGAGCCGAGCATTAATGGAAAATGTGACGCAGACGAATTTGCGTGGGTCAGCTATTACATACTAAAGAGAGATGACCAAATTTTATCCTTAGGTTAAATACACCATTACACATGATAGATTCCATTATATTCCGCCATTTTCCCCACCGACCCCAAAAATACGTAATTTAAAAAAATACAATAATGTAACTTTTGGAGCAAAAATGTAACATTTTAGGAAACGAAACGTAACTTACGACTCAAGGGCCCTGGCAACACTGGTTCACTCTGACTTTTAAGAGATGACGTTTGGAAACTTAGTGCGAATTGCTGGAATAGCAAAAAGGCAGGGATAGTAACTTGCAGTGCGTCTGTATGTCCGATGGTAGAAGGGAACCGGTGGGATGAGAGCGTGGAGTTTTTGGGAACACCAACCGAAATACAATCTGTAGAAGACAGTCAAGCAGGCAACCTTGCGGCGATGAGCCAAGCTGTGTAGCTTGGCACCCACCAGTTTTACATCGCCAATGAGCTCTAGGTTCCACTGAGTCAAGCGCGGCATGCTGGTAATTAGCTGAGCCATCCCAAAGGTGGCTGCAATACTCAAGATCGGACTTGTGCTTTGTATAGGGTCAAAAGACGTCCAGGCCTGTAATATCGCTTCACCCTATTTAGTTTGCCCAGCTTTTTAGCCGCAGTTTGGGCTCTGTACTCAATGTTGGCGTCGAAGTTGAGACTGGATATCAACTCCATACCTAGGAGCTCGAGCCAATCAGTCACAGGAATAGGTGTACCCCAAAAAGGAATTTGGTCGAATTGACTCCTCTTTGCGGTAAAAAGATACTCTCAAGGAATGAACTTCATCCCCGCTAGTTGATGCGCTGGACAAGTATCTCTCTGAAACCGTACTGTCATCTGCGTACCCAACAAGACCAAGCTGAAGAAGGTCACTGATGTGCAGCAGGAAAAGAGTTGCAGAGAGGACAGACACCTGAGAAACTCCTGCATCAATAGCCATGAGTTCAGAGGAGCAGCCGTCAACGGCTACTTGGGACTATAAAAATCTGCTGGGATACCATAAGCAGGAAACTTGCTGAGTAGACTTGCGTGCCAGATCCTGTCAAAATCCTTCGAGATATCGAGCGACACGGTAAGTACTTCGTCGTGTCTCTCGATGGCTTTGCCCCAGCAGTACGTGACACACACAAGAAGATCGCCAGTAGACCGTCTCTGGTAAAAGCCATAATGAAGGTCACTGAGTTGATCATTGTCTTCAAAGTAGGTTAGCAACTTACTGTTCAGTACCCTTTCTACCATAACTTTCATCGATCGGTAATGAGCAGGGTCTGCACGGTCACCCTTTTTGGGCACCGGTTGCACGTTTGCAACGCAGTAAGGCGTCGTTACAGGAGACAGTTCAGGCGCACATTACCTTAACACTTGCGCAACTCTTGCTAGAATGCGGTCAGGCCCGCTGACCTTGTTCACGTCTAGACTGCATAGTACTATTTGGACCTCTTTAATGTGAATTGCGATCTCCAGCATCGTAGAGTCACAACGAGCCAGCGTCCATACGTGAGTTGCTTGCAAAGAGAGTAGCAAATAAATTTGCTTTCTCAATTGCAAACTGAGCCAGTGACAAATAAGATTTCAACATTGGAGGTAAAGTGGGTCGACAACAAATTCGTTTCAACCGCTTTCGACAGGGACCAGAACTGGGTACTGCTTACTATTCTGAGGGTGTGATGCTTGTTTGGCCCCAATACGTCTGACATGGTCAAAACGCGCCCTACGTAGAACCCGCTTGCAGAAGTCGGCGGCAGAATTAAAGGCCCTTTTCTTCGTGCGAACTTTATGTGCTCTAATCTTTCGATCGCGGGCGTTGATCCAAGCTTGGTAGGCAAACGCTTTTTGGGTCTCAGCGTGGCACATTCTGCTTTATACCAAGGCCGGGATTAGTGACCGAGTGGGATTTTGTAGAATAGAATAAAGTATTCCATCCGAATCACGTCAGCAAAGCACGAGGTTAGAGGTTACCCGAGGAGGTTACTTTTGCCGCCATGGATAAGACACAAAAAACGGCACATCTCATTACAATCTGGTGACTCATAACACCATAAGAGACTCGTGCCTTTAGGGCAAATTACTTTACCATAACCTTTCGCGGTTCAAAATTATTTGACATGATTGTGTAAGACATTTTTGTAATAGAAGAGAGCATCAGATCATCCAGAATACAAATTATTTGTACCGTAAATAATAATCAACTCCACAAGAAGTTTTTAGATTTTCATACATCAAAGTACGAGCACATCTCTACAGAAACTCTGATTTAGCCTTTTACAGATATATTGGGGTCTGCTAATTTACTGCTACTTTATATTGCTATTCCATTGCGATTTCCCCCCAGGATAGATTGTAATAAGATATCTCGTTACCCTGCGCCGAAAGGAAAACCCTTTCACGATATAAGAAAAAATGTGGACTCGTTTTTCGGTAGATAGAGATTTCCATCTAAAAAGATAAAAGTATAGATTTCATCACTATCTACATATATATCACTTGTGGTAAACTGATACAACTAGGTAACTCACAAAATTTGTCAATTAGTCTGCCAGATGACATAATCAGTGATGTAACATTGTCTCACTAATTTATTTTAGAAAATTCGGATCAAAATTCAGTAGGTAGCTTGTGATCTTCGTCAGTGCTATTTTTCATCGGCTTTCACGGCTACCACAGTTACTTACTTTTAATATACATGTAAATGTTTCCAATCCTATTTATATTACTTACGATAAAAGCCGAAATGGTGCCGTTTGCAGTAGGTTTTACTTAGGTAAACCCCCTCCAACCTAGGAACCCTCCTAGGTAAACTCGCTTTGACAGCGATGAGGACGAATTTATAATGCTTAATATTCCTCCACCAACTTATATTAAGCTTTACTATTTATTGACATGAAGATACTAGTCTGTCTGCAGATATGAATAAAATATAAAGATAAAAAATCAAATGTCTAGAAGATTAAACCGACGTCAATAAAAACATCATAAATGTGTGTTATTAATCCATGAAAATTGCCACAAGGATTGGATAAGCATTTTATCAAATACCCCGTGTACGTGTTTGATAAAATGCATCAACATTTTCGTAACGACGTTATCATGGTTACTCAAACAATAAAAAAATGTCGTTTTGTACTCGATCCCTGGGTTTGATATGGAGAATTTTGTGAGTATAAAAAGTCTGAAAGTGGCTCCTGTGACTGAAATGGTCTGTGGGAAGCGGTTGTTATGGAATGGGCTTGTGATGCAGGGAAATGAGGAAAATTTTCGATTTGAACATGGCTATCAGAAAACAGCGCAGTATGGAAGAAGACCACATGTCACGCCGTCCAAATAATTTAGGTTAAGGGCGAGATAATGTTATAGACGCGGAAAAAAATGAAACAGATTCCGAAAACTACCAAATTCAGTTGCTTCTCTTAAACAGTAATTATAACGGCTCATTAATAGCTCATATCAAACTTTTGGTTTTAATTATGATTACAGCTCATCCAAATGTCCTGGCCTTCTATTCTCACTGTGGTATGTTGGGTACCACGGAGGCGATATATCATGGAGTACCAATGATTGGCATGCCAATCTTCGGCGACCAGCCAGGGAATGCTGCAGCCGTCGAAGAGAGCGGGTTAGGCGTTCAGGTTCACTTCAAAGAATTGACTACGGAGCTTTTGTTGGAGAAAATCAAAATCGTGCTTAATCCTGAGTACGTATTGGAACATAAATATCTTTATTGTGCTCTATATAGACTTCTAGCTCCTGTCCGCAGTTCCGCTCCCTTTCAAGGTGTTTGTGTAGGTATTACTACTTCGATGAAAAGTATTCTTCTTATGCCCTAATAAAGTCAAGTTTATCCGCGGGCCAAGTTAAAAAAATATATAATTTGGTGTAATCTTGGTTACATTATAATTTCTCGATATATTATGAAAAAATCGTTTTGTATACAATAAATCCCATCCAAATTCAATACTTTCCAATATACCCGTGTCTTATTTAGAAAACAAAGTTTACAATTTCACGCGATATTTTAGTGTGCGTTCGCCCAGCGGAATGTTGTTGAATTAAAAGATTTTAATTATGCAGATATTTAGTGTATGACGTCGTATAATTGTGTATGGTATAAAAAAATTTGTGCACGCAGCCATTGTTGAGAAATTCACCAAAAACTGATTCCGCTGGGCGAACGTTGTCCTGGCGGAACTTTTTTTAATCCATAGATTTTAGAAGAAAAGAGATGTGTCCAAAAATTTGTGTGTATTTGTGTGTAATTGTGTATGTATGAATAAAATTAGTGCATGCATAAACTTCGGAGAAATTCAAGTTTCCGCTACGCGAACGTTTGGCCATTACCTAGTTTTCATAAAAAGCGCTTACATAGAGAGCTGTAGATTTTTACATAAGTTGTTTTGAATTTGTTTATATTTGTTTAAAAAATAGATTTAGAAAAAATCGTAGGGCTTAAAAGATAAAAATATAAACGTAAAATACGCTTATTAGGTCTTAGTTCTTAAAGTATGCCCTTTGGGGTCTAGATTTTCACGTTTATACAAACCTTGTAAGTGTCTGCAACATGTTGCCAAGTATCAATGATGTTCCGTTAGTAATTAAAGAGTTATAGGACAATTTACCATGAATTGATCACTGTTTACAAAGCAGTCAAATATCACGCCGTTCTAAAGGAATTGCATGGTAAAATGTATGCCAATAATTAGTGTATTCATTCAACTATTCACATGCAAATTTTCATGTCATTAAATTCAGTAATTAAAGAAAAACAATTATAATACTGACGAAGCATCCAAAACCTACATAACCCGACCAAGTTCGGATGGCTACAAAAAAGCGGCCGTGCCATATATCTTAGAAACGTTCTTAACCTTGCAATATAGTATTTATTAATATGGTACAGTTACGTACACAAGCGTTAGGAAAAAATAAAACAATTGCATTTCTTGAATGAAAATTATTTTTTTAATAATAACGCCACTATCTACGATAAAAATAAATCTTCAATTAACAAGTACTTCTCTATTTAAATATTCGAGTACAAAAATATTTTTAATTACATTTAATACTTAATTATGTAAGTAGGTAATTATGATAACGTTAACAAACGCTTGCAACGACAGCAATAGACTTAAATGTGTTTTAAGTAAAATAGGTTTAATAAACGATTATGAATATAAGGGTAAGTATAATATTTCGAGCTTCAATAAAAATTAAAATCACATCACATAACTAGACTATTCAGTTGTTTAGATTTGATCAACATTAAAAAAGTGCTTATAAACTAAAACATTGGTATAAAAAAGGTATTTTCAAGAAAATATTCTTAAATGAGTAGCAAATACAGTAAATAACCTCAACATACATAAGTCACTACCAGTACAACGGTATACATCAATTAAAAAATCGATTCAAGAAGTAGTTTTTTTTAAGTTATTAGATTGTTTGATCCACTAAAGTTGCAAAGGGGAACGCTCGTGCATGCCTAGTCCATTGGTTAAATAGTGTAATAAGCTACAATATGATAAATATTTACCTAAACAGTAGTAGGTACTTACATGTGGTAATTATTTAATTTCCCTAAGGGGTCTATAGTTAGAATCCTGATCCGTGAAATCTTCAATAGAAATTAGCTGTATGAATTTTATTTGTCTTAAATAATAGGTATATCTAGATTATATCTAAAGTCTCAAAAGCATACTTAAATAAAGTACCTACGTAAATAGTACCTACTTTCTGTCATAGTCAAATACATTTAAAAAGTAGATGTACAAAAATAAATGACATTATTATATCGAAACAACAATTGTGTTATCACCTATACCAATTCAATACCGATATTATACTGTAAATTTTGGGATGTTACCTAAATATATTGCACGGCCGCTTTTTTGTAGCTATTCGAACTTGGTCGGGTTATGTAGGTTTTCGATGCTTCGTCAGTATTATAATTGTTTTTCTTTAATTACTGAACTTAATGACATGAAATTTTGCATGTGAATAGTTGAATGAATACACTAATTATTGGCATACATTTTACCATGCAATTCCTTTAGAACGTCGTGATATTTGACTGCTTTGTAAACAGTGATCAATTCATGGTAAATTGTCCTATAACTCATTAATTACTAACGGAACATCATTGATACTTGGCAACATGTTGCAGACACTTACAAGGTTTGTATAAACGTGAAAATCTAGACCCCAAAGTGCATACTTTAAGAACTAAGACCTAATAAGCGTATTTTACGTTTATATTTTTATCTTTTAAGCCCTACGATTTTTTCTAAATCTGTTTTTTAAACAAATATAAACAAATTCAAAACAACTTATGTAAAAATCTACAGCTCTCTATGTAAGCGCTTTATATGAAAACTAGGTAATGGCCAAACGTTCGCGTAGCGGAAACTTGAATTTCTCCGAAGTTTATGCATGCACTAATTTTATTCATACATACACAATTACACACAAATACACACTAATTTTTGGACACATCTCTTTTCTTCTAAAATCTATGGATTAAAAAAAGTTCCGCCAGGACAACGTTCGCCCAGCGGAATCAGTTTTTGGTGAATTTCTCCACAATGGCTGCGTGCACAAATTTTTTTATACCATACACAATTATACGACGTCATACACTAAATATCTGCATAATTAAAATCTTTTAATTCAACAACATTCCGCTGGGCGAACGCACACGATATTTTACATTTTTACGGAGTTTGCCATTTTCTGTTGTGACAGACACAAAGACACACTCTAATGTGTAGTAGGTAGATACATAGATACTAGTGCCACTTAAACAGACATAGCAGTTTTTGAAAATTCCAGGAATACAATACAAGTAGTTAGTATTGTGTTTCTATGTAATGACTGTGTTTGTCCTAATGCAGTCATTACAGAAATGATGGATGCCTATATCTTAACAATACCTCCAGCATACAAGTCTTCTGATGCCAATTTCAGAAGTTTATACTGATGATCATAATGTAGGTACCTGCAGTGTGATTCCGTAAACATGTCGAAGTGAACGACAAGTGAGCTGTCAAACCATATAAACAAGATGGAATGACAGTGCACTTGTCGTTCACTCCACCTAAGAGTACACGGTGAGTTGTCGATATAATAAGAGCCCTTTTTCATTTCAGGTTCAGAAGAAAGGTAAAGGACCTGTCCAGAGTATGGCACGATCGGCCACAATCAGCCATGGACAGTGCAGTTTATTGGACGGAGTTTGCTGCTAGAACAGCCAATTACAGTTTCAGGACTCCGGCGGCCTCCGTCCCCCTGTACCAATACAGATCTTGGGACATCATAGCTGTGCTAGGAAGCATCATTTTTGCTATCCTGTACTTTTTAAAAACGGTGATCTCTTTGCTTACTCAGAGCAAAACAAAGCAAGTACAACGAAAAATTAAAACTAAATGAGTTGGGAATGAGAGTATTTGTTTTTACAGGGTTTAGCTAAATATTAGTTAATTTTAATATTATAAATAATTTCAGTATGTTTTTAAGAGTGTGATTTTATGTATGATTTTTGGTGATTTAAAAAATGTTTAGATGTTGGCAGGTTCCTAATGTCTTGAATTATTCTGTTGCTCCTTTTAAGCAAGTTATGTGTTTTTGAACGTAAATTAAATGATCAAATGTGTGTTATTAAAAATTCAATGAGCTAATCCTGAAATAAAAATATATTTTTTACGGTAATCATACGGTATTTTTAACCGACTTCAAAAAAGGAGGAGGTTATCAATTCGGTTGTATGTTTTTTTTATGTTTGTTACCTCATAACTCCGACAATTATGAACCGAATTGAAAAAAATCTTGTTTTATCTGAAAGGATATACTTGCAGATTGGTCCCATTTAATTTTATGAAAATCGGTTACGAACTTTTGTTTTTAAATCGAAATAGCTGGAATTCGTCTACTTAGATGATAGTTTTATGTCATCCAAGTAATCGAAATTGCGTATTTTGCTTTTCTGCGATTTTGCAGTGGTGTTGTTAGGTGTGGGGTACCACTAAAAAGTGAAAAATAAAAAACTTTTTACAAAAAAAATACAACCGACTTCCAAAAAAAAAACACTACAAAGTAAAAAATAACTTTAATTTCGGAAATCGGTGTCAAAATACGAAGAAACTAATAAAAACACCGACTTCCGAAATTACAGTTATTATTTACTTTGTAGTGTTTTTAGAAAGTAAACTCAATATGGTGTTGTTTGCTGACGATACATCTTTGATTTTTAAAGTAAATAGCCAAACTTCTTCAAAAATTTTGACGTTGTAAATAACGCCCTAATGCAGGTACATGATTGGTTCACAGCTAATAATTTAGTATTAAATGAGAAAACTGAAGTGCATTCGATTCACTTTACCAAATGTCAAAAGTAATAACTGTGACATCATATTGAACATGGAGATACTAGAATTGGTCGAAGAAACAGTTTTCCTGGGGATTAAGCTAGACTCAAGGCTACAATGGGGTCCTCATTTAACATCTCTTGCAGGAAGGTTAAGTTCAGCAGCATATGCTATTAGAAAAATTCGCCAATTTACAGATGTTGAAACCGCTAGGATAGTCTATTTTAGCTACTTTCACAATATAATATCTTACGGTATTTTACTGGGGACGGGCTGCTGACATCGAGTCTATTTTCATTTTGCAGAAAACAGCCATCAGAGCCATTTACCATCTCTGCCGGCAAGATTCTCTAAGGGAACTGTTTAAAGAAATTAACATCATGACAGTCCCTTGTCAATATATTTATGAAAATATTATGTAAGTTAGAAAGAATCTACATCTTTTCAGTAAACGAGGCGACAGACATAACTACGAAGGAGCGTTTTTATGTTCGCGGAATGGAGGGTAAGGGGTTGAAATAAAAAAACTAAATTATTTTTCCGTTTCAAAATATTCACCTGCAAGACGGACACATTTTTCAGATCTTTCAATTAATTTATTTATACCCTCATAAAAAAATGTTTTGTCTTTGTCCTCAAAATAAGCTGAAACTGTTTCCGGTACATTTTTTACACCGCAGCTCTTTTTCATTTTTGGATAGAGTTAATAATCACTCGGGGCCAGGTCTGGGCTGTAGGGTGGGTGGTTCAAAATATCGAAGCCCACTTTATGCAGAGCAGCCAACGCAACTCGGCTCTTGTGGACGGGCGCATTGTCGTGCAAAAGCAGCACACCTTTCGTCAATTTTCCCCGTCTTTTCTGTTCAATGGCTTCTTTTAGTCGCTCTAATATTGAAGCGTAGTATTCTCCGGTTATGGAAACCTTTATCTTTATAATCGATCAATAATATTCCTTCTGAGTCCCAAAAGACCGTTGCCATGAGTTTCCCAGCTGACTGTGACACCTTAAACATCTTGGGGGGTGCTGTGCCCTTTTTATGCCACTGCATAGAGTCTTGTTTCGACTCAGGTTCATAATGATGAACCCAAGTTTCGTCTCCAGTAACAATTCGACTCAATACATCATCCTTGTCTTCATTGCAGAGGTACAAAAATGCACGTGAACACTATACGCGTTGTTGTTTTTGCGGCGGCGTGAGCATTCTCGGTACCCATCTTGCGCTGACCTTAGTCATGCCAAGATGATCGTGCAGGATTTTAAAAATGGTTGTATCGGATACTCCAACCATTTCTGCGAGTTGTTTCTTCTTTAGTCGAGCATCGTCGAGTACAAGTTTCTCGACTTTTTGGATAAGTTCTGGCGTGGTCACCTCGATGCTCCTGCCCGGCCTCGGGTCGTCTTCAAGGGATTCCCTTCCTTTTTTAAACATACTGTGCCACTTGTACACCATGGTTTTCCCTGGACAAGATTCACCGTAAACCGACGACATCCCATCCATTATGGTCGCAACTGATTTTCCTTGCTTGGTAAGGAACTTTATAACGGCACGACATTAGATTTTTTCCATATTTCACTTTTCACTCCTGATTATGTTGCTTGGTTGACGATAGCTCAAAGACTTATAGTCTAATAACAATGAAATCTCGTATTTATACTAACTATGAGTCACTGAACACGTTACGATCCTAATGAGCCTAATCACCCCCCTCCAACCCTCTCATTCCGCGAATTTAAAAACGCACCTTCGTATGTCACTAGAAATAGGAACCAATTAATTCAACCAGGTTTCAAACTTGCTAAAGTAGCAACATCTTTTACTGTTTAAAGGGTTATAACAAAATACCGTCACATAAATTGCTAAAAATGATGAAAAACGATTGATAAAAATGCTTGGCTCAATGCTGGTCCGCTCCACAGCGACTAAAGTGCCCAAACTTTGATAAACATGTACATTGTTGGACCTGCTGAAGATTGTAAGATTATCTTTGCACTGTGTAGACAATTTCTCTTTTGCATTGTATAATTTTACTCATAAATTATTTCGTAACTAATGTAACCATGATTTTGTTAACAATGACAACTGGTTTAAAAGAGTGTCCATGGAGTTTCTTGCACGTTCTTCTCCACAGGATCTACTCTTTGGAACGTGCAACTGCCGCGCTGGAGACGGGGTCGGTGGGTGTGTTATGTTGCAGAACAACCTGCTGCTCTTGTCGCTAGCGCGGCAGGATAAGCTTCATCTATTTGACTTCATCAATTTCTGATATGTACTGTACATTGTTATCCTAGGTTTGAAAGTAAATTATTAAGTCCCGAGACGGCGTTTGGCGTTCAAGCGTAGCGAGGGCATCAATAATACGAGAGACTATAAAAAACAAGTCCATCCGAGGTAAACACTCTGCTTTTCATCTATACTAATATCATAAAGAGGTAATCTATACTTCTATACTAATATTATAAAGAGGTAACAGAGGTGTTTGTATGTTTGTAAGTTTGTATGTAGGGGGTAATCTCAGGAACTGCTGGTCCGATTTGAAAAATTCTTTCAGTATTAGATAGCCCATGTATCGAGGAAGGATAAAGGCTACATATCATCACGCTAAGACTAAAAGGAGCCGAGCATTAATGGAAAATGTGACGCAGACGAAGTTGCGTGGGTCAGCTAGTAACGAATAAAATGAAATTAAAAATAAAAACACGAATTCTATATCTGAATCTGATGAACTCGTCGTGTTAATACAAATATCTGCTACACGATAGTATGAACAAAACTACAACTCGAAAAAACAAATGAAGAGCGATTGCCTGATATTTTTTTTCTGTGACCGGCCAGCCATTCAGGCATAACATTTTAATCATTGTTTTTTTTAATTATTTGACGGCTGTCAGTTGAGAACGATTCTCCCTAGGGCTGAAAAGTAATACTTTCAACCCGCTCCTCAGGCAACTTCAGGCCTAATTTCCGAGTATGAGTAATGAAAAGTAATTTACATTACTGTGCGTGCTAGTTTCAGATAAAGTTTTAAATGAAAATGTACCCTCGATATTTTTTTTTTTTTTTTATTTATTTATTTACATAAACAGTGAATAACACCCTAACAGCTAAACGCCAATGCGATGTTACTACCTCAAAAAGACCAAAAAAAAAAGAAAACTAAAAAGTAATTTAAATTAAATTAAAATAGAAACAATCAAAATAAATGAATGGAATAATAAAAATTAAATTAAAATACAATTAAAGATTCAATGATAGAATTAAAAAATAAAATAAAAACAATCAGAATAAATAAATGGAATAATAAAAATTAAATTAAAAATACAATAAAAGATTCAATGATAAAATTAATTAAAAAAAAAAAAAAATAATAATATACAAAATATCAATCACAATTCCATAGCCAAAACAATTACCATCAATTTCTAGCTTTATTAAACATTCTCAATGCACTTCAGTGCTACTCCTGTGAATTGCGTCAGGCTGCAGTGAAATATGTCTACCTCACTTGATATCAAATTCAACAGTCTTATGGCGTGTGACAAGGGGGCAAACCTGTTTAGGTTGGTCCTAGAGGATGACTCCAGTAGCGTAGGCGTAGGGCGACGCGCGCCCCCACAGCCAGGCGGCGCGCGCAGCCCCAGCTCCGCTAACAGATCGGGGTGATGAAGCCAGCCCCGCAGCACCCGAAATACGAAGCTACACTGAGCAACGTCTCTCCGCACCGCTAGCCTGCTGTACCCTACCATCCCTATAATGAAGAGGCTCGGGTACATGAGCGGAAAGAAGGGATAGACGCCGTACTGCTTAAAAAACAAAAAAACGAGTGAATTTGTTTTGGATTCTTTCCACCATGACTCTGTATTTAGCCTCATGAGGGTTCCAAATGCTAGCACTTGTTTCAAGACGGCTTCGTACCAGTGCATTGTACATGAGTCTAACCACTGCCGTATTTTGAAAGTCTTTGCACTGCCTGAGTATGAATCCAAGATTACGGAAGGACTTGCCGCATAAGTCTAAGATGTGCTCACGAAACGTTAATTCCGGAACCATCTCCACCCCCAGGTCGCGGACATGCGTGACACGTGACATAACCGCGGCCTCCATCATATACTGATGCAGCAGAGGTACCCGCGTACGAGTGTAGCTCATAATACCGCATTTGGATACATTAAAAGCCAACTTATTATCTACACTCCACTGCACCACCCTGTCAATATCCTGTTGAAGCCGTTCACAGTCCGAAATTTCCGCTACCGACAAGAATAACTTAAGGTCGTCTGCGAACAGCAAACATTTCGCACCCTTCACGACTTCCGGGAGATCATTGACCATCAGAATGAAGCCTAATGGGCCGATGTTGCTACCCTGACTCACCCCGGAAAACGTGAAATAAGGCTTGGAGACGTATCCACCATATTCGACGTACTGCCGGCGATCACCCAGGTAGTTCGCAAAGAATTTCAGAAGGTGCGGTGTGAAACCAAATGCCGCAAGCTTAGCCAACAGTACGTCGTTGTCGACGGTGTCGAACGCCTTCCGAAAGTCAAAGTACGCAGTATCCACCTGCCCCCCAGCGTCCAGAACAGGCGCCAGGTATGTCATGAAAGAGAACAAGTTACTCCCCGTACTTCGACCAGTCCGGAAACCGTGTTGAGCGTCGGTCAGGCGAGAAGTAACTTGATCAGAGATACATTTGTGCAACACCGACTCAAACACCTTAGCAAATGCCGACAACACTGCCACCGGTCGGTAGCCACTAACATCAGTCCCCGATCCTCTCTTTGGGACTGGGATCACTCTAGTGATTTTCCATCGGTTGGGATACTGACCTAACTTTAAAAACAAATTTAAAATGTGGAGTAATGGCCTCTCAAACACAGCGCTACAGTCTTTGACTAAATAAGGTGGTATCCCGTCTGGTCCCGCCGAAAACTTGGGCTTGAGGTGGCTGAGCGCGGCGCGCAGCTCGCGCAGGTCGAGCCGGCCGACGTGGACGCGCGCCGCGCCCGCGCCCGCGCCCGCCACGCGCTCCGCTTCGGCGGGGTCCAGCGCCGGCCGCACCGAGCTATACACCGAATGAAAGTAGGAGGCCAAACATTCCGCGCAATCTTCGTCACTCAACTCTTTTCCATCTTTTGTGACTCGAGTTTTGTTGCGTCTAGCCCGCTTGTTTCTAACAAAATTCCAAAAAGATTTAGGATCGTTTTTAATATTTGTCTGTAGCCTACGCTGGTAACCTTCATACGCTGACGCTAATTTATATTTAACTTGGGTTCGATAGTAAGAAAACCATTCATAGTCGCTAGTGGCACCAGTCATTTTAAATAATTTATGATACCTCCACTTTGTTTTGATATCGCGTATCAAGTCAGATGTGTACCAGGTTGGGTACGTATATTTACATTTATTCCCAGATTTTTTTTTCCTCTGGGTGCATTCACTAATGGCTTCATTAATTACGCTATAAAAAAATGTTAAAGCCTTATCGGGATCTAAAATGTCATACAATCCCTCCCAATCTACAGATTGTAGAATATGATATAGTCTGGAAAAGTCACATTTGGTAAAATTCCATTTTGGTTCACTATGTAATACGGATTCCTCATTGAAATCTGAACTCGGTTTTTGTACCAATGACTCATTGAATCGACCTACAGACTTCACTGTGGCTATCAGTGGAGGATGCTGAACGTCCACATCCAACAACGGTTCTCCCGACAGTTCTACCTCCATCTCACCCGCCAAAAACGTAGTCAATACTAAGTCCAAAGTACGATTATTTATGTTACAAATATTATTTACCTGACGAAATCCACAGAAAGCGTTTACATACTCCAAGTAACTTTGCACTTCCACTGATGTAGACGGCATATTAAAATCACCCAACACTAACACATTCTCATAACTTACACATATGGTTTCTAAAATATTAAACAATCGCATATATTCATTACTGTCACATTTCGGTGGAATATAAACTACACAACATAAAAACAAACAATTATTTCCTAGGTGCACGGTAGCACATACGATTTCAAATAAAGCTGAGTCCACATTGGCGATAGAAACGCACTTTAATTCAAACCGCTGCGATGTTGCCAAAAATACTCCTCCTTGTTTGCGCCCATCTGCTCGATCACACCGTAGTATTTTATAATCCGGTGGAATTAGTTCGCCATCATGGATAGACTCATTCAGGCCTGACTCTGTGATAGCAACAAGGTCGTAAGAGGATGCCAATAAATTTGTGAAGAAGGTCTTTGTCTTTGTTCGCATACCACGAACGTTCTGGTAATACACTCGAATGCATTTATTCCTGAGTTTGGCTGCCTGGTGTTGGTTTACGGGAGTTCCGAAACCACACCCATTGGTTGAATTGGGCGTTAAGTGGCCAGCTATCTACATTGTTCACCTTCTCAAAGAGTGATTCTGGGACTCCAATCATAAATGACGAGTAGTCTCTTTTATTTTTCGGGATTATTTTCTCGACTTTAATATCGTCAGTACCACAGATTCCCGCCACGTGATCACATATTGCCTTTTCAGATGTTTCTGGATGTAGAGACCATACATGTAAAAACCTTTTCCTCTGAATTGCTTGAATTGTAGCAATTTGTGCATTTCCTCCTTTTTTTATGGCATTAACAACAACTTTCTTTGCATTTTTTTTTTTTTTTTTGTTATTGACTACTTTCCATTCTTCAGATGAGAAGTCTTCCTCTAAAGCAATCTCGGGAGTTTCCATTAAACGCTCGCTGGTTTTCTGTGGTATGGACGCAGCCTTATTCTTAGCTCGCTCTGTCGCACGACGCGCACGTTCCGTCTCCTTTCTTTGCGGTTCTTTGGCATCAATCGCAACGCTTGTCTCGCTCACCCGCTGTGTAGTTGGTATTTCGCTGAGTTTATCCATCTCGCTCTTTGATTTATTCGTAGACATGTGAAATTCGAGCATCTCAATTTTTGTGGATAAAACTGCAAGTACCCTCGTCTGTTCAGTAATGGTGACGAGATAGTTTTCGATCCTTTGGTGTTGATCGTCTAATTTCTTGTTTTGTGACTCGATCACAGCTGTTTGGGTCGTGATTTTTGCCGTCATTGCTGCCACTTTTTTAAGCAAATCATTAAAAGCCGTTTCCACGTTAAACTTGGACATTTTACCGGAGAACGGAATAAAAAACACACGTACTTGAAACACACGTACTTCTATATCTATGAAGATATATTATTTAGTGAGTCAGTAATAAGTTACGAAGAATGAGTTAAATATTTGCATTAGGTATAGTAAAAGATAAGAAAGTTATATGGACTTTGATCTTCGTTTTGTTTGTACAATACAAAGATCAAGGTCCATACAATTATAGTGTAATTGTGATACGAAAAAATTTAGGGATTCATCATCATGTTTCTTGTTTCAGTACCCGGTACGTAAAAGATTACTGCCTATGTTACCTAATTCACGTACATACTATAGATTGTCGTGATATGCCTATCATGAATCGACAAATACGATTAACAAACACAAAATATGCTTTAAATAGCTATGTACGATTATTATCAGCTTAAATTGTTTGGTGATTTCATTTTTACCTTTATTTAACCTTTCTATTAGGTATTGGTGTATTAGGTATGTTAATAGAGCTCCGCTCGCCCTGAAACACAATACAACACACAACGCGCCGTGGACGCGGGCATAGTTCTGATCGGACGGCGGAAGTGAAGCACCAGTCAGAATTACCGATCGCCTAGAGACAGAAATTCGGTAAGGCCACGACCGTAGATCTCGTTTGAAATTTACTGTGTCCATAGTCCATACACAGTAAATTTCGATTGATCCGTGGATTGTGTTCGAAATTGACTGTGTAACCTAACCTAACTATGTAGAGACTTCCCGCCCAAAAGAACAGAAACATGTCGAAGTATTTCCTGCGCTGGAATTGTGAGCGATAAGACAACAACAACATACATACATAGTTGATAGGTTTAGTTTATAAGGTATATTGTTTCAGTGGGTAATTTATTCATAAACATTTTTGCCTTACGTTAGAACCTTTGTGAGAGCTGGAGTCTGAACTAGGTTTGGTACCTGTATGACAGATCTCCAGGCTCACACCCCTTGGAACATTATCATATTTTACGCCATCGATCAGTCAGATAATATTTATTCAACAATTTATGTAAACAGAGAAACGGTACCGATACAGCATTATAATTAATAGAGCAAAGGTACTGCTTATTTCTAAAGAAATTTCTTCCAGCTGACCTGCGAAAGGAAGAATGAAAAAAATAAATGTAGACAACACTGTGTAAGAAAGCACAAGAAAATAGGGTAAATTAAGCTTTAAAATAATGTATAAAATAAACCTAAGTAAATATCTAGTAAGTATTAAATTTACTAATATGAAGTAGAAGTAGTTGCTTGTTTATAACGGGTAAAAGAACAACAGAATCGATCTATATTGTGATAACGAACTACTACGGAACCCTACACTTGGCCGTTTTTTTTTTGTAATAGTACAAGTAGGTATCAGGGGCCCAGTAGGTAATCAAACATGGCGTTATTCATACTATGTGTTTTTTTTCTGTCAACTATACTTTTTATGGTTAAATTTCAAAGGAAATGCTGTAAGGGACGAATCGATACACCAAAGTATTTAAATGTCAGTTTTCCACTAGCCCCTTCGAATGGGCGACTTACTTTCCGATGGGCGATTAGCTGGCCTTGAAAGATAGCTGATGATTAAATTTTAGTCCAATGATAAATTGATAAGAAGTAAGCAGGTGGATACAGCTAACAGCCGCAGCTTTTAGTTCGCCTAGCCAACACACGTTGTAATAATCAAATTTTTAGTCAAATTATACTCGTTAGTATCACACGTGGTATAGCTGTTCAGTAGTCGGTCGGGTCCCGTCAGCCACGAAGCACACACCTTCGCGGCATCGTTCGAGCGACATAATTTTGTACGATAGTCTTTCGCACTCACGCGGCCACGGCGGCCTTCAAATTCTCAAAGATGAAGCCGAGTGTTTTAATCGCTACATTGTTATTACTAGTGCTAAAGGACTATGCGTATAGTCTCAACATACTTGGAATATTTCCGTATCAAGGCAAAAGTCATTTTATGGTTTTCAGTGTTTATTTACGTGAACTCGCCAAGAGAGGTCACAATGTGACTGTTATTTCTCATTTCCCAGAACAAAATGCACCGGCGAATTATCATGACATTAGTTTGGCCGGAAGCATAAAAGCCGTAGAAGGCGAGGCACCTTTTCAATCCTCATATCTGGTACTGTTCTTCGTCAGTCTTTTCATTGCTAACTCTGGAGTCGAAAACTGCAATGTAATGCTGGCCAACGACCGAGTGCAAAGTTTGATTAAAGAAAAACCGAAGTTTGATGTAATAGTTTTGGAGCTGTTCAACAGTGATTGTGCTCTTGGTATTGCCTACAAGCTGCAAGCGCCGGTTGTCGGCATAATGTCATCCATCATGATGCCGTATCATTATCAAAGACTCGGTGTCCCATACAATCCAGCTTATGTTCCTTTTCATTTCTTAGAGGGAGGAACCAAACCCACTCTATATCAGAGAGTAGAAAGGACTATATTAGACATTTATTTTAGACAACTTAACCGTTACTATACCCAAAGAAGTAACCAAAACACTCTTGCACAATACTTCGATGATATTCCGCCGTTAGAAGACCTGGCCCGAGAAATAAAGTTCCTTCTTCTGTATCAACACTTTATACTGACTGGATCAAGACTGTTTCCTTCTAACGTCATAGAAATTGGAGGTTTCCATGTCATCGACGCGAAACCATTAACTGGCGT
Source organism: Ceramica pisi (assembly GCA_963859965.1). Taxonomy (NCBI): domain Eukaryota; kingdom Metazoa; phylum Arthropoda; class Insecta; order Lepidoptera; family Noctuidae; genus Ceramica; species Ceramica pisi. The sequence goes on from OY982539.1 coordinate 11,324,844, forward strand.
AAGTATTGAGGCAATGTTTTATTATTAGTAATTTATTGAACCAAGAAAACTGCTTGATGGCGAGCAGTTCTAGTGGTCACACTGACAAGCCTAGCTTGCGAGTTTCGTGGCGGGGATAACGAACCCAAAAAAAATTCATCTCGCTTAAATACAATATTGAGATAGCTTATAAAATTAACCCCTGATAAAATAAATGCTCACTACAACAACTCTCGATACACTGTGTGTGACACTTGACCGCCCCGCACCCGCACTTACTACTCTCGACAAACACTACAGGTTTAGTATTACAGGTTGCAATCGCAATATCTTTGCTTTATGCCCAGAAAGAGCGGTTGCTAGCTGCAACCGCTCTTTTTATATGCAGAGGAGAAGAAAGAAGACTATTTGTAGCAATTAACATAAGTCTGAACGAAAGTTAAGAAAGCCACACTGACGATGAAACGTTATTGCGGCAAATGGATTCGTCAAAAATCAGTCAGATGCCAGGCAGACTGTTTTCGAATTCCCATTAGTACTTTTGTAATTAATAGTAGTTTCATCCAAGGAACTCAGTCTACTTTAGTTCCATGTTGGATAAGGGTACCTACCAAGCTGCGCCACCGGGACTATGCCTTCCGCATCTGGATGTGACATCTTTCAAAAAGTGGAAAGAGAGGAGACACTGATCTCTCCCATCCACTCTGCCAGCAGTAATTTTCAGGACCTTGGAGCTAGCCATGACTGGTGGCTACCATTGACGCAACGCGTTTGCGCATGATATTGTTTTAAAACAATCTACACTCGCCGCCACCGCCGCAAACATCTCTGTCGCATTGCAGCGCCATGGCAACCTCATCAGTTTTCTGAACGTATTATTGAATTTGGCACGAAGGGATCTATGTATACGATCTATAATAGCTTGCGACTATTTCTCCCACAAGCTGCATGTGTAGAAGGAACTACAGAATGCTCTAAAGAGCGTCATTTTTACACCTACAGTACATCGTGCTAACCTGCGGGCTATCATATCCGCTGAATATAGTGATCTAGATGAACTGTGAAGTGATGAAATTAATACATTTCGATGATGATAGAGTAGGTAATATTTGACTTCACATTATTTCAGAATTGAAACGATGCTTTCTAAGCAAAATATCATATTTCTTATTTGTTCGTGTTGTTCATAATGATGAGTAGATACAATGGCCCTTTTAAGGTTCTGAGTAATTTGTGTTACAAGTTGTATACGATACTAGGCAATATCATCTTCCTGCCCTTGTCCCATGTTACTTGAGGTCGGCGCAACACGTTTTTTTCTTCCACTCTGCCCAATCAGCCCTCAAACTATCACTAACTCCCTTTTCTTTTATATCGCTACTGACACTCTCCATCCATCTTTTTTTTGGCCTTCCTCTCCCTAAACATCCACATTTACTCGTATATTCATTATTCTTTTAGTTACATGCGTATCATCCCTCCTCTTAACATGATCATTCCAAGACAGGCGATTCCCTTTTATCTTTACCGTTACTGGCACCACTTTTATACTACCTCTTATGTAGTCCTTTCTCACTTTATCCATTTTCGTTACTCAATCGTCGTTACACATCCATCTCAACATTCTCATCTCCGCGTCATACAATCTATTTTTATCCGTCTTTTTCAAAGCCCAAAATTTTGATCCATTCATTACGACAGGTCTTATCACGTACTTGTAGATTTTCCCTTTCAACTTGAGGGGCATTCGTGGGTCGCAAGTTGTCCCAGTGACCTGTCACCATTTCATCCATCCTGAGTTGATCCGGTGCGTTACGTCTCGATCTATATCGCAATCCTCCTGAACAAGCGCCCCGAGGTACCGAAAGTTGGAGCAGATAGGTAAAGGCGTTCCGGTGAAAGCTATATGCTTGGACTAGAGACCGCCGAAATCGCGGAACGGGTTATTCTATCCTGGTTCAGCTCAATTTCAAGCCAACACCCTCCAGTCTTTGCCACCACGTCTCCAATCTGTTCTGGACCTCTAAGCCGCTTTCGGCAACCAGCACAATGTCATCAGCAAACAGCATACACCAGGGAGCCTCTTCTTGAATGTGAGACGTCAGAGCGTCCATTATCATCAGGAAGAGATAAGGACTGGGGCTGACCCCTGGTGCAAACCTACTGCCACACTGAAGCTGTCTGCATCGACTGTACATTGCTCGGATTAACAGCTCATACTTCCCAAGCACACCCTTCTCCTTTAAAACCCACCACGAAACCTTACGAGGCACCTGGTCAAATTTCTGTCCGAGATCAACGAATACCATATGCAAGTTTTTGTGGACAGCTCCATACTTATGGCACAGTTAGCGGATAGCGAAAATGGCATCCATACTCCGACCAGGCATAAAACTGAACTGGTTCGGTGAGATTACACTCCCTTCTCTCATCCGCCTTTCAAAAACATTTTCCCAGGCTTTCATACTTTACATTGGAATTTCTTTTAATTCACTTTCACATTAGAAAAAATTGTACCCTCCACCAATTTCCCCCGCCTTTGTTGCCTTCCACATAGTTTCCTGCAAACACGCTATATTTATTCTTCTTCTTTTAAATACGTCTGCTAACTAACTCTCTGGCCCTTCAGTCATAATTCCAACATTTCATTTATTTATTTTTTCGTTTCTGAAGCTAGCTTCTTACGTTGCCCCCGCCCGGGGTGATGCAACAACCCTAGTCCATTTTCCACAGGGGCCGGGCGCTGCCCCTGCGCGTTATCTTTGGGTTACGCCCTAAACCTATCGCACATTCTATTTAAACTTATCATGTTGTTATTGATTTGGCTAAAGTTTTAAAGTCGGCCGACACCAACCCTCCTTGAGAATGCTGATGTTGATGGTTTACCCGCAACCTCGCGGGTAACCAAAGGTGCTGAATGAGTATACATGGTCTCAATATTTCCCTTAGTCACATCCTACGACACCTATGGGACGAAATGGGGTGGCAATATTCTTATTCCAGAGCCATCGGCACCATGTCTATCGAAGAATCAGCACGCATCCTGCTCAGTGAGTTTTGGTAATTTCAGATAAAGTTTTATATCAAAATGTATCGTCGAAATGTTCTTTTAGTGAGTTAGTAATCTTACCAAGAATGAGTCTAATATTTGCATTAAGAGTGATACCGGAAAATGATCCACAAGAATGTAATAAATCTTTATTAGATTATAATTTCTCGACATATTGTGAATGTTTCGTTTTGGAAACAACAAATCCACGACATGTTTTATAAACTTACAGCGGTTGCTATTTTCCGGTGACAAGTAGGTATATTAATTGTTAAACTATACAAACAAAACAAAGGTCCGTACAATTATAGAGTACCTATGAAATTATTAGTATTTTTATTTTTTAACGTAGATTATACATTTAAATAGAACTAATCAGAAGATTACTGCCTATTTACTGTACGCACACACTATAGATAGTAAATTCGGTGTGTTATGCCTATCATGAATCGAAAAAATGTATTGGTAGATAACGAACTCAAAATATGCTACGAATAGTGTGATGTTTATCAGCTTTAATTGTTCGGTGATTACATTCCAGTTCTAGTTTTTTTTTAATATGTTTTCTGAAATACATGTAAAAACTGCCATCTATGGCGTGTGATAAGAACAACGTACTACCCACGGAAGCTGCAATACGAGTGAAAACATACAAGTGAGTGCAGATGGCGATCATTGCAAGATAACAAAGGAAACAATACAATTTGGTAAAAAAAAACGACCTACTTGATTTATTTACATATATTAAATTAAACAGCTACAATAACACGACCACGTAACGACATTTCAAAACTACTGATAAGTTTAATAATAGTTTTTAACCATTGCTTCGTTGCATAATTATGTTTTCTGTTTTTATGAATAAGCACGAGTCTCCTGTTATCTTTCTTAGTGACAAGTTATTTAATTTATAAAACTACTTCAGGCCAGTCGCTTACTCGTACAGCTATCAGATATGGGAACAAACAAAATGAATTGGAATTGAAAGATAGCTGATAAGGTATAATCCTTAGCCCATTGATAAGTTGATAGGAAGTAGGTAGGTGGATATAGCTAACAGCAGCATGTATAAGTCTGTCTAGTAATCATACCTTGTAATAGTCAAGTGTTTAGTCATATTATCGTCGTTGGATGATAGTCGTTATTTAGCCGCTCACCAAAGAGTACCGTTCACTAGTCAAGTCAGTCGGGTCCCGGGGGCCACCGAACACACACCGGTGTGGCGTCGTTCGTGCGACATACCTTTGTACGCGAGTCTTTCGCACCCATGCGGCCACGGCGGCCTTCACATTCTCAAAGATGAAGCCGAGTGTTTCAATCGCTACATTATCACTGCTAGTGCTAACGGACTACGCTTGTAGTCTCAACATACTTGGAATATTTCCGTATCAAGGCAAAAGTCATTTTATCGTTTTCCGTGTTTATTTACGTGAACTCGCCAAGAGAGGTCATAATGTGACTGTTATTTCTCATTTCCCCGAACAAAATCCACCGGCAAATTATCATGATATTAGTTTGGCTGGAAGCATAAAAGCCATAGAAGGCGAAGCACCTCTTGAGACTTCATATCTGACACTGTTCCATGTCAGCCTGTTCCTTGCTAACGCTGGAATAGAAAACTGCAATGTTATGTTGGCGAACGACCGAGTGCAAAGTTTGATTAAAGAAAAACCAAAGTTCGATGTAATCGTTGTGGAGCAGTTCAACAGTGATTGTGCTCTAGGTATTGCCTACAAGCTGCAAGCGCCGGTTGTCGGCATAATGTCACATATAATGATGCCGTATCATTATCAAAGACTCGGTGTCCCCTACAATCCAGCTTATGTTCCTTTCCATTTCTTAGAGGGAGGAACCAAACCCACTCTATATCAGAGAGTAGAAAGGACAATATTAGACTTTTATTTTAGACAACTTAACCGTTACTATACCCAAAGAAGTAACCAAAACACTCTTGTACAATACTTCGATGATATTCCGCCGTTAGAAGATCTGGCCCGAGAAATGAAATTCCTTCTTGTTTATCATCACTTTATACTGACTGGGTCGAGATTGTTTCCTTCTAACGTCATAGAAATTGGAGGTTTCCATGTCATCGACGCGAAACCATTAACTGGCGTAAGTATTGGCACAATACTTTATTATTAGTAATTTATTGAACCTGCCTGATGGCGAGCAGTACTTGTGGTCACATTGACAAGCCTAGCTTACGAGTGCGGGGCGCGGATAACGATTCCAAAAAATATTCATCGCGCATAAATACAATACCGAGATGACTTATAACATCAACTTTGTAACCCCTTATAAAACAACTGCCAACTGCTACAGCTCTCGATACACTGCGGAAGTGCGGACACAGGTTGCGATCTCCAGTATCTTTGCTTACGGCGCTGTTAGCAACCGCTTTTTCTAGATGCAGAAGCGAAGAGGAGAAGGAGAAGGATTTGTAGCAATTAATATTAGACTGAATGAGATTAAGAAAACCATAATACCAATGAAGCGTTACTGCGGCAAATGAAGTTGTAAAAAATCAGTCAGATGCCAAGCAGACTGTGTTCGAATTCTCAAAGGTACTTTTGTAGTGCAAATAGTAGCTTCATTCAAGGCAGTCAGGCTACTTTAGTTCCTATTTTATATCCATGTTGAATATGGGCACCTCCCAAGCTGCGCCACCGGGACTCTGCCTTCCTTATCCAGTCTCTCCCAGTGACTTTTTGAATGTTGTCGGTTCACCAGTTAAGGTTAATCAGGTAGACTGTCTCAAGCATGGTGTGGGACGTCCCACACCATGCTTGAGACAGTCTACCTGATTAATTATATAAAGTATTTTGTATTAACATTCCACTGCTTTGAATTCCAGGATATTAAAAAGTTCATCGATGATGCCGAACACGGTGTAATCTACATCAGCTTCGGATCCATCGTAAAGGCTTCCACGATGCCGGCTGACAAAGTCCAGGAAGTGATACAGGTCATGAAACAACTGCCACAAAGATTCATCTGGAAATGGGAAGACGAAACTTTACTAGTGGACAAAAACAAACTTTACACTAAGAGTTGGTTACCTCAAGTAGATATTTTAGGTAAATATGCAAACAAATGAAGACAATATGCATAATGATTACGATCAAGAACAATCAATCCACATAGTTTTCAACCGACTTTCCAAAAAGGAGGAGGTTATCAATTCGGTTGTATGTTTTTTTTTTTTTTTTATCTTTGTTACCTCATAACTCCGACAATTATGAACCGATTTGAAATTTTTTTGTTTTATCTGAAAGGATATACTTGCAGATTGGTCCCATTTAAATTATATCAAAATCGGTTACGAACTTTGGATTTTAAATCGAAATAGCTGGAATTTGACTATTTAGATTATTCTTTGATAATCGAAATTGCGTATTTTGCTTTTCTGCGATTTTTTAGTGGTGTTGTTAGGTGTGGGGCTCTACTAAAAAGTGAAAAATAAAAAACTTTTTACAAAAAAATACAACCGACTTCTAAAAAAAAACACTACAAAGTAAAAAATAACTTCAATTTCGGAAGTCGGTGTCAAAATACGAAGAAAGTAACAAAAACACCGACTTCCGAAATTGAAGTTATTTTTTACTTTGTAGTGTTTTTTTTTAGAAGTCGGTTGTATTTTTTTGTAAAAAGTTTTTTATTACAATACCCCTTGACAAGTCTCATATTTTCTGGATTCTGACAGCAACAGTTATGTAAAATCTCGTTTTATTCTACATCACATATCCTTTTGACGCTTTACCCTAGCTTTAGAATAAGAATTATCTTTTCAAAACATTCAAGATTTTCAATAGTCATGTAACATTTACAAAACGTAAACTAATAATAAAAACCTTCTACAATTTCAGCACACCCGAAAACGCTAGCGTTCTTGTCACATGCTGGCAACGGCGGTACAACAGAAGCCATACACTATGGCGTGCCAATGGTAGCCATGCCAGTGGCAGGAGACCAGCCTGCCAACGCCGCAGCCATCGAAGAGAGCGGCCTTGGAGTCCAGTTACAAGTCCGTGACCTAACGGCGGAAAACCTGCTGAATGCATTCACAAAAGTGTTGGATCCCAAGTTAGTATACGTATTTGTTTCGGCATACATTCACGTCACGAATTGTTATTAAAATTAGAGAGAAACTAGTTTTTGCAGCTCCATCCTCATGAAAGTTGAAAATAGAAAATATCCCGGCCTAATACAATACAGGCTATGATCCTGCCCGTATTCTAACCTTAAGCTGTTGAGGCATGATTAACAAACATCCAAAGATTCTAACAGACTTAGAAATATTTCATACATGAAAGTAGAATTATAAAATACGTATTATAGTCCTTAAATAAGAGTTTGTTTCCAAACACATGTTCCGCACTTGCGCGTAGGTGGATGCTCCTGACCTTGTGATGTAAATCAACTAGTAGGTCAGTGATGTCATTCTAGGGCGCAGCCCTACAGGCATAGCGGTTATTACTATTTTTGATAACTTAATTAAGAATAGTTTTAATTTATGTGGAAGCTACTGTAAGTGAATTGGTGGTAAACGTGCCGATGTTAACGGCTACTAATCGTAGCAGTTTTTTTTTTCTTCTTTCGAACTAGGTACACTAAACAAACTTTCTTCAACCTTGTTTCAAAAATGAAACTGTTTTTTCATAACTCGAAATATGATTTATTAATATGTTTAATGTGACCAGGGTTGGGCAGTATTTGAATTACTTGTAATTAAAATACGTAATTGAAATACAAATACGTATTTGGTATTTGTATTTCAATTACTTCTTTAAAATGTATTTTGTAATTCGTATTTCAAATACCTGACGCCGAGGTATTTTGTAATTAGTATTTCAAATACTTGAGGCTTCAAAATACATTTTAACAATAAAATACAATTCACCATCATTTAGCGATCGTGAGTGTTGTAAATGTAGTAAATGATAGTAAAGCAGCAACAAAACTCAAAAAACCGGCCAAGTGCGAGTCGGACTCGTGCACCGAGGGTTCCGTACAAACCTGTAGGTTTGTACAAACCAAAAGTTGCGGTTTACGATTTATGACGTATAAAAAAACTACTTACGAGATTTCGTTCAAACCAATATTCGGTGGAAGTTTAGGTACATGGTACTATTCACTTTAGAAAAAAATGATATAAGAAACCTCAATATCATTTTTGAAGACCTATCCATAGATACCTCAAACTTAGGGGTTTGATGAAAAAAAAAATTGAGTATCAGTTCGAAGTATCGGGACCACCAAAATGAATTGTTTTTTTTTTCTTTTTTTGTGTGAAAATCTTAATGCGGTTCATAGAATACATCTACTTACCAAGTTTCGACAGCATAGTTCTTATAGTTTCGGAAAAAAAAATGGCAGTTACATACGGACGGATAAACAAACAAACAGACAGACAGATATGACGAATCTATATGGGTTCCGTTTTTTGCCATTTGGCTACGGAACCCTAAAAATCAATGATCCACCATTCCGACACTGTTGCAATAATTCAGCAGTATTTAGTATTTTGTAATTTGTATTTCAATTAAAAATAGGTAAAATACTGTATTTTGTATTTTATATTTCAAATGCCTTACTTAAAGATATTTTGTATTTCGTATTTTAAATACTTGCGATACAGTATTTTGTAATTTGTATTTCAATTAAAGCAATGCATGTATTTTGCCCAGCCCTGAATGTGACTAGTACATACCTTGAGAAGTTTCTAAACATAGATAAACAAAACAAGTGTCACTCCAACACTTCTTCCCTGTCACGAAAATAAAGTGTCTGACTAAGATAAGAAGAAACTTAAATATCTGTAGTTAGTAGACGAGTGAATTGTTTGATATTATAAATGAAAATGTCATTAATGCCTTTAAAAGTTGATCATTCACGTCAACTTTTTTGAATTAGAAGCTTGCTAGAACGTTGCTTGACCTGACGATGTCTTACCAAAAGTGGCAATCTTCTACAGTTGGATACTTTTTCTCAAATAAAGATAGCGAATATTGAAGATACATAAAAGGCCAAGTTATAATTTTAAAAAATAAAGATGATAATTTATTTCATAAATTATTTAGCTACCAACTCGTAATATTAGAGGTGAAAGTATGAAATTACCGATTTGTACTGAACAATCGAAATTGTTTTTCTTTTTTTAAATTTATCATATTTATTTAATCAAAATAATTACTTTCATAATCTATACATTGCTGCCCTCTAATAGGAAGGTCATTTATGCCTCTGCGATAGAACTCTGGTGATCTAGATTCTTCAAACTGTGTGAAAGCATTTTGTACTGCCTCCTGAGAAGAAAACTATTTATCGTGTAGAAAATTGTCCAAATCAGGAAAAAATGGTAGTCCGTTGGAGCAAGGTCTGGGGAATACGAAGGGTGACGAATGGTTTCTAATTGCAGTTCCTGTAGATTTAAAACGGTTTCTCGTGCTGTATGAGCGTTATCATGGAGCAATAATGGTGTAGATCGATTCATGAGTCGGGGCTGTTTCACTGAGTTCGGCACAGTAGACATCTGCCATTATTGCTTGACCAGATCGGAGATAAAAAACTTTTTACAAAAAAATACAACCGACTTCCAAAAAAAAAAAACACTACAAAGTAAAAAATAACTCTAACTTCGGAACTCGGTTTTTGTTAGTTTGTTCGTATTTTGACACCGACTTCCGAAGTTAGAGTTATTTTTTACTTTGTAGTGTCTTTTTTTTTGGAAGTCGGTTGTATTTTTTTGTAAAAAGTTTTTTATTTTTCACTTTTTAGTGGTACCCCACACCTAACAAAACCACTGCAAAATAGATACCATACGATTTTCAAAAGTTCCCCTCGACTTCTCTGGGATGCCATCATCAGATCCTGGTTTCCTTATCATGGGACCATTTGGGAAGTATACCCTTTCCAACAAAAAAATAATTTTTAAAATCGGTTGGCAAGCGACGGAGTTATGCCCGAACAAACATAAAAAAAAAAAAAAAAAATACAAACATCCGAATTGAGAACCTCCTCCTTTTTGGAAAGTCGGTTAAAAACTATAGTGAATAACACATAACACCATGCTGAGACCACCAGTTACCATTACCTTTTTATAGGTAAGCTTTGCTTTAGGACACTGTTGCGTCGTTTCACCTGGGGTCAGCCATTAAAATTTTTGCTTACGGTTATCGTAAAGAATCCATTTTTTATCACCTGTCACAATTCGATCCAATATTCCTTCATTTCTGTATCGATTCAACAAGGCAACAAAAGTTTCAACCCGCTTTTCTTTCTGCAGATCAGTCAAATCATGAGGTAACCATTTTTCATTTATTTTTTTTTATTTATTTGACGCAAATGAGTCAGTATTGTTGGTAAGGTAACGTTAAACCATGCCGATAATTCCTGGGTAGTTTGGCTCAGATCAGCTTCCACCATCTCTTTCAATTCATTGTTATTCACCTGTGTGGGCGGTCTTCCACGTGGTTCGGTCTTCAAATCAAAGTTCCATCACGAAAGCGATTAAACCAAAATCGCGCGCTGTGTTCATTAGCAGTCCCCTCTCCAAACGCAACATTGATATTTCGAACTGTTTCTACCGCGTTAGTTCCGCGTCGAAACTCGTATTAAATAAAAAAAACCGGCCAAGTGCGAGTCGGACTCGCACACCGAGGGTTCCGTACAAACCAATAGGTATTATAATAAAAGCAGAAGTTGCGATTTACGATTTATGACGTATTAAAAAAAAAACTACTTACTAGATCTCGTTCGAACCAATTTTCGCTGGTAGTTTACATGGTAATGCACATCAGGGACATGTACATATTGTACATGAGCACATTTTACCACTTTGGAAGTGTCTCTCGCGCAAACTATTCAGTTTAGAACAAAATCATATTAGAAACCTCAATATCATTTTTGAAGACCTATCCTATCCTATCCATAGAAAATCTCGGGTAGGCGCGTCCCCGCTGGCGCACGCAAAAAGTGATAGCTCCGTCGTAAAAAAATTCTATAAATAATAAATACAAGTTCTCAACACTTAAATCGATACTAATCGATGCGCAAAGTTATAAGGGTAAACATTCCTAAAACAATTTTTACCTAAGTTAAATAGTGTGTCTATAAACATCAAAAATCAAATCAACAAAACTTAAAACAAAGGACTTGTGAACCAGTGACTCAGCGTGACTCATTAAAAGTGTGTGATGTGCGGTGCGTGACTATAAATGGTCATATTGAACCCTATTGGCGAGACAACAACGATAATTAATTAGTAAACTCCTACTAGAACAACAAGAGCTTACTTTCAACGCATAAGCTAGCTCACACGCAACGAAGTGGTTATACAGTGCGCTTGGTGAGAACCGAGAAGAGTCCGAGTTCAAATCCAAGATACATATTAATTGCTCATTTTGCGTTTTGAAATTTTTGTTTAACTATATTTATGATTGAATAATCAAATCGAACTACAAAAATGTCTTCTAAAAATGGGGCGAAAAGCGACCGTAAGATACAAGAAAAAGTTATATGTTTCAAGTGCAAGAAATCAGTCGACATTAGGAAAACAGCTTTATGCTCAACGTGTAACAATCGATATGAACCAGATTGTGATGGGTTTCCAGAACAAACCTACCGTCTAATGAACCTGGAAAATAAGAAAAAATGGCGTTGTAAAACATGCATAAAAAATAAAAAAATCTCCACAACCAGCAATTTATCTGATGTATCGAACGTCACAACCAGGAATCGAACAAACCGACACCTTCACAGCCCATCACCTGGACCCAGTGATAGCTTCCAGGAAAATAAACACCTGGTAACGGTAAAACTTCCCGTCCAGACGGCTTCTGATATTTTGGATTCCCAAATACTGTCCGAATTTGAAACTTCAGATGAATCATTTGAAGCACCTAACATATTGTCTCACAGCGTTGATGGCACGATATCCGAAATATCTGAGACATTAACAGTTTTAGAAATGAAAAATACCATACAGAATCTTTCACTTAAACTGAATAGTGCAGAAAATGAGCTGGAAAATACATTACTAGAAAATAGCAACCTCTACCAACAAATAAATAAATTAACTGCAGAGACTAAAATATTAAAATCACTGTGTTATTTTCCAGTAACCTCTGAGAATAGCCCAGCCAACAAATTTAGGAGGAAAAGACTCTCTCTACTACCTCAAAACACGCTCTCTACACCTTCTACTGCTTTGCCAAATAAATCAAATATCGACTGTTACAAGAGCATTGAAATTATCTGTCTTCAACAAAAAATCACAGATCTTCAAAAAAACCTGAAAGAAGCACAACAGCAGATCAACGATCTTACAAAAACAATAGATACGTTGCAACGCAGTAATAATAAAACACCTCGACAACCTCTGGTATCAACAAATAACTCAGAAACGCCTACTTGCACCGAAGAGCAAAAACATGAACCGACGAGTAGAGTATTTATCTTTGGCTCTCAGCAATGTGTTGGTCTAGCAGCAGCCATGATACGCTCAAGACAAAATACAAGGTATGGAATGTATAGGATCATCGCGAATACGAACCCAAATGCACTCAGTAGTCAAATTATAATCAGCTGCCGTTATGCTAAGTTGAATCCTAACGATAAACTTGTCATTTGTGTGGGAGAAAATGATTACAATTTAAAATCTATCTTATCTCAATTGCAAATAATACTGGAAACTCAAACTAAATTTCTAGGCGTAACCTTGGATCAAGACATCAATTGGAAAGCACATGTTGATACAGTTTCCAAACGAATTAACAAGTTTGTATATGCACTAAAACGGATTAGAAACATAACAAATATTATGACAGCAATAACAACATATCATGCGTATGTTGAATCGGTGCTGCGCTATGGCTTAATTATGTGGGGTAATAGCACCGATCAAAATAGAGCGTTTGTTGCTCAAAAAAAATGCATTAGGGCTATATATGGGCTTCAACCGGATGAATCCTGTAGGCCAATATTTAAAAAACTTGATTTGTTACCATTGCCGTCACTTTATATATTGGAAATTTGTATGTTTGTGTGGAGGCACAAAGAGTTGTTCACTAAAGCAATCGATCTTAATTCTCGAAGCCGTCGGGACCCCCACAGGCTCGCGTTAGATATTTTACCGAGGCTTGCAAAATATAACAAAAGCTGCATGTTTATGTGTGTTCGGATATACAATAAGATACCAGAGGAATTTAAAATATTAAGGCGCGTCCCCGAGCAAAACGCAGCGCTAGCCGTTTTTTGTGCAGTTTTTTGGAGCTATCTGCTCTTTATCCAAAAGAAATATCAACTAATAAAAAATACATTAAATTTCTACATAATCTTGGCTTCAAAATAGTAGATTTTATTTTTTATTATTAAGTATAATGTTTAAGTAATCTCCTCACAACAAAACCACAGAAATGAGAAAAAATTACTGAAAACATGCATCTTCTCGAAAACTAACGATTATTTTGATTTTGTACTTACACTAATGGATAGGCAATTTAATTATGAACATTTTGGTAGAAGTATTTTTTTCAAACGACCAAAATTAGATTTTATAACGATTTTATTCAACATTCTAAGCGTATTCGCTATTGTATCTCTTGCGCTGTTATTGAGGGAAAAAATGCTCAAGGTTATTTGCTCAGAGTACGGCCTTAAATAAAAGTTTGTTCAAAAGTAAATTATGTAAATGGTTATCTGCTAATAGTTTTTACAGTATCAAGGAGTTTATAGAGCATAAAATCGGACGATGGCAGTGGTGTTGTTGTCATGTATGTAATTTTGCACGCTTATATTCATGAAACAAAACATGTAGAACCTACCAGTGTATTTATATTACCATCTTGTATACCATTTTTGCAAATAAAATATTATCATTATCATTATCATCCTTTCCCAACACGTATGGGTTCGATGAAAAAAAAAAAATTGAGTTTCATTTCTTAGTATAATAAAAAAAAAAATAGTTTTTTTTTCTATTTTTGTGTCAAAATCTTTATGCGGTTCACGGAATACATCTACTTACCAAATTTCAACAACATTGTTCTTATAGTTTCGGAGAAAATTGTCTGTGACATACGGACGGACAGACAGACAGACGGACTTTTTTTGCCATTTGGCTACGAAACTCTAAAAATCATTCAAATTTTCGAAGTATCCATCTCTCTTGTCTAAGCCAAACAAAAAAACAACTAAAAGTCGATAATCGAATGTTGCACATTCGTACGTTGGAACCAAACTCTTATGTAAGGACTATAGTTTCACTCAAAAATCTCAAACCATGAAGGTTCTTTGTCAATTCGAAGTACCTATTACAATAATACGGCAATTTCATACTTTAATCCCTATTATTACATAAGTAGCTAGAAAAATTTATCACTGTGTGGGTTACAGGAATTTTGACTTCTAGACGTATTTAGTTGAGTTTAGTTTTTTTTTAGCGTAGTCGCGAAAAAAATAAAATAAACATTGTGTTTAGATAACTTCGTTCGATGTGATAAATACATATCTTTTAGGATGTATCATTACCGTGACACATTTATTTTTGTGCTCCAAAATATTGGACACAGTTCACACAGGTCACAGTTATTTTCACGAATAACTGTACCTGCGAGTACGTCAGAGGACCACTTTAAGTATGGCGAATTAAACCGATCAAGCTAGTTTTTTAAATAAACTTAAGATATATTCCGCATTTTTAACCTAAAACACTAAAGATCCACACTACTGCTAACTCTGATAATAAAATGTAAAATCATCCTCACAATTTCGTTGGTACCACGCGCCGATACAATGCCTCTATTTTGGTTAATTACTGCATCATTATTGTAAACATACTTTGTGTTTATTTTATGATTATCACAGTTGTTACCAAAGCATAAGACACGAGTCGAGTTACTCATGTCCAAAAAAAATTACAACTACAATAAATTAAAAAAATGTTTTTAATAATGAATTTTTCGTTTTTTAGGTTTCGGCAAAGAGTAAAGGAAGTGTCAAGAGCATGGCACGATCGTCCGATGTCACCGATGGACACCGCTATATATTGGACGGAGTTTGCTGCTAAGCATCCAAACTTCACTTACAGAACCGCTGCTGCCGATGTACCATTATACCAGTACATTAACCTTGATGTAGCGTTGGTTTTAATCGCTATATTTAGTTTAAATGTTGTTTTATTAGGAGCCTTCATCAAAATATGCTGTGGTTCAAAGAAAACTACAAAAATAACCACAAAGACTGAAAAGAAAAAGTCGAAGCGCGCGTAGAACGCGATTGGTTTAGATAAAATCAATGTATAATATTTAAAGAAGAACAATGTCATAGAACAACTTACTGCAACCAACTCTACAAATTATTATTTAATAAAAGTAAAAAAAATATGTTCAAAGCATGAATAATAAACTAAAATTATAATTTTATCAAGTGAAGACATGCATCCAACATTTATCGCCTAAGAACCAACAAAGACGTGAATTTACCTTCTGTGATCTAAATAATGCATATATTCGACTGAAACTAAATTAAAATCACGGGCACTTCAGAGAATTGTAAAAAATCTAAAATTCTTTAGAATTTAAAGGTTACAATTAGGCCAATAAAAAGATACCAAATGGACAAAGATCCCAGAGGTGTCAGACCTCTCTTATTTTCTCACTACAAATAATACATAACTATCTCCTTGACTACTAACAGTCAAGGAAGTAGTTTTTCATATTCCCAAATCCTGTCAGACTTTGGCTTTACTTATTTTACTTACTATACATTTGATACGTCACAAAAAAAATCCCCTTTGTCCCAAGCTAGCATTTATGCATAAGTTAAAAGTACACACTATTTCTATCCCACATATTTTGTTACAGAGAAAATAAGGGAGGTCTGGCAGCTCCGTGATCTCATTCTAAAAGTGTTATCTGCAAATTAGAGGAAATGTGGGCTTGTAGACTTCGTTTGTAAAAAGTTATATTTCGAGGTTTGGCTCTCGCCTGTTTCCTCCTCCAATATTAAATCGATTCAATAGATATTACACAAACTGAATAAGAAGGATATAAACTGTGCCTCTATTGTTTTATCTATTCATTAATAGTTGCCAAACTTGTTCAGTAAGGCTCTTTTAACAGCAGTTTATTGGACAATTTTGAGCATGTTTTGAGGGTCCTAGTGCTTTTACGTTTAATATAAGTATCATCAAAAAAGAAAACATAGCGACACAAAATTTATTCTTCTTATTCAGTTCATGAAATATCTCTTAAATCTGTCCAATATTGAGGAAGGAAACAGGCGAGAGCCAGACCTCGAATTATGACTATTTACATAGAAAGTCTCTCCGCCCGCGTTTCCTCATCGACTGTTAGTGTCGATGTTGCTCTTTAAATACAGCACTTTCAGTCGCTTTATTATTTTTTAAACTAAAAATCTTACACAGAGATTAAGCACTGACACAGCTCTGATTCAATTTGAAAATAAGTGAATTATTTTAAAAATGTTTTCGTTATTATGAAGTGTCCATTCTTTAAAATAATTAAAATGTGAATCATAAAAAAAAAAACTAGGAATTATGGTAGGTTGATTCTTAGGCCACTTATTACAATGTCCTTTTGCAAAACCTTTTATTTGACTAATTTTTTTTAGAATAAAAAAAAATGTTTTCTTTGCAGAAAAAACGTTTTTCTTTTTTGTATTTGATACCCTGGAAAGTGCTATTTAGAAAGGTTACCATTTTTAATAAAACATCTGTAAAAAGTTAATCTGGTAATTCCGCCAAGTCGAGTGATATCTTACTATTAATACTTATTTTATTTTATTTCTAGTCTAACTTCTTCCTCTGTATTTTGTGTTTTCCAAACAATAATATTATAACAATTGATAATATTTTAAATAGTGTGTAAACCAGTAAAATAATGGATGATGCCACTATAAGGAGGACATCTATCATCAAGTATTGATAGAGCGGCATATCAACAGTCGGCGGCTTCAAGTTGACTGCTCCTTTGTTCCTGGCTACATATTCTATCCAGAATATCGCCGTGTCCATCGGAGATAGTGGCCTGTCCTTCCATAGCTGAGATAATTCTTTTGCCTTCTTTTGGTACCTGTAAGAATTCGAAAAAAATCATATCATTATGCAAGTACACATTACGAAGGTTAAAAATTCAATCATCCACAAAATTAGATCTTTACTTATGAGTTTGAGATTAAGATATTTGAAAGCCAAGCAAATAAATGATAATTATATCTTGTATTCTCGCAATGGGTTCAGAACAATGTGCCCTGCTGCCTTTATTATAGCTGCCTGTAGCTATTGTAATCTTACTATTATTATAATGCGAAATTTTGGATTTTTGTTACTTAATCACGCCAGAACGGCTGAAGGGATCTTGATGAAATTTGGAACTGAGAAAGATTATAATCTGGAATAGCACGGCTACTTTTCATCCCGGGAATCCCGGGCGAAGCCGCTGGCAGAAGCTAGTGTCTTCTATACTGTTTATTAAATATCATGTACTAACTTTTCCTGAAGTATCGTTTGCAAAGCTTCTTCTAGCGCACGTTCATTGATAGTCAATATGTCCAATGATACTCCCAAACCGCTCTCAACTGCTGACTTTCCATTCGCAAACTGTTCTCCAAATAATGGTACACTCACAATAGGTACCCCGCAATGCATAGCCTCCGAAGTACTCAACATTCCAGAATGCGATATGAAACCAATAACATTGGGATGACCTGGAAATAGTAAAAGTTATTTAAAATTAAAAGAAGCACTCAATCATACATGGATATTATAAACACAAAAAAGAACTATAATAAAAAATAACACTCTATCTGTTGTAACCCAACAGATGAGAGTTATTTTTTTATTTAGCTTAAGAATCTCTATATAAATAAAAATTAAACGACGAAATGTATGTATATTACTTCGTAACGGCTAGTCCAAATTGTATATCCGAATATGTAAAATTCTTCCGTTACTGAGTGAATGACTGGTCGTTGAAAGTTTAAATTTGATAGGTTCCTTGGGGAATGTAGGGGAGTCCTAAGAGAAGATTTCCCGACATTCCTACGGGAACGAGATAAAACGTGATATGCGCGTACGAAGTCGCGTACAAAAGCTAGTTCTTTCATAGATGTATTCGTAGTTCAGGGTGAGATTTGTATGGAAGGAAATCGTGAAAAACCTGGGAAAATCCGGGGCCACTAGTTGGCCAATATTCCATACAAGTGTACTTACATAAGATGGCTACTTGTGGCATCCATTTCCCTAAAAACACGTTGCTAGGTGGATCCCAGTCAAAAAAATCCGTTTTCCAAACAAATCGCATGTTGTTCTTCTCAACCATTTTCTTAATTTCATTCGTTATTTGGCGAGGAAAGTTTGATGCCACGCTTCCAAAACTGATATAGACCACTCCACTGTTTGCAGAATCCAAAAAGTTTAATAAACCCTGTAAAATAAGTCGATTAATTTAATTATCTCTTCTTGTCTTATATTTGAATGAAAAGGAAATAATAAATAAAGTACCTTTGGGCTTGAATCGCGGTTCTGTTATCGATTAACATTTTATCTGTTGAACATTTAGTTTCGGGTACAACATTATGATTATTCTATTAATTGTTACAGAATTAACTTAGGTGAAGGAAGCATGAGCAGCTGTCAATCAACATAATTATGTATATTGGAATGAAAGCTTACTTCAACTTTTCACGGTGATCTTTCCCAGAATCGATCAGCAGTCGGACTGACAGCTCATTTCACTTTATTTTCCACGGTGACGTTACAAGAGAAACGACCGACTGATAAACTATTGAGTAGTCATTCATTCCGCTTGGTAACGCTCCCGTTTCGTTACGCTACATAGGTATACATTGGCAATGTTTGTATAATAGATATTGCGTATTTGAACACACCTTAAGATACAGTCAATATTAATAAATTTAATATTTTATTTTACATTTTTAAATGTATCTTCTACGTTTTTAACTCTACCATATTGATGACGAGTTCCATTAAAAAGTCTGTGTTAGGTTTCCGGGTCTGGCTGTTTGTGCGTGTGAGTTTATATTATGTAACTAACCGCACCCTCGAATCATGATACAAAAATTCCAAATGGGGCAACGGTTACAAAAAACCTGGCCACATTAGACACATTTGGAATTAATAAATAAAGTTAGCCTATTGTACTAACGTATTTTGTTGATTGTCCTTTGCTCAATTTAAAAAATATGTGAATTGATTTTTATAGAATCTATCTTATCTTCTTCTTTTATATAAAAATGAATCCCTATTTCCCTGGGCCGATTTCACTCATTCTTTTTTTGATCTGTTTGTTATTTTCAGGAGAAGGTTCCAATAAAAGAAAAAAAAAATCGGGTGTGAAGCGGGGAACAGCTAGTACATAAGGATTCGTATCTAAATGGTAAAAAGGAACCTTTATGGTGTGACTAAGTCTGTCCGTCTGTCACAGCTGAATATCTCAAGAACTACTTTTGCTATTAACTTGAAATTTGGACTTTTATATGACGTTTTCTTACACGGGCGTAGCCAGGGGGAGGGTTTTGGGGGTTCAAACCCCGCCCCAAAAACTAAAGATATCAACTGCTTCCTTTACTCGTTCAAAGTTGACAAAGAGTACCGTCATCTGTATCAAGAAGCAAAGGTGATGCTCAAAGAAAATGTTGGTATACTACAAATGCCACGTTTCGTTGGATGGAAGGCAGGTCGCAGGTTTTTCATAAAATTAGGTTTTTGATCAAAAATCTAGGTTTTTGATGAAAAACCGGAAGATGACACATATTAAACTCAATTTCATCATAAACCTGCATCAATCCAGATTTTTGATCAAAAACCTGAACTAATTTGGGTTTATGATTAATCTAACAAATATTTCCGTTGACAGGGACTTGGGGACTTCCCCCGCTTTTGTTTCACCTGCGTTTGCGCGCACCCCACCTGTTCCCCGCTTCTTTAGTCACAAAATACAACTCAGACGGACAACCCGCGTTCATTTCTGTGACAAATAATTACGTAAAAAATAAGTAAGTGAATAAATTTCATTAATATTGTGCTAGTGCTTACTACAAATGGCATCTACAGGAAACCAAGTGGATAAGCGATTTGTATGTAAAGAAGATTTTGAAAAAGCGTTTACTACTTTGTTTGAAGGCCGAAAAAATAAAGAGAAACCATTGTGGACACAGGAGAGAATAGAAGAAGCTATTAAAAATATTGAAAAATATAAATCTAGATCTTCATCATCAGAAGGACGAGGTCTACAAAACAAAGACTACTACTATGGAAAAAAATATGATGTTATGGAGGTAGGAACTCAAAAATTTTTGATCTTGAGACGGAAGTCTGAATCGGAGCCTATAGTCAAAGTAGTACCTCCAGAAGAATTTCATGATATATTATGTGAAATTCATCAATCTGTTGGCCACGGAGGAAGAGACAAATTGATGTATGCTTTAAAATCCAGGTATGTTATTCCGGTTTCTGTGGTGAAAGAATTTGTAAAACTCTGTACGGTGTGCCAAAATAAGAAGAAATTTCCGCAAAAGGGAATTGTTGTCCACCCAATCGTATCCAATGATTTTAACAACCGCGGTCAAGTGGACCTTATAGACTTGCAGTCGACTCCAGACGGACAATGGAAATGGCTGTTGCATTATCAGGACCATATAACAAAATTTAGTTTCCTTCGCCCTTTGACATCAAAAAGAGCCGCTGAAGTGGCTATAGAGTTATTAAAGATCTTTTTAGAAGTAGGTTGTCCAGCCATACTTCAAAGTGACAATGGCCGTGAATTCACAGCTACAATTATAAAAGAGTTGACGTCGATGTGGCCAACTTGCAAAATTGTAAATGGCAGACCCAGACATCCAGCAAGTCAAGGCTCTGTTGAGCGTTCAAATCAAGACGTAGAAGCTATGCTCCGTGCTTGGTTAATTGATAATAACTGCAAGAAATGGTCCTTGGGATGTTACTTTGTCCAATTCCAAAAAAATTCTTCCTTTCATAGAACCATTCAAAGGACACCATATAAGGCTTTGTTTGGCACAGAGCCTAAAATAGGACTGAAAACACACATTCCAACAGACTTATTAGACAAACTTATTACGGAAGAGGACTTGGAGAAGTTTTTGATCTCAAAGAATGATGCTGAAGTAATTGAATCCTCTCTAGAAATGGACTCAAATAAGGATTTAAATTCCCTAATCAGAATTGAATCAGATAAAGTAGGCGCTTCAACCTCTCAGCAAGAAATAGAAACAGCTGCAGCAGTTCCTATACAACAAAATATATTAACATTAGAAACTGTTCCTACTTGTGGTACTGTTACTGAGGCTGATGTGATCAGTCATCAATCAGAAAGTAGAATAATTGAAACAGAAGAAATGCTTATTGATGAAACTCAAATATTTTGCTTTATCTGTGGAAAGGAATCCTCTGGAGCACATTGTTGTGGCGTTTGTAACAACCCAGTTCATCAAATTTGCGGGAAGATATTGTCAGAAGAAAATGAAGGGTATGGATCAAAGATTCTGTGTGATTTATGTCAAAAAGAACAAAACATACTTATTGAAAGGGAACATGCCGTTGAAAATTTAAAAATGTCAGCAAAAAAAATGAAGACAGCTTCTTCAGAAAAATTTGGAGAAATCAATATTGGTGCTACAATTTTAGTTGATGTGCCAAAAATAGATAGAGGGCCACTGGATGCAAATAACTTGATAGGAAAGGTAATTGATAAGAAGAACGATTTATTCAAAATTGGTACTTCTGCAGGGATTCTAAAAGACTGGCTGCCTCGAAACTCCATTCAAATATCAACTACTGCCTTTAACGAACCTGTATCGACAAATTAACTGAGTTTGCGTGAAATTGCTTCTAAGATGTCTTTATTTGGAGGTCAAGGTTTTAAAAAATGCTCTTTCGAAAAATCTAAAGTACGCTGCAAGACAAATCGATGTGCATGTAAAAAAAATAATGTTTTATGCAACTCTAGGTGTCACAAGTCAACAAACTGTCATAATACATAAAGCATACAAGCATATTTTAAAAAGCAAGCACGTGGTAAACGTTTCTTTATTACATTTAATCTCTTTTTTTTAATTTTGGCTCAATTTAGTCGTATAAATATAATAGTTACGAAATAGCATTTTTGTGGATTTTATTTGGATGCGTAAAATTGAAACATTTCATTTAATAATTAGATTGAAGGACGAGAGTATTGATTGGATCATGGATGTAAAATTTTGATAAATAAATATTTTTTATCTTTTTGCTGATGGATTGTTTTATTTATTTCATTTAAATTGATTTATTTGTCATAAAACAAAGCTAACCCGTGGTTTTAACAACAACTTTATCATTAACCCAAACTAGTTCAGGTTTTTGATCAAAAATCTGGATTGATACAGGTTTATGATGAAATTGAGTTTAAAATGTGTCATCTTCCGGTTTTTCATCAAAAACCTAGGTTTTTGATCAAAAACCTAATTTTATGACAAACCTGCGACATATGCACGTATTGCAAAACAAATTTATTCATCCCATTTCAAGAGCACACAATTCAACAATTAATCGAGAGGTTTGCGAAACACCGTAAAGTAGTATTGGCATCTGTTGTGTTACCTTCAAATTTTGCAGTCCGTTCTGCAATTGAAGACGCAATTATATAAGTAGTCGGCAGTGGAACGCAGCTATGACTATCACCTCCCTTACTCGAAAATCTGCTTTGAAATGCTTAGATAGATGCGATCGTAAAATATATCCAAATATCTACACGTTGTTACAAATATTGGCTAACATACCAATTTCCACTGCTATACCAGAAAGGAATTTTCAAGCCTACGGAGACTTAAAAACAATTTGCGGAACACGTGTGAACAGACTGAACGGCTTGGCTCTCTAAGCTACCTTCAGTAGTTTAATTTTCTTGAACCAGATACTTAAAACCGATAAAAAAAAAACTAAAACGGGCTACGCCTGTGGTTTCTTAACTATTTCACATACAAAAAATAAATAAAAACGGTTTCTTTTTTTGCCACAGCTACTGAAAAGGTTTCTTAAAAATTCGAAGTGGGAGAACTAAGTCGTTTGATAACGCAATTTGCACATTCTCAAACATTTTTTCATGTTTGACATTTTTAGGCCGCATGGTTTTTGACTTTTGGTGGAAAATGTTATAATTTCTTCCATCCCCCTCTTATCTCTGAAGTTTTGATATAGAAAAATATGTAGAGATTCTTAATTCTTAACAATAAATCGATGTCACAAAATTTCACACTTTTTCAGAAATCGTGAACAGAAATTACATTAGTTCCACTATTGATCAAGAGATAACGCTGATCTAAAACTTCAATAAACACCGAAGTGTTAAAATTCTCTGACGAATATAGGCCTTGCCGATGAAAATTATAAACATTGCACGTTTTATGCGATGGTACGAAACCCTCAGTGCGCGAGTCCTTCTCGGTCTTGACCGGTTTTATTTTATTTAGCGGCAAGATTTGACCCATACATATGCCAACTTACAAGACAAATACTTAAAACCTTCTAAAAATATTCATATTATGTCGATATTGAAAAGTGTGGTTCGATAACATTTTCAAACAACATCATTAATACCGTGGCATGTGCCTCCCATGGCTCGACCTCTTAACAGAACTGCTAGTTTATTCTGTCAACATCTCACCGTGAAAACTTAGGTAGAGAAAGCATGAAGTGAACTGTCTAGATTGGCAACTCACTTCATGTCCACTTCACCCAAGTTTACACGGTGAGAGTCACGAGTGGTCACGGTGAGAGCGCTGAGGGTGATAATGAATGAATTGACTATCTCGAGCTTAGGAGAGTTTCGTTAGGCAATGAATATATTTTTTTTTTAAACGTTGCCCCACTAGGAAGTTCTCCTGTATCGTGGGTGCGTTTACCAACTTCACATACACAAACAACAGCCAGACCCGGAACAACTATCTGTAGGCCATACAAATATTTGTTCCGTGCGGGAATCAAACCCACGACACGCGACGCAACAGCCGATCGCTCAACCACTGCGCCAACCGTGCCGTCAATTTCATTTTAAACTATATTAATGGGATTACCAACCTTATCTGATATTCGATGATTGTGGTTAATGTGCAAGCCACCAATTTCCACAACATTAGAGCTATATAAACGCGGACTTGTTAATGGAAAATACTGATTTATCATTATTAACGACATATTCTTTCCAAGGTCTTCTAAGAGTGGCGTATCAGGATACACTTCATTCACAATCTCTTGATCACTTCTCTGTATGACATAGGTGTAATACATGTTCATCCCGAAGTTTATCACTACACTCTTTATTCTATTCAATAGATTTGGCTTTGTTCCAGAACCAAAAAAGTGATTCGGTACATACGCTGGATTGTTAGGTGCGCCTAATCTTGAGTAAGTCCATGGGCTTAAAATATGAGCAGCTATTCCTATTGCAGGCGCATTTAACTTGTAGGCAACAGCCAAGCCACAGTCCGTCACAAACTGCTCAACTATTACCAAATCGAAATGTGCTGCTGTATGTATTAACTCCTGGACTTCTCGATTATTCATGAGTTTCTTACAATTTGTATTTGCGATATTTTTAAACACCTGCGCGGTTGCATACGCCAAGACAAAGTCAGAAACAGAAAGGACTTCCATACGTTTCTCTATATCAACACTGGCACTGGTAGCATTTTCTCTAATCTGTAGAGATATTTGTCGTAACGTGGGTAATTTTTGCACAGGGTGGTAGTTTATCACTGTCACATTATGTTGTCTTATTGCTAATTCTTCGACTAGAGGTGTGAAATAAATATGGTGACTTCGTGCACTATGAGGAAAAATTGCCAAAATTCTATAACCATCACAATTTACGAATAAGTAAAAAAATAATATGATTAGTTTCATTTTATAAATATTTTAACGTTAAACTCCACGGTTTCTAATTAACTGACTTTAGATATTCTAATCTTCTTAATGAACCTGCTGGACATCTGGCTCGGACCATTAACATTAATCTATTGACCGCACAACTGATGGTTGCCTAATGATTTCAGCTAAGTTATCAAAATGAGTCAAGTGTGATGATGGCTCGCGCTACGCGGTTCCATTAACCTGTGAGGTCTCGACTAATGAGATGCCATTTATTAATTATCTTTATCTACAGACACTTTACTCCAGGGTGCCCAAGTATGACTTTTTCAATTAAAACGGAAAGTATGATGTCATTTCCGTTTTACGAGTAATTATTGGCGAGTTGGGTTTTCTCAGTAATTTTTCTTTTCCCAAACTACTCAGTCTAGTGGTCGCCTGCTGAGCGTGGAGTCGCAGTTTCTATTTTTCAGAAGCAGGCCAGAGTTGGAATATGATGTTGTGAATAAACGTGCAGCCGTTCGTCCTGCGCTGAATATCTTCCCGATCATGTTGGATAGGTACCGTTGCTTCGGACTGAGATAAATGGAAAAGAGAGTCTACCGTACTGGTAGACTCCCTCTCTGTGTCGAGTTATTGTGATTTCTTTAATTTAGCATCATAAAATAGGTTTCTCATGATTATGGTACGCAACCCCAAAGATAAAATGTATTATCTCACGTAAAACATATAAGCAATCATTATTTTGGATGCCCGGAGGCATATCTAGTGTGTCAGGGTTGTGTGATCCACATCAAGTGTTATTTTGGTATTTTCAAATCCTCATTTTCCAAGAACTATTGCTGGATTTCTTGCAATTATTTCACACAAACCAATGAGAACATGTTTTACATAGATATTTATACAAAAAAATTGATTGAAAACCCTATAACTTGTTGTGCAATATACATAGTTGTACTAATATTAATGAGTAGCTGACCCGTGCTAGCTATATATTAATATGGCATTACACTCAAAAATAATAATAAATGGTAACGGAATTTTGAAGATCGGTATAGTAGATCCAGTGTTTACCTCTCTTTACCTCTTTAAAATATTACTAGCTGACCCGCGCAACTTCGTCTGCGTCATATTTCCCATTACTGCTCCGCTCCTATTTGTCTTAGCGTGATGATATATAGCTAAACCTACCTACCTTCCTCGATAAATGGGCTATCTAAAACTGAAATAATTTTTCAAATCGGACCAGTAGTTCCTGAGATTAGCGTGTTCAACCAAACAAACAAGCAAACAAACAAACAAACTCTTCTGCTTTATAATATTAGTATAGATAGTATAAATTATATATTTTACATTACCTATAGATTTTATTACTACATTTATGATATATTATCACTAATATAGAATACTAGCTGACTCACGCAACTTCGTCTGCGTCACTTTTTCCATTACTGCTCCACTCCTATTTTAGCCTATAACCTTCTTCGATAAATGGGCTATCTAACACACCGAAGTTCTCAATTCGGTTGTATTTTTTTTTATGTTGTTATCTGAAACTCCGTCATTTATGAACCGATTTCAATAGGATATACTTGTCGATTGGTCCCATTTAAATTTTATCAAAATCGGTTAGGAAGTATGGATTTTAAATCAAAATAGCTGGAATTCGTTTACGTTGATGGTTTTTTGTCATCCAATTAACCGAAATTGCGGATTTTGCTTTCCTGCGATTTAGCAGTGGGGTACCACTAAAAAGTGAAAAATAAAAAACCTTAAGTATACAAAGAATACAACCGACTTTTGGAATTCGGTTGTTAGGTAAATGTATAGGTTTATTATTTATCTTTCATAATTCAAAAGTGTTATACTTTTTAAGTGACAGCTCCAAGGCTTTTACAAATGGCCAATGCCAATTCTCATAAAGTCTTGAACATACTTTAGTATCTTATGCCCAGGACACAACCTTCACAGTACCTACTCTTTGGCAAGACTGGTGTCAGATTTTCTGGCTTCTGACTATCCGTAACGACTGCCAAAGATCTCCAAATGACAGCCGCGACCAACCTAACAACAGTCGCGGGATTATTCGCAAGAGACACCGTGGCTCCGGAACACAAAGGGCAATGAAGGAACATGGATGGGTTTTAGTCAGTAGAAGTCTGACACTACCTCCCGCTACACCCAGAGCGGGAGGAGTCATTGGATGATTTCCCATCCCTAAAAAAAATGAAGGTAAATGTATGAATTACAGAGTATTACTAATAATGAAATGCCATCCAAGTTCATAATCAAGTTATGTATTTTAATTATAAGAATTTCTAAATAGGTACTTACGCTCTGTCCGCAGTCTGGACTGCAGCGGCATCAAAAATATGACTGATTGGAATTAAACTGTTATTTATGATTTACTATTTATGATATTGTATTGCTATTTCAAAAGTAGGTGCGCACTAAAATTTAAAAGTGCGGTGCGTTTCGGTGTGAGCTAACCCTATGTCACGTCTATTAATAGGCGCCTACGCGTCCACGCAGAAACCTAATGACATCCGATAAAACACTTTCATATCAATGACCAGTAGGTAAATTAGTTTCTTTTTTGTTAAGTTCAAAGACCGTATTCACATTGTTGCGTAGATATAATTCAGTCCGACAGCTACGATTGCTATGAATGGTAACAATCTGACCCGCGCAACTTCGTCTGTGTCACTTTTTTCACGAATTATCCGCTCCTTCTAGTCGTAGCGTAATGTTATAATATAGCCTTTAGCTATCCAACACTAAAATATTAATAGTCAGACAAGCACATTCAACCAAACAAACAAATTCTTCAGTTTTATAATGGTAGCTATGTGGCTAAAACAGATAATGGTTAAAAAAATGGGCTCACACTATCCCGAATCCAGACTAATCATACCGCGACCACGGTCTCCACAGGACTTCACCCAGAGCGTTTAGTGAGGCTATGGCTGGTTACTGATTGCCAACCTGTATCTTCCCGCTGCTAAACGCAGTTCTTCCCCCATGATTTTGACCTATTTCGGTCCAGTTCTAGTGTGTACGACTTTTTGATCTATGCAGTTGATGTGTGTTTTCAAGATTTGTATGGCATGTGGCATTATGAAGGCGATATTTAACAACCCGTGATGAAACGAAATCTTCTTCAAAGCACGTTGGTAAAGTTTGAATTTGATATTTTTCAAAGACCTGCATCTGGGAACAAAACGAATCTTTACATTTGATTGGTTTTGTTGGGTCGTTCAAGTCGTGATCGCCATACTGAAATCCACAGCAGACATGCCAAGGTTATTTACGGTAGTAGGTATGACATAGATAAGAGCTTCTTAATTATTCTCTTCTTTCAATTTGTGGAAATGATGTCCACGAGAATCGTGTGTATTAAAGTAAACGACTCTTTCTCTAGAAACACATTTAATAGCTCAGACAAAAACCGAGGACCGCAGAGAAAAATCCATGCGTCAGACTTGAGTCACTTTTTGACACCTCACCCCGGCAAATAAGGATGGGCGTAGCAGTTAGTGATGTGCCGCCACACCACCCCCCTTGGAGTTTGGAAAACCTGCAGAAAGATAATTAGGAAATCTAACTACGCGTCCGGACCTTGTGGTTTGTACCGGACGATGACCATCTGGGTTTTCTATTACCGACTTTGATGCATCTTCAGATGAGTCGGACAAAATAAAGGCAGGTTTGACACGATCTATTGTGACTGTAACTGGTCCTCTTTGTAGTTCTACAGTGACGGTCTTATCTGTCCTCTCTAACACAGGATACGGACCTGAATATGGTGGTTCTAAAGATCTTCGAGGTGCACCTTTTCTAATAAAGACGTGTTTGCAAGTCTTGAGGTCCTTGTGCACAAATACAGAAACTGGAGAATGTCGAGCTGCTTCTTGTGGCTTCAAAAATGACATGTTATGTCTCAGTTGCGAGACAAAATCTGGCGGTCTCAGCTGGTTATTATTAGTTGATTGGAAGAACTCACCCGGTATTCTCAAACGCTCACCATAAACCATTTCAGCGACGGAGCATTGCAGGTCTTCTTTCCAAGCTGTACGCACGCCGAGCAGGACGACCGGTAAAACGTCTGTCCAGCGCTGCTCGCCGTGAGCCATGATGGCAGCCTTCAAAGTGCGGTGAAACCTCTCAACCATTCCATTCGCTGCAGGGTGGTAAGCAGTCGTGTGGCGCAGCTGGACTCCTCAAAAATCTGTAAGAGCTTTGAAAAGTGAGGAGGTAAATTGACGACCTCTATCTGTTGTCAATGTCTCTGGACAACCGAAACGCGAAATCCATAGCTCATAGAATGCCTTTGCTACTGTGTCAGCTGTAATATCCTGCAGCGGCTGTAATTCTGGCCAACGTGTGTATCTGTCGACAGCTGTGAGACAGTATTTGTAGTCGCGAGATGATGGCATTGGTCCGATTAAATCTATATGCACGTGACTGAATCGCGATTGTGGCAGTTTGAAATTGCCTAGAGGAGATGAAACATGACGGTGTACTTTAGTCTTTTGGCAAGCTTCACAGGTACGAACCCAATCGCGACAATCCTTTCGAGCTGAGGGCCAAATAAATCTATCAGTCACCATCTTTGTCGTCGACCTCGTTCCGGGATGGCTCATCGAGTGAATGGAGTTGAAAATCTGCCGACGCAGCTCCTTTGTAGCAAAAGGTCGAGGCCTCGGCAGAGAGACGTCGCAGAATAAAGTGACGCTTGTACCTGGTATAGACATTTGTTCCAGCTTCAATGAAGTTGAGCGATTGGAGATAATAGTCTGTAGCTCGGTGTCATGTTCTTGAGAATGAGCTAGTTGTTCTAATGTAGGAGGTGACGCTATAGCTTCGATGCGTGTCAACGTATCGGCAGGGATGTTGTCTTTACCCGAAATATGTCTTATGTCCGTTGTAAATTGCGACACGAAATCGAGATGATTAAATTGTCTAGGTGAGCATTTCTGCTTGTTCTGCAAGAAAGCGTAGGTGATTGGCTTGTGATCCGTGTAAATAACAAAGTGTCTACCTTCGATCATATAGCGGAAATGTTTAACGCTTTCGTATATTGCCAACAACTCTCGGTCATAAGCGCTATATAGCTGTTGGGATTTGCTCAGCTTCTTTGAGTAAAAAGCAAGGGGTTGCCATTCCATATCTACCAATTGCTGGAGTACCGCGCCCACGGCCGAGTTAGAAGCGTCGGTCACAAGGGCCAACGGTGCATTCATGACAGGATGTGCGAGTAAAGTGCATTTAACAATACTTGCTTTGGAGGACGTCGTACGCTCGAATCGGCAACAGACGCGTTACTTTTTGCTCCGTAAAAATTAAAAAATATTTACCGGAATTAGTGAAATTACTGTCGAAATATAAGGACTTAAACGGTGTACAAACTAAAGAGTTTAATATAGTGTATAGTCAAGCCAATACAACATAGACAAAAGGTGTAAATCGTACAAATTATAGTTAGAGGAACTCGTTTTAAAAACATAAAAGTGACAGTGCAAGTGTCGATTTTGAACTTTTCTTGTACCACCTACATATTTTTTAACAAGAGTTCAACCATCGCTATTTACAGTACACTTAATTGGCCAGTGACAAATACACCACTTGGCGCGTTGGTAGCTAAGCCGTTCACTCGCCGCATTGCGCAAACGATCGCAGGTTCAATCCTGACCTACGCTTTGTCGAACTTTTTGGTGATACAAGATATTTACTTTTCGTTTATTTTGCTTTTTTGTGCTTTTATCAATAAAAGGAAGCATATAATGAAGTGCGGGGCCTGTGGCAGGTTTATAGCTGCTAACGAAGCGGTCAAATGTAAAAAATGCCCGGGTTATTACCATCGCGTATGCGTTAATTTCTCAGCCTCTGCAGTTATACCTCCGACATGGATTTGCCCTGGATGCAAGATAAAACTACCCCGTGAAGATAACACCCATACTCCGGTCAAGGGAGAAGAAGCCATCACGGCCATGTCGACGCAACCGGATACGCAACCAGGCCCCAAACTTAGTGGGGGTTGTTTACCGGAGCCCCAAGAGCTCATTGGCCTCGCTAAGGAAATGCGCTACCTGTGTGATCAGGTCACCGCGCTCAGGACTGAAATACGGGAATTCCGGGAGGAGATGGCGGGCCTGAAAGAATCTGTAAAGGAATGCAGCGTCCGCGTAGACAGTCTTGAAAGCCGCGTCACAACAATAGAGGAAAAATTTGAGCATGTGGAATCGCGAAAAGCGACTGGATCTGTGGAATCCCCCCGTCTGGCTGAATTAGAGTCCACACTCGAAGAGCTGAAACAACAACTCAATGAACGGGAGCAGGAATCCATTCAGAATGACATACAACTGTCCGGTATCACGGAGGCGCAAGGTGAAAATCCAAACCAAATTTTGCACACACTTGCGGTAAAATTGGGAGTGGACGTCGATGCGCGGGATGTGGTGTTCGCTAAACGAGTCGGTAATGTTCTCCGCGACCGCACGGAAGGAGTAGCGCCGCGCCCCCGTGTCATCGCCATTCGTCTAGCTAGGCGCGCAACGCGTGATTCACTGCTTTCTGCGGTGCGCGTCCGCCGTGGCCTTACCACTGCCGATTTACAAATGCCTGGAACGGCCCAACGCATCTTCATAAATGAACGCCTAACAAAAATCAACAGGCAATTGTTTTATCAAACCCGTCAGGCTGCTGGTCGTTCAGAGTGGAAGTATGCCTGGACCAAAGAGGGTCGTATATTTGCACGTAAAGAGGAAGGCAAACCAAAAATGCACATCCGAACGGTGGCCGACATTGAGCGAATTTTTGGGCGTTAATAAGTTTGCTATCGGGTATTGGTACCTGGTTAATGATTGTTAAAGAAGTTTCGCACAAAGATACACGTAAACCACTTTTATCTTGTTTGTTAATATTGTTCGTATTTTTTTTTCAATTATTAGTGATACAATTATTATTGGTACCTCTTATTTTTTATCTTATTCTTATTATCTTTGAAGCACATAGAACCCGCTGTCTATGGAAACTATGTACCTCGTTTTGTTTTTATTTTGTTTTTCTTTATTGTTTATTTTTTAATGATAGATTTGTTTTGCATAAAGATCCGCGTAAACCACTTTTATATTGTTTGGCAAGTTTGTTAAGATTATTCGTAAAATTTAATCATTTATTAGTGATATTAGTATTTCTTATTTTTTTTCTTAGTTATATTACCTTTAAGACACATAGCATCCGCTGTTTATGGAAACTATGTACCTTTGTTTGTTTTGTTTTTTATAATCGTTTTGTGTCTTTTTACATCACGCGACTCAGTGCTGCAGCCTACGGTGATACTCGTTATTCTTATGTTTACACTTATCATATTAATGTCTTATTTGGTTTGCTCAATATTTATACTTATTCACAATATTCACATTTAACAGTCATTATTAATTTTGTTTTACTGATTTATTTATTATCAATAATGGAGTTATTCTATTACATCTGTGATGGCTGCAAGACAACTTAAGGTTAGTCTTTGGAATGCAGGCTCACTAGGCACTAAGCATGATGAATTTATAGCAGCAATGCAACGGCATGACGTCGATATTATGGCGGTAAATGAAACGTGGTTACGGACTGGGCAGGAGGGTCGTGCACCCTCTGTGCTCGGGTACAAGTTGCGACACATTCCTCGTTCACTGTCAGTTAAGGGAGGCCGGGGAGGCGGGGTAGGTTTTTACATTAAGTGTGGCGTCAATGCCCGTAGTCATCCGCATCCCGTTGATCCGTCACACAGCTCGGTTGAGCAAATGTGGTTTGTTCTAAGTGCTTGTGGATCTAAACTGGCCATAGGTACAGCCTATCGTCCGCCATGGCAAGATGTTGACCTTTTTATAGATGCCGTTTCTTGCTCATTAAACTCACTAACACAATGTGAATATATAATACTCATGGGCGATTTCAATATTAATATGCTTCACGTGACAGACCCTAAAACAGTCAAGCTAATAACATTCTTGAATTGTATGAACTTGGAACAATTGGTGCGTCACCCTACCCATAAATCAGTGCACGGTGACTCACTAATAGATTTAATATGTTCAAATGTTAAGGTTCGTTCGATGGATTTGGAACAAATCCCTGAGCTGGGTGCGCACGCTATGATTATATGTCAATTTTACATTAAGCGTGACAAAATTCTGCCAAAAACTATTATTCATCGACCGCTGAAGAATATATTGCCGGAACTATTCGAGGTTGATTTAAATCTGATCGATTGGAATGCGATTGCGACTATGCGAGATGTAAACGCTATGGTCAATGCTTTCGCCTCTAATTTGATTTGGTTAATGGACCTTCACGCACCCAAGAAGACTTTTATTATTAGGGACAATCCCCACCCCTGGATAACTAATAATATTAAGTTTATGATGCGTCTAAGAAACCAAGCGCAGGCCCAGTTCATCAAGTGCAAGGATGACAATAAACTCATGTATTATAAAGATTTGAAATCTCTAGTCAATAGATCGCTCTTTTACGAGAAAGCCGCTTATTTTAAGCACAGTATCAATAGCCAGATTAATGACTCCCGAACTCTTTGGAAAAATTTAAAAACTACACTGCTTCCTCCTAAAAATGACGCTGATTTACCTCCACATTTTAACAACCCAGATGAAATATGTGACCATTTTATGAATGTACCCGGTAATGGTACAGTTAATACTTCCAGTTTAGCATACTTTGACTTTGAAAGATTTGGTGAGTCCACGTTCTCTCTGAAACCGGCAACACAAAGTGAAATACTTAGAATCATAAGTCGTATAAAAACTAAGGCAGAGGGTTGTGACGGTATGAGCATTGGTATGGTACTATATGACACTCCCGGTGACATTAGACGCCATAACCGTCATTATAAATACGTCTATCGAATCATCAACCTGCCCAGAGCCATGGAAAATCGCCAAAGTACGTCCATTGCCGAAAAAGTCTAACGCAACGGAAGTGAAAGATCTCAGACCCATCAGCATACTGCCTGTGTTGTCCAAAGTTTTGGAAAAAGTAGTGTGCGCTCAGTTAACCGAGTATCTGGAAAATAACAGTATCCTGCCTGATGCACAGTCTGGGTTCAGGAGAGCTCGGGGTACTACCACCGCACTTTTGGATGTGACTGATAACATTCTCGCTGCTCAAGATGCCGGTATGTGCACTCTTCTGGTGCTGCTCGATTACTCCCGTGCGTTCGACTGTATAAATGTGCCACTATTACTGTCAAAGATGGCATTTTACGGTTTTGATACACAGACGATAGAATGGTTCCGCAGTTACCTAGATAAGCGTACGCAGTTTGTTGAGATACATAGAGCAGACGGGTCTACAGTGACCTCTAGCTATCGCTTTCTATGCAGGGGAGTTCCACAAGGCTCGATTTTAGGGCCAGTGTTATTCATTTTGTATTGCGCTGACATAATTAAAATGATTAAAAAGTGCAAATATCACATTTACGCAGATGACACCCAAATTTATATTTCATTTAAGCCTCAGGATTATGAATATGCCCTTAAAGACCTAAATGAGGATCTGGAAGCTATCGTTCAATGGTCTGAGTGCAACTCATTAGTACTGAATCCCTCAAAAACTAAGTATATGCTTTTTGGCACAAAAGCCCAGTTAGAGGCAATTAACCCAACTGGGGATGTAGTTGTGATGGGTGAACCCATTGAACGGGTTTACTTAGCACGGAATCTTGGCCTCATTATGGATTCAGAGCTTCGTTTTGAGAAACATGTAGCTGAATCGATTCGGAATTGTTTCTACAAGCTTAAAGTACTATACAAAGCTCGTCCATATCTTAGTGAGGAACTGCGAATTATGCTGGTGGATTCTTTGGTGCTATCTAAACTGAATTTTGCGGATGTCGTTTATGGTGAGCGAATTCTGTCCAAAACAGATAGAATGATACAGAGACTTCAGAACGCATGCGCTCGTTTTTGCTTTAATGTTCCTTTTAGAGGTCATGTTACACCCTATTTCAATAAACATAACATTTTAAAAATGAATGCACGGCGTAAACTCCATCTGGCGAATCTTTTATTTGGCGTAATTAAAACTCGGAAACCGTTTTACCTGTACAATAAGCTTGAGTGGACAAGGGGTCACAAGAACCGGCAGGGAAGATTATGTTCCCAGAGTCTTTTAACACCGCACCACAAGTCGGCAGCGTTTAGAGGTAGTTTTCGGTACGCTGCTACTAAATGTTGGAACAATATTCCCCCACCGATAAAATACTGCGGAAGTGGACTAACTTTTAAGTTAAAATTAAAGGAGTTTCTGCTTCAACACCAGAAACAGAATGAAAATACCCAGCGTGCCACCTCTGCTATTTGACCTTTTGTCGCTACCTCGCTGTAATTGAATGGTGGTTTAATGAAGTGTGAAGTAATTTTGATTTTTTTTAATATTATACTTTTAAACGATTTCTATTTTATGAAATTATTATATTTAATTGATTGAGCTTTATTGTTTATAATTTTATTTTTGATTGTTTTTTATTTTTTTCATTTACACTTTTCAATGTCACTTTATTTTTATTTTTACTTTGATGTTTTTAATACTTATTTTATTGTTATTTATATACCTGTTGTGCGTTCGAGCGTGTGACACCCGTGGGCTGCAGCTGAAAATCAGCGTTAGGTGGTAATATCTTGTGTTGCCACCTGACATTATGCTGAGCTGAGGCCCTTTTGGCACATATTCAGACATTAATTTCATAATTGTGAGGTGTTTTTTATTGTGTCAATAAATGCAATTTTCTTTCTTTCTTTCTTTCTTTCTTTCTTTGCAGTTGTTGAAAGCTTCAAGGAGTAGTGGCGTCCAGGTGATTGGATGAGTACCCTTTACTTTGGGTCCCGACAGCATCTCGTGCAGCGGTGCTTGATCAGAGGCAGCGTTTGTAATGAATCGGCGATAAAAATTTAGCATTCCCAAAAATCTGCGTAAACCGTTGACGGTTTTTGGTGGAGGGTTTCTCACGATGTCTTTTAC
The DNA here is from genome assembly GCA_963859965.1 of Ceramica pisi. Lineage (NCBI taxonomy): Eukaryota > Metazoa > Arthropoda > Insecta > Lepidoptera > Noctuidae > Ceramica > Ceramica pisi. Next base: position 11,360,807 of record OY982539.1, read on the forward strand.
TTCGCGAATGTACTTATGTTCAAGCTGAGAGATGACATGGTAAAATTTCGTACTGCCATCTTTAATGCCGGAAATTTGAAATTGCGCCTCTGCTTGCGCGAACCATACCTCCGGGTCTTCTGGCCAGAATGGCGGCAGACGCACTGCGACTCTGTTCACTGTGGCGTCGGATGCTGCATCTACAAAATCTCCGTCGGCTTCGTCTAATCTAGGTGCGTGTTTGTCCGTCATGACGGATCACGTCGGGGTCACCAATTGTGGAAATGATGTCCACGAGAATCGTGTGTATTAAAGTAAACGACTCTTTCTCTAGAAACACATTTAATAGCTCAGACAAAAACCGAGGACCGCAGAGAAAAATCCATGCGTCAGACTTGAGTCACTTTTTGACACCTCACCCCGGCAAATAAGGATGGGCGTAGCAGTTAGTGATGTGCCGCCACAAATTCTTCTGGATCTGAGAAATGAGAAGGTTAAAAAAAAACTCTTTGTTTAACTGTCTTTTAATCAAGACCAGAATAAACAGAGTTTTTTTTAACCAATTTATGTGAAACGCCTATTAAAACCGAGGTTACTCAAACAAAAAATTCTTGTCTTTCTTGATTAAAATTCTGAAATGTTGTACCTACTTAGGTAATATATTATTTATTTCCTGTTTATTGATTCTTCTTCTTATCAATCTTCGTAACACTCTTCTGTAGTCTGTTTTTTTTTCTAAATAATGCAGTTAACCCGGCTATTATCTTAGCTATTATAAAAATGGTTAACATAAAAACTGATCCTACGACAAAAACAACATCGAGCATCAAGTATTGATAGAGCGGCATGTCAACAGTCGGCGGCTTCAAGTTGACTGCTCCTTTGTTCCTGGCTACATATTCTATCCAGAATACCGCTGTGTCCATCGGGGATAGTGGCCTGTCCTTCCAGACTCGAGACAATTCCTTTGCTTTCTTTTGGTATCTGAAAAAACCGAAGATACATAAATACTCTTATTGTCTGTGCTTATTTGATTGTTTGTTTTGTTTTACTTGTACAGGTTTATTCAATTGATATTCATTTTTTTTTAATGTTTCAGACCAAGGTATCTATATAGTCTTAGTATGAACTTAGCGTTATTATACACAAGCTTTTGCCTCCGACTTCGTACGCGCATGTCCCGTTTTTTCCCGTTCCCGTAGGAATCGCGGGAAATCGCGAGCAAGGAACCTACATGCCCAATTTCAGCTCTCTACGACCAGGGGCCCGAGTCTGCTATTACAATAGTGTCAGAATGGTCGATCACTGATTTCAAAATGGTTGATTTTGACAAGTTTGGTAATCTACTAACATAATGGCGTCATTATGACATTCCAATGATCAACCACTGACACGCCATTGAAAGAAAGCCATATGAATGGTAATCTCGTACATAATGACAGATTTAGTATTTACGAACTTCTCACTACTTCAGATTGCTTAAAACACTAATAAATAATATGTAAAACTAAATATAAATAAAATCTGGCATAAATAAATGCCCAAATTTAGCTCGGTTTTATAATAATGGCAATACGGCATTCCTACCGCAATTCTATTACGAGACCATTGACGTGCCAGTGACCGGCCACTGACGTGACAGTGACCGTGCGATTATGAATTTAGCAGATTACGAACTTTTAGCAAAATTACAATGGCATGACAATGGGATCGCGTCGGAATGACAAATTTATAAAAATAGCAGACTCGGGCCCCAGGAGTTTCGGTTGTGCGTTGTCTGTCAGTCACCCAATCAGTCGGTAAAGGAAAAATTTATATCTATATTAGTATTAATTGGCTACATGAACATGTGCATGCACATGTCTGCCATTTACCTTGTCCGCCAACAACAAAAAGCGCGCGCCAGTGGTTATATGACAATAGTTCTTGATTTGAAATGCATGTCCGCTTGCAAAGTGTTTTTTTTTTTTCTAACTTAGTAGTCGTTATTTTCGTCTTTTTAAAAAAGTCAACATATTTTATACTTTTTTTTTTTTTTCACTGTATTACAGTGCAGATACAGCAGTGCGATTCTGTAAACATGTCGAAGTGAAAACTTAGGCGAAGTGAACGACAAATGATCTGTCAAATCATACAAACAAGATGGAATGACAGCTCACTCGTCGTTTACTCCACCTAAGTGACCACAGTGAAATGTCGACAGAATCGACCGGCTAAACATCACCCTTAAATATGAGTCCCTACGCACTTCTGAAACCACGTATAAGGAACTCTTGTAGTTCTCTTTTGTGCTTCTAGACCTATAGGTGGTTTAGGCTACGTGATCTCAGTCAGTGAATGATTTTGAGTAATTTTTGATTTGGAATCAAATTATTGAACCACATTGTAATTTCTTTATGTATCAACTATTAGCAAATATTGCCTTCAGTATTGATACTAGCTGCTTCATAAAAAAAAATAGGCCAACAAAACTTACTTCTCTTGAAGAACTATGTTTAAGGAATCTTCAAGTACATGTTGATTAAGAGTAAGAATGTCAACAGCTACTCCCAGGCCACATTCAACCGCCGAATCGGCATTTTGCGGGTTGGTCTCCAAATAAAGGAATAGCTACAATAGGCACCCCACAGTGTAAAGCCTCTGAGGTACTCAGCATTCCAGAATGTGTAATAAATGCAACCACTTTCGGATGACCTAGAAAAAAGACATAATAAAAATGTTACTAATAGACTTGCTAAACGTATAGTTTAAGACATCAATATAAATATTATATTAAATGTATGTATCGAAATAATACAACAATCCCAAATATATATTCAAATAGGAAGAGTGTCGGGACGAGCATACTCCCCTGGGGGACTCCTTAAGCGGCATAAAATAAAGTTCTTTTAAAACAAAATATTGTTTTTGATCGGCTGTAGGTATGCGTTCTCGAGGATAACTTTAAAAAATGTAAAGAGTGAATCCTCTATCACCGATAGTTTCTAGCTTGCTCTACATTAAGTTTCGTCCACATCCTTTGGTACAACTGAGTCAAAGTCTGCCTTTTTGAGGCCCTTCAAGTCTACAAAATATAACTTACATATGATGGTTTTTTGTGGCATCCATTTCCCTATGAACACGTTGCTAGGTGGTGCCCAGTCTATGACATCTGTTTTCCAAACAAATAGCAAATCACTCTTTTTTTCAACCACTTTTTTTATTTCAATCGTTATTTTGCGAGACACATTCGATGCTACACTACCAAAGCTTATATAAACCACTCCTTTGTTTGCATGATCCAAAAACTTTTGTAAGCTCTGTAACATTAGTAGAGGCAATTAGAGTATTCGCTTGGGACGATAACTCTAGCAATAACTTTTATTTGTAACCATCTAATTTCATTGAGTTAGATTACAAACCTGATCATCTATTTGAACATTTTCTTTAATATGCATGCCACCGATTTCAATAACATTAGAGCTATATAAACGTGGACCAGTTAAAGAAAAATACTGATTTATCATTATTAAGGACATATTTTGCCCGAGGGCTTCTAAAAGGGGGATATCGGGATACACTTCATTCACAATCTCCTGGTCACTTTTCTGTATCACGTGTGCATAGTACAAATTCATTCCAAAGCTAATAATAGCACTCTTAATTTTATTCCACACGTTTGGTTTTTTCCCGGAAGCAAAAAACTGATTCGGTACGTAAGCTGGATGGTTTAGAGCACCCAACCTTGAGTATGTCCATGGTAATAGAACATGACTGGTAATTCCTATTGCTGGTGCGTTCAACTTGTGAGCAACAGCTAAGCCACAGTCCGTCACAAACTGCTCAACAACCACCACATCGAAATGTGCCGCCGATGTTATTAGCTCTTGTACTTCTCTATTATTCATCAGTTTTTTACAGTTTTTGTTTGCTAAGTATTTATATGACTGAGCTTGATCGTATGCTACTGAGAAGTCAGAAATAGAAAGAACTTTCAAATGTTCGTTAATATTTACATGATCACTGGCATTCTCTCTATCCTGTAAAGAAATTTGTCTCAGAGTAGGTAGTGAAGCCACAGGGTGGTAGTTGATTACTGTCACATCATGCTTCCTCGTAGCCAATTCTTCAACTAGCGTCGAAAAAAATAAATGATGACTTCGTCCATCATGAGGAAATATAGCAAGAATTTTGTAACAATCACATTGAACCACAAGGAAGTACAAACTCAAAAAAATATGAAACATCTTAATGCACTTTTGTGTTTAATCAAATTTTACAACAAAGTTTGCGCACTTGAAGAAATATGTTTAAGCTACACGATACACTGATACAAAGTAACCAGTGTACCCTGTTGTGATCATGTAATGGAATTCTGATAAGATAGGTTATTATCACAAATTCAGTTGTTTAAAATGAAACAATCTACATAAAAAAATTAATTGGCAGGAGAAAGGGCATGAGAATTTTACAACATGCATAAATGACACAATAAGGACAGGAAATTTTTATAACATGCATATTTGTATCTTCTTTGGGGATTATAATATAACTAGCACTTCGCCCGCAACTTCGTCTGCGAATTCAGATACTTCCGTCTACGAACATAAACTATCCCTCCGGACTCTCTGTAGGGTTGTTATTTTTTAAAGAAAAGTTAATGATATGATCTTTAGGTATTATTTTAATTGTTTAGATTTCACCATCAATAGTGATCATAATGACCGCACATCATGAGTGCGGGTTGCACCGTGAGTTTAAGAACGTCATAATTTTTTTCCATAATGCACAAATTCATCACTCCTGTACCCTCTTTGTAATGAAGTTAAAAATAACGATATTTATTATTTACCTAGATAAGTATTACTTCTAAGTTCCATGATTTAAAATTAATGGAATGAGATTTTTCTTAGAACCGTTACACCCCTGAATATTTTTATAATCAACCTCCACGGGGTTTTAAAATCGTTATATATATCAGTTTTAAATTATCATACTTTAAGATTGTTTTATACCAATTCCCAAGTAAATTTACTCACCTATAAACTTCATCACCCCTTTACCTTCAGGGGTTGATTTTAGAAAAATACAAAAACATTTATTTCGTATTATTGTATCAAGATTGTTAATGCCGAGTTTCAACTTCTTCGGACCTAGCATTTACATCCTTCTATACTAACTTTAACACCATCTAAACCCCCACTGCAGGGGGGTAGTTTTGAAAAACTAATATTGTCATTATTTTTAATTTATTAACTTCAGTATTTGTATCAAGTTACTTTCAAGTTTATAAACCCAAAAAATAAGATTTATGCGGACCCCGAAGCAAACCTGCTGTTTGCTTCGGGGTCCGCTTTCCGGCTTTCATCCCCTAAATAGTGTTTTGGGGATAGTTCAGAAAAACTAAAAATGACAACCTTTGTCATTAATTTAGGCCAGTATTTGTGCCATGTTTCAAGTTTATAAACCTATAAGGAATAATATTTTGTAAAAAAAATCCTTTTTTATCTGATGTTGTAACACGATCAATTATTGTTACAGTTAATTAGATAAATATTAACTGTAACACGGCGACTTGACACAGACGTGTTTTACCTACCCGTGCTATAGTGAATTTGTAGGGTATACAAAAATAAGGAAAGATTCAATTAAACACGTACCTTGCTACGCAATACAGAAGATACACTCTTCCCTAAAACCCTGTAAAATCACATGAATACACGCTCACCCTGTCTCCGTTCCAGGGTGAACATATAATACACATGAGACATAAAAAGTATACGAACTCAGGGACGTTTGTATGGGAACGTGAGGTGAACCGCCAATAACCTTAAGCTCAATCGTTTAAGTTAATTAAATAAATATTAGTTGTGCTCGATGCAAAAAAGACTATGCTCATTTCTCGAGACACAACATACACTGTAAATTATACCAACCCCTCAATTACACGGTCTTTCTACTAATACGTGACCAGTGAGGTTCACTTCTCTCTCTCTAATGTGACTCAAACTCAACATACAATATAACCTAACCAACGGTCATAGTTAGCGGTCTTAAATGGCTTAATAAATTAGCGTTCCTACTTAGCGGTCTTTTATAGCGGTCTTGCATAACGATCCTGCATAGCGACCTTGCACAGCGGCCTTGCATAGCGGCCTTGCATATTGGGTCAATATCCCCTTGGCATCAGCTCTGTGCCTAGCACAAGAGCCACGTGCACAGCACGCACCTACGGGGTAGATATAGTTCAGAACGGGAACAGAAGAATAAAACACGTGGGTACCTTCATGGACCTCCTCGAGCGAGATGTAAATGCGTGTGGCCTACCTCGGCAAATGGGTCGGCCACGCTGTTCTCACACTATAGAGGAATTCGCGGCGCCCCCGCAAGGGGGCGCGGCGGGCGGGCGTAGGCTAAGCCTTTTATCCCGCGGGATCATGTGTTCGTGCCCGTAAAAATACGGGCACGGCGTTGGATAGCCGATATAGGCGCGGCTGGTTTGGCTGCGCGACGGTAGGCGTCGCTGCAGCCATGGAGTGTAGTTGTCAATAGTGTCGGCAGAGGGCGCCACGGTACTGTCTCACAGTACCGTATCTTCACGACCCTACGGCGGTCTGTCCCCGCCAGGTGAGACCTCCGGTTGCCCGGAGGAGGCCCGGCGAGAGACGACCAGCGACGTAGGGCCGACTTTAGGGCGCTCCCTGCCGAGGATGCTGGTTGTTCTCACACGCGCTGGGAACTAGTACTTATTAGCACACACCAAACGTGACAACTGCGTCCCTCTACAGGCTAGCGTCAAAAACCAGAACCATCAAATTCCAGAACAGGGCCTAGCAATTATTAGGCTGCGACTCCATCGGTCTTCTCAGGCTGCGAGCAAAAGAATCTCGACCCAGCGACTGCCTCCAAAACACACCATTGGGTTTAAAAAATATCAAGGCAGCACGATCTATTTCATGTCGTCTGTCTTGCAGTCTTGGCAAAAATGCCCTTAGTCATCCCCCAGAAACAACAATCCCACAGATATCCAACTCTGCGACCATAGACGTTTTCTCGACTAAAAACGCCTATGCACCGAAATAGTCTTACTAACGATATCCAATTTGAACTGAATTTAATACTTGAGTTTTATCTTCGAATGTTTTATATTTTAATCGTTTAATTGTGTTGTTATTTTTTTTTTATTGTCACAATTAATAAACATTAACTCAAATACTCATGTCTATACGACTTTGGCGCCATCTCTTTACTGAGTTAGAACTAAACGAGATTTGTCAATAATGAAAATCCGAGAGATGTTGCCTTAAGTCGACGTTATGATTTTGCAACGTCACAATGTTTCCAACTCAAAATCTACTTCCGTGACAAATTTCATCTTCATAGGTCATACAATATTTGAATTTTTTTTTTTTTTTTCATTTTTCTTAAGCTTCCACCCCATTTCTCCTATTAGGGGTTGAATTTCCAAAAACGACCAAACATTTATATATTTATTTATGCTCAGAGACTTACGTATAGATTTCATTCTTCTCACTTCAGAAATAAAGGACTTTCGATATAAACTTTCAACCCCCATTTCACCCTCTTAGACGTTAGATTTTATAAAAAATGATATACGTTCTTATTTTTTTCTAAACGGAAGCTTTTGTATAAAATTTCATGGCTCTAACACTTTAAACATGATGGTTTTCTATGCAACCATTCATCCTTTATTTTACCCCTTTAGGGGAGGAATTTCCAAAAAAGAACGAAAAATAAAATGTGATATGATGCACGTTCGAAGTCGCGGACAAAAACTAGTACAAAATGAGCTCTGTAGTGACATGTCGAGATAAGGTATGATAAGATAGGCAGCTAATTTATGTTGTCAAATATTGCTCGTGGCTAAATAACAACAGCCGCACGGGTCGATCTTCAAGGTTAAGCAACGCTTGCCAAGGTTGGTTGTGAATGGGTGACCATCTTAACATACCGAGTTTCCTCCGTACCTCGGAAAGCACGTTAAGCTGTTGTCCCGGCTGTTATTTATAGATATTTGGCAGTCGTTACGGATTGTCAGAAGCCAGTAAATCTGACTCCAGTCTTGCCAAGAAATCCGTGTTACTCAGTAAATGGGTTGTGGAGGTCTGGTAGGCAGTCGCCCCACGTAAAATACTGCTATTCAGCTGAATCTGGTTTGACTGGAAGCCGACCCCAATATAGTTGGGAAAAAGGCTAGTAGACCAGGGCGGAAGCCTTTGAAAATGGTAAAAAGTGAAAAAAACATAATAGTAGAATGAAGCCCATTGGAAAAGAAAGAGAATATAACAAAAATTAAAGAAAAAATAATTTACGGGTGATCTGAGGTCGGGAAGTGGATGGGGGTGCGTGTTTAAGGGAAAAATAACGATTTATCTCCATTTCCGGGAAAACTACAAGTCTTATGGGCAAAAGACAAATGACAAAGTTGTAGGTAATAAAAAGATCTACAACTTTTGTGTTTCCACTTTTTTCACATAACCTCAAAATCTATGTGAAAAATTCAAATAACCGTCTTTTTGTTTTTTTATTTTTCTCCTTTACAAGATTTTTTTTTTCACGAAATTTTGTGAAAACTTACCTTTTTATGTCCCCAACATACTGTACTTTTTTATTTAAAATATTCATGTTTTCACCTTATTTTGACTTAATTAGTCAAAAATCACCCTCATGTTCAATTGAAAATTCTCGCGTCAAAATATCTGCTTTTTTTAAAAGTCGGTGATCTTTATGTTCTTTGAAATCTCTACTTTCTGATGGTTTAAAAAAAAAAAATATATATATATATATATATATATATATAAATCGCGAAGGACTTCTTGCGTCTTTACAAACTACCACCCTGCGGCGTCCACTGAATGTAGTGAGATTTTTAATGTTTTTAATGCGTATGTAAGATGTTTTAATCAGTATCATATCAGTAGTCGACGTCAAATTTCATTTAAACGTTAAATGGTGATATTCAAATTAAATATTTCTAGCTGAATTTGTGCGTCCGTTCACTCTTAAATCTTTCTTGCACACTGAATATCCTCCGTATACGTTCAAAACACTGCATGCACATTATCGCCTCCGTCCAACTGTATGTTTAAATCAATTCCGTATAATGCTCTGCATATCATAATGATTATAATAACTAAATTACATCCATCTACTATTGAATTCAGGTTGGTTCCGAATACTGTTTTTGAATTATTGTATCCAGCTTATCAGCCAAGAGACTTCCACCTATATAAGGGCTAATACTGACTCCAGGCACAGATAATAAATAATTAATAGTTAGCATACAGAAGTGACAATACCTATGTATAGCGTAGGTATTTTCTCTTTGGTGGTCTACAAAATCTTAAAAAGCAATATAATCATTTTTGACGAGTGACAGGTAAGTTTGTATGTATAAACAGGTAATAGTCTAGTCGACAAGTTGAAAATGGTACAAAATAGAGATACTGCTCTTTAATTAAAATTATGTGCGGCTCATTGGATCCGGAATGACGCCTAGAAAAATGTGCCAAAAGTTATAAACAATTAAAGATGAAAAGAAAAATGGCATTTCGATTTTTGCCAATATTTCATAAAATATTAATATTTAAGAAATTTCAAATAAAAGATTCTGAAAGAAGAGGAAATTTCCAATAAAAAAACTCCTAACTCCCGGAACTCTATCTCCATGATTTGTAACATTAATTTAATGCTGAAAATAGGTTTTAGCGCGACATTTTTAGGTTGCACGCGTGGCGTCAAAAGCGAGTACGGTATTATTAATCAATTTATTTAGGGTATGTAATATTTTTTTTTTAATTTGAAAAAAATTAGGTGTGTTCTGAACACTATAAATAATTTATTCCCGTTGGAAATTTAACTTAAAGTTAATTTTTCAACAAGTTAAACAATTGTTAACTAACAAAATTTTCTCGAAAACCGTCTTAATTGTAAGTGAAAAAAAAAATGTTTAAATAATGGTCGTAAAAAAATTTCGTTTCGTAGAGCCTTTCTTACATATATACTTAACAAGATCGCGCCATCAAAGTTACAAAAATATTTATACATTGATTATAATATTTTTTTTACTTGAACAAAACTTTGAAACTGAGGTTGAAAAAATTATCAACAGCGACCAGCAACTATCTGCACCAATCAAACTGGTTACTCCGCGTAGCACGCACGATCCAACATTTGCAAAACAAAAAAGCTTTTGACCTTAACGGCTGAAGTACTTAAACAGTTGCCCAAAAAAGTCAATGTCTTCCTAACAATGATTTTTTATGCAGTATTTAGAATACATTACTACCCGAAATTGTGGAAAATATCTCAAATATGTATGATCCCAAAGCCGGGGAAACCGCCGGCAGATCCTAGCTCATATAGACCCATAAGCCTTCTCCCCATACTGTCTAAGGTGTTTGAAAAGACTCTTCTGCGAAGACTCAAACCCATACTCGATGAGAGCAGGATCATACCGGATCACCAGTTTGGTTTTCGGGAGAAACACGCAACAGTCGAACAAGTGCATAGGGTTGTTCACGTAATAAGGCAAACACTTGAGAGAAAGGAGTATTGCTCAGCAGCATTCATAGACATACAGCAAGCTTTTGAAATAGTGTGGCACAAGGGACTGCTGTACAAGCTGAAAACACTTCTGCCTAACTCATTCTTCATGATCCTGAAATCCTATTTACACCAAAGGAAATTTCAAGTCAAATGCGGAGAGGAATACGAACCTGTACTTGATCACTGCCTCTGTGCCCCAAGGATCAGTTCTTGGCCCCGTGCTATATTCTATATATACGGCAGACCTGCCTGAAACTGAAGGTGTGGTAACGGCCACCTACGCAGATGACTCGGCATGCCTTGCGAGCGACAAAGACCCGAACAACGCATCTTCGAAGCTGCAAGCACAGATCGATAAAGTTGATTCTTGGCTTCGGAAGTGGAGAATAAAAGCTAGTGTAACCAAATCAACACAAATAACATTCATTCTCACTGAGAAGAGGCGAATGTCCACCTGTTTGTATGGATAACAAGGCCCTGCCAAATCACGACAGCGTAAAATATCTTGGCCTACACCTGGATAGAAGACTGACCTAGAGTAAACACATAAAAGCCTAGAGGAAAGAAGCGAACTTGCAATTTCAATCGCTAAACTGGTTGCTTGGACGACAATCCACTCTGTCTCTTAGTAACAAGCTCTTGGTATAAGCCATCATAAAGCCCATTTGGGCCTATGGAATAGAACTGTGGGGTTCTGCGAGCAACTCTAATATAGAGATCCTCCAGAGATTCCAAAACATCGCCTTGAGAACTATCTCAAGCGCGCACTGGTTTGTGAGAAATACCGAGACATGAATACCTGGAGATACCTACTGTTAAGGAAGAAGTCAGCAATATCAGCAAGAGATACAAAGAAAGACTGAGCAAACACACAAATGAACTGGCAAAGAACTTATTACAGTCACAGGAAAACATCAAACGCCTAAAAAGATGGCACGAATGAATGAATCGAAGCTCCAAAGTCTTGAGCATCGACGCCGAGTTGCTGGCCTGTCGGTTTTCTATCGTTTACATTTTGGGGAGTGTGCGACGGAATTGCATAACTTAATTCCGCCAAGCCCGTTCCACCATCGGACCACAAGACGTACGGCGATGTACCACCGGTACATGGTGGACATCCCACCTATACGCACAAAACGTTTTGGGAATACATTCATTGTGCGTACAGCTAAGGAGTGGAATTCCCTGCCTGAGTCTGTGTTTCCTGATAGCTACAACCTGGGAGTCTTTAAGTCAAGAGTGAATAGGTTACTTCTAGGCAAGCGTGCTCCACCTTAGACCGCATCATCGCTTAACATCAGGTGAGATAGCGGTCAAACGTACGCCTATAAATATTAAAAAAAAAAAAAAAAACATACTGGACCTGGACCAAAGAACCTGAAAGACAATAATTAATTTATATGGTGCCATTTATTGGAATGTCGCCTGCAAAGCTTACAATAGTGGAATACATCTGATTATGGCTTGATAGCCGATTGCAGACTAAAGATTAAAAAAAAAAAAAAAAAACGAACAAAAACTGAAAAATCCAAGTAATGTTGTTATTTTTTTTTTCTTAATCATCATATTATCGTATTTTTAATACAAAAAATTTCTTAACTAATTATTTAAACAATAAAAATATGAAAAAATTGTTATTAAAGAAACATGTTTTTTAAATAAATCATAATATTTGTAATGTAATAAAGTTGTAAAAGAAAAAAACTTTTTAAAAATACTGATACCTACATAATTTAATCAATTTGTTTATAAAATAACAAGTGGGGGGAATTTTTTTTTGCAAATCAATAAATATCTTGTATTAATAAAAAAACGATAATATAATGATTAAGAAAAAAAATTAAAAACATTACTTGGAATTTCCAGTTTTTGTTCAAGTAAAAAAGTTATTATAAACATAGTATAAATATATATTTTTTACTTTTATGGCGCGATCTTGTTAAGTATGTATAAACAGGTAACACACACACACAGGTACACAGGCTGGTGTGAACATGTAGGTTCAAATATAGAAAGAGGAAGTTTCATGATACGAATAATTTAATAGTAGTCATATTTATGTAGGTGAACATGCGGAATAAAAGGCATAATATCGTAATTTATAATTAATAAAAATAAAACATTAAATGTTTTATACATTTCATGTTTTATTTTAAATTTTACAAAAAATGTGTATTTAATCATTAAAACTTTTCCATCAACAAATCAATGCAATTTAACATTGACATAATAATAAACATAAATTTGCTCTGCCTTGCGTAATAACAAAATAAACTGAATTATGAACATCAATCAGTCTTCATTACAATGGAACATGTATTTTTTATATTTTAAATCAAAAGAAATTAGTAGGGTTTTTATCAACCCAATGTTGTCATTCTTATTTTAGATATATACTTAAAAGAAATGTAAACTCCATCTGCAACTTCTCTTTCAATTTAAAATTTCACTTTGGTGACAAGCTTACATCACGGCCGGCACATGTCTGTTTCTAACTTACTTCGGCAACTTCGGCAAATCGGCACGCGAGCGCGCTGAAGCCCGCCGCCCCGCGCCCCGCGCTATGCGTCCCTCGTGAACCCCGAATAGGCCCCTCAGACACCGTACCTAGTGCCCGTTTAAGGATATTTAAGAGACGCAAGATTGTTGTCACGAAAAAATGATAAAAACTTTACAAATTAAGTACGATATTCAATGGACACGATAAGATCAGTGAACTAAACTCAAAGTATACGTGGTAAATTATACGCTAAACACTAGCGCCCTCCAAATTTCAGTCGGACGATGGCGGAACTATATTATACGCTAAAAGGCATTGTAGTGATGAAATTACGTCCATGCCAATTTTTCGCCCATGCATTCTAAGGATGATAAGGGCTAAAAATGAGGGTCGGTCAATCTTGCGTCCGTATTCCGGACGCACAAAGTCAGTCGGACGCAGCATCATCGGTAAATAACGCCATATAGGACGCAACAATATATATATATATATATATATACATTACCATAGTAAATGTTCTCAAAAACTGCAAAGAAAGGGTTGATTTTTGACTAATTAAGTCAAAATAAGGTGAAAACATGATTATTTTTAAACTTTTGGGGGCCGAGTCACCCGCGTCCGTAGGAGAATACCCTTCAGCGAATCCCTACACGTGGTCCCCGGGTGGTGCTAAATAGGTGACACTAACCGCTTCCGTGGTCTAGTGGTTATACCACCTGATTCAGACCCAGAGGTCCCGGGTTCGATTCCCAGCGGGGGTAAATATTTTGCTCGGTTTGGTTGGTGGTAGGACTTGTTCTAAGTCCGCCTGGCAAGCTACCACCATCATGTCTAAGTCTGTCGCCATAACAACAATGTTAACAGCATTGTTGTGTTCAGGCAGTTAGAGGTATGATAGCCAGTTCCTCTGTGTAAGAGGATTCCGGGTGAAACTCGCTTCCATCTTCGGCCTAATCATCACTTTCCATCAGGTGAGATTTGGGCCAAGAGTTTACCCGTTTTGTATAAAAAAAAAAAATAATAAAAATAAAAATTAATTAAAAAATTACAGTATGTTGAGGACATAAAAAGGTAAGTTTTCGCCAATATTTGTGAAAAAAAAATATTTCGTGTAAAAGAGAAAAATAAAAAACCAAAAACACAGTTATTTGAATTTTTCACATAGATTTTGAGGTTATGTGAAAAAAGTGGAAACACAAAAGTTGTAGATCTTTTTATTACCTACAACTTTGCCATTTGTTTTTTTCCCATAAGACTTGTAGTTTTGCCGGAAATGGAGATAAATCGTTATTTTCCCTTAAACACGCACCCCCATCCACTTCCCGACCTCAGATCGCCCGTAAATTATTTTTCCTTTAATTTTTGTTATATTCTCTTTCTTTTCCAATGGGTTTCATCCTACTATTATTTTCTTTGGTTTCAGAAATTATCGACCCTGGTCTATAGGCAGATGATGATCTCAAATATTACAGTATTACAAGTATTAATATAAAAAAAATATAGACAAAGGGGTCTATAATTTTTTTTTATGAAATTCCACTGCTTTTAAGGAATTAAGAGTAGGTACGGTGTATAGTTACTTACATAGAGATGCAGAGCTGTGATAAAAGAGAAAATCACGTTACGCTTAGATTTCTCTAATCACAACCTACACATGAATGATTCACTGTGCACAAACAAATACACAGTCACAATTTCACGCTCACACACATGAAAGGGCCATTTTCGCTTTTCTCCTATCACAACTTCAGAGAACTTTTTTTTTTTAGGGATGGGAAATCATCAAATGACTTTTCCCGCTCTGGGCGGAGTGAGAGGGAGTGTCAGACTCTTACTGACTAAAAGCCATACATGTTCCTTCAGTGCCCTTTGTGTTCTGGAGAAGACAGTGGAAACGTAGACCTGCGTTGTCAAACAAATGAAACCACGAAGCTAAAATGCGCCGCGTGCCCGTGCACAGCAATCACCGCGGTAGGTTTCCGCATTTCATCATCATCATATCAGCCGAAAGACGTCCACTGCTGGACATAGCCCTCCCCCAAGCGTCGCCACGACGACCGGTCCTGTGCGTCTCGCATCCATCGGCTACCCGCTGCCCTCACCAGGTCATCGGTCCAACGTTGCGACGTCCGGTGCGCGGTCGCCAGTCCAGAACTTTACGGCCCCATAGACCATATTCTGCGAGCTCTGTAGAGCTCTGCCCACTGCCACTTCAGTGTAGCGTTCCTTCGGGCTATATCGGTAACCGTTACAGATTATACTCTTTAGTATTCTGTGTATAACCTGACGTATGTATGTGGTCTACGGTGCTGAAGCCTTTTCGGTACAAACCTATTTTCATTTTTACTACAACGACGTAGGTACATAGCTTCTTCAAGAATTTAGATTAAAAAACACATTATTTTTTTTCTTATGCTCATTGATTCTTCTTTTTATTAGTAGCTTTCTTAAAACCCTTGGGTGGTGGTGTTTTTTTTATAACCAACTTAGCTAACTTAATTAATACAAATATGATTAACAGAAAAACGAATCCAACGACGAAAATTGCATCAAGCATCAAATATTGATAGAGCGGCATGTCAACAGTCGGCGGCTTCAAGTTGACTGCTCCTTTGTTCCTGGCTACATATTCTATCCAGAATACCGCTGTGTCCATTGGAGAAAGTGGCCTGTCCTTCCATACTCGAGATAATTCCTTTGCTTTCTTTTGGTACCTAAAATAGGAAACGGAACGTAAATTCCACAAATCAGTGAATTATATAATTAATCTATGAGGATCTGCTAATGGTGGAAGAGACTCTAATTCCACCATAAGCAGAGATTGAATTTTTTTGGAACAATTATTCTTCTGCCAGTGGCTTCGCCCGCATTATCTTAGGAACATAACTTCCGGGTTATTTATAGCCAATGTGTCATTCCAGACTGTATCATGAAGATCCTTTTAGACGTTTTGACGTGAAAGAGTAACAAACATCCATTTATCCATCCATTCATCGTCACAAACTTTCGAATTTATAATATTAAGTAGGAAAATACTGATGGGTAAATTCATTTTTATAGTGTTCGAATTACACAACTTTAGAAGTTTAAAATGTGATAACTGTCTTCATACATTACTTACTTAATTACATTACTTACTTACATTAATTATTTATATATTACTTACTTTTCTTGGAGAATAATATTCAAAGCTTCTTCAAGAACTTGTTGGTCAAGAGTAAGAACATCGACAGATACTCCTAGGCCACATTCAACAGCTGACTGTGCGTTTGAGTATTGCTCTCCAAATAGAGGAATAGCAACAACGGGTATCCCACAATGCATAGCCTCCGAGGTACTCAACATTCCTGAATGAGTTATAAATGCAACCACTTTCGGATGACCTATAAAATAAAGAAAAAAAAGTATTTTAATTAAATATGCATGCTTTTTAACTTTACGATATAAAATTTATAAAAAAAAAAAAAAAAAATATAACCGACTTCCAAACAAGACACTACAAAGTATAAAATTACTTTAATTCACACAAACGTGCTCATAACATAAAAACTCCTTAGTTAAACCGAGTCAAAGTTTGACGGGACCAAACGTCAAGTACCTATGTTGCATCGAACATAAAATAATCATAGAAATTGGATCAGAAACGTCGGAGTAATCGGTGTACACCAATGATATTCTAGTGTACACACATAAAAAAAAACACAGAATTGAGAACTTCCTCCTTTCTTGGAATTTGGTTAAAAAGAGCTCATTATGATATCTCAATGTACTACGAAAATATATGGTATATTATGTAGATGACTATCGACTAAACCTCTGTTGGTTAACTTGATAGCAATCCGCATCTTTGAAATTATTCATAAACCAGATTTGTAACAAATTAATTACAAACACACTTCAATTTTATAAAATATAACTCACATATGATAGCTTTCTGTGGCATCCATTTCCCTAAGAAGACATTGCTAGGTGGTACCCAGTCAGTTAGATCTGTTTTCCAAACAAACAGCAAATTATTCTGTTTTTCAACAACCTTTTTTATTTCATTTGTTATTTTGCGAGAAACATTCGATGCTACACTTCCAAAACTTATGTAAACCACACGTTTGTTTGCATTGTCCAAAAACTTTTGTAAACTCTGAAAATATTTTAGAGATAGATAAGTATCGAGGTACATAGAATATGTTTTCTATGATTAGGACTGGACTACGACCATACAATCCGGGTACAAGACATCACATATTTCAATTGATCCTGCGTCAATAAATCAGAAACAACATTTAAGTCATCAAATAAGATAACAAACCTTATCTTCAATTTGAACGTTTTCTTTGATATGCATGCCACCAATTTCCACCACATTAGAGCTATATAAACGCGGGCCAGTCAAAGGAAAGTACTGATTTATCATTATCAAAGAAATATTCTTTCCAAGGTCTTCTAAGTGCGGTATATCGGGATACACTTCATTCACAATTTCCTGATCTATTCTCTGTGTGACATGTGTATAGTAAGTATTCATTCCAAAGTTTATAATAGCACTCTTTATTTTATTCCACATGCTAGGATATGTACCGGAAGCAAAAAAGTGGTTCTGCACAAACGCTGGATTGTTAGGTGCACCTAACCTTGCGTAGGTCCATGGGAACAAAATGTGACTGGCCATTCCTATCGCAGGTGCATTCAACTTGTAGGCAACAGCTAAGCCGCAATCTGTCACAAATTGCTCAACTAACACCACATCGAAATGTGCTGCCGATGTTATTAGCGTTTGAACTTCGCGATTGTTAATCAATTTTTTACAATTTAAATTTGCTACATATTGGCATGCGAAAGCTTCTTCATATGCTACTGAGAAGTCTGATCTAGAAAGTATTTTTAAATGTTCTTCGATATTAACTTGATCACTTTCATTTTCTTTATCCTGTAGGGATATTTGTCGTAAATTAGGTAGGGCCGGTACGGGATGGTAGTTGATCACTGTCACATCATGCTTCCTCGCTGCTAACTCTTCAACTAATGCCGTAAAAAATATATGATGACTGCGTCCATTATGTGGAAATATTGCTAGTATTTTGTAACTGTCACATTTAACAATGAAACACAACGTTAATATTACAAATAGCTTCATTTTCATGCTTTTATATAATTACTTATGGCACTCGTATTTGTTAACGTACACTCACTTCGACGACTATACACACACTGCAACAGAACACGTCTACAAAGATGCGGTGTAAATCTAACTGTAAACCGTGTAACGGATTCACTTGCGACTATCTATTCTCGTTTATGCAAAACTAATACGAAATAAAACGGTGGACGTTATAGTACAATATAATATATACTTCTAAAGATTAGATAAGATAGTATTACGATAATTTATTCGTCTTATCATTCACAAATGGTCTTTCTTAAAAAATGTGTCATTTATAATAGTTACTCATTACCAATATTTCAAAAATTTCTTAGGCCCACTTGCGCTGCTCCAAATAGTAGGTACTGGGTTTACGGTCTAGTCTCGGGCTATTTACTTTTTAGTATGTAGGCATTTATTAATTATAATAAATATACAGCAATGCAGGCTATTTTTTATTAGTACACACGGATACAGTAGGTAGGTATATAATTATCGAATTATATATTTAAAGTACCACACCATCTATAAAAGTCTTCAAAGATTAAAAAAAATCGATAGACAAAGAAATATGATGACAGTACTTTTGGACACGAGAATGTTGTTTTTAGGGTTCCGTACCTCAAAAGGAAAAAATAGAACGCTTATAGGACCACATTGGTCACTCACAGTCGGGAACGCGTGGAGGCATCGAGTTGAAATTAAAACTATATACTCAGGTCTACAGTCCAAAACCTCTAAGTTAACGTAAATAAAGATTCGGCAATTTATGGCGCAAAAAAAACGTTCGACACTCAAGGGAATCAAAATTTATAGGGTATTTCCCGTTGACCTAGAACTATGAAATTTGACAAGTAATGCCGTCTTATATTACAAGAACATATAGGGAAAATCCAAAGACCAAACTTGGCAAGCGTTGCTTAACGTTGAAGAATGACTGTTGTGAAGCCGTGATCGCATTCCATTACAATTTTATAGCTGTTCCTGGCACCATGATAGTATTCAGTTCAGAAAAAGAAATAGAAATCGTTTGTTTGCCCATAATGTAGGTAATAATTATCATGGTCATTTTGTGTTGAGTCTCGATACATTTTACGACCACCATGGCTTCATTTCAACCACTTTTGTACCGACATATTTTTAAATCAATCTAATCTATTTTATTCAATCTTCTTTCCTTTTAACATTTTTATCTGTGTTGGTGTTGTTTTTATCACAAACAGTACTGCCTTAACTGCCATTAATATTATTAACAAAAACACTGATCCTACGACAAGAACAACATCGAGCATCAAGTATTGATAGAGCGGCATGTCAACAGTCGGCGGCTTCAAGTTGACTGCTCCTTTGTTCCTGGCTACATATTCTATCCAGAATACCGCTGTCTCCATCGGAGATAGTGGCCTGTCCTTCCAGACTCGAGACAATTCCTTTGCTTTTCTTTGGTATCTGGAAAATCGAAGCAACATGATATTAATATTAAATAGAAATAATAAAACCACCGATCAAGAGCGAGTTGGACTCGCGCATCGAGGGTTCTGTACCATCTAAAACGTCAAATGTTTTTAAGGTCTCATCGCAAGGCCTATATTCGTCAGAGAATTTTGAGACTGCAGTTTATATTGCAGTTTTAGATCAACACCATCTCTTGACACATAGTGAAACTAATGTAATTTTTGTTGTTGATTTCTGAAAAAGTGTGCTATTTAGAGATATCATTTTATTTTAGAATAGTTCATTACGGGATTCCTACCATGTACCTTTTATATTTGTATTTTTTTCTTATTTGTAAATTAGTTGAGCGAACGTGATCTAAAACTATTACAAATTTCTAGTTTCAAACATCGAGTTCTTGAGATATCCAGCTGTGATAGCCGGACAGACTTAGTCACAACATTAGGGTTCCTTTTACAATTTTGGTACGGAACCCTATAAGAAGGTAATCAAAGAGGTGTCAGTCCTAATTTTTGTTCGTTCGGACGCTGAACCTTTTTCTAAAAAAAAAAGGAAAATATTACTAAGAAACCATATTAACTTACTTCTCTTGTAGGATAACGTTAAGAGCATCTTTAAGTACATGTCGATTGAGGGTGAAAATATCAACAATAACCCCTAAACCACATTCAACAGCTGCCTGTGCGTTTGCGAACTGGTCTCCAAATAGTGGAACACCTACAATAGGTACCCCACAATGCAAGGCCTCTGACGTACTTAACATCCCAGAATGTGTTATAAAACCAATCACTTTTGGATGACCTAGAAAATAGACATAATAATTAATGTTACTAAATAATCCAGTTCAAGTTCTTGTTCTAATCATTGATAGGTGTGTATAATCTGCCGTTGGTATTTCGATAGGTGTGTATAATCTGCCGTTGGTATTTCGATAGGTGTGTATAATCTGCCGTTGGTATTTCGATAGGTGTGTATAATCTGCCGTTGGTATTTCGAGTGCCGCTCATCTGCATATTAAGCCCTAATGCGGGCCATACACGTTCAAGTAATTTGAGCAAACAGGTTGGTTCAAACTGTTTGGACCAAATTATACAAAATATTCAAGTAATAAAAGAAAAATAGTTTCTTTTATTCCCTGCATACTTTGGATTTTTGTAGATGTATTTAGATGACCTTGAAAATACACACAATTCATTACTTTCATCAATTAGATACAATAACAGTAAAAATCGCAGCAAACTCGGAATAAAACACGCTCAAATTCTATAAAAAAGTACTCACATAAGACAGCTTTCTGTGGCATCCATTTCCCTATAAAAACGTTGCTAGGTGGTACCCAGTCTGTGAGATTTGTTTTCCAAATAAATAACGTGTTGCCGTTGTCCATTTCAATAACTTCTTTTATTTCATCTGTTATTTCTCGAGGAAAGTTTGACGCTACAGTTCCAAAACTGATATAAACCACACTTCTGTTAGCATTATTCAAAAACTTTTGTAAGACCTGTGCCATTGTAAAACATAAACATGTTTAGATCATAATCATAAGAATATCAATAAAATATTAATCGGAAATCAGCTACAAGTCCAATTCATTAGTTATTCCTACAATAAGACTGACACTTTCATATATCTTATCAATAGTAGTAATCATGAAAGTAATCAAACACCAACTTCAGTTATTAGGATTCCCACCCAATTATATAACTTACTAGCTGACCCACGCAACTTCGTCTGCGTCACATTTTCCCTGAATTTCGTTTGCTACAAACCTCACGGAGCCCGAGACATTTCCAACGAATGCAAAACCGTGGAAATCGGTTCGTGCGTTCTGGAGTTATAGCGTCAGCAAGGAAAACCCTATTTTTATATTATAGATTAATAGCTAAGAATACCTACCAACTTTCATTATGTTGAGTTACAAAACTCACCTTATCTTCTATGTGAACATTTTCTTTAATATGCATGCCACCAATCTCCACTACATTAGAGCTATATAAACGCGGACCGGTCAATGGAAAATATTGGTTTATCATTATTACTGACATATTTTTCCCAAGATCTTCTAAGAGCGGCGTATTGGGATACACTTCATTCACGATTTTCTGATCAATTCTCTGAGTCACATGTGTATAGTAAGTATTCATTCCAAAGTTTATTACAGCACTCTTTATTTTATTCCACAAGGTTGGCTTCGTTCCGTAAGCAACAATACGGTTCGGAACATAGCCTGGATTGTCAGGTGCACCTATCCTTGAGTAGGTCCATGGCATTAGAATATGAGTGGTGATTCCCAATGTGGGCGCATTCAAATTGTACGCAACAGCTAAGCCACAGTCTGTCACAAACTGTTCAACTATAACCACATCAAAATGCGCTGACGATGCTATCAACTCTTGTACTTGTCGATTTTTCATCAATTTTTCACAATATACATTTGCTTGATGTTGAAATGCCCGGGCCTGTGAAAATGCTTTTGAAAAGTCAGATCTTGTAAGTTTCAGACGTACTTCGATATTTACATCGTGATCAATTGCATTTTCTTCATTGTGCAGAGAAATGTGACGCAGGTTAGGCAGTACGGGCACAGGGTGGTAGTTTATCACTGTCACATTATGCTGCCGAGTTGCTAGTTCTTCAACAAGAGCCTTAAAAAATATATGATGACTCCATCCGTTATGCGGGAATACACCTAGTATATTGTAACCATCACAAGTAAAGGTAAAGTAAATAAAAAATGTCAGTATTTTAAATGTTAAAATATTGCACGATATGTACGACAGTAAACCGGACATCACAGAAGAACAAATTATCTAGCAGATTTGACGATTAACCACTACGGATTGACCGAGCAATAATGATGACTACTCAATCAATTCAGTGGCTTAATCAATTTCAGTCAAGAGCGATGGTGCCTCGCATTCCGAAGGTTCCCTTTAAGGCTATTCTATTGAAAGTACATACTAGCTTGGAGCGTCACGAGCTTTACGGTTCGTGACTGTAAAAACAGTGGCAACGAAAAATTACACTTTCATTTACAAGACTGATCATAACTCATTTTCTACAGTACATTACTACAGCGGCCAGCAAAAGAGGCATTGATGGACGAATGTATAAATATGGGCCGAGGCGTAGCCTAAGCACACATACGTAAGTCTATCAATGCCTAGTTGTGGCCAAGGCTTGTATAGTACTTTTTTTCAATAGGCAGAAATAAAAATACAATTACGTACATTTCAAAATCAATGACGAATAACCAACAACAAACATTATTCGCGCGTAAAAGTGTTCATTTTTTACTTCAATAAACAGCTTTCTATTTGCAAGCCAGTTAAAATTATTATAAAACCTTTGAAAAGTTACCGCTTTGGTTGCCTTGTTTGAGAGTAAAAGATCGTTCCATTTTTAAATTCACGACAGATATGAGTTTAATTTATTTGGCCACAAAACACGACAGAATAAGGCCAGTCACCGTAGACAGACTAAACGCTGACCTTCCTGATTTTTTGGGTGATCGTTAGCATAGAGCGTAGTGTCCTCCCAATTTTTCAACCTCGAAAGACCTGTGCTAAATGCGTGGTCCTCAAAAAACTTTTAATTTTCGGTAATTTTTAAGAGTTAAGCATAATTCTTCTAAACAGTGCGTTCTACAGAGAAAATTAATATGGATACTTTTAAAGTAGACAAAATTTGCTACAATTTGACTGTAACGGTTATTCTTTAGATTTAATAAGTGTTGACGTACAGCTCTTCAAACATAGTTAGTATAGTAGTAGTAGAAATTAGAGTTATTATTTTTATAGTCGGGGTAGGCTATATAGTTAAATTGCATTACCATATTTTTTGCATAAAACATCTAAGATCACTTCAATGACTACACGGTGTCGTATAAATTACTCATGTAAACTTTTCCGTCGTGAAATTGTAAGTAATTCTTTGGACACGTAGAGTAAATATACTTAGAGGATCTTTTTCGGATTCCCTCCCTGCTCACTGATGTCCGCACACAAAATTGTAAGTACTTTTACGGGCAAGGCGAATCAATATATTTTCAGAATATATAAGTATCACATATGGCGATGCAACTCTTGAATAACGAGATATAATGTTTTTTTGGTGAAGTTAAAAGCGGTTCATCTCTACTTTAGTGCCTATACCATTTTAAAAACGTTTTCACGAAGGTTATTCGTAAGAGATGAAGTTGTAAAACAGTTGGTTCAGGCAGTTTTCCTTTTTTTTTTCAGCAAATTAACTGCAGTCAATATCGATTTCATAGTTTTAATTCACTTTTTAACCGACTTCCCAAAAAGGAGGAGGTTATCAATTCGGTTGTATGTTTTTTTTATGTTTTTTACCTCATAACTCCGACAATTATGAACCGATTTGAAAAATTCTTATTTTATCTGAAAGGATATACTTGCAGATTGGTCCCATTTAAATTTTATGAAAATCGGTAACTAACTTTGGATTTTAAATCGAAATAGCTGGAATTCGTCTACTTGGATGATATTTTTATGTCATCCAAGTAATCGAAATTGCGTATTTTGATTTTCTGCGATTTTGCAGTGGTGTTGTTAGGTGTGGGGTACCACTAAAAAGTGAAAAATAAAAAACTTTTTACAAAAAAATAGAACCGACCGATTTAATTTCGGAAGTCGGCGTTTTTGTAAGTTTCTTCGTATTTTGACACCGACTTCCGAAATTAAAGTTATTTTTTACTTTGTAGTGTTTTTTTTTTGGAAGTCGGTTCTATTTTATTGTAAAAAGTTTTTTTCAGTACTAAAACTTTTAGTATTAGTAGATTTTGTTAGGGGATTATAGCTGTAAGAAAGTAAAAAATCCTTGACTTCAGGATTCAAAATTAGTCACTAAAGTCATTAACTACGAACATACTGACAATTACAAAGTCAAGTCACTACCAAAGGGTATTTTAGAGAAGCTATTTCTATTTATATAGCTTATGGTTATTATGAACTGAACAAAAACCTTAACTTTAGACACATTTTTCAAATTTTCTTTGGTCAATTTTTTCTAAAAAAAAATATTTTCACATTTCACGGTCATTAACGGACCTAAAATTACAAATAGTTATGTTTATAGCAAAACTCCTTTACAATAGCTCTTTCCAACGATGACTATAATGATGCTTTGGGGCGCTAAAAAATCCTTATCTCCAGGGTTCAAAATTATTTGTCCGTTCAGGTTTAATTTCATTCATTAACTCTAACGCCTTCATAATTGACAAATTTCGAATAAGTAGCAAATGATCTTCTAGAAAAGGGCTTTTCAACGGTAAATGTATTTTAAGGAAATTTAACATTGGGTATCTTCCCATAGTTCATCATCATCATCATCATCAGCCTATAACATTCCACTGCTGGACATAAGCCTCTCCAAGTGCACGCCATTTAGCTCGATCACCGGGAACTCTCATCCAGCTGCTATCAGCCACCCTGCGAAGATCGTCGCTCCACCTAGCCTGAGGGCGTCTTATCTTACGTTTGCCGAATCACGATCTCCACTCAAGAACTCGTCTCTCGACCCCAACGGTCATCGATTCTACGGCTAATATGAATCACTTCGTTGCGGATTCGATCTCTCAAAGAGACCCCAAGCATAGCCCGTTCTGTAGCTCACTGAGCGACCTTGAATTTATGGACCAGCCGTACCGTGAGTGTCCACGTTTCGGCTCCGTAAGTCATAACAGGCAGGACACACTTATTGAAGTCGTTAGTCTTTAGGCTCTGTGGAATACGTGACGACAAGACTCGGCGAAGCTTCCCAAACACTGCCCAACCCCCATGGCCTCTAATTTGGTAAGGAGCATGGAAGCAAAAACTGTGTCAAAGGCTTTTGCTAGATCAAGGAAGACCCCCAAGGTCTGGTTTCCTTTGCCAAGTTCCACTGAGATACAAGTGTGTGTTCCATATTCCCCAATATGGGCTACAAGTTATCGGCGTCAAATATTTTCGAGTTATCTATGTTTTAACATTTATAGAAGTTTTGGCCTCACGACCAAAAATTGCAAGTGGTGAGGACCAAGGTAGCTTTCCTCTGGTAACGGCTAAAAATAACCACAACCAGCTACAGAAACGAGCGAAATACGACGGTTTTAATGCAGTTTGATTTAAGTCGAGCACCTAGCTGCGGGCGTTGACCTTCGTTTTTGCCTAAATCACACGGCATTGAGTAAAGATCTATCGATTAAAATGGAAGCATTATAACCTTAGCTTTCCCGCGACAAAAAATCATTCGGCATAATTTAAACAACCAATAAAAACTACAATGTCTCGCTTGAAGCATGACAAAATCAAAGTCAAGTTGCTCAACGGCACGGAAATCACTAACCTAGCTTATTGTAGGTATTCTACCATATAAACATAATTATTAGATAGTACGCCGCAACTTTGAAAAATAATACAAAATGGCGGCGGGGGCGCTATGCCACAATGGTACTACCTATGCCCTTTGGCATGAGGTTAAGTACTTGGGGAGTGTACCACAAAGAAGGGGTTTCGGAAATTCGAACGGGAACGAGAAAAAACGGGATATGCGCGTACGAAGTCGCGAGCAAAAGCTAACATTATAAAGCTAAAGAGTTCGTTTGTTTATTAAACTGATTTCAGACTACGCTATAATATAATATAGAGCTCATAGCACAGCAAGATTGCGCACCATACATTGTTATGGACACGTTCACACTGTACTGTACTATATATTATTGACAATGTATGGTGTGCGATATTGTTGTGCTATGAGCTATATACTCTATGCTATATATTATAGTGAAGTCTGAAAGCAACTTTAAGTTGGCTGAACGCGCCAATCTCAAGAAGTAGGTTAGAAATGAAAAAATATTTTAGTGTTATATACCTAGACCATTTATCGAGGAAGGCAATGAACTATATAATATCACGCTACGATTAGTAGAGCATTAATAAAAAAAATCTTAAAACTAAGTGACTGACTGACAGACTACGCACGGATAGTAGGAAGCTGAAAGGAGACCGAACCGCTTTCTTATAATCTTGGGCCTAGATTTCCATCTATATTACACTCTTTGGCCTAGATGTAAAAGGATGAAACTGGTGTCAACCAATTTCTGAAAAATCTGCGGATTTTGGCAATCTGAGGGCCGAGTTATAACCTCAGGTTATAACGATTAAGTATAATTATTGCACCTACATTTTATACAATTAAAAGGAACATTGCCTGAAAAAAGTTTTTACCTATTATAACAATGTAACTAGTTGGTTTTATCAACTTACGAGTAGGTATATGTTTAAACCTCCTTGTCATTAGATAAATGTCATGTATGACATACAAGTTCTGTTATTAATATTAATTTCATCAGCAAGAATGAATATTCTGCTTATTTTTCACTCAATATGGCCCTAACTGCCATGTAATATCAAAATACAATATTATTCGCATAGTTATTCTTGGGTGTTATGATTGTGTCTCACAATGTTTTTCAGTCGTTTATTTCCATAAATTGGTAATGATCGATTCTGAAGTTCCTCTGAGTGCCAGCTCTAAATAAAAACCCTGGCATGAAATTGGACTTTTGCAAATATTTCGTGTTCTCCGAGTGACGATGAGAAACTAATGTTCGATCGTGTTCGTTCGATGTTGTTCCACTGTTTCGATACATCGTCGACACCGCGCTATGGAGCTTGTTGAAAGAATGCTACAAGTTCAAAAATTACCTTGTTCTTAAGTTCATCATCAGCATATCATCCCAAAGACGTCCACTGCTGGACATAGGTCTTCCACAAGCGTCGCCACAACGACCGGTCCTGTGCGTCTCGCATCCATCGGCTACCCGCGACCTTCACCCGGTCATCGGTTCATCTAGTTCAGTGGTTCCCAAACATATTTTGATCTAGGACCATTTTTGTTTCTTAATTGTTAGCAGGGACCACTCAAATCCCGAAGAAAATTTTACTTTTTAAATCTATAAAAAAACTTACGTAAACTTATTATTTAAACTCAAAAGTTAGGAGCATTAACATAGAAAATACAATATTCCTGATAGAAACTAAACATAACTTCGCTTCAATGTTACTTTCTAATTGGTAAGTTTCATATTTTAAATCCACGGCTCTTGTGGACCACCAGTGGTCCGCGGATCACAGGTTGGGGACCAATGATCTAGTGGGAGCCTTTCCAACGTTGCATGTTCAGGTACGCGGTCTTAAGGTGTTATAATTTATTTACTATTTTAAGAGTTATACGTATGTATACCTACCTAATTAAAGTTATGTTTAAAAACATTTTTATTGTTTTATATTATCTGAGCATTTGTAAATCCCGTTTGTGTAGTATAATGTAAGTTGTGGATGATTTCGAGGATGATAAAATAATGTGAAACACCTTTTGGTTATTAAATTCCCTAGGTACATTAATGATCATATAGCTTACTAGCTTCAGCCAGCGGCTTCGCCCGCGTAATCCCTAGGGAACGTACTCCCTGAATATTATATAACCTATTTACCCTCATAGTTCCCGTTCTCATGGGATTTCCGGGATAAAAACTATCCTATGTCCTTTCTCGGGTCTCAAACTATCTTTGTACAAAATTTCATCCAAATATGTTCAGTGGTTTAGGCATAAAGAAGAGACAGACAGACGGACAGAGTTACTTTCGCATTTATTATATTATAAGTTAGGAAGTTAGGATGACAGCGTAGTGAGAACGCACTCAATATTTTTAAGAAAGTACAGATTTGCAGATGATTATCAGTTTTAACCAAGAGTTTTATCTGGCACAGACAAGCACAAGCACATTAGGTAGTAAACTGTATAAGCATTAGCAAACATACAAGAAAGTAAAACTCTAGCAACACGAACACGTATTCAAGGAATCTAGCATCAATATTTAAACTGTCTACCTGTGTCTACCAAACAACTGTTTGACTTAAAAACAATAAACCTTTATAGAGAATACGTCATTAAACATCTAAGGAAGCGACATTGTTGCAGGTAATTCGTGACATGAACTGTTATTTTAAACTAGCTGACCCGGCGAACTTCGTTCCGCCTAACAGTCGATTCTTTATTTTTTTTAAAGAAACGTAACCTAAGTTACTCCTTATTCCAAATTAAAAATTAAAAATATTTCGGTGTTTGTACGTTTGTACCGTATATTTATTCATTTACATGTAGGTAGTAATAAACGGTTATTTCAATATTACAAACAGACACTCCAATTTTATTTATACGTATAGATGTATAGATAGATATACAAGTAGGTAGATAACTCTTACCTATATTTGAAAAAGAAAATAATAACCATTCTACATTTGGGCCCATTAGTTTCTGTCTCCTTTGTATATAGGTTCCTTGGGGAGTTTAGGGGAGCACTAAGAGAGGATTTCCCGAAATTCCTACGGGAACGAGAAATAATGGGACATCCACGTACGAAGTCGCGGGTAAAAGCTATCCAGCTAATAGTCCCACAAATTATCAAAAGCGTCTCGTACGTCCCTCATTCCTATAATATGTTTTATTTTGTAGATGTAAGTAGATGCGTTTCCCATCGCCTGGCATAGAAAAATACGAACTACGAAACTAATAGGCTTGTTTACTGAAAAAATCTAATTAGTCCGTCAGTTAGATTATTAAAAAAATACCTATTTGGCCCGATATTTTTCTTTTGTTACGGGAACCAAAATTCACGAAGTTACGACACTTTTAAAATTCTCACTATGTCACGCCGTGGCATAATTTTTAGCGGTTAGTGGCGTCACGAGCGACTCCCGAGTTTTGATGCGTTTTATCTTTGTCAATATTCATAAATTTAAAAAAATACGTGTCCATTATTTTTCAATACTCTAACTGACGGACTAAATAGTTTTGGAATTAGTGGATGATGGAAACTAGCCTATTGCGTAGGTAAACACGGGTATGAGTCCAATACATAATTATACACTGTTGTGTTGTTTGTTTCTAATTTAAGTGCACTATTTACGTGCAATACTGTTGCCACTCACCTACATTAATATTATATAACATTGCCCTATATTGATATTTTATAAAATTGGCCGCCTGACTTATTAAACCGTAAAACGGGAATTATCCTGTCTTTAAAAAGTTACAATACGGTGGATAAAGCTGTTTCAAGAAGCATAGGTATACCTATGCCCCACTAAGACAGTGCGAAAGTATTCTTCTTACCGCACCGTTAAATAGAGCCATAGATAATGATAGCGCGATGTATCCAAGCAGCTTTAGGGTTGTGCGACGCAGGCGGCCGCCCAGGGCGCTGGGCATACAGGGCGCTGCGCGTAATTTGAGTAAGTATATCAAGCAATGATATCAAGGCAGACATTGATGGTAATTTGATGTGCAATGAAATTTTAGGTCGGTGCCCACAATCTTGAAGACACTCAGGCAACATCTATCGAAACCTCATTAAAAAGCACAATATTCAATAGTTATATTCCTGGATATCACTGCATAAATACACCTAGTTTCGGACGATATGCCTACATACACTTCGACCGGATGTTCAGAACATAAAAATAAGAATTTTTCCGTACGGACACACATTAATCAATCCTTTTTTTTTGTTAATTTTCTTACAAACTTCCATGACATAAATCACCCGATATGTTTGCCTCTTCATCAGAATGAACATAACGACAAACATATTAAATTCAAATAGCATTTGATAGATTTTTCATTTAATTGCACTGAGTAGGACGTACCTAATACTTTAGAACTGCATAGCTCAATTACATGAAATTACAAATATCTTTTTAACGAAGCCTTTAATAAGTACTATTTCCTTTATTTGATTTGTTAAAGCTACAAAAGCGTTTGATAAAGTTTATGGATTAAGTACGTGATGAACTCGGTTTATAGCTCGCCAAAAAAAAAAAAACTGCCAATTAGCCTAAATAATTCGTGTATAAGGGAATTTTGCCATAGTTGAATAAGTTATATTAATAACCAATATCTAAACTAATTCTATAAAGAGAAAAGATTAGATTTTTGTTTGTTGGTTTCGATTTAACTCTAAAACTTTTCGACCGATTTTAAAAATTCTTTTTTAATTAGAAAGCTACATAAACACGGGAGTAAAATAGGCTATACTTATTACTAGAAAAATTAGAGATCCTTAAGAAAATTGCAGCGCGGACGAAGTGCTAGTGGGTAGGTAGGTATATGTATAAAGGGCGCCAAATGCGTGATCCGCCCGGGGCGCTTAGGTGGTTAAGGCCGGCCCTGGATGTACATATAAACGCGGACCAGTTATAGGAAGATTAGTGGTTCAGTAGGTAATATTTACCTAAACTACATTACGTTTCAAGGAGAGATGGGCATCTCTCCTTGATTATTATTTAGAAAATTCCTTTACTTATTTCTATTTTATTTGTGATGGGTTTGCTCTTGACTCTAATCTTGGTCATTGATGACAGAGACAAAGTCTATGATGGAAAGATTTCATAGACCAACCCAGTCTTATAAGTAGTACTCTATGGACCAACCCAATGGCATCAGAATGTGAAAGAATTTTACTCTTTGGTGGGAACGAAAAAGTTTACATTGGTCCACAGAACGATAAAAAATAACATGTTCGAAGAACAAAAATATTTGGAATCTCTGATACGCCATTCAACTCCATTTCACAATTTTGTCATCTGCAGTTAGAGAAAAGCAGGGTCATTTACCAGCTGAAATCATGGATTTTTTACCATGTGAAAAGCAATCAGTAATTTGACTAAAAACCAATCCATCTACCTAATGGATCACATAACCAAAAACTAAGCAATGTCCTGCTTTCTGTACCGATGAACTGTAAGTAAAACTATAGCTGCTGCCTTGCTTTCCTGAACACAAACATTAATTTTGGAGACAATAAAGTATCCATGCAGTAGACATCGTGATCTTTTTATTATGCATCCTCGCTTAATTATTTCTTATGTTTCTGGTGATGGTAAATAATTACTACACCCATTATTAACATAATCATTACGAATAACTTGGTTTCTAGAAGGCCCTAAAAGATTCTAGTTAATTTAAATATATACCTAGGTAAATAATTTAATACATTTTTGTGTTTTAAGTTTGTGACCACGTTTCACTTTGTTGCAGATCCATAACTTATAATAGGGATGGCTTGTTGTTGTAAAGCAGCTGGGAAATGTAAGTGTCATGTTCATGTCTCGTTGTAGCTTCCTTCCATTCAATATGTTTACTTGATACTGAGTTTTACTAATTACAGCGGATAAATCCTCGGCAAGTTGCTTAGGCCGCTGCGATCTTCCTAAGCACAGATGTCTTGAAAGAGAAGATGTAAAACCAGGGCCCGTGCCCAAGCATATGGGATGGCTTTACACCGCAAGAGACTCCCCTGAGCATCAAGTAACTTATGCAGAACCCTAGATATTAAAAAAAAAAACACTCAAAATGTTTTGTGTCGCCCAAAGTTGTTTTGGTGGACATATTCACAAGAAATTCAAATGTGATTGCAATCGAATTTCTTGTGAATATGTCCCCCAAACATTAACGTTTTGTATTTATTTTACTTAAGTACCTACTTCAAGACACATTAGTTAGGAAACTATTTGTGTCTTACGCGGTGTCCTGCGTGAGCGACGAACGCTACGCGACGCGACGCTGCGAACGCGACGAACGCGATCAACTCAACGGCATACCCTACATGCGGCCTATATGACAGTCTGCGGCGAGACGCGACGTAACGCGGACTTGTTTTGAGGGCGACCAAATGCGACACCACGAACTACGTAATGGTTCATTCAGAAGCGTTGATCGCCGCAGTGTGTGAGCAAAGATTGTTGTGGGACAAAAAACATAAACATTATAGGAATCGTTTATTTTTAACTTTCAAGCCAAATTGTACTGTACTCTCTGTGTCTCCATGATTCGAGAAGTAATGACCAAAATCACGTAGGACATTTGTCGCGTATAGCATCGCGTCGCAATACGTCGCGTCGTGTTGCGTCGCGTCTCGTCGTATTCGTCGCTCACGCAGGACACCGCGTTATATTATGTAGGTACCAATAACTTATTATTTTTTCAGCTGAGGTGTGGCTGGCGTCCAGGACACATCTCTTGCACAGTTCTCCGAAAGATCGAGGAACACAACTGCTGGAAAGGTAGCGATTGTGGCACTTGCCCGTCAGGCTGTTACCGCCCATGCGTCAAACCGTGCTGTTTGCCGCCTCCCAAGCCTTGCCTCTCTGCCTGCCCATCGACCCCATCCTGCTGCAAACAATCAACAGCCACCCCCGTCCTCATAAGGATCATCAGGCACGGCGGAAACTACAGCATTTGCACTAAACCTTCTAACATCAGCAATGCACCATCGGGGCCGTACCCACTGAAGTATGTTCTTAACACTGAATATGATGAACCCGATCCAGTGGGGCCCACCGAAAAAGGAGCGAAAAAACCAGCACCCAAATACAGCGTGGAAGCGAAATATAATGATTATCATTTCGACTACACTAGTTCTCAATCATCTTTTGTACTAGATTTTTCGCCACCTGACCAAAAGTGTCCAAAACCATGTGGGAAGAGAAGCTTTATGTGCATGATGTGTAAGACACCACCTTGCTAAATTATATCAAATAGCTAGGTCCTTATATTCTCTTAAGCATAGATATCTTGTCTTGTGGTATCTATAAGTACGAAATATCTCGGATGCAACAACTAGTCTTCCACACCATTGAAATAATACACTACTGTTCTGAGAGAGTTTATACACCAACATGTTTAAACTCTTACTTTTAACATAATAAACAGCTCCCGGTACAATTTATATACCTATCAGTTTTTTTTTTCATCTTTCACGTAAGACTGAAAACTAACAGGAAGAAATCTATAAAAACCCTGGCAGACATGTCGACATCAACTTAACAGATGTGAGAAAACACCTAGGTATCTGACCTCCACAACCCAGTTACTGAGTTATACGATACCCTTTGGTAAGATTGGTTGTCAGGCTTTCGGGCTTCTGACGACCCGTAACGACTGTCAAAGATTCACGAATACCAGACAGGACCAATGGCTTACGTGCTATCCAAGGCACGGAGGGGTATTGGCATGTAAAAATGGCAACCGCGGCAAGCGCAGCTTAACTTGATCGATCGACCCGTGCGGCTTTGCCATAAGCCCCCTCAATGTTGGCACCTGGTTTTCCTGTTCCGTGGTTGGCACACTAAGATAAAATAATAAGATCAGGGTAGGAGTAACAAGATCAGGATAAGGTAAGGTCAATCTATAAGTACTAATATTATAAAGCTGAAGAGTTTGTTTATTGTTTGCTTGAACGTGCTAATCTCTGGAAAATAGGTACTGGTCCGATTTGAAACATTCTCCCATTTATCGAGGAAGCATAATGCTAAAAGTAGGCATATACATATTATAATATTATCATCACGTTAAAACAAATAGGAGCTAATCATTAATGGAAAATGTAATGCAGACGAAGTTGCGCGGGTCAGTAACTAATATTATTGAGAACTCCAGTGAACACTAGCGTCTTAAACTGATACCTACATACGTTTACATTTTTTTTACTATCGATAGGCACGCGTTTCAACACTATTTCACTTGATGGTAAGCAATGATGTGGTCGTAGATGGAGCTTCCCTAGAAGTAACCTATTCAGTATTGACTTACCTACCGACTCACAAGTCGAATCATAACGAAAATGTATGTTTATGAGAAAAGCTTTCATTTGTATACGTGGTTCTTATTGGACATACCGGCCAAATTCACTCTTTGCTCCGAGGACATAATAGTTGCAGGTCTGACATCTCTTTAATTATACCTACCGATATTCCACAGCCTTCTGTTCATAATAAAAATTTATGCCTATGATATTATAAGCTTTCATTTGTATGTTACCGGCAATCTGTAACATACAAAATGAAAGCTATTCCGGTATTCTATAGAATACCAGGCAACGTACCTATAGAATACCTAAAACATTCAGGTAGTGTATCAAATATTAATCCTTTTATACTTTGCCTAGGTATTCTATACAATACCGAATACTCAGCCGGTAATGTGTGTAAAAGACGCATCAGTAGGGAAAGGGGAGACTTGCGGAGGCAGGCAGTAACGTGTCGAAAATTTGGCTATCGTAGAATTACCTATTTCATGAAATGTCGACAAACCCTCGCTGTGCAGGACTCCTATTTTTGTTTGCAGGTTTTAAAAAACTGGGGGGCGCGGTCCAATAGTACGGCGAAGGACCTTATTAACACATTTCCCGTGTTTACCTAAGTCCTGCGTATTTTATACAAATGCATGGTAACATAGGACAGGTTTAACAGTTACTGAAAACATTTACGAATAAGAGTTTGAAAATCAGACTGCTTTGAACTTGTTTGGAAGTTTTTAGTTTTTAGCGGTTCTCATTATTTCTTATAGTGTGTCACATTTTTGCAATCGTCTCCTACAGCCCTTTGTTTTTATTTTATACCTCACTCGTAGGTTTTCAGTTTTTTTCCTTTTGCGGTCGACAGCGGCGACCTCTCGCGACCGCCCTCACGCCCCAGTAGCCACAACAGAAGAAGACGCTCAGAGCGTCGGGAGTCACAGGATGATTTCCGGCTACCGTAGGCGCGGGCCTGCGGTGAGCGTTGGTTGGCTTGCCGTTCGATCGGGACAAGGCCCGGGTCGACGACGCGTTGTGTTCCACGCGCGCCTCAAAGAGATTTCAGCATTACAGGGGCTCGCAAGGGCCCGTGCCTGCCAGTGTTGCGGAATTTGTTCCAGGTAACCACGGCCCGGAACGCAAAGGGCACTAGGAGGAACACGGATGGGTTTTTGTCAGTAAGAGTCTTGTTTGCAGATCATGTTTGATTGATTATGACGATTTAAGCTTTCATTTGATATTTTGTGACGTTATTATTGGACATTCCGGCCAAAACGACCGGCGCCCGTCATTCTTTGTAGCATATTACTTTAAATAAAGATTGTTTATTTTATTGATGATTTAACTACAAGTGTATAGTTTTCAGACTTTTCCATATACCTACTTGTAGTATAAGACGGTATTGCTTGTCAAATTTCATAGTTCTAGGTCAACGGGAAATACCCTTGATTCTCTTAAGTGTCGAAATACATGTTTTTGCGGCATAAACGGCCGTATCTTTTCTAAACGTTAACCAAGAACCATAATATATAAAAGTACTCTGTGCCTAGAAGTTTGATTTTTCCACATCTTCAAGGGACTGAGTAGGTATAGTTGTTTTCTTTTATTTCAACCCGAGGCCTCCCCGCGTTCCCGAGGTAAAGGGTCTTGAGAGACAGACGGACGGGCAAAAAAGTGATCCTATAAGTGTTCCATTGTTTTTCTTTTGAGATAGTAGATACTTACAGAACCCTAAATTTTATTATCTTGCCAGCGGCTCCACTCGGAAATTCCTTTCCATGATTCTGATCTCGCGGTGGTTTTTGAGTCTTCATCACTCATAATGGTTCCAGCCCCTGAAATATGTACCTACTTAGGTAACATGATTCTAGTCTCCTGGTAGTTTGTGAATCTTTACCGCTCATGTCTACAGCTCCAAAAATACTTCTTCATGATTCTGGAGCTTCTGATGTGAGTCTTTGCCGCTCTAGATTTCAGCCCGTCTTCGAACTAATGCTTCTACCAGTCTCCGTAGGCAATCCGAGATTGTATAATTCTGCCGACATTTCACTTCACAGCAGAGGTATAATACCTAACTCCTTTCCGTTTGAATTTTATTTTTCAAATAAACTAAAGAATGAGCCATGATGAAAAATCGATAGTAATTTTTCAGCATAAATGTACTTTGACAATAGGACGTTCTGCTAATGGGTCATTTTGCGAATAGGACAATTTGCTAATAGGTAATTTTGAGTATAGGGCGTTTTGATACGGAGGCATCTATCTACCTAATAAAGTAGGTAGCTCTCCGTGACAATCCAAGAAACTGTGGACTGAAATAAATGGACGACCAATCAGCACACAGGTCAACAATTTAACCGTTTTGAGGGCCGTCCACACTTCCGGGTCAGGCCTATCCGAGTTTTCGAGTTTTTCGTTCAGTGTTCCCGTCAGGGACGGGCCATCCGTCACCCGTGTTCACACACATCAGGGAAATCGGTATCAGTGTAATCAGTTTCTGTTCGGTTTATATTTATATTATTTTTCTTTTTAGTAGGTAGGTAGGTACCTAT
This sequence comes from Ceramica pisi, assembly GCA_963859965.1. Taxonomy (NCBI): domain Eukaryota; kingdom Metazoa; phylum Arthropoda; class Insecta; order Lepidoptera; family Noctuidae; genus Ceramica; species Ceramica pisi. Next base: position 11,397,613 of record OY982539.1, read on the forward strand.
TTAATTTTCTAACCTTTTGGTGTTCGTGTTGCACAAGTCCTCTTGCATAAAATGTCCATGGATATAAAAATCTCATAGCACTGTCAGGGCGTTCTGAGCGTCCGAGCGTGCTCCAGGACACTGACGATCCGGAACCTCCTGACACGGATATGTGTGAGCAAGTGCGTACCAATAGTATGTAACCTCTTTTTCTCCGTCCCGGCCGTGTCCCGTCAGGGACGGGAACCCGGATGTGTGTGGACACGGCGCTTCATAGAGTAGGACTACTATAAGACTCGGCGCTTTGATATGTGACACGGGGAGATTATAGAATGCAAGATTTTGCTTTGTATCATTGTAGAAGAAATGAGTTGATGATTTATAGAGAGTCTCTCAACATATTTTACAATCTCACGGAGTTTGGAATTATCCAGTGACATAAACAACCAATTTAATTTATTCTCTCTGCACAACTGCGTAGCTGTATGCAGTGCGACTGCTGTGCGAGCTTGTCTGATGATGGCTCATTTTCATCCTGTTATGTCCAATTGCAGGGTAAAGGCTTCCTTTTGTTTTCTCATATTCATCGAGAGAACAACAAAAGTGACTGACGAGCTTGTCAGGTCAGCTTGCAAAATAATTCTAAACTAGGTACTCAATATTATATTAGTATCGTTATTTTTTATTAGAGATGGGTTTGCTCTTTACTGTAGTCTAGGTCAGAGGTGACAAAGTCAAGGATGGCGTGAGCTTACCCAGAAGAAGCATGTTTACTCTTGAAGAGATATATCAAAAGTCTGTGCACTGTGCATGAGTTCGTAAAAATGTTCTCTCATCTCAGCTTTGCATGTCATGTCGCACTCATCTACGATTTGGTGTGAAGTCTAAGACTTAATCCTGTGTGAAGTGCAAGTAGTTTGAAATACCTGGTACCTTAACCTTTAATTCTGAGTCCCAGACATTTTACGTTCTACACGTCTGGGTAAGCTCGCTCCATCATAGACTTTGTCTCTGTCATCTCTAATCAAGACTTGAGTCAAGAGCAAAACCATCTCAAAAAAAAAAAACTTACTGAATTTTCAACTATACCACTTGTCATCCAAGTTCAGTTTCATGTCACTCAGTGTGACAATAGTGATAAAACAGTCATAAAGAGTACAGTGTAATTTGCATTCGCATAGTCATAACTGTATAAAAATTGAGTTGTGCTAATCAGTTTATATTCACCCTGGTGGATTGGTTCACTTTGGGTCAATATTTCTTAGATGTTGCATTGAAGTATATCTAAATGCTCCTTAGCATTAGCAGTTAGCACCAAGTTCATGGAAAGGTTGAAATAAAATTCACTGGGGTTCATTCAACAACACTTTGTTTTTCTAACACTCAGGACAAAAAATCTATAACAAAATAAAATAAATACATCATGTATTATAATTAATGGCTTAACTTAACTACCTTGACCTGTCTTCTGTGCTAAAGCCAGCATATTCTCATTGGCAAGCATTTGGAACTCGTGGAATCTTTGTGAAACGCGCTGATTTGTTCGTAAATATTTCTCCATGCAGTTCAGTGTGCACTTATCCTGAAAACATAAGAGCAAATTATTAAAACATAGATTTGATATTTTAATTGTACTGCATCTTCCACTTCTCTCTTCAGCTTGTTTGATTTATCGTCAGGAAATAGATGCTGGTTGTTATGTTGCAGAAGGGATAATGACAATGGATAAAATTCCAGAACGAGATTTTATCCCTAGCACAGGGGGTATTGTGAACTTAATGGTGGCCGTGTATTATTTGTATTGTAATGTCAGCAGTGTATTTAAGATGATGTCCTCATAAATTTAAATCTATTAATAACATTATGTACTTGAAATAAAGTGACAACAAATCCAACTAATGTTCCTTTTTAGTGAGCTTCTCGAAGGTATACTTATCATAGGTACTTGTGGCTTTGTAAAAATAGAAAGTAGCTTTATAAACTAAGCCATTCTGTGAGGCTCCAAAGTTTAAATAGTATAAGATGATGAAACTATGAGAAAGTTACATAAAGACTGTTTGTATTTAATTATACATACCTCAGATGGCTTGAGCGTTCTGGCTGTAAAGTCGTGTACGCAGTCATTGAAGCATAACTCAGACAGTTTGTTGTACTGGACCAGGAAATCTTTGAACTGGAAAAAGACCACACATGAGAACTTGGGAACTTCACCTCCTCAATTATTTTAACACAATAAACTTTACCCAACTCGAAAAGGAGTTAAAAGCCCGTTTTTGACCTTATTTAGTAACTAAATTAACGTGTTAATTTAATTTTTATACACTAAACTCTACTTACTGTTTTGATTTGATCAGCCTCACTCATTTCAGCCATTTCTGCAATTTGATGAAACAAACGACCTTAGTAGCAATAATTTATCAGTGTTATACACGAAGATATTGATTAAAAACAATTAACAAATGAAAATAGGCAATATTGGTTGTCCCAATTCAAATTTGAGGTTAATTTTGACTCAACTGTGTTGCCAGATCAAGAACATCAAGAATTATTTTTTAGAGCTTGTTCGAATCGAACACGAGTTTTGTGTTACCAGTCATGAATTTCCTATAGTAAGAGAGTGAAGTGTGGCCGTAGAATTACTGGTTTTTCTACGCGTAATATTATCTATAAGTTGAAACCTCATAATTTAATCTCATAACCTCATTTTAATATCCCTAATGCCAGTTACTATTGAACAAAGAAAACTCGAATTCGTTGAAAACACGGTTTTACTGAGGATCACTCTTGACTCAAGGCTGTGACCTATGGCTACAATGGGGTCCTCATAAATCTCTTGCGGGATGGCTAAGTTCAGCTGCAGTAGCATACGCTATAGATACCGCGAGGCTTGGTGTGTATGTTTTAGTTATTTTTAACCGACTTCAAAAAGGAGGAGGTTCTCAATTCGGACGGTATATATATTTTTTTTTTTTCAAAGTAGGTATCATGTCTTACGGAATCTTATTATGGGGACGAGCTGCAGACAGAAAAGAAAAAAAAGAAAGAAAATACTTGTAAAAGACAAAGACAAAGACATCAAGTCTAAATATTTTATTCTCCAGAAAAGAGCCATCAGAGCTTTTACAATTTCCGTCGGCGCGATTTCCTAAGGTACATCATGACGGTACCTTGTCAATATTATACGAAAAAATTATGTATTCTGAAAAATTTAATCTTGAATTCTTGAGTAAAAGTTCTGTTTTTTGAGACATGGACAATTAAAAAAAAATATATTGAAAGAAAACAAATTCCATCAACTGGATCAGACTGTTTGAAAATATGCAGATAGGTTTTATCATAATCTTATTTTTATTGGATTGATGAGGCTGAAGTGATGATGGACCCTTGGGATCTATGTAAAACGTAAATACTATGCGTAAATAGGAATGTAAAGTGACAATGCGTTTCGAAAGTTTGACAAGTTGACAACTTATGTCCATCTTCCAGCATATGCTGATAATTTGAACATTTTATGGTCTCTATCTCTTTTTCTCTTTCAATCAAGCCTTTATCTTCTCTCTCAGTCTAAATAAATTGAAATGTCATGTTGCTTGTTCTTTCATGAAATTGGCATAGTTCTAGCACAGTGACGAGCAGCTGTAATATTTTTAATTTACTCAACTCGTTTTCATTATATTAAAAACAAATTGATATTGTAAGAATGGAAGAAATTGGTATTATATTGCCGGAGAAGGTAATATTATTCAACAGCGTGGTGGAAATCGCAATACTTTGTTTTTTCGACTAACATCATTGTCTTTCAGGATGACCAAGTCACTGATGCCAAAGGATTACCTTTTGCCGGACCGCAATCTTTTGATGAATTGGAATCCGAGGATCTTTACACAAAATACAAGGTAACTTCTGAACCTTTAACCACAACTTTTATTTTTTGCTTTATGTTTTTATGGACATTTGATTTATCCATAATTCAGTCACAGGCTGCTTAAGCCAGAACCCCTAAGACGACCCACTGACCCACAAATTGAATACTCCTACTCATAGCATATTCTTACATGTAGAAGTATATAAATATATACCTATTGTTTGATTTTCATAGGTAATCTAATATGTGGAGAACTCAGGTCTAATGATTTATTTTCGTAATTTTTAGAAACTCCAACGGATGCTAGAATTTTTGGAAGTACAAGAGGAGTACATAAAAGATGAACAAAGAAACCTGAAGAAAGAATATCTCCATGCTCAAGAGGAAGTGAAACGCATACAATCTGTACCACTTGTCATTGGACAGTTTCTGGAAGCTGTAGACCAAAATACTGGCATAGGTTTGTTACTTTACATGCTTATGTAACATTTTCAGAATTACCTTCATGATCTAATTTATATAATTAGTCTATTTTTCATGAATTACATTATTTAAGGAAATAAGAAAAATTTTGTAGTCATTGATCTTTTTGTTCCACAGTTGGTAGTACTACTGGCTCTAACTACTATGTCCGCATCTTGTCGACCATTGACCGGGAGCTGTTGAAGCCATCTGCATCTGTGGCTTTGCACAAACACTCTAATGCACTTGTGGATGTGTTGCCACCAGAAGCAGACAGCTCTATTTCTATGTTGCAAGCTGGTATGTAGCTCTATTGTAGCATTATTTTGATGGATCTCTACCTAAACTGAGAAGTCTGTTAGTAAATTTCTTTTATGCTATTGCAAAGTAAAGTAGCCATGTTCCAAGTGTGATGAAGGAGCCTAGTACATGTAACACTTGTTATATTCTTGCTTAGGCTGAGTTTACTGTTAACTCATATAATATCATACATATTAATAAACTGAATGAGTACTCAAGTAGGTTCCACTAAATCAAACACCTGTTCAACAGATGAGAAGCCCGATGTACAGTACTCTGACATTGGTGGCATGGACACACAGAAGCAGGAGATCAGGGAGGCTGTGGAGCTGCCTCTCACACATGTTGAGCTATACAGGCAGATTGGTATTGAGCCTCCTCGCGGTGTACTCATGTACGGACCTCCCGGTTGCGGCAAGACTATGTTAGCTAAAGCAGTAGCCCATCATACTACAGGTTAGTTTCATATTCTTTTCTATACTCATTGTTTATAAACAGATAAAAATAGTCAATATTAGTATTCATTTAGATATATTTCAACAGCCAGGTAAAAAAAAGGTTTTTCTATAGTAATGAATGTTTCTTTCAGCGGCGTTTATCCGCGTGGTGGGTTCAGAGTTCGTGCAGAAGTACCTTGGTGAAGGCCCCCGAATGGTGCGCGATGTGTTCCGTCTAGCTAAGGAGAATAGCCCCGCCATCATCTTCATTGATGAAATTGATGCTATCGCTACTAAAAGGTGTGTATTATCTTTCTATATACTCCGCTGAGACAGGGACCTTTTTGGCCTCGCACAGATTAATTAGTGTTAGCGTTTAGGATTTTTCTGTCTGTCAACATATATATATTTTTTTTTTTTTTGTAGTTAGTTTTTGTACTTACTGTACTTTATGTGTATTGTGCTAGTCCCAAATAAAAACATTTCTTTCTTTCTATATCAACACACAGTATTGTATATTGGTTACAAAGATGAAGTGGATACAAGAGGAAATTTTCCTACCCAGTGCCTTTGAAGTAAGTGAAAGTGAAACTTTGACTTACTTCAAAGGCTGAATGACTGACTAAGATTTTTTTTATATTTTTCTGGTAACTATTATGATTTGCCCTATCTCCCGATTCTGGCTTAATTTTGAGATCTGGGACACCCTGTATAAGGTACTGGTCAACGATTCATCTTTTTTGTTTTTGTCTAAGTCTCCGGCAAATCGCAAACTCCCTAAGATTGTAAAATAACTGATTAGTCGTCATTTTATTTCAATTCACAATTTCTCAGAATGAATTGGAGAAATAGGCTAGATTCCATCATCCACAAATTGCAAAACTATTTAGTCCGTCAGTTAGAGTATTGAAAATAATGAACACGTATTTTTTGTTTTTGTAAATCAATGAATATTGACAAAGATAAAACGCATCAAAACTCGGGAGTGGGGGCTCGTGACGTCACAGCTCACTAAAAATTATGCGAAGGTGTGACGTATTGAGAATTTTAAAAGCGTCGTTACTTCGTCAATTTTGGTTCCCGTAATAAAAGAAAAACACGGGTAAATTCTGTTGATAATCTATCTGACGGACTAATTAGATTTTTCAGGACACAAGCCCATTATAAACTATCAAATTATGATGCGTTAAAATGTATTTCAAATGTGCAGTTGACAATTTATCGAGAGTTTACAATCTCTCAAGATATTTTGTAGCCGTATTTTTATTTTTTTTTAAGTTGTCGTATTTTTTTTTTTTTTTTTTTTTAATTTGGCAGGAGTGGGAAATCCTCATGGACGAATCGGCCGCCCACTCTGTGAGACGACCGAGACAGTGCCGGACTCTTACCGGCTAAAACCCACTCCTGCCTTTCTAGTGACCCCTGACATGGTCAGAGACTTTTTGTGCAGATTTATTGCAATCGACTGATATTATATAAAAGATTTTTAAAAAGAGGGATTTCGAAAGTAATTTGAAAGACAACTAGTTTGTGTTCTGTTTTTTGAAATTTAATTTTTTTTTTTATAATACTTGGCTTCTATGCTTATCGCGTGGTATAGAGCTATACAAGGAAAGCATAGATTAAACGGCTTTATTTCTTTTGATTACTTTACTACAGATTTTAATGCAAAACTCTAAAATTATAATTCTAAATTTTCTATTTTTAAAAAGGGTGCTAAAATTATTTGAACTAATTTGTGTCTCGAGATTCATTTCCAATTCACGTCTCTCCTTCTCGTAGACAGGGCATTGGAATAGAATATGCGGGACAGACTCCGGCACACCTGGCTCGCAGATGCACGATGGGTTCTCCTTACACTTGAAGCGGTGCAGGTATTCGGAGAACCCACCGTGCCCCGTCATAACTTGTGTTACTACCCCGGTTGGCCTCAGTCGGGTGACAATCCTGAAGGCATCGATGGCGTCCGGGAGGAAGATCTTGGTGACTGAGGCGGTCACGCCTTCCTTGTACCGCCGGTTCCATTCGTCAAGCGACCCCGTACGGATCTGCCGCTTGACGAATGATACCGGGCAGCGGTCGTAGTCGGGCCTTTTTCTGCTATGCAGTGCAGCTTCCTTTGCGAGGTGGTCTGCGCGCTCGTTCCCTTCCAGTCCAGCGTGTGCCTTTATCCAGAACAAAGAGACATCTTTGCCCTGGGATAAAGCCACGTTGAGGTTCGCCCAGTTGTCGTATTTTGCAATACGCCAGTGATATCTACAACATGATATAATAAAAAAAACCTAAAAATATCGCCACATAGACAAATACTGGTATGAGGGCATTGAGAGGCTGGTTGTTATGTTATTCATTTCATTCCTTCTTTATGTTCCCAGATTTGATGCTCAGACTGGTGCTGACAGAGAAGTACAGAGAATCTTGCTTGAGCTGCTGAACCAAATGGATGGTTTTGATCAAACCACCAATGTCAAAGTAATTATTACATGTTACTTGATGAATAAACAAGGTGTAATATTTAATTTCGGGCTCTAATATATTTTACTTCGTCCTAGGTAATTATGGCTACGAATCGTGCGGATACTCTGGATCCTGCTCTTCTCAGACCTGGTCGTCTGGACAGGAAGATTGAGTTCCCTCTCCCTGATAGGTGAGTACTGATAACTAAAATGTCCCAGCTCACCACATTGTATAGCTTACAATGTTCAAAGAAATTAAAAGAAACACATAAAGTGTAACCCGCAATATTTACATTGGCAACCGAAATTGTGCAATTTTTTTTTTAAAAATCCTTATTTTTTTCTAAATTAGTCGGGTGTTTCCGAGTGGAATGATCCAAAATTGCGCAATTGTCTGTGTAAGCACATCTATAAGGCTTTTGAATAAGCAATCATTATTTTGGGGTGTTTTCTACACCTGCATTGACACCCCTGCGTAGCCCTCCGGGGAATACAATCGTGATGTTATGCTGTTTAATCTTTCAAAACTAATTAAACTTCCACAGGCGTCAAAAGCGTCTTATTTTCTCAACGATCACGGCTAAGATGAACCTGTCAGAAGAAGTGGACTTGGAGGAGTTCGTGGCGCGGCCGGACCGCGTGTCTGGCGCCGACATCAACGCCATCTGCCAGGAGGCGGGCATGCACGCCGTGCGCGAGAATAGGTGACACTTGCTCATCATTGTTGCTTTTATGACGTTCCCTATAAAAAGTGCTAAATGACACAAAGTCCCGGGCTAAACCCTTACAGCTAGAGACCCTTGCCCTTGTAAGATGCATGCATATTGCATAATTATGCAGCATATTATTTAACTAGCTGACCCGCGCAACTTCGTCTGCGTCTCATTTTCCATTAATACTCCTCTCCTATTTGTCTTAGCGTGATGATATAACCTTCCTCGATAAATGGGCTATCTAACACTGAAAGAATTTTTCAAATCGGACCAGCAGTTCCTGAGATTAGCGTGTTCAACCAAACAAACAAACTCTTCTGCTTTATAATATTAGTTTAAAATGGTGTTGAATAATCTATACTATAGATTGTTCAACACATAATGAGGTGAAAAGGGTTGGATCTTTTCACTTTTCACGCAAGCGAAACAGGCAGCACCTAGTGTCTACAAAAATTGCACATAGAAAATAATCGGAATTATGTAATAAGAAATGAAAGACCTTATTTCCATTTTGATAGTATGGTATAGACCTCAAGAGCATCAGATAGTTACTTCAACTAGACTTTTCAACACACTTTTCAAAAACCGCCACTTACTGCACTACTTTTTGATTCTCTAATAACTAATTCAAAAGTATGTACCAGTAAATGGTTTATTTGAAAAAAACTGCTTTGAATATTGCGTCTTGAATGTGCTAAAAAAGAACTAAATCCAGCCTCGGCCGCAATGAAAAAGTTAGCTTGTATTAACAATTTCGATACAATTTCACGAAGTTTTTCATTGTATCCAAATATACTTTACTAGCTGACCCACGCAACTTCGTCTGAGTCACGTTTTCCATTAATGCTCGGCTCCTTTTAGTCTTAGCGTGATTATATATAGCCTATAACCTTCCCGGATAAATGGGCTATCTAATACTGATATAATTATTCAAATCGGACCAGTAGTTCCTGAGATTACCCCCTACATACAAACTTACAAACAAATGTTACCTCTTTATAATATTAGTATAGATAATAAATAAGATTCTTTTCACAGGATGTTTATCTTGTACCCAACTAACGTGATGGCATACTTTGTTTCAGGTATATTGTTCTGCCTAAGGACTTCGAAAAGGGTTACAAGAACAACATCAAGAAAGATGAGAGTGAATATGAATTCTACAAATAAGTTTTCTTCGTCGTCTATAATACTATTGTTTGAATTTATTGTAATGAATAAACTAAACACATGCTACTTTTGTTTTTGCTTATAAAACTTGTCAGAAGAGGGTGAATGATGGAATGATGGATGACAGAGCACGGGCGTGGACAAAACAGTTGGGGGTTTAGTGGAGAGTATGTAATGGTTCACTATTAGTTCGAAGCATAAAGCCGTGAACCCACCGCGGTGCACGCTATGCACGGCCACGCGGCACATTTCGTGGGTTCATTTGTTTGACAACATAGGTCTACGTTTCCACTGCAGTACACGCTACACAGCCACGACGATGTATAACTGTAGCGTGGCACACGGAGAGGCTACGCTCGTTTTTTTTGCAAGATTATGGTTTTGACACAATTCGTGTACCTATAGCGTGTACCGCGTGCACGGCGTTGAGCTACGCAGGAGCCATATTCGAGACAGCCACGCGTGCGCCAGTGACGTCAATTGATGCGTAGCGTGTTTGTGGATTGCAGTGAAAACAATCTCATCATTACATTTTCATGCAAGGCGAAGCGTCACATACGCGCGTATCTTCTCCATGCGCCGCGGTGGATTTCCACCTTAAATATCTTTGGATTTCGATGTAGTGATTATATATTATATACTCTGTGTTTGAAAGAGTGCCTAGCTTTGGTGGGACAGCAATGTAAACTTATCCCAGATTCGATGACCTTTCGCTCCCATCCGTTTATGTTATTAGAGAAAGCCACAAATAGAGATTTTACCAAATATCGCACATATAGGTACACTTAGTACATGTCGCGAGTGACGACCACCACTAAAGTGTGTGCGGTAACGCCGCCGCCGTGGACGTATTTACTTCGTTCGCGAGTAGGTCGTGCCGCAACAAGCGTAATTATCGTGTGTAAATCTTAAAAAAAAATATAATAAACGTTCTTCATGGCTAATTTACCACTGAGTTCTTGAAATACCGCGTGTATCTGACATCGACGCACAAACGATTTCCATGGGTCCAGGGCATGATTCTGGACACCCTAGACTTAGAATTTTTCGTCGGCTTTTTTCTCATTCTTAAATTTTTTTCAAGGGTTTTTTTACTTTAGACTGCTCATAATCGTTATTCTGACCTAACACAATGAGATTTTTAATAAAAAAAAAATTAATTAACTACTTTCACTAAAAAGAGCAATCTGAATAAGACCACAAATAGATATGATATAGCTCAGCTGAGCTGATACCTATTTGTGGTACTCTTGAAAAGAACCGACGAAAAATTCCAACACTGGGGTGTCCAGAATCATGCCCTGGACCCATGGAAATCGTTTGTGCGTCGATGTCAGATACACGCGGTATACTGTTTTTTTGTTAAAATAACAATTTAGAGACCAATATTATGCGACACGGTTGGCGCAGTGGTTGAGCGATTGACTGCTGCGCAGCATATCGCGGGTTCGATTCCCGCACGGAAGAAATATTTGTACGACCTACAAGTAAATGTTCCGAGTCTGGGTGTTTTTCTATCTATAATATGTATGTATTTACAAAAAAAAAATGTATACATATAAGTAGTTTATCAGCCATCTCGTTACCATAACACAAGCATTAGTCCAAGGATATTATATACCTACATAATTATGAAAATATACAAAAAATAATTAGAGGAATTATTTAGCGGGGAATCAATAGAGTTTTGGCTCCCAAATTCACCGAAGATCCAATTTCCATGGGACTTGGATTTTCAGGGAATTTGATAAATTGGTGTTGGCAACGCTTATCTGCGGTGGTGGATTGGCAGCCGCCCGCTCGAACGAGCACTTACACCGTAATGAACATCGCCAGGTGATGAGACTTCTCGGGGCTCGGCTGAGTCGTCCTTTCACGGGGATACACGTACCCCCGCGGCGGGACGGCACAGGCCGCCAGGCATTTCTTCTCGTGCAACCGAGCGGGTGGGCAGGTTGCGGATAGCCCAGCTCCGGCTGGGGAACCGCCATCTGACTACTCGATGTCGATCCCCCGGCCGGAGTGTCTTGAATAAGACTCCGGACAAGAGAAGTTTCCCGAAAGCCAGTACCTAGGCCTAGGGTCAACCTTTTACCCCACTTCCTTAATCTAACCCACTCCAAACTCCATTCCCTCCTTGCTCCCAGTTTTTTCCCATCGGTCCAGAGGAGGGGTAACCTCGATTCCAAAAAAGCCCAAAACAACCCCAACCACAACATCATGAAGCAGAATGTTAAAAAATCTACCCAGGTGGGTCCCGGCCAAGCCGGGGAATCCCACACCGACACGTCGGTCCGCTCCCATCGTATTCTGGGGGGGAGCAACCTACTGCCTCATGATAACGCGCCTTCAGCGCGATCGGCTGCTCTTACAGCGCCACCAACAGACGACAACACAAACTCGGCAGCGACTAATGCGCCCCTAACACTGACAACGGCTGCGACACACGCGCCAACCCCCACAGATCCGGCTGCTACTCAAGCGCCACTACCGACACAGACGAAGCTGTCCGCGAGCGCCTGGCAACAGTGCATTGTCCGGAACAGCTTCAGGAACAACCCAGACCATGACCAAAGAGATACGGGGGAGGCTGCCTGTTCAGGTGGTTCCATCTCGACCCCGGCGGGCGAAGTACGCATGCGTAAGCGCGAAAAAGCCTTAGCTGGGGAAAAGAAACACGGCGACCGGACGCGCACAATCTGCGAAGGCACTAGCCAGCGCGGCGCGCGAATGGTTGCCATAGAGCAAGTACGCGACCAGCCACGAGTCCGCGAAGGGTTAGCCCAGCGCGAAAAGCGGCCGGACGCGGAAACGCGCGACCGGGGACGAGTCCGCGAAGGGGAAACCCAGCGCGAAAAGCCCTCGGAAGCGTTGGAACCAACCGGAACGGAGAGCCGGAACCCTGACCGAGACGGACCCGACACCAAACGACCGACACGGAAAAGAGGGAGGGGGAGAAGGTCCGGAACTTCACACGGGGCGGACCGGGAGCCGGGAGCTGTTCTGGGCACCTCCGAGCCACAACCTGGGCCGAGCGGCTTAGGGGCGGCAAAGAGGGAACGCCCGGACGATACAGCTTCGCCAAGCACACTCCAGGGGAACCCGAAACGTGTGAGGATCCAGACCACTCAAGGGGAGCAGAGAACCTACGCGCGGGCAACAAAGGATATCCCGGCGCGGCTCGCCGTAGCGATCTGCTTCCCCCCCCCCTCACGAGACCTGACACAAACTGAACGTTCGGACTGAACTGACGAGACTCGTCCTTGAGGCTGACACGACACAACCACTCCCGGCCTTCCGCGGTTACCCCAGGGTAGCGGATGGCACTGTGCAGATGTGGTGTGAAGACGACAACGCCCTGACTTGGCTTATACAGACTGTGCCGCAAATGAGACTCCCAGACACTGATCAGACACTGACCGTCATGCGACAGGACGAGATACCGACCCGTGTCCGAGCCGCGCTCTTTGTTCCCCAATATAATGGGGATATAGCGCGGCTCCATAGTATTCTGATTCGTCAGAATACTTGGTACGACATAGGGAGGTGGTCACTGTACAGGGCAACTTCTGTCGGCGGGGATAACCACGGGACATACTTGACCGTGGGAATCCCGGCCGATGAAGTCAAGAAGGTCCTGGGGCGGGAGCGGCGTATATCGTACGCCCTTGGCTCCATATACGTCCGCTTCTACTCCGAGATCCAGCCCTCTGACGTCAGGACCGACACCAAGACTGACACGGAGACGAAGACGACCAAACCGACCCCGACTGACGACCGAGACATGGCACGACTGGAGGAGGAAATGGCGAGAGCAGCCATGGCCGATGCAGACGTCGACCCTGCTCCACCCACATCACCCGGGTGGTCATCGCAGCTGCTCGCATCCTCACCCACCCGCGACTACTGGCCCGGAACGGAGGAGGGAGGTGGACTATCCGATGGATATGTCTCCTCCTAATTCCACAACATCGGCGTTGCCGCCCACACCTAACACCATCCAGATCATCCAGACAAATCTCCAGCATAGCCAGGCAGCCACGGCTAGCCTGCGCAGGGCACTGGAGGTACATCCCCGAACAATCGCACTGATACAAGAGCCGTGGATCAAAGGCGACAGGATATGCGGCCTTGGAAACATCGGAGGTAAACTAACACTTAACACGCATAATGCCCAAAAACCACGAACTTGCATTTACACCCCCAAAGACGTGACTATCGCGCCCCTAACTCAATTCTGTTCCAGAGATCTCACAGTGATTAGACTCCACACCGGCAGCGATACCCCGGATCTCGTACTGGCATCAGTCTACATGCCCAGCGATGACGAGAACTGTCCACCGAAGGAGATGACTGATCTGGTCTAACACTGCGAGACCGCCAATCTGGACCTGATCATCTGCACCGACGCGAACGCCCACCACCCACTTTGGGGCAGTGAAGTATCGAACACCAGAGGTGAGACCCTAACCACATATCTATTCTCGACTACCCTTAACATCGTGAACCATGGCTCTGAACCCACTTGGGTCACTGCCAGGGGTCAAACGATTATAGACCTTACTCTAGCAACAGAAAATGCAACTAACCTTATCTCGAATTGGCGAGTATCCGACGAGCCCTCTTGCTCCGACCACAGGAGAATTCGCTTTACTTTAGTTGCCAAAACAAAAGAGCCCACACCCCGGCGAAATCCGCGACGCACCAACATACCTGAATTTAAACGCCTTGTAGCCTCTTTACTAGCCAAACATCGAATACCCCAAACCTCGATAACGGACTCCTCTGAAATACGGTACCAAAAGTAACTGACTACATAATAGAAGCGTATCACGCCTGTTGCAAACTAAAGCCAACAAACGCCAGGGGTAAGGGTAACCCCTGGTGGAATGCTGAGCTTGGCAAACTCAGAAGCACATTACGCAAACAATTCAATAGAGCAAAAAACAGTAGACTTCCAGAGGATTGGGAGACATACAAAACTACCCAATACACTTTCAAAAAGCATATCAGAACCGCCAGTAAAAAAGCCTGGCGGAACTTCTGCGAATCCATAGAATCAAACAATGAGGCCGCTAGAGTGCGGAAAATTCTATCAACTGAACACGACCGCACTCTCGGCGCACTGAAAAAACCAGATAACTCCTACACACGAACAGATCACGAGACAAGTAGGGTGCTTCTGGAAACGCACTTCCCAAACTGTAACCTTTTAGAGGACAGGACGTGGACGGGCGACTCGGGACGGCCCCCTACTGACCAGGACTGGTCTACAGCACGTAATATAGTGACAAAAGAACGAATAACATGGGCCATAAAGACCTTTCAACCATACAAATCCGCAGGTCTAGATGGCATTCTTCCCGCCTTACTACAATGGGGGGAGAGTGTCATAACACCATGGTTGATAGCAGTCTACCAAGCCTGTATAGCACACCGATATGTACCCCTAGCATGGCGCCAGGTCAAAGTCATTTTCATTCCCAAACCTGGAAAAACAGATTACACACAACCCAAAGCATATAGACCAATAAGCCTAACATCCTTCCTACTAAAAACCCTGGAGCGGCTCTGTGATAGGTACATTAGGGATGGGCCCTTGTGCAAATATCCGCTACACAGACAACAACATGCCTACTCCACGGGGAAATCCACGGAATCTGCACTGCACAGCGTAGTCTCAAAGATCGAATGTGCGATAAACCACAAGTGCTCTTCACTAGCTGCCTTCATTGACATTGAGGGCGCCTTTGATAAAACCATGTTTTGGAGTATTAGCGCGGCCCTTGGAAGGCACGGTGTAGACACAACCCTGAGTGGATGGATCACAAACATGCTCAAACAAAGAGCAGTACAAGTCACAATAAATAACACAACTCGGGCCATCGTGGCGAAAGGTTGCCCCCAAGGGGGCGTCCTATCGCCACTACTATGGAACCTAGTCGTTGATAATCTTATCAGAAGACTCAACGATAAATACTACTTCACCGTTGGCTACGCTGATGACATAACCATAATAATAAACGGAAAACATGAGAACACAATATGTAATCTCATGCGCCAAGCCTTGAAAATAGTAGAGGATTGGTGCAGAGAATACGAACTGGCAGTGAACCCCGCCAAGACTGAACTAGTTCTCTTCACCAAAAAGAGGAAGTTGCTACCACTAGCATTACCACACTTCTTCGGAACCACCCTAAGCCTCTCAACTGAAACCAAATACCTGGGAGTCTATTTGGACAAGCAGACCTCAACATTAAAATATCCAGATCGCTAGGTAAGCTCAACACCGTCTACCAGGCGGAATGCGTGGGCATTATCCTGGCAGTTCATGCCATAGAGGCCAGGGAAGTCACGGACACCCACATCCGGATACTTTCCGACAGTGCCTCAGTCCTCCAATCCCTAAAGAAAAGCTACACTACCTCGAAACTCATACAAGAATGCCACAATGCACTCGAACACGTCACGGTGGCCTACCGCAACACCGTGACGCTGCAGTGGATAAAGGGACACAGCGGATCACTGGGAAATGACGCGGCCGATGAACTGGCCAGGAGGGGATCTGGTGCCGTGGCTGTTGGACCCGAACCCATAGTACCGCTCCCCTTCGTCCAACTGCGCACATGGCTACGTGAACACACCCACAAACAAGCGGAACGCTGGTGGGCCTTGGCACCAGGCTGCAGGCAGTCCAAGGAAGCCATGCCAAACCTGGACCGAAAACTAACCAGGCGCCTTCTGCGACTGGATAGGCGGAGCCTGCGAATGGTGACGGGGACCATCACCGGTCACTGCTCATTAAATAAACACTTGCACACGATAGGCATAACGGACAGCCCTCTATGCAGAGCATGCATGGAGGGGGAAGAAACGGTACCGCACGTACTCCTTGATTGTGAGGGCGTCGCCGAAATACGGAAGCAAACTATAGGGTCACCAAACTTGCTCACAGATATCCTGAACACGCCGAGAAAACTTATCTGTTTCTGGAGGGAGGTTAGATGGTTGGAGTGACGGCCACCATGGCTCACGTACAATGGTCCAACGTCAGGACTAAGTGCGGAAACCAAAACCCCCTAATAGATAGATAGATAGATAGATAGGTGATGAGACTTATCGAGAGGTGATCATGAAGATGTGTTGAAGCAGAAAAGGCGGTCCAAGTGAGACAAAACCTTTACCAAACCCATTTTTAGTACCAAGTATCAATGCATGACGCTGTACGACCATCATGACTAATAATATATACATAGGTAAAATAATACTACAAATAGTTTCAAAGTCTATATTCTGTAACAGTTCTTAACAATGTGATTTTACAAATATGAAATAATACAATATATTTGGCATAATACCTTATAAAAAATGATGTGAATGTAAACAATAAATTAGCATAGATTTAACTTCACCGACTGAGACTTAAGATGAATATCATTGTGATGTGCTTAATATTATATTATAATATTAACAATGTCATTTTCATCTTAAATATTGTAAAAAATAATATCAAGTGCAATACCTAGTTTACAATAAACAATAAAGGCTTTAAGGCACTACAAATCCTAATAAGGCGTTGTCAATATCTAAAATTATAAATCAATTGAATGATTTTTTTCCTTATTTACCTGCTTTTATTAGCATAGAGTAATAACCACTAATACGAAATTTTAATATATTAGGTACATTTCTGTTATGAGTAAAACGCCAGTAGAAATGTTAACGTAACGCGCGACAAGACAGGCTCTATATTTTAGGCGCTTGAAATCACAGTACATTACAGACCAAATTACAACTAATTTAGAAAAATAAGTAACATTATTCTCCTATAATAATTATTAACATAATAATGTATATAAAAGACTCCAGAAATGTTTGTGACTGACCATCATCTTGAAAGTTTAACAACACATAGGAAGATTATTTTTCGGAATGTTAGCTAGTATAATTGAAATTAGAAAGTAATAAATTATTACTCATTCCCTAAATCTTAACCTAAAGAAAAGTGTATAAGTTTTTAATAATAAGTACAAGGCAATCCATAATACTGATTTATAATCGATTTTCATAATTTTCTGGCACTTCATGGTTCTAATTTTAATTACAGTTAAAGAAAACACTTTTTACAAAACATTTAATTTTATAAACGACCACTAACCATTTAGAAATAGATAATATCGAGTAGAAGAAAATATGGATTTTTCACAACACGCTAATGTAACGTTCTCTCATGGACATATACTACGATAATATTCAACAATACACTAACTGGACGGGGCAGAAATTTGGAATTGCTTACATATTATGTTCGATTTAAAATATTTCTCAACACCGAAATTGCTCTTTCAATAGAAACAGTGCACTTAATAAACTTTACTTGTAAATACAAAAGATTAAAACAGGAAGGAATGTGATAAATACCATATTGTTTCAAAGGAAATATATAAATAATGGAATGATCACTGGGCTGCTGGGACTAAGTATTTGTCTTACTTCAGTGCTGCACACAAAATAAAATTAAACAAGTTGCTTTATAACAACTTTGGTATGTCATGTTCGATATTCTCCATCTATCTACTAACAACTTGAAGTACATCTGTATACATAGCTGCAGTTTATGTTCAACATCTGACCAGTGTCTATCGATCTGACCGAGGCGGACCGGGCGGCATCGAATCTGAAATTGGAATTTATTTATGAAATACTAAATTGTACACCAATAATAACAATAAAAACTGCAAAAAAAAATACGAATAGTACTACAATGGGTGGCATTATCGCATCTCGCGATGTCGTCCAGGAAACCTGGAATGGACAGTAATACTAGCCTTAAATTATCATAAATTACATAAATGTAAACTTTACGTTTCTCAGAAATTATAATTTCATGTTTTATACATTTTTTATTAATACTAGCTATCCCCCGCGGCTTCGCTCCCGTCAGCTGCAACTTTCTTATTTTTCCTTTCAAAAGAACCTTCTCCTGACAATACCAAACAAAACAAAAAAAATAATTAACGAAACCGGCCCGGCCGTTCACGCGTGATGCGATGTCCAAGGGAAACTGGTAGTACGGGTATGGTAATTTATAAAACCTGAAAGTTTCTCTGTGTATGTCCATAATACAAGTATGAACGGATCCCCGACTATGAAGTATGGATCATGGTAACTTTGGCTGATTATTTGGTTTGCCTATCTTGGACACTAGATAACGCTTTCGTCTCCGACGAGGCTCAAATTTGTCTGCATGGTGAGGACCGACGTCAACAAGTGTTACGGTCTAGTCAAGTACTCCCGGTGCTGCGCGCACGAAGTTGTAGTAAGTGTGAATACTAACTGGCGGCGGGATCGTTGGGGACGGCGTGGTGGTGGGGCTGCGCGGGCGGCATGAGCGGCACCAGCAGCGCGGGCGGGCCGGCGCGGCGCAGGAAGGGGTGCTGCAGCAGGCGCGCCGCCGCCTGGCGCTGCGCCGGGTCGCGCACGAAGCTGTAGTAAGTGTGAATACTAACTGGCGGCGGGATCGTTGGGGACGGCGTGGTGGTGGGGCTGCGCGGGCGGCATGAGCGGCACCAGCAGCGCGGGCGGGCCGGCGCGGCGCAGGAAGGGGTGCTGCAGCAGGCGCGCCGCCGCCTGGCGCTGCGCCGGGTCGCGCACGAGCGCACTCTCCACGAAGCTCAGCAGGTCGGCGGGGCAGCGCGCGGCGCCGCGCGGCCGGGGCGGTGGCATGTCGCGGATGCGCCGCATGGCCTGGAAGTACCGAGAATTAACATCAATTTTAACCCGCGGTTACACTTTCCGACGCGTTACTCCATTACTTTATGAAAAAAAGGACAAAGAAATACACTCCAAAAAATTTCAGATGTCCGTTTTCGCTTTTACCTGTAAAGGTGGTTCATTGAAAAAAGGCGGTTCTCCGTCCACCATTTCCACAAGCATGATACCGAGCGACCACACGTCCACTTCAGGTCCGTACGGTAATCTTGATATCACTTCAGGTGACATCCAATATGGCGTCCCCACTAATGATTTTCTTTTAGGTAATTCCTGAAACAAAATAATTAATGTTTGTTGGCAAAATTCCAAAATTTAATTACGCTTCCATGTGTTGAAAGCTAAGAGTAAGGTACTGTTCATACAATTTCAAAATGTTCTTACTTCTGAGACTTGAGCACAAAATCCGAAGTCAGATAACTTCACCCGGCCGTCTGCAGTCATAAGAATGGAGTCCGATTTTATATCTCTATGGATAACACCTTGGCTGTGTAAGAATGCTAAAGCCTGAAAAATAAAAATTATTATTTTTGTATTGCATATTGCTGTGGAGTATCTGAGAAACATTAATAAACCTGTATTCACATACAGGTGCAGAATCAGATGACAAAAATATCTAAAAGTCTGCTAAACCAATTACAAAGTTAATTTGTGTTGAATGCTACTATTTCCAGGTGTTTTTTATTAAGTTTGGGTTAAAGCGGTTACGGACTAACGTTTTTTGAGCGAGTATACCATGTTTCGTACGCTCATATACGCCGATCTACCGTTGCTTGCTTCCGCTCTATGGAAAAAGCACCTCAAAGTTAAGTAAATCCAACCCTATGTACCTTAGATGAGTGTCGTGCCCCTATTCAGAACAAGAGCAAACACTCACAACAACACTCTAACGAGTGCCTCAATTGCTCAAACTCTTGCACTTTGTGGGACTTAAAGAAATAGTAACGACTAACCATAAATTTGAAAAGAAGAAGTAAATTAGTGAGCTACCTTCAAGCACTGTTTGCAGACGGTGGCGATCTGTTCGGGGTCCATGCGAGCCCTCGTCACTATGTCAGTGAGGGCTCCGCCCGCCATGTACTCCATCACCACCCACAGCTCGTCACCCACTAAGTACGACGCGTGCATCTCCACGATGTTCGGATGGGGGTAGTCGCGCATTATGACCTGGAGAACAAAGTTATTTACTGTAGTACTTTTTTACAAAGAAGCTCAACGCAGTGTGGAGTTCCCTAATTAAAATTTTACTTTTGTATCCTTTTCTAGTACACTGAACTTTACTTATTAAGAGAACTTTTTTGGTAAACAAATGATGCTACTTACGACTTCATTGAACAATAGCTCTCGCCTCTGCTGTTTCCTCAAGTTCATCATCTTGACGGCCACGCGGCGTCTCGTGCGCGTGTCTGTGGCGGCGCACACCACTCCCGTGCTGCCCTCGCCGATCTTACTGAACCCGCTCAGCGTGGCGCGAGGGTCGCCCTCACTCACCACCAGTCGGAGGGCTGCGCGGAACTGACGAATGTTTTTTTTTTTAATAGAGGTAGTATACGGATTGCTGTAAGTTTTTTGTACCTTGAAGGGATTTATGGAAAGCAATCTAGCTGTTGTGACCCAGGTATACTAAGATTCAAAGTTAACGGAATATATCTAAGAGTCATCGGGCGTGTAGAATGGGGTACTGCGCCGCGAGTATGACGTTTACTCTAGACCACTATGAGTATAACTTGGCAAAAAGGAAGTAAATAAACCCAATGACACAACATCCAATGTGTAGCCTATGAATTGTGGCGAGGACGATCATCGAGCACTGCTCACTGAACAAACATTTCCACACGATAGGTGTAACGGTCAGTTCTCTGTGCAGAGCATGCATGGAGGAGGAAACGGTACCGCAAGTGATCCTCGAGTGCACAGTCGTCACCGAGATACAGAGAAAAACAATAGGAAGTGACGGCCACCATGGCTCTATCACAATGGCCTTACCTCATGTAAGTTATTATTATATTATTATTATTAACTATTAGACAAGAAAAAGACCATGAGAGAAAAATTGAGGTCTTATCCCTGAACGCAATTTTCAAGCGTTGTAGACTGCTTAGCTGCAATAAACAGTCGTAATCGCAATTTGCAATGGAGTACTGATACGATAAGGCAAAGCAGATTCATGTTGCACTATCTCGCATCGCCGTTTTGCCTTCCAGAATGATACACAATAAGAAACCAGAGATGTTATCACTAAACCCATATGCAATAGGAAACTTTGTATGCAGTATATGGTTAAATACAATGCTAAGATGTGTTCAATTCACGTAGGTGTATGTAGTTGAAACTAGCTCGGGAATAAAGAGGGTGGCGTCATGAAGGAAACCTGTATTTAAGTCAATGAATGTGAGCTAAATAGATAGGTGTCGGATATTAAGCGCGATATTGTGCGAACTCTAGCCACTAGTTTATCTTTTGCCCTCTTTTTAAACATCGAAAATCGGGCCGAAGAGATAATGGTAGATAATTTGTTTTTTTTTGGATAGGTTAGTTCTTTAAATATTTGTTATTTAGGTACATGGTGTATTAGACATATCATAAATGCGAAGAATTGAGTTTCGTTTTTATTATTCTTTCAGGCCTGAACAGCCGAATCCTTTTTCATAAATTTTGGTACAGATAACCGTCTCCGGGGTCCAGATGGGACTGAGCTATTTAACGCAAGCGATAATATTTCGTTTCTCTAATATTTACGAGAATGTCGCTTACTAAGTGTAGAACATAATTTTGCTTCTCATAAACTCCAGATGTATTTGCAGTAGTATGGCTACCACGAGGTAATTATCCGTATAATAATATATGTTCATATGACGTAACATAACACGTTGGATACCTGTTCGTGCGTCAATCGCAGTTCGTGCTTGGAGGCAGCGAGGGGCAGGTGCGTCGCCGCGCCCGGGGCACCTTGCGCACGCGACACTCCGTATGCATCACCTGAATATTATGGATAAAAACTCTTTACATAAAAAAACTGTATTGACACTTAAGGACTCTAATGAGCAGCGTAACCCTGGCCTTTGTACTTAAACTATCCGGTCTAGTTTCTGGTTGAAAGAATTTACATCAGCTAATCATATCACTCTCTCGTAATTTCTACTAAACCCTATTTTCAGGCTTCAGATTTAAGCAGCCCGATAAACAAAACAAATAGACAAACTAAGTCTCAAAATAATCAGGCCATTAAAGGCCAACCAACTGAATAGAAAATCTATTGTTGTCTAGTCTACCGTTAATACAGACAACAGTAAGACTATTGAGTACATCCTTTAATTCTGAAAAATGGCTAAAAATAAACCTGATCTAATTCTACAACACATCTTTCTATAATGCACACATACACAATAATCTTGGAGAATTTATTGAGGAAGTTGGATGACTCATTCCTTACATCTACCTTAAATTGTATGTAGACATGCTTTGCATATGTGTGGGTGTTAAGGGCAACAAATATATCAAGTTTTGTATGGTTTGAAATCTGAAGTACCTATATAAAGGTATTTTAAAAGTTGAATGGCTAATTGTATTCAGAGGCTCTTTTGTTTGGTAAACATTAGTGATGATAACAGTGGAGATTATAAACAGATTATTTGAAAATGTAGAATATTAGCAGATCAGTGTTTAATATTTTGCTATATTTATATAGATTATTCCTACAGAATTTTAAACTAATACAAGAAAGAGTTGCTTGCAAGTTTGCGTAAAGTAATTACATAGGCTACTTTTTATCACACACACAGAAAATTGCATGTTTCTTGTGGGTGTGAAGCAGTGTCAAAAAGCAAATAATATTTAAATTTGAATGCAAGACCATCCATCAATACTCTCTAAAGAATATAACTTTTATGTGTAACAATGGCTGGCATTTATTCTAAGCAATTGGATTATTCAAATGCAAATTAATACATGTTTTAAAATGCAATTGCATGTTTGTTCACAACTTGGCATTATCATTCATCAAACCAGCCTAATAAATATCTATGAAGAAACTGAATATTTTAATATGTGTAATAAAAAATATATCATACCCATGTTTATATTGTTTCCATTTAGTCCATGAGTTCCATGAGTCATAGGCTGTGGTGGATGATTATGTTGATAAGGCACATTAGCATTCTGTATGTTCTGATAAGTCATGGGGGCATGATGATTGTCATTGATTTCTGGCACTTGTCTGACAGTAGCCTCATGTGCATGCTGGCTCCACTCCACTGGGGATTCAGCTATAGGTTTGTTCAATGCATAGTTGCTGTGTTCTCGTCTCAAGCTCAGATATTGTTGTGGGGCAGGTGGCACGGGTGGTGACTCTTCAGGCACTGAAGGAGGGACATTAGGCTGACTCCTCAGGTCTCTCCTAATTCTCGGTGGGCTTGAACTCCTTAAAGAGTTGGACCTGGCAACATTTGACGTCTTTGGCAGCACAACTCCATTCTGTACAGGCAGTTGTGGTTGTATGTTTGCAGGTAATGGCCGTGCTATTGATGACACTGACGTAATTCTGTGGTCACCTCTTACTATAGTTTTTAGATCTAGAATTTCGGTGGGTGTGATTTCTGATGGGTCTACCAGAGGTAGAGGTCTGTTTGTTGATTTCAATATCTGTAATAGATGCAAAATTGTTAATATTTGATACAGTTGTTACTTCTCAGTTAAACTCTAAACTTATGTCTGTCTGTTATGTCTCAGTTAAACGTTATGTCCATAACAATGTATGGTGCGCGATATTGCCTTGCTATGAGCTCTATACTATATGCTATTATATTATAACATAGTCTGAAAGCAGCTTTACTAGTATGATACATTTATGAGTGCAAACAACAAGATTACACTAATGTGTAACTCCATTTCAGGGATATTAAAAAGATATTAAAGTGTTCACTCTAAGTAGCTCATAAATAGGAGAAATCATAAGTACATACCTGGTTATTACCTACAAGTGAGGCCCATTGCAGAGGAAGTCCAACAAACTTTCCCTCTCGTTTATCAAAGCCCGTATGTACTCTGTGTTCAAAATTACTTGGCGGCGAAATCAGAGGCTTTTTCTTTTTCTTAGAAAACATAGTGTGCTGTACACTGCAAATAAAACATGCATCACTACGGCAACTCAATGTTTACCTGCTCATTATACCTGCCGAAATTAACACTACTTAATCATTTTAAGTAACGATACAAACGAAAAAGAAAGCTTACCGATTACCGATACTTTCTTTTATGATAACACCAATCGAAAGTCAATTCGACACGGCTACTTTGCTACGCTTTTTAAGTTCTACAACAAAAACAACTCACAGTTACTTTCGAGGTGCGTACTCCGAGCTTCAAGTAGTTAACAACACACACAGAATACTAAATCAAGAGCGTATTCCGACATTCCTTAGCAGGCATCCATGCTCTACACAGGTACATAACACAACAAATTAAATTAACATAATGATATTAAACACTCCACATTCTTGTCAAAGATTAAAAAGACTGTACCTTAATCAGAAATGACTATGTTATTATGAAAAACTGCAGTTTTGCACGGTTATAATAAGAAATTCAATCATTTGCTTTTTATAAACGATAAACGACAGCAACCAACAACGAACGAAAAACAACCAACCACAGCCATTCCACAGCCACAGAGCCTCTATGTGGTCCACAGACTACATAGAGATACTACGTATATGTGGTCTGTGGCCACAGACCACAGCACAGCAACCGTAGACATCACTGACGTATAAATCATATATATTATTATGATAATTTTAAATATGATTTATACGTCAGTGGTAGACATACTCTGTCTACATGAAGGTATAGATAAATATTAATTTTTATCTATACCTTATTATATTAATTATTTATCTATACCTTCATGTCTGTCTACTTAGATTATATACCTCTAGATGTAGCCATGAGACTGTAGGGAAGTGTGGAAGTGAGAAGCATATATACGAAATAGGTGAGAAAATTGAGACAAAACATAACATGCTCTGTCTCATACGGCGTGCCGGTTTTTTGCTTGGCGAACTTTGGAAAGTTAGCCAAACAAAGGCCTGTCACTGTCACTGAGAGGTCGACTCGAGTCAGTTTTTTATGTTTTTAGATAATTTCGGCAATTAAAGTAATAGTTTTAGTGCATTTATGAGAAATAGACTCCAATAGTTAAGTGTTTCGTGCATTTTGTGTGCTATATAATGGGATGGTGCAGTATTTTAGGCTGCAAAAGCCGCACAGAAAGAAAGGAAGATGAGGATGTTACTTTTCACTCGTAAGTATGCAAATGTTAATAGTTATTGTGCACTGATTGAAGAAATACATTTGTGTTTATGTAATGACATGGCTTTCAATGAAAATTAGGCGTAATTCTAGCGATATCGTTTATTTTTCTTTCCACATAACCTATAACTTGATATTCGTTGTGTTGCCATACCTTGTCATCTTTTTTTCCCTTAACTCTATAATAAAAAGTGCAAGTTAGTAGTTAAATAAATAAAATAAATAGTTTGTTCACCAGATTACTTTGAATTATATAGTAAACTTCATATTAATCTAATATATAAAATTCTCGTGTCACATTGTTTGATACAAAAACTTCAATTCAATGTGCAAACAACGAGGCAAAAATATTTCATAAAATAGACCTCTCGAGTCTCTGTGACTAGTTTGTTCAATCAAATAAACCATAAAAGTTTTAATTCTGCTTTGTAACAATAGTTAAGTACGTACGTATTTAAAGTATCATGTAACATGTTCCAAGATTGTTTTAATAAAATATTACTGTTAGTATCATTAGAATCCTGTTGGCAATTTTATATGTTGAATAATATAAATAATTTGCGACTCATATTAGTACATTAATAATAATTTAGTATGTAGTTGTTACAACGAAACACCCTCACGGTTTTGGTCATATTTAGGGAAAAGTTTCCATAATAGCAACATTGAAGTTTTATAGTGCTGTCTCATGTGCGGCCACGCGGTGGCTACATCTAGAGGTATATAATCTAAGTCTGTCTACGACAGCAACCATCAATTAAGTCGTAGTGATGTACCGTCTCCAAAATCAACCGGTATTTTTAGGAATGGGAGAGAATCACAAACAAGAGCCATTAAGCGTGGTGCAGACCAAAGGCATGCCACTGCTGATAAGTAAATTAACCTTTAAACCTTATCTACACAAACACATATCTTCGTTTAGAGCTCTTCTACAATATCGTTTCTACGTTTGCTGTCTCCACACGCTTGGCAAACAATGGCAAACAGTGGACACCAAACAACAAACACGAACGTGTGGATAGAATGATGTTTGCTATTTGTGTATGACCACAGACTACATAGAGATACTACGTATTGTATGACTGTGTTTGGCAGTGAGCGCCATCGGTTTCAGTTTTTTTAGTTTTTGTCACAGACATATAAATTTATATGTCTGTGGTTTTTGTACACAAATCAAAGGGTGTTTGCCAAAATGTGTTTGTGATGTATACACACCCTTGTTGTTCCGTTCTGCAGTCATAAGAAAAAACGGGCGGATGTACACCAAACGAAGTAACCGATTTCCGATTTTAGGAAATATCGTAAGGTTGGAAATTGTTTGTGCAGAAACGTCCTTTTTTCCCTTGGCGGCAGAATTGAAGTTTTTAAAGTGAAACTTTTATTTCATCGTCTCAAACTTTTTCGTCTGTGTGTTGCATGTCGCGTGACGGTCGGCCGCGGATTTGGGATAAAGTGAAAAGCGCTCGTCAGAGCAGCCGAGGCCAATATGGCGGCGCCTATAGTTCGCATCAGCTGACCTTTTTTAGTGAAAAGTTTCACTTTTACCGTTGTTTCATAAAACCACACAATCCTTTTTTTTGTACTTTCGTCAAACGGGGTGAATACATATACATTTATACAAAATTTTGACAAGTTTTTTCACTTTAATAATAATATGGGTTTCACGGTCGTCGGTAATGAGACTGTATATCCCGCGAAAGTGTGGAGGTCGAGGCTTTCTAAATGCTAAGACTCTCCACCTCCACAATCGCGAGATATGCAGTCTTAGGGAATATTTCCTAGCTGTCGACGTGGGTATGCATCGAGATGTAATGGCGGTGGACAAGGGACTCACCCGGCTCTCCTTGGCAAATGAGAACTGGTGCAAACCTGTGGTGCTTGACACTAACGATCGCAGGGTGGTATGGCAGAGTAAGCCCTACATGGGCCCGACGTAGATCGATTAGCGTCCGTAGCCAGGGGGGCTACTCTCTAAGCCCGAAATCCGTAGTTTCAGGCTTAGTTGCGGGCGTATTGTACCTCGTATCACCTATGGACTTATGATTGGTCCCGAACCCGAATTAAGATTGAAAGACAACACGATTTCACACTATCAAATTGTGTTGTCATTGATTCTCAGTGGTTAGGTATACGGAGTAGAATACGCCCGCAACTAAGCCCGAAACTACGGACTTCGGGCTTAGAGAGTAGCCCCCCCTGGCTGCGTATCGGTACCGGAGATTTATTGTGAAGGACGGCACGGTCGACATATTATGTCGGGCATGTCACCGTCCGGGAGAATCAATTCGCTACATTATCTGTGGTTGTTCTCGTCTAGCTAGGTACGGAGAATACTTGCATAGGCACAACGTTGTAGCCAGGTTAACCATCAGCAACTTTCTCTGAAATACTCTCTTGTGGACTTGGAGGTGCCGTACTACAAGTATGCGCCCGACCCAGTTTTTTTTTTTTATGCTATTCGGGCTCTTGCTCTTGGCCCAAATCTCACCTGATGGAAAGTGATGATTAAGCCGAAGATGGAAGCGAGTTTCACGCGGAATCCTCTTACAGAGAGGACCTGGCTATCATACCTCTTTTTTTTTTTTTTTCGCCATAACAACAATGCAGCATTGTTGTTATGGCGAAACAACAAGACAGACTTAGACATGATGGTGGTAGCTTGCCAGGCGGACTTAGAACAAGTTCTACCACCCACCAAAACCGAGCAAAAAATTTGCCCCCGCTGGGAATCAAACCCGGGACCTCTGGGTCTGAATCAGGTGGTTTAACCACTAGACCACGGAGGCGGTTAATGTCACCTGTTTAGCACCACCCGGGGACCACGTGTAGGGATTCGCTCCTACGAACGCGGGTGACTCGGCCCCCAAAATTTCCCCCAGTTCTTGATAATGGCAATATTACATTGTAATGGGATCGGTCCATCATCACTGACAGGACTATTCTTGCCAATAAGCCTGATATAGTGGTGGTGGACCGAATCGAGAGGCTTTGCAATGATTTTAGATATAACCGTCCCGCATAATAATGAGAACCTCGTGAAAGCCGAGAAAGATAAACAAATCAAATATCTTGACTTGGCTCGCGAGGTTGTCGACATGTGGGATGTGGATTCTGCAATCATTGTACCGACAGTCGTGTTGGCCAATGGCTTAATAGCCACGAGCTTCGACCAACACCTCAAGAGGTTCTCGTTGGGCAGCCGGATCAAGAGCTTGATTCAGAAAGCGGTACTTTTGGACATGGCTCGCATTGTCTGGAGGTTCCTCTCACTGGAGCCCTGACCGCCGGCAGCTTGGACCCTGTTCCCGATACCGGTGGGGTACTATTTTTTTATATTTTAAATGTTATATTGAAATATTTAAAATTTTATAAATAAGTTTTATGATGAATAAACGGTATAATATGGGTTTCTACTGACATAGTGGTGATAGACAGATTAGCGCGCCGCACAATGATTATCGATGTTACCATCCCACATGACGAGAATCTCGTGAAAGCTGAGTAAAAGAAACAGGTTAAGTATCTGGAATTAGCACAAGAGGTTGTCGACACGTGGAATGTGGACTCGGCAGTCATGGTGCCGATTGTCATTACGGCCAATGGCCTGTTGGCCAAAAGCTTCGACAACCACCTGTCGAAGCTAACGTTACGCGGTAGGGTAAAGGGCCTGATACAGAAGGCAGTACTCCTCGATACGGCTCGTATTGTGAGGAGGTTCCTTTCTCTGGAGCTCTAGCCACCGGTGGCTTGGACCCTGCTCCCGACACCGGCTGACTACTACTTTTTATGTTTTTATTTACTTGTTTTTTGAAATATTTATAAATATAGATAATTAGGCTAAGAAAAAGAAACGGACACTCTAATTTTATTTATATGTGTATAGATACATATTAAAAATAATTATTTTTCTTATTGTATTACTAATTCTGTAGCCAAACTCTACTCTGACAAGTGACATTGACAGTTCGAGTTCGGTTCGCATAATTGCATTTGCACACACAGGCACGTAAATAGTAAAATTTAATTTCATGTTTTGTTATTCGTATTTTCTCTAACGTGAAACTGAAAAGTATCATTTTAAAAAAGAATTGTCATACACTTTAGATCTATCGTCATCACCATGAAAGAAAAACATAAGAAAAGCAAGCATAGTAAATCCAAGAACCGCGAAAGAAAAAGCAAACGGCGTTCGCCGAGTGTAAGTTCGTTTTTCTAATTATTTACAGTATAACTTGCGCGCTATGAGAATGGGATGCGACCTTTTGGAACTGAGAAGCGCGTGGTTCGCCGGCCAGCCGTAGCGTCGGCAACAGTAGCCACTTTAGCAGAATCAGCTAGCAATTCTACTAAAACTACCTATCCGAAACTGTCAAGTCCCAATCAACCTTGTATTTAGATACAAGGTTGATTGGGACTTGACAGTTTTCGTATTCATCTTTAACGCTAAAGCATTAGTGAAACAAATCTGAATAGGACAACGAACTGGGGCAAAGAATGTGTGGCCGATATAGAAGATTATTAAATAAGCACAGGTGGTAGGTATTTATACAAAATATGTGTTTTAATATTTGTAGGCGAAGCAAAATAATTTAAAGCAGAACATCCTCAATAGCGTAATTTCCATCGTCTGCAGTAGATAGTTTGTTTACATTTTTTTTTCTATTTTTCTGAAGGCATAACTTCTGAAGAATGTGAAAGCTCTGATGATGATTCTCATATAGAAAATATGAGTGGCATTGAAGTAACTGAATTGTAATAACTAAACTAATATACCTACTTTAACATTTTTATTAAAAGGATTGCAATCATGAAACATTTTTGTGTATTTACATAACCATATGATAGATTGTAGAAATAACTAATTTATAGTTAATATTCAGAACTTTTAAGCTAACACTACCTGCTTGTCTTGAGAACTGTCATTTTCAATTTGACAAGGTTCCATCCCATTCTCATCACATGCAGATTATATATTATAAAATTTCAAATAACAATAGCCTTCAACAGAGTATCAGAGATTTAATTATACATTACCACAAAACTTTAATTTACAGCCTTCGACCTCAAGTAGTTCTGAATCTGATGAATGGGTAGAACAAGAAACACGAAAGACCAATGAAGCACAGAGAGAGGACTGGATGTCAATGACTGGTATGCTGAAGACTTACACAAAAGAAGACATCAGGCCAAAGAGAGAAGAAAAAGAAAAAAAGAACATTGATTCATACAATCCTGGAACAAGTAGCAGAGAACTTAACCCATACTGGAAGAATGGAGGGACAGGTATTCCGGAAACACCAGAAAACTTCAGAAAATCCAGACCATTTATAAAACCTTCTGATGATGATGACTATTATTCAAGGTCTAAAAGTTCCAGGGCAAGCACCTCTAACAGATATTCTAGCAGAAGTTCATGTGATAAGCCTAGAGAACATTATAGGGATAGCAGAGATTCTGATAGAGATTCATACAGAAAGTCAAGTAACTGGAGAAAACAAAATGAAGGTAGAGAAAGAAGACATGATACTGAGAGAGAACCAATAGAAGACCCTCCTGCACCAAAGGAGAAGCCTACCGAAATATTGTCTGTACCTCAAGACAAACTAAAAGATACTCAATATCTGAGTGATGACAAACTGAACAAACTGGCTGCTAAGATTGTCAAGGCTGAAATACTTGGAGATGAAAAACTTGTTGCAGAACTTAAATTTAAGTTAGAAGCTGCAAGAGAATACAGGAAGCAGAATCCTGATGCTGGTAAAGAAGATGATGATGACAGAGTTATGTTGATATCCACAAGTGCATCCGGCAACAGTAGACCACTTGCAGCTAGCAGTGAAAAGGGAGACCCAAGGAGTAAAAGTGGTAAAAGAAAGGCAGAAACTCATGTTTCTGGTGAGAGGACAAAGTACTTTGGTGATGATGACAAGTATAATTTAGCACAAATGGTATGTTTATTTTTAGATTTAGACATCCAATATTTGCAATAGTTTTGCCCGGTCATCATTTTGTTAGGATAGGTTTCATCATTATTCATTTTATTCCAGTTTCAACAAGAAAAATATGGAAATAACTATAATGACGAGGCAGAGTTTGCCAAACTCGCTGCTAAACATAAAAATCCAAATGATGATATTGAAGATATTTTCATGGATAAAATATCAAGAAGCAAAGATGCTGCAAAGGAGAGTGAAAATGAGAAACAGCTGGCAATCAACCAGCATGTCAAAATGGAAAGGACTTTAGAAGGATGTGAATATTGTATAGATTCTAAGAACATGTTGAAGCACCTCATGGTTAGCTGTGGAACCAAAGTATATTTGGCACTACCTGCAAGGAAGTCTATTGTCAAAGATCAGTGTATAATAAGTAGTATTCAGCATGCTACTTGCGTTACTTCCATAGATGAAGATGTTTGGGAAGAAATAATGGTAAGGGCTTCAGTAAGGAAACATGTAGTCTTCATGCTGGTTCTAACACATGTACCTACTAATCTAGTTAGCCTGTTGTGGTCCACTACTGAGTAAAAGCTCCATCTGTCTTCACATATGTGCCACATGTATAATTTCATGTCTTATCTGTTCCAGAACTACAGAAAAGCTCTTACTCAGTTCTACAATTCTCAAGGCATGGATGTAGTATTTTATGAAACAGCAACAAAATTACATAAACACCCACATATGACCATCAATTGTGTGCCTCTACCTAGAGATGTAGGTGACATGGCTGCAATATATTTCAAGAAGGCCTTACTTGAATGTGAAGCAGAATGGTCCATGAACAAAAAAGTTGTGGATTTGAAAGGAAAAAATATAAGAAGAGGAATACCAAAAGGGTTGCCATATTTCTGGGTAGATTTTGGCATGGATCCTGGCTATGCTCATGTCATTGAAGACCAACAGCTGTTTCCCATAACCTTTGCCGAGGTAAATGGTTTTGTAACAATATCTAAGTTGCTGCATTTTTCTTTCTAACTTGAAAGTAAACATTTTTAATCAATCATTGCATTTTCCAGGAAGTTATTGCTGGAATTTTGGATTTAGACCACATCTTGTGGAGAAAACCTCAGAAGGAATATGGAGATGTCCAGAGGAAGAAAGTATTGGAGTTTATAAAGGAATGGAAACTCTTTGATCCTGTTAAAACTAAGAATTAACCTCTGATCTCAGGGATGTCATTTAAAAATCATCATTTAGCATCCCTGAGTTCTAATGTTTCAAGATACTTTGAAATACATCATTATACACTAATTTGATTTCATCTCATTTACTGGTCTGGTGTAGGTAGTTTACTGCTTGGCATTTGCAGTCATATTTTTATTTTTATGAAGTCTAAAGCCTTATCTTATTTCAGAATTTTATCTATAATATAAAACTAAGTCGGGTTTTCCTTCCTGACGCTATAACTCCAGAACGCACAAACCGATTTCCACGGTTTTGCATTCATTGGAAAGGTCTCGGGCTCCGTGAGGTTTGTAGCAAACGAAATTCAGGGAAAATGTGGTGCAGACGAAGTTGCGTGGGTCAGCTAGTTATCTATAGAACTTGGCACCCATTTAGATCTCAATTCTTTTTTCGCTACACCCTATTATTAGTTGAACTTGGCTCCTATTTTCACATTTTTGTTTTTGGTGGGATCCTATTTTCATGAAGGCTCTATGAAACTCGATGTGGATATTTTTAGTAAAACAAGCATTATGATACTAACAATGTATTAAAGTCATGATTTGTTCTCTTCTTTCAGCATTTCTTCTATTAATTTTTGTCTTTCTGCTGCTTGTCTCATTTTTGTAAGAACTAGGGATTCATAATCTCTATCAGAGATCACTGATGGACCAGTAACATCCTTCTTTGTTGTCAAAACTGGCCTCTCATTTACCCACTTTAATTCTAACGGATTTTCTGGTAAACCTGGAAAACAAATGAGGTATAGTTTATTAAGAATGCTAACAAAATATAATTAAACTAACAATGTAAGTTCCCTTATTTACAAAGGGACTTCATTAATATTAAAACATGTGCCTACTGTAACATCTAGTACCTAGCTCTATTTTGGTACAAAACACAATGGTATTTTCAATTTACCTTTCTCAAGCTCTAGAGCCAGTTCTGATGCTTCTTTACTTGCAAATTCCACCAATGCACTCCCTTTTTTCTTTGGAGATACAATTAATGCCAAAATATCACCATATTTCTTCAAGAATCTTCTAAGAGTAGCTTCATCATAACCACCATTGGTTGAGTTGTTTTTGTCTGCTTTCCACTTAATCTTAATTCTGTTGAGGCTTGAATCCCACACAGGCTGAGTCATAATACCCATAGTTCTTTTTATTTCCTCTTTCATTCTTTGCTGTTCTTCTATCAATAGCCTGTTGCCTTCTCTTTGCAGTCTCTCAATTTCTGCAGCTAGTTTTTGTTCATCTGTGAGGTTAGAAGTTCCCGACCCGGCTTCTCTTTCCCGCCTTTCCAAATCCTCTTTTAATTTTTGCCTCTTACTGTCTAACTCTTGATGCCGTAGTTTTGCTGCAGCCTTAGCTCTTAGTACTTTGTCGTATGCGGCCCTAGCAGAAACATCACATAATATTTCTAAAGCCTGCGATAATTCGTGGAAAGTCTCGGCAGCTTTGGGATCGTCAGGATTTTTATCAGGATGGCATTTTAACGCTTTCTTTCGGTATGCTTTTTTGATCTGAAAACAATATAGAAATCCGTGTTAAATCGAAATGAATAGAGCAAGAGTAGCAACGCATTGAAAAATAGCTTATATTAGTAAGAAATAATTATTTGAAAAATGCTTACCTCTGGTTCTGTTGCTGTTATTGGAACATCGAGCACGGCGTACAAGTCAACATCTTCGATATTTTTTGGTGCCATGACGGATAACGTATATTGACTTTGGTATCGTGATAAATAAATCAGATTTTTCATAAATTATTAAATTAAAACAGTGAAACTAGTTTTGCATTTCACAATTCACAACAAGACGTCATTTCAAAATTGATATTTTGACAATGACATATATCTGTATTTATGTCACTGACACTGACATGTCTGACATAAATCGGCAGAATATAAACTCTAGGCTAGTCATAGAAAATAATTCATCAGTGTTTTCTGTTTTCTGATGCTGCCTCCACACACTTGGTAAATAATGCCAAATAGCGTACACCTAACAACAAAAATGAACGTGTGGATAGGTGATTGCTGATTGTATAATTATGTGTTTGCAAATGATCGGCAAAGTCGGCATCGGTGTCGGTTTTAGTGCACAAATCAAAGACGTTTGTTCAGTTTGTGTAGTGTAGATACGCCCTTTTTTTCTAAT
Organism: Ceramica pisi; assembly: GCA_963859965.1. Classification (NCBI taxonomy): domain Eukaryota; kingdom Metazoa; phylum Arthropoda; class Insecta; order Lepidoptera; family Noctuidae; genus Ceramica; species Ceramica pisi. The sequence continues at coordinate 11,432,396 of OY982539.1, forward strand.
GGCGGTAGTTATGTAGTTTTTTTTTTGCACTAGCTCATATATATATATGTGGATAAAGATGGGCGTTGAATTAACGAACTAGTTAATTCAATGGTCTAAGTCAAAGACTATTAAACCACTTGACTGCGCATACAGTGCCCCGACGCACGAAAACTATTAGTGTTTTTGCTCAGATGTTAGTCAGCGGCACTAGTAACCATTTTAGTTGTGACCAATTGTTAGACCTGTGGGCATGCTAAGTTTTTACAAATCGTTTTAATTTTTATGCAATTTATAACGCATAAAAATGCCTTCATACCCGGTGAATTTGTGTGGGAAACATTCCAAGACCTTTTGTTACAAAAATGATGGCATAACTTTTCATCGGAGAGTAAAGACTACGCAAAATATTTTTGATTTGAATCAGATGATGAGCCACTGCAGGGGTCTATATAAAATGGTGGTTAGGTGAACGAGCACACTGTGAGAAGCGCGCGTTGATGTCTTTTGGAAAAGTCTCTTTCTTTCATTAGGAAATACTTATATTTTTATCTCTTTCTTCCCCTTTGTATTTTTATCGTAAAAATCTGTGCTGTTACGTTTAATGATTGAAGTCGATTTATCGATGATCATAAAATTACAACTAATACAATTTTTAATCAATTCACATACTTACATTAAACACGTAACTACTTTTAAACGACATTAAAAATAGGAGGTGGGTCTCAGATTTTTCATCTGTGTGTTTGACATACATGTTTTCATTTTAGATTTTCGAAGATTTCAGAATTAAAATAAAAGTGGAAAGATAAGGTTAATAGGGAAACTTTATTTAAACAAGATATAGCGCTGTTTGTTTGGATTGAGTATTTTTATAATGTTAAAATCCATTTTATCGATATCGACTATTTTCCTTTAATCAAGTAGTGCCACCACTAACCATAGGCTACCTATGCAACTTGACCTTGAACGGACCAATTGCAGCCGCGCGTTGTTCCTCGTCCCCCGGCCCGCTGTAGTGAGCCGCGTACTTAGAAGAAATCGGCCTATACGCTCTCTAGTGGATATATACTCTATGGTCTAAGTCCATTGAACGGTGCGACGGGTCACCGATTGTCAACGGACTAGTTGAATTCGTAGACGGCTAAACTAAGACGCCACTACGTTCATGTCGACTTTTAATGCGACGAGTCGACGACCGACGCGTGAACTAAGTCAAGTAGTACAAGTTCATTCGCTCGAAAACTAACAACAACGAACGATCAACGAGCTTTTTATGTTTTGTCTCTAACTAACTCCAGATAAGAAGGATATTTCTATGGGGCGAAGTAAACCGGTTTGTACCTGCTTGTTTACGTTCGCATCTAAGCCTGGTAAATTATGACAGGAAGTTCAAATATTAACTGAGGTATTAAACCACATTTAATAAAAGTAACGAGACGCTACGCTACACTAGTCTACCTACAAACTATGTTGAACGGTGTAGCCGTCGCGTGAAGACGTCGCTCGTCTCATCGTTGCGTCGTCACAAAGTTAACGAAGTTTACGACGAATTTAACTACTTAGATGATCGACTAGTCGATGAACGGAAATAATAATGCCAGCCATAAGTTTTATACGTAAATTCAAGATGGCTGGACACAGATTTTTGCATTTTTCTACTAAACCACTGTACTTATCACAAAACTTTTAGCTCGGTGCCCGTCACAAATTTATGTGACGCCCGTTGATATGCAAAAAGCCGTCAAAATCACTTCCGTTACCGAGATTGAGAGACCAGCGAAAAGTGGTTTTTCAAGATGGCTGGACACGTTTTCGATCGATTGTCTAAGATTCTGTAGCGTCACAAATTCTGAAATAAGGGTGTTTAGCCGTCACATAAAGTGACCTATTGACCTAGTTAAATGCAAGCTATTTTGAAGATTTGTCCAGCCAACCTGGAGGGCAATCGCGCTAATAAAATTCGGTTGGAACGCAACTGAACTGTAGCCATTTCACAACTTTTTTAAACATTCCGTATCGCGCTAAACGTTTGACAGAAACTTGGAACGCAACTGCATCACAACTGTAACGTTACCGCTGTCAAACAAAAAGTTGAAACAGTGCTACTTTTTCGTGACTTTTTCTCAATCGTTCGCGTTGTGTTGTTTGGATTTTGAAGGAAAATACGAAAATATTTGTAAAGGTTACGATATAGTTTTGACGCAAGTTTGGTTGAAGTTTTAATTAAACTTTAGCGCGATACCAAACTCCTTACAGGTGAATCGAAATTAGATCATAACTAAAACTGAATTGGAAACGAATTGCAAGCGGACCTAAACTTTTAAAATTAGCGCGATTGGCCTCCAGAGTCACATGGACGGTCTAGTATCGTTAACCATAAAAACGTCGACGACCCATCTCTACATGTGGATGCCGGATGCCGTGTTTGTGTTGGGTTGGGTATTTTTTTTGTAGGCATGTCCTCCAACAGTTTAAAAAGCGCCGTCCACAGTTCCACACATATCCAGGTTCCCTCCATTCCTGACGGGAAGGATTCGGTTACATACGATTTGTACGAACTTTCTTTATCTCCATCCCGTTCTCTGTCCCGTCAGGGACAGGAACCCGGATGTGTGTGAACCGCGCTTTGGTCGATTTTATATTTACCGTCCATAGATAGTATATATTTCAAAATTTTCTAAGCTTTTCTTACATAATCTGTTTTATAACCTCTGTTTAACTGTCAGTCTGGTGATACTTTGTTATTAAATATATTATTTTATGAAAATTACATACAAAAGAATACATAAGCGAGCTCTATTAAAATGTTTTCAAATTGTTTAAGTTAGTGTTTTTTTTTTTCAATGGCTATTTTTTTTTCCTACAGAGAAGTACTGCTTCTGTACTATTCTGTAAAGTGTAAAAGATTTCAAGAATATTCGTATTTTTCAGAACACCGTGCGCTTATACGTACTGTGCCTTTGTTACGATATAATTCCACTGCCACAGAACCTGTTGTTTCGCCTGTATCGGCTGTGTCTGAAGGTAAATATTACTAACCTATCTTGATTTTTCATTGGGTCATATACCTACTTAAATTATTCTATTTATTTATTTATTTATCTATTTGCTTACGTATACACAATACAAATTAGTAGGCATGCATTAAAATTTCATGTCAAAGTATTTGTACATGCACCCTGTAAGGGCACTGCAAATTTTTGTCAAATAATGATAAGTTGGTAAGAATATGTAGGTTATACTCATTCTCGATACAATTCAATTCAATTCAATTTTAAACTCAATTCTACATTACATTTCCAATTCAATTTTACAATTTACAATACATTAAAACATGTCATTAAAAATATTTTGATTATTAATGTCATACAATTGTCATATATTTTAGTCAAAATAATAATAGTACTTAATTTAAAAATATTATTAATACAGTACAGTTATTCTTTGTTTCATAATTACCTACGTCAGCATATTACAATGTCAAATAATTCTAAGTTTGTCAGTTTTAAATTCGTCAACGGTATAGTAAGCCTTCTTTATTAACAGAGATTTCAACTGCTTATAAAATATTGAGTCCTTTGTTAGGGATTTTAAATTTTCCGGTAACTTGTTATAAATATTTACTAATCTTGAATATGGACTTTTTCCGATGAATTTTAACGTCGTCATTGGTAATATTAGTCTATTCTTATTTCGTCGGTTATAGTTTGCGTAGACTTCGTCATTTGATTTAAAAAGGTGCCGATTTTTCCGAACAAATATGCAACCCTGGAGAATATAAATAGCTGGCAATGTTAGAATTCGCTGCTTGATAAAATGTGGCCTACAACTGTCTCGCTGATCTATGTTCATTAGTATCCTTAAACATTTCTTCTGTTGAATGAAGAGGTCAAGAAAGTCGATACTTTCTCCCCACAAAATAATGCCATAGTTCAGCCAAGAGTAGGCGTACGCATAATAAGCCGATAGGGCGGTTCTGTAATCTGTGTTACGTTTCAACACGCTTAATGCATATATAAATCGAGACAGTTTAGCACTAGTACATTCTATATGTTTCTTCCAATTTAAATTTGAGTCTATCGTTAATCCTAAAAGTGTGAATTCATTTACTTCTTCTAATTTAAGTTGTTGCGTTAGTATATTCAGTTTTAGCATAAATATATACGTAAGGAATAGTTGATATTTAAATATTAATTTGATCTACATTTGTACCAGAGTGATGCGATACTGCCTCCGAATAAGGTATAGGCATAGGTTAAACATATTACGATAATAGGTCAGTATAGGGTCGTCTTAGAGGCGGAGTTCGATAATAATCTTTTATTGTAGTATATGAACCAAATTATTGGCTTAACTAAAATTGTAACATAGAATTGTAACTAGACATTCTATATTACAATGCGTGTAGTGATAAATATTGTCAACTCAGTAAATACTATATTTGTATACAATACAAATACAAAATCCTTTATTTCAAATAGACCAGTTACAGGCACTTTTGAATAGTCAAGTTCTGTCAGTCAAATAAATGAAGCTAATCCTGCCGCGCTAGCGACAAGAGCAGCGGGTTGCTCTGCAACATAACACACCCACTGACCCCATCTCCAGCGCAGCAGTTGCATGTTCCAAAGAGTAGATCCTGTGGAGAAGAACGTGCAAGAAACTACATGGACACTCTTTTAAACCAGTTGTCATTGTTTACAAAATGATGGTTACATTCGTTGCGAAATAATTTATGACTAAAATTATACAATGCAAAAGAGAATGAGTCTAACAGTGCAAAGATAGTCTTACAATCTTCAGCAGGTCCAACAATGTTTTCACATGTTCATCAAAGTTTGGGCACTTTAGTCGCTGTGGAGCGGACCAGCATTGAGCCAAGCATTTTTATCATCAATGTATTCCCCTAATTTATAATATGCTTGCTTGCATAGTGTGCGTTTTATACAATTTTTAAATTTTGTCTCATTCAGTTCTAATATATGTGGCGGTATTTTGTTATAACACTTTAAACAGTATCCCATAAAAGATGTTGCTACTTTAGCAAGTCTGAAACCTGGTTGAATTAATTGGTTCCTATTTCTAGTAACATAGTTATGTCTGTCGCCTCGTTTACTGAAAAGATGTAGATTTTTTCTAACGTACATGATATTTTCATAAATATATTGACAAGGGACCGTCATGATGTTAATTTCTTTAAACAGTTCCCTTAGAGAATCTCGCCGGCGGAGATGGTAAATAGCTCTGATGGCTCTTTTCTGCAAAATGAAAATAGACTCGATGTCCGCAGCCCGTCCCCATAGTAAAATACCGTAAGACATTATACTGTGAAAGTAGCTAAAATAGACTAGTCTCGCGGTTTCAACATCTGTAAACTGGCGAATTTTTCTTACAGCATATGCTGCTGAACTTAACCTTCCTGCAAGAGATGTTAAATGAGGACCCCATTGTAGCCTTGAGTCTAGCTTAATCCCCAGGAAAACTGTTTCTTCGACGAATTCTAGTTTCTCCCCGTTCAATATTAAGTCACAATTATTACTTTTGACATTTGGTAAAGTGAATCGAATGCACTTCGTTTTTTTCTCATTTAATACTAAATTATTAGCTGTGAACCAATCATGTACCTGCATTAGGGCGTTATTTACAACGTCGAGATTGTTTGCATGTCTATTTACTTTAAAAATCAAAGATGTATCGTCAGCAAACAACACCATATTGAGTTTATTTTCTAAAATATAGGGCAAATCATTTATATAAACTAGAAACAAGAAAGGACCCAAAATTGAGCCTTGTGGTACCCCCATTTTCACGATTAATCCTGTTGAATTGTTGCCGTTTATATGAACTAGCTGCTGTCTATCATTCAAATACGATTTTACTAAGTTCAAGGCTGTTTTGCTTAGTCCGTAATGCTCTAGTTTCAGGAGTAATGTTTCATGGCTCACAAAATCAAACGCCTTCGACAGGTCGCAGAAGATACCTATGGCATCTTGCGCCTCTTCCCACGCATTAAAGATATGTTTTAATAACGTTACACCAGCGTCAGTTGTACAACGCCCCTTGGTGAAACCGTACTGTTTGTTGTGTAAGATACTATTCTCGTTAAAGTGACTGAGCATTTGATTCAGCATAACCTTTTCAAACACTTTGCTGAAGACCGGCAACACAGAGACGGGTCTATAGTTATTACTATCTTTACTGTCCCCGGATTTGAATAAAGGAATTACTTTACTGTATTTCATGAGGTCCGGGAAAACCCCTTGATCTACACACATATTGAATATAAAAGCTAAATACGGCGCTATGGTGTTAATAATGGAGGCACAAACCTTTACAGACATACCCCATAGATCTTCTGTCAATTTGATCTTTATTTGATTAAAAGCTTTTATTATTACATTTGGGGTTATATGCTCAAAGTTAAACTCAATCGGGCAGGCTGAAACGTTCGCTTTCAATAATTCAACAGAAAGTGAGGGCGAGGAGTTTAAGGTTTCAGTAGTTTTGATTGGAATACTGGTAAAGAAATTTACAAATTCTTCAGCGACTTTTTTGTTTTCGCTTATGAGTCCACGTGAAGTCCGCAGTGTATAATCATTATTATGTTTTTTGTTCCTGTTCGTTTCATTATTGATAATTTTCCAAACCGTTTTAATTTTATTTTCTGCTGATTTAACCTTGTTGCTTATGTATAAGGCCTTTGCTGCATTACAAGTATTCCTAAAAATTTTTGAGTAACTAGCAACATACTTATTAAATGTTTCAGTGTTGATAAAAGGCTTAAGGCCATAAAGTTCGTAAAGTCTTTCTCTACTTTTTCTGACTCCTTTAGTTGCCCAGTCACTAAATACAAATTTAGGGCATATAGTTCTAGTTTTTTGCTTAAAAGTGGCATTGAACTCTGTTTGTACTAGTGAAAAAAATTATTTGTACAAAATATTACCGTTGTTCATTGTGAAGCTCTGGTCACTTAACTTACTGATTAAAGTGCTATTAAATTTATTTAATTTGCCGGTTGTAATTGGCCTGGATTGTATCTGCACTTTTTGCATTGGCATGTTGGACTCAAAAGATACTGTTAGTCCACTATGATCAGAAGGCAGACAATTAACAACAGCTTTGTCTATGCAGTCACAGCTACAAAAAACGTTATCAATACATGTAGCAGTATTAATAGTTACACGGGTTGGTTCTTTGAACATGTTTGACAAATTGAATGATTTAAATAGACATAAATATCTTAACCCTATTCTTGGTACTGTATACAATTCGATACGCTGTCCTTTTCAAAAATCTAGACACAAACTGAGATATATTTTTAAAACTTTTATTATTTTAGGGGATGCAAATTATAATTACATTTTTACTAAAAACGTTGTTTCACTATTAGTAACACTAAGAAAGTAGTAGACTCCAAGATGGCGAACTGAAATAACGCGTCTACGCATCGCAAGGTAAGAAAAATCATTTTAAATTGTATTTTGCAATAATTTTAACCATAAGTGATATAGTTTGAATAGCTTAGAATATTTTACAAATCTGTATTCTATTTTGGTTGATCAAAATCGATTGTAACTATATTTTATTCACTGGTTTTTTCGAGTGTATCAGATCTGAAACATTGCCAGATAACCAATATTATAGATATTTTTGACTATGTATCTAATAAGTGACATTGTCCGAGGTGTGTACGGATACATTTATTAAGTTAGTATATATATTTTATCATTACAGGTGGTTGGTCAACTAACTATGCAGCAACAAAATAGAGCTCGACAACTTGTGGCTCGTGTACCGAAGCCGGGGGCAAAATCTGATTTGGACGAAAGTGAATCATCGGGAGATGAACTCCAGTATTACGTAGGTCCAGCGAACTTCGACAGTAGTTCACCACCGCTCTCATTACCATCTTCGATGGAAAACCTCCATCTATTATCAGATGACTTTTATACATGTTGTGTATGTGTATTGCTTTTATATAGGCGTGATAAAAAAGCTAGGCATGATACCAAAAAACAGAAATCACTAAAAACATTTAGAATAGAAATATTCGAAAGCCTACGCAAATTTGAACGAACTGACACAAGCGATATCGGTAGACATGCAGGATGCGGTAATGCATTTGCATGAAAACAGGAAGAGTGGGACTGCATTCTGCATCCAAGCCTCGATTTTTGCCTCGCGGAAAACTAAATATTTTTCCTACCATTTTAATTTTTACTTCTTAGAGTGGTAATCTAAGAAACAATTACTTTCGGGCAATAAGCACAACCGTATTTTACATTTCTGGCAAAAGAATTTCGTCTGTCCTTTTGTGCAGTACATACACCTTACACTGGTAATTATTATTTTGGGAAAATGGCCAACCTGGTCATATCGCACAGCATCTGGGGGTCTTTCAGCTACTGGTTTCTGTATCGTAGCTATTGAGCTGGGGAGGTCTACCGATATCGCTTGTCTCAGTTCGTTCAAATTTGCGTAGGCTTTCGAATATTTCTATTCTAAATGTTTTTTAGTGACTTCTGTTTTTTGGTATCATGCCTAGCTTTTTTATCACGCCTATATAAAAGCAATACACATACACAACATGTATAAAAGTCATCTGATAATAGACGGAGGTTTTCCATCGAAGATGGTAATGAGAGCGGTGGTGAACTACTGTAGGAGTTCGCTGGGCCTACGTAATACTGGAGTTCATGTTCATTAATGTCATGGATTTCCGCTGATTCCATAACTTAGTAAAAATTTGTAATTAGTAATAAAATGAATCTCATGAGACTGATATTTAAACTTACGTAATAAGTAGTAATGTATAAAATTGATCTCATTTTATTCATATGTAAGACTCATTAATTAGATAAAACTTAAAGGCTGATTGTGACTGATAATTATGTTGACTTTTAGAAGGTTTTATTTGGTACTTGTTGATAATGAAAACAGAATTTGTATTATTTTTATTTTTCCTATTCTAAGCAATGTGTCAAATATGATACATAGTTTTTTTTCTATTGATTATTATGAACCTAGCAATGTGCCTAATGTGATACATACAATAAAACGTAAACTAAACAATTATAATTTTTCTTATTATTTTTTGCCTTTCCAGTGAACACCTAGGAACACAATTCAGGCATTATTTTTCAAAAATTCTGAAAAAAAAATCTCTGCCAAGAATAGGGTTAAAAGAGTAAGCCAATGAAATCTTGGCCCTTATTGAAACCCTGAATTAATCACTCTAACAATGTGTTACATATTTTTATCATTTTATTTTCAGATCAAGCAGCCAAGAAACAGATTTTGGATCATCCTGATTATTTTAGTGTTCACAACCTTTTTACAGTGAAAGATTTATTTGATGCAAGAGTTCACTATGGACACAAGGAGGGTTCACTTAATGATTTCATGAGACCTTACATTTATGGGTCCAGACTTGGGCATTTAATATTTGATTTAGACATTACTGCAGAACACTTAAGAAAAGCACTCAACTTTACAGCACATATTGCATACAGAGGAGGCATCATTTGTTTTTTCAACCGAAATGCCCTGAACTCACACTTGGTTGAAAGGACTGCACAGGAATGTGGAGAATATGCACACACAAGATTCTGGAGAGGAGGGATCTTCACAAATGCAAATCAACAATTTGGTGCAGTGACAAGGTTGCCTGATTTATGTATATTTTTAAACACACAGAATAATATACTCAACCAACATACAGCTGTCAGAGACAGTGCTAAAATGTTGATACCAACTATTGGTGTGGTGGACACCAACTGTAACCCCAACCTCATCACCTACCCAGTTCCCGGCAATGATGATACTCCAGCTGCCATAGAACTTTACTGTAAATTATTTAAAGCTGCCATACTTAGAGGCAAAGAAGAGAGGATGAAATTTTTACAAGAAAACAACTAAAAGGTTTGTTTATAAGGAGAAAGTGTAATTAAAATAGTTATTAAAAATATAATATTTTATTTCAATATAACTGGTTACTAAATTATGTATCACATATTGGCACATACAAATACCTAAGGATAAAATAATCATGTGATATTATGGTCCCAATATTTTAATCACCAATACATTTCTAAAACGAAGTGAATGCCACTGTTGTTATTTAACTTGAAACATTATTTACATACATTGGTTTCTCAAACTTATGTATGGGCATTAAGATTTAGGAAATTTAAAACAACATTAAAAATCATCAATAGCATAATAAACAATAACAATTTTCAAACATATTTTCTTAGGTATTATTACTAATATAGGTACATAGGTAAAGCAATTTTCAACTAAGTTTACTATGCATGATCTGCAATCATAATAATTACAAAATGTTATGAATAAAATCGATCAATTTGAAAAATTATAAAACTATCAGAATAAAGTTTGATTTATATAAAAATAACAAAAATATATTTAAGTTTGCCATAATTTGTCCATGTCTCTAAATTGTTCAGTTTTCAATCTTCTGGAACTTTGTTACAGCCTCAAGTTTTGTCTGTTGGAATAACAAAGCAAACAGCCTGATAGTTTTGGATAGGATGCAAGAATTTGATTGATTAGTCTGTTATTAATTTAAAAAAAATCATTGAAATTGAAGTAGTATTTAGGCCAGAGACAATATAGATGAAAGCCAGTTCAGAGTCAACCCAGAAGAACCTTCCTCATCATGTGTGGATGAGGATTGTTGTCCACCTCGCGACTCTCCCAGCTTCCAGTAATGCACTTAGAACTGCACAGGTACTGTAGAAGCGGAATGCGGTATTTGCCACAGAAATCAACGAACTTAATATGCTCCACGCGATTGTCGAAGAAGACACCTGCAATCAGAATAAATTAATATTTACAAACTTTTTGTGATAGATAGTGTTTTTCTCGCTAATAAGAGGTGGTGGAATCTATACTAATATTATAAAGCTGAAGAGTTTGTTTGTCTGAACGCACTAGTCTCAGGAAATACTGGTCCGATTTGAAAAATTCTTTCAGTTTTAGATGTGTGCGTTCGCCCAGCGGAATGTTGTTGAATTAAAAGATTTTAATTATGCAGATATTTAGTGTATGACGTCGTATAATTGTGTATGGTATAAAAAAATTTGTGCACGCAGCCATTGTGGAGAAATTCACCAAAAACTGATTCCGCTGGGCGAACGTTGTCCTGGCGGAACTTTTTTTAATCCATAGACTTTAGAAGAAAAGAGATGTGTCCAAAAATTAGTGTGTATTTGTGTGTAATTGTGTATGTATGAATAAAATTAGTGCATGCATAAACTTCGGAGAAATTCAAGTTTCCGCTACGCGAACGTTTGGCCATTACCTAGTTTTCATATAAAGCGCTTACATAGAGAGCTGTAGATTTTTACATAAGTTGTTTTGAATTTGTTTATATTTGTTTAAAAAACAGATTTAGAAAAAATCGTAGGGCTTAAAAGATAAAAATATAAACGTAAAATACGCTTATTAGGTCTTAGTTCTTAAAGTATGCACTTTGGGGTCTAGATTTTCACGTTTATACAAACCTTGTAAGTGTCTGCAACATGTTGCCAAGTATCAATGATGTTCCGTTAGTAATTAAAGAGTTATAGGACAATTTACCATGAATTGATCACTGTTTACAAAGCAGTCAAATATCACGACGTTCTAAAGGAATTGCATGGTAAAATGTATGCCAATAATTAGTGTATTCATTCAACTATTCACATGCAAAATTTCATGTCATTAAATTCAGTAATTAAAGAAAAACAATTATAATACTGACGAAGCATCGAAAACCTACATAACCCGACCAAGTTCGGATGGCTACAAAAAAGCGGCCGTGCCATATATCTTAGAAACGTTCTTAACCTTGCAATATAGTATTTATTAATATGGTGCAGTTACGTACACAAGCGTTAGGAAAAAATAAAACAATTGCATTTCTTGAATGAAAATTATTTTTTTAATAATAACGCCACTATCTACGATAAAAATAAATCTTCAATTAACAAGTACTTCTCTATTTAAACATTCGAGTACAAAAATATTTTTAATTACATATAATACTTAATTATGTAAGTAGGTAATTATGATAACGTTAACAAACGCTTGCAACGACAGCAATAGACTTAAATGTGTTTTAACTAAAATAGGTTTAATAAACGATTATGAATATAAGGGTAAGTATAATATTTCGAGCTTCAATAAAAATTAAAATCACATCACTTAACTAGACTATTCAGTTGTTTAGATTTGATCAACATTAAAAAAGTGCTTATAAACTAAAACATTGGTATAAAAAAGGTATTTACAAGAAAATATTCTTAAATGAGTAGCACATACAGTAAATAACCTCAACATACATAAGTCACTACCAGTACAACGGTATACATCAATTAAAAAATCGATTCAAGAAGTAGTTTTTTTTTAAGTTATTAGATTGTTTGATCCACTAAAGTTGCAAAGGGGAACGCTCGTGCATGCCTAGTCCATTGGTTAAATAGTGTAATAAGCTACAATATGATAAATATTTACCTAAACAGTAGTAGGTACTTACATGTGGTAATTATTTAATTTCCCTAAGGGGTCTATACTTAGTTAGAATCCTGATCCGTGAAATCTTCAATAGAAATTAGCTGTATGAATTTTATTTGTCTTAAATAATAGGTATATCTAGATTATATCTAAAGTCTCAAAAGCATACTTAAATAAAGTACCTACGTAAATAGTACCTACTTTCTGTCATAGTCAAATACATTTAAAAAAGTAGGTGTACAAAAATAAATGACATTATTATATCGAAACAACAATTATTGTGTTATCACCTATACCAATTCAATACCGATATTATACTGTAAATTTTGGGATGTTACCTAAATATATTGTACGGCCGCTTTTTTGTAGCTATTCGAACTTGGTCGGGTTATGTAGGTTTTCGATGCTTCGTCAGTATTATAATTGTTTTTCTTTAATTACTGAATTTAATGACATGAAATTTTGCATGTGAATAGTTGAATGAATACACTAATTATTGGCATACATTTTACCATGCAATTCCTTTAGAACGTCGTGATATTTGACTGCTTTGTAAACAGTGATCAATTCATGGTAAATTGTCCTATAACTCTTTAATTACTAACGGAACATCATTGATACTTGGCAACATGTTGCAGACACTTACAAGGTTTGTATAAACGTGAAAATCTAGACCCCAAAGTGCATACTTTAAGAACTAAGACCTAATAAGCGTATTTTACGTTTATATTTTTATCTTTTAAGCCCTACATTTTTTTCTAAATCTGTTTTTTAAACAAATATAAACAAATTCAAAACAACTTATGTAAAAATCTACAGCTCTCTATGTAAGCGCTTTATATGAAAACTAGGTAATGGCCAAACGTTCGCGTAGCGGAAACTTGAATTTCTCCGAAGTTTATGCATGCACTAATTTTATTCATACATACACAATTACACACAAATACACACTAATTTTTGGACACATCTCTTTTCTTCTAAAGTCTATGGATTAAAAAAAGTTCCGCCAGGACAACGTTCGCCCAGCGGAATCAGTTTTTGGTGAATTTCTCCACAATGGCTGCGTGCACAAATTTTTTTATACCATACACAATTATACGACGTCATACACTAAATATCTGCATAATTAAAATCTTTTAATTCAACAACATTCCGCTGGGCGAACGCACACGTTTTAGATAGCCCATTTATCGAAGAAGGCTATAGGCTAGGCCATATCATCACGCTAGACTAATAGTATCCGAGCATTAATGGAAAATGTGACGCAGACAAAGTTGCGTGGGTCAGCAGAGTAATATAATAATTTTTCAGCAGAAAACTATTGTTGGTAAACTCTTATACCTACATACGAGTATGTAAGCCCTCTTCTAGCATCTCTCAACAAGCAGTCTACACTTTTCGCATTCAATGGATTCCCCCGACCTTAATTTGCTTATATTTATACACGCTGCTCTACCGATACTAGGTAGCTGCTCGCTCCCTAGAGGCAATCTGTTTGCGCCCCACCCTTTTTAAAGAAATTTTGTTCTTTTGTTTGTTGCTCGTGCTGAGAGTTCTTTATTTTAAGAATTGATTAGGTACGGCCGGTAAACTCAGATTATTATAATTATTTTATATTAGATATTTTATATGTATTTCATGTGTTGAGGTTCCTATGACCGTAAGTTTTATAATAAGTCAGGCTTTGCAAAATGAAGCCAGCAGTATTTAGTTGTAATAAAAACTGCGGTCCCCAGCTCCTCAATGCGCTAGATGGCTAGAAAACTATAGCACTCGAGACTTGGTTGTTGATTGTAACGTAACCACGTGTATAACCAGGAATCTAAAATGGCAGTCCTTATCATGTTTTCTCGCTTGCACACTAGTGCCGTCTATACTCACTCTCGCGCGTACCGTAGGCAGAAAAAATCATCAGTCTTTTATTTAAATTTATGTGCTGTTTTTGTACAATACATTTTTACCAACATCTTTTTAGGATCCTCCTTTTGTTTTATGTTGTCAGGTGTTCAGAAACGGAAAATTCATCCTGAATAAATTACTTACTGTTTTCGACGAAAACTACAATAACAATCTTATAATAATAGATTGCTCCACGTGCCTTTCGATTTTCAACTTTAAGAGCGTGTATTCCGTCCACTAGCGCCGCCAATCGTTTTTTATTTTTTGTGGTAAATTTAAGACACGTAGATAAAAAACCGCTCTGTAGTGCACTGAAGAAATGTATTTATTATGTTTTGAGAGGTATGTTTTGTACTTTAGAACATAAATAGTTGCCAAAGTCGATATTTTTGCTAAAAGTGGCCACTTTTAGCAATAATTGCCGTTTTGGCTATTTAGCCATGAGTTATGTATTAAAAATAGCTGTCAAAAAATAATAGATACATTTCTTAATTGCACTACAGAGCGGTTTTTTATCTACGTGTCTTAAATTTACCACAATTAATAAAAAACGATTGGTGGCGCTAGTGGACGGAATAGATAAGCCACTAGCAGGAGCTAGTTTGAAAAATACGACCCGGTCATGTTTTTATTATTTAATTTGAGAAATGTCTTGAAAAATTTATTTGTCAACTGTACTATCTGTCAACGCAAGTACAAGACGCCATTTAAGATTCCTTTCTTTAATGCATCGGCTTATAACCGATTTAACGAGGGCTACGGCAAGGTCGCTCTGTCTTGATGCCATTATCATGAGAACCGACATCGTGATCACTAACATCCGATCATTTATTAGGGTTCCGGACCCAGAGGGTAAACAACGGAACCGTTAAAGTAGGTATACTGTGGAGTTTTGTCACTTTTGCCCTACATAAGTATGACTTAAATATAACTGACGAAATGTTGGTAGGTGTACTAGAGGATCCCTCTGCTACACCCTTCGGGGAATACAGGCGTGATGAAATGTTAGGTGTTACGTTTTCCCCGCCTTGAATTCATTCTGTCATCTGCATGTTGTTTCTGCTAGCCCCGGGGCGTGCAATGGGAGTGCATAAATATAAATACTGATACTTCAAATTTTAGAGGCATGCTCGCAATAATATTATAATTATCCTTACATAATTATGAAATTAGCGTTTTGTCGTACTGCCCACTTTGATCTGAAATATCTCTTTAAATTCAAATTTATAAATTCATTTAGCTGGTACATTTGAGTTTTGAAAACAGTCATTACCTAATTTGTTTTTTCCTCATTATTTTTTCTTTGGCGTCGCTTATTACCGCACAATGGAAAACATGAAATAGGTATCGGTATATTTACGAGTACTAGTTCTACCGTGGCACCCCAAGTAACACAGTCTTGTAGGTTTAAAGCAAATCTGTCTATTGACAGTCTCTTCATGGTTAATCTTTAGATAGGGGCTTTCTAAAGATGGTTTCAATAAAGAAAATGTATTCTTATAGAGTTTTTTTCTCAACCTCGATTGTTTTTAGAGCATTTGTTCTATAGCACACTTATTTTAAGTACGTTTATAGGTATATAAAAAGTTTTAAGATAAAATGCTCTACAAATAGTCAATAATGCCTAAAGGTACCTAACTTGAAGTAATTTTATAGATAAGATGATATATTTTAAGATAAAATATTCTATTTTAGCTATTGGTACTCTTATCTTTGTTTATAAAGAGACTTAAGTCTCGATAAAATCGTTTAATACTTAGATACATTTAGTTTGTCTAAAAAAATGATAGTCAAAACGTGTTTTTAGTGGTTTTTTTCCTAAAAATGGCTTCATTAAGTGCATTTGTGTTACATATTTAAATTGGATGATTTTATGCAATGGAGACAGTGAAAAAAATTAAAAGGTCTGGTGGCTTTCGTCGAAAAATCGACAAATATTTAAAAAGGAAGAAAAGTGAAGAAGAGTTGCAAAGTAATTCAGATTCAGAATCGAAACTTTCTAGTAACTTTCTCCAAAACGCGGGAAATTGTTCTACGATAGACGATAAAGATAAGACAGAAGATGAAGATACGAGTACAACTGAATTTGCAGACTGCCCTACAACATCACAAAATTATGTTAGTGAGCAGTCCGATTCGGATGAAAACAACACAAATGACGACGACGAAAGTCGATCCAATTGCCTCAAAAGGGATCTGCGCCAGTGGTCAGCAACTCATGCTATAACTCATATAGCCTTGAAGGACTTATTTCAAATAATCAATAATTTTCAACCCGATACTCTACCAAAGGATCCGAGAACATTGTTGCAGAGTCCAAGAACGATTGAAATAAAAAAAATCGGTAATGGCGAATACTGGCATCACGGGCTGAAGAATAATCTCACAAGATATTTTCAAAATTTGACAGAGAACAAAATACTGACAATCGATGTTAACATTGATGGACTACCTACGTATAGAAGCTCGAAAGTGGAATTCTGGCCCATTTTGATAAAAATTATTGAAATGCCATCAATCCCTGTATTGGTGGTTGGTATATATTGCGGAGTAGGCAAACCCTCAGACGTTAATGAATTTTTAATGTCATTTGTTACTGAGGCTTTGGAAATAACTAAAGAGCCAATTAAAATTAACAATTCTCAGCTATCTATAAAAATCAGAGCCTTCATTTGCGATTCTCCTGCCCGAGCATTAATAAAAGGTAAGTTTTTTTTTAAATATTTACTCACTAACATAAAATTTTATTTAGCTAAATTGTTGCTAGTAACTACTTATAGGAATGGATCTAACTCATAAAATCATACATCATCATAATTAGGTACGTCATGTACCTACTTACTTATTATAAAAAAATTGTGATTTGATTTATTTGAACTATCGACTATCCTTAAACTGTCTACTCTACTGTTATTCTTGTAGAAAAAGGCGTTTTAAATAAATAACTGGACTACCTATTAAGTAAAATACGATCATGGTCCGCTAATGTGATCTTTGAAACGGTTTTATTTAAGATAATTTTTATTTCAGGTATTGCAAACTTCAACAGTCAAAACGGGTGTCCAAAATGCACAACAATTGGTGAATATTCGTACGTGTCGCACTGTAACATTTTTCCCAGACACAATTGTCCCCAAAGAACCGATGACGGATTTAGGAATAAAGAATACGGATCGCATCATAAAGTAGATAGCGCCTTGTTAAAATTACCAATAGATATGGTCTTAGATTTTCCCGTTTCGGATTCCCTACATCTCATTGATCTTGGCATTATGAAGAGATGTTTATTAGGCTGGCGGGACGGTTCTTTCAGTGGTTACAAAACTAAATGGCGGGCTGCTGATATTATGAGCATAACATATTGGTTGCAGCAATGCAAGTTACCTGCAGAAATACACCGAGCTGTAAGAGGCCTTGACACTGTTGCTTTTTGGAAAGCTTCAGAGTTTAGAACTTTCTTATATTACCTCGGTATAGTAGTATTACAAAAACATTTGCAGCCTGATGCATACGATCACTTTCTTGTCCTGTTTTGTGCTGTAACTATTTGTTCTTCAGAATCGTACGGACATTTATTAAGTATAGCTCAAGAGTTATTTGATACTTACATTGAATACTACAGAGACATTTATGGAGAAGCACATATGACAAGCAATGTGCACAATTTATGCCATGTTGTAGAGGAAGTGAGAAGATTTGGTGTTTTATCTTCTTTTAATGCATATCCTTTTGAAAATACTCTACATCATATCAAGAGACTGCTAAGAACAGGACATAAACCATTACAACAGGCTGCAAAAAGGATAATTGAAAAAACTTGTATGGAAATTGATACTCACGGAACCTCTTTCAATATTCCAAGACCCAGAAAAAAACTAAAAACATACGATAACTTTGATTATTCTTTATTAAACTTAGAGGTAATTAACAAAACAATTATTTTGTTTCATGATGGTATTGATTTGCAAAATTTTTCTTTAATCAATAATGCCTCAGATTGTTGGTTTTTCACTGAAAATAACGATATAGTGAAATTGAGATGTGTAGTTGCTCACAATAATAACTATTACTTGTTGGGAATAGCTCTAAAAAATAAAAAACCTTTTTTTGAAAGACCGATGTTATCGACACATTTGTATATTTTCTTGAGTGACTTACAGTATGTAGATAACTCCTTACTTTATAATATCAACGAAATTAAATGTAAATTAGTATCTATTAGCTATGACTTAAACAAATCAGTCTTCATACCTTTGACTCATACAATTAAATAATATTATTTTTATCAAAAATAAAGTAGTTACTGATTTTTTTTTGTTTTATTTTACCTACAAGAAGAAAGAATCATAGAAAAAAAGTAGCTACAAGCTTACTGTGCGTGATTTTGTACAGATATGTTTACAGGAATCATTTCCTGAACCTTCTCACATCGAGAGGTAGGTAATTTATATTAAAATATCAAACATATTGATTTGAACTATTGTAAAACTAATTTAGCTTAATAATTATCAAATAACTTACAAATAAGTAACAACATACTAAGATAAAAGTATTCAATAATTGAAACAAAACGCTTACAAAGTAAACCTGCTAAAACAACTTCTCGCAAGGAACATACACCAAAGTATGCTATTATATACTTTACCACCGTCATATGAAGAAAGGCCATAACTATTTTGGAGAGTAGGTACATAAAAAAATAAACACGTTTAGTCACTTTAATCATGACATGTTCAAATGTAGTTATCGCCTTTCTACTTAAGATGGCACTTACTTAAAAGCATCACCACAAATGACGTTTTTAATATTCTAAAACATTCTCAAAAAAAAAAACAAACAAACATTATTTACGACGAAAAAAAACGAATTACCTTTAGATTTTAAGTGGTAAATCCAGAGGTCATTCGTTTTTTTTATAGCAACTGCCTATTTTCCATTAAATTACCATTTGTTCTATGGAACAAAAACAAATTGAGAAAACATTTTCCCTATTTGTACAATAGAACTACATACTAGCTTTTGCTTCTGTTTTTATTTGTCTGTGAATGCACAGAACTAAATGGGAATCGCTTTTCCCAAATCTTCCATGATGAGATATATAAGACGTGAATGAAAAATCCGTTAAAATTTCTGTCGGTGAGTAACCATCTAATCATCAATGTCACAAGACAAGTGGTAGCAAATCAATCTCGAGTGGCCAGTCCACATATCAACTTCAAGAAGTTTATGTACTTAGTTTGTTCTATGGAACAATTTGACACAAAAACGTGACAAACTGTTCTATAGTAGGTACAAATAGGGACAATATTTTCTCAATTTGTTCTATTACGTCATGTTCCATAGAACAAATGAGACCTACCCCCTATTCTTCGTTGTGGACACAGATAAGTTCTACACTGACACTTTTAAAGCTGCTCTCTTTCTTCACCTACTTGGTCTTCGCTTCGATGTCCATGTTCTCCTTCGTTTGCTGCTTGTTTCCTTTCTTCATTAATGTTCTCTGGTTGTTCTTCAATTGCTACTTGTTCTCTTTCTTCATTAAGGGTCTCTTGTTGTTCGTCGTTTACTGCTTGTTCTCTTTCTCCATTATTATTTTCTTGCGGAGATCCTGGTACTGTATTTTGAAGGGAGGGTGCAGAAGTAATTTTTTTGGCCCTATGTTTTGTAGCTGACATTATTTTTGGGTTTATTCTCTGCTTTGCGTTCTTAATTATAGTTTTTAAAAATTTATCGCAGTCTCGCTCTGCAAAATCTTTGTCTGCTTTCCTTACCAAACTCAAAAAACATTTTCTAGTGTTATAGAAATACTTCAGAGGTATCTTATCATTTTTGCGAGAAGTTCCAGTCCATGAACACAACAGAAGCAGATCCCTAGTGAAAAAGTAATCAATTAATTTGTAGCAACAATCCAGTCCTTTTGCTTTTCCCGATGTACCACAAATAAAAACCATAGCAGACAATATTGCCGAAAAATTCTGTTCGTTTTTCAAAAGTTCTTCAAGACCTTCAAGCTCTTGGCGGCTATTCACAGGTTTAATGATAGGACTTACATTAGAAACAGTATCATTTGATGGTATAGCTTTTGATGATAAGTTCATCACATGGGCTAATAACGTGTCAACTGTTGCTTGAAGTTCAGCAAGTTGTCGTTTAACTGCCTTTTGTTCTTCGAATATTTTAATCAGCATATCGTTAGGGATGACAACATTATTTTGCTGGTTTGATGGTAAAGCATTTGTGTTATTCGAAGAAGCTGCGGTGCCCACAGGAAAGGCTAGCTGACTTGGCACAGTGATTAATATTGGTTCATTAGTATATGTACCGACTTGAGGGTCAAAAGTGGCTGGTGTAACACTATCTAAAGAACCGGAAGTAGCTGGTGAAATATAATTTGCAACAGGCGTAACAGCAGAGGATATTCTAGGCCCGCACTGGGATTCAGCTATAGACATTAGACATGAGGTCGTTCCAGTGGGTGACTGAGTGCGAGTTACTTGGACAGAGTCATTATTGATTATCATACTTTGAACAGAAGTCTTAAAAGCTGAATATGGATAGGAACTAGCTGAGGATAGCTTGGGTGATTCATTTCTCCGTTCAAGCTGTAACAAAAACAAATGTTTTATGATCTTCATGTAAGTATCTATTTGAGTAATTATGTAGGTTATCCAAATAAAAAAGTAGTCGTACTAAATAAGCTCAGCTGTTTTTTCGGAAAAGTAATAGTAGTAGTTGTAATGTAATTAGTTATGTAGGAACAATCAAACATTTTGAACGAAAGTTCAAATATAAAATATTGTCACAAAACTACTACATACATCTCCCCTCAAAATACCTACAAAATTACACCTAGCTACTTACCTACCTACGTATATTGTGGCACCTTATCAAAGAATTAACTGTAACGTATATTCATAAAAATACAAGTGTAGGAATTGTATCAATTTATTAAAAAAAATACTTGTAAATATATAAAAAAAAAAAAAACATACAGCCGAATTGATAACCTCCTCCTTTTTGGGAAGTCGGTTAAAAAGAAAAGGGTCACACCTAAATGTCAGTAGGGCGGTACCTATCGGTATTAGGTATGTATATTAAAGGAAAAAAGAGTATTTTAGGTATAGGTACTTACATAATTATTATTCAAAGCAGCTATTTGATCATTCAAGTCCACTGCAGCTAAAACATGAGTGCCTCTTTTGTTTCTTGGTCTTGGAGTCGGCGCTGGACTGTCGTACTCATTTTCTGTGTCAGAAATCTGTTCCATGCGTTCCAATTCAGCATTTGCTTCTCCTAGAGAATGCATTATCCTCTTAGTTCTACAGCGCATTGTTTTCCAATCAGGTCCTGGTATAGAGTATTCGTTGTGGATCAATTTTGTTTCATTAATTTTTCTAGGCCAAAACAGTACTCCGTCTTTTTCCCAATCATTTGGAACAACTGTTAATACACTTCGATTATTTTCTTGAGTCTGTACAATTTTGAAAGGCATTTTAATCAATTGTAGTAGCCTGTGAACAATAATTTAGGAATTAAGAAGATAGTTACCATGTAGGTATATATAAATAAATTTTAGGTTAAGTAAGTTTAAGTTATTAACAAAATGGTTTGTATATATATCTACCTATCCTTTAATACCTATCGTTCGCTCTATCAAACAACTATCAGAGTTCTTGTTTGTAAATGGCGGCACTACTACCGGGCAGCAGTGTATGGTAGAGCACCTTAATAGGTTCACTGTCCGCACTGTCCGCAAAGCAGACACAATAGTAAAACAATCAGCGCAGACCACATGTGGTATGTTGGACTGTGAACCGGTTAAGTAGAAGTTTGTAGAGTACATGCATACCTATTCTAATAGGTTCTGAAGGTAGTTTTTACGAAATATGATACAATAAATATTAACAACTTTACCTAATGGTGGTCAGGAGTCCATAGCACAGGGTATCCTAGTTTGGATTCTTGACTCCCACAAACCTTTGTACCGTGAATTTATTTTGTAATCCTAAATATTGTAAGCTGTACTTTGTGGAAGAAATAATAAATCTTATCTAAAAATCTTATATTATCTTATTCACTAATGAATAAAATTTCGTAGTTATAAAAATACCTTTGAAAAGTTTAGTAGTTTTAAATTAGGTACCTATTCGTAACCATACATCTACAAGTATACGAAATTCTCCACAAGGTTCAATATAGGTACCTACTAAGATTCGTTTTATAACATTTTGATTATATAGGTACCTGATGTCATGCAGCAGCTCGAGCACCTTTGTTAACTATTTAGATATCAATGCGACTATTTACTATGACCGACAACGCGCGAGCGGTCCGTCCGCTCCTAATGCACCGATACGAGTGATACGTAAACAAACAGCACGTCAAAACTGCGACCGGGCGGCCGCGTGGACCAATGACTATAAAGCCTCTTTGGCGCGGACGCATAGTACCTACAACCGAACATGTCAAAACATGCGTTACTCATCTATTACTCGGTCAAATTACGAGCTTTGTACACAAATCTGCGAATATGCACATTACAAATTAAATACAGGACCTACGAATACGCAGCTACGTTATGTTAACATTGTGCGTCTTTGGCACCACCGCCGGCGTATACTTATACATACATACCTACCTACCTACTATTATACCTACTATTATTCACATTGTCTATAAATAAAACAGATAGGTATATCTTTTACTTACCCTCTTGAATTTATTAATTAAATTGCTCTGCTACTGCATAAGTTCTTCCGTTCACAACACATCAAATTAACTGTTCACTGATGAACGTCTAGAAATACTGTGAGAAGATAAAAAGGTATACAGAGATGACAGTTACTAGGTAATCTTAAACCACTCATAAATCTGTTTATTCTTTCACTAGACAGTTTAGTATGTAGCAAGTGAAATTATTCTTGTCTAGAGCTAGAGCCATACTACAGAAAATTCTCTAGAGTGTTTGTTCTATAAAATTCGTTTTTCTAGTAAATTTTATCTTGACGCCATTTTTATTGCCTATTTTTGTTTCAAATGATTTTTGTTACATTTATTGATACTTATTTTTTATGTTTTTATCATTAAATTATGTCTTATTAAACATTTAATGTTTTAAATGACTACATTTTAAATAAAATGAGTATTTTGAACAGTAAAACGTATTTAAAAAAAAAAACTTATAATAAATAATATTCATATTTGGTTAAAAAAAATATTAAATCTTACATTTACAGTGGGCGCTCTTATTTTAAGAGGATTTTACATAATATTCGACGATAGAATTTCAATCGCATATAGATTTGCTTGTTTACCCATTATTAACTAGCTAAAAAAGTAATGTAAGAAATAAGAAATTTGTTACGCCATGATGCAATACAATAATAAGTTTAAGTAAATCTTGTAAGTTCTGCGCCATTATGTGTCGTTGTCCATTACAAATTAAATGTAACTTAAAGTTGTTAGTCTTGAGTTAATTTGGGTTTAAAAACTTGAAGAGTAAAGACTTCTATAAAGGTCTCAACTTTATCTATAAACTATCTACTAGTAAACACAAACAGTTTAGTGAGACACTAGAAAAGTCTCTACAGACAATTTCAAAATATACAACTCTTATCTCTATCTATTCGTGTTTTCTTAACTCATTCTTATGAGAAAGGATAAGATTGTGCCCACTTTTACTAAACTGTGTCTATAAGTGTTCTTGTATATTACTTAGAGATATTTTACTCTTAAGGTAGACAGTACAATTACATTCTATTAGATGTCTAATAGTCCGTTTTTAGACGCGATTGTGTTACTTGGGACCAGTGCTGCAGAAACAGCTCGAAGGATCAATGATGTGTACGGCGCTGGTGTCGCAAAAGAAAGCACGGTATGTTTTTGGTTTCAACGTTTTCGTTCTGGAAATTTCGACCTTCAACACCAACCCCGTGGAGGGCCGGAGACTAAAGTGTAAAATGAAGAATTAAAGGCTATCGTGGAAGCGGATCCATCACAAAGCACTTCAGAGATAGTTGCAGGCCTTCGGGGTACCTAAGTGATAAAACTGTATTAATCCACTTGAAGCAAATCGAAAAACTTGAACGATGGGTAGGTACCTCATGAATTGAGTGAATCGAACTTGCAAACACGCGTCGACTGCTGTGTTACTTTGCTCAACCGACACAATAATGAAGGGATTTTAAATCGAATCATTACTTGAGATGAAAAGTAGATACTGTACGATAATCGGAAGCGCTCGTCGCAATGGCTGAACCCTGGAGACCCAGCCAAATCCTGCCCTAAACGAAAATTGACTCAGAAAAAGTTACTTGTGAGTATTTGGTGGACTAGAGCCGGTGTAGTTCACTACAGCTTTCTAAAATCTGGCCAAACGATTACGGCAGATAGGTATCTATTAAGCCATCAACTGCAAACCATGAAGGAAGAACTAGCTGCTAAACAACCGAGATTGGTCAATCGCTCTAGGCCACTGCTGCTTCACGACAACGCAAGACCACACACTGCACAACAAACAACCACTAAGTTAGATGAGCTACAATTGGAATGTCTGCAACATCCACGGTACCTACTCCCCGGACCTTGCTCCAACAGATTACCAAATTTTACGGAATTTGGACAACTTCAAGGATAAAAATTCAACTCCGATGCGGCAGTCCAAACTGCCTTCAAAGAGTTTATTCATTCTCGCCCCCATGGTTATCTAGTAAAGGGATCAATGAACTACCTATGAGATGGCAAAAGTGCATAGATAACAACGGTGCATACCTACTTTGATAAAAATATGAAATAAGTAAGTATTAAAATTAAATATATTTTCCAAAAAAAAAGACTTTGTTCCTCCCGTACAAAACGCCAATTTCATTATGTACCTAAGGACCTAATATTAAACACATTGACTAGCCTCGTGTCCGTCTCGCATTTATTGGTTTCAGTGCCTGTTACGGAACCATAGATATAATAAACAAGGAGATATGCCCGATAGACGAAAATGACTGTATAGGAACCAATTGTGTCTCCAGTACCTACCCTTCCAAACGCCAACTACCACCCTACACTTCAGTAAAAGCAATAGATACGCAGTCGCGCACCCACCAGCATTTCTCAAAACAGAACGTACTATACAATCAATTATAAACCTTATCTTTTCAAATACAGCGTACACCGTACAACTTACCCACCCTCACACAAACAGTGGACGCTATCGTTGTGCTGTGCAAAAGAAATTTAATTTATACATAGGTACTACGCTAGTGATTGACTAAATCGGAAAGTTATTGAATCTTCCATTAATTTACAAAAAAGTTTTTGCGGTCTTAAATATAAAATAAACAATGTCCAGAAAATATTATAAACACTCCATCGATTATTAACCTGTTAGGCACGTATTTCTTTATTACGCTGTAAATAATTAAAATAAATAAAAACACGTTATTTTACATCGATCTTATTATTATGAATTATGAATTATTATCTTCTAACCGGTTTACATATTGAAAATAAACTTTTATAGCAAGATTTCATTCTTCAATCGGCATTGTCGTCGATAGCCTGGCTTATTCCCAGGCGCTCCATAATTTTATTCCTATTTTATTAATAACTAGCTGACCCGCGCAACTTCGTTTGCGCCACATTTTCCATTAACGCTCCGCTCCTATTTGTCTTAGCGTGATGATTATAGCCTATAACCTTCCCCGATAAATGGGCTATCTGACACTGAAAGAATTTTTCAAATCGGACCAGTAGTTCCTGAGATTACCCCCTACATACAAACTTACAAACTTACAAACAAATGTTAGCTCTTTATAATATTAGTATAGATATAGATAGTATATAGTATAGAATAAATACTGGTGATCTCTTTCTTACGGGCCTTCATTAATTTTTGTTCTATTCTTTTTTTCTTCAATCACGAATTTGAGACAAAAAAATCATCGAATTCGCCAACCTGAACCTGGCATCAGTTTTTAATTTAATATTGTAATGTACATAATACTGTTGAGGTTTAAATCACAGTAATCAAACATTGTTGATTTGTTTCTGTGTAGATATTTTACTTGTTTGCATCTGCAATAAAATACAGATGTTGTATTTTTATCAGTATAAGTTGCAAACTTTGACATGCAGTTTGCCAACAAAATAAAATATTAGTTGGAAACAAATGTATTCATCAGAACTTCACTCATGCACATAATACAACAAAACGCAAGGAAACAAAACAAATCACAATCAGTCATTTATGTAGCTACAAAACCGCGTACGGCGGGAACTTGCAAAGTACGAAAAGTGCGCGCACACGCACAAGCAAAATCAAGTTTTAAAGCAAAGACTTTACGATTCATTTTGTCGTGGCGCTTTCCATTCAGAGCCATCTGTGAGTGTGATATAGGGTGAAATAGTTTTTAGATGCGCAGTTTTATTGAAATGCGTTCGTTAACTGTTTGCAATAAAAATCTAGTGTTACAAATCTCGTTGTTCTCAAAAGTTACGAAAATTGCCTTAGAAACAAAAATTACTTACATGTTACGCGAGGGGGTCAGAAGTTACGAATTATGTAATATGTAAGAAAATGTAACCTTCTGGCAACACTGCCTAGCAGAGACTGTTACGATCTTTTCAATACCGAACCTAGACCACTACCCAACCCCTACGTTGTTCAAAAATCGTGTGAGCGTCATTCCCCAGAGGAAAATCTTAACACCGCGATTCAGAAAAACGCGTCACATGAGCAACGCCATCTATCGACCATGTCGTAAAGTAAACTGACAAAATATTTGGCTGCGGAAGACGTTAAATAAGATGTAACGATAAATAACGTAAGGTATTAAAATGTTCACTATTATTTTGTCGCGTAGGTATTAAAAGTTTCTTAGATAAATCATCAATGTTATTTTCATGCTTTCGTGCATTTTATTTTACTCAATAGATGGCGCTGTGATTGATCAGAATATATAGTAGGCAGTTTCCAACTAACCTAAAAAAAACATATCTTTTGATTTTGTGGATCGATTTTGATCAAACCTACCTACCTTGAATCAATCAACAAAATTAAAAACGACTATCGAACGAATTATAATTTGTTTTAACAATTTATAACAACGTATACAGCGTAATTGAACTGTCAAAGCTCACACGTTACGATAAATGATAAGATAATAACATGTTCACTTTACTTTTGCTACATATTAAATTTTATATTTAATTAAAAGGTAACTCAAAAAACATTGCTTTGATTCTTCAAAACTTGTTCACACACTAAAACTTTTCTCAACAGATGGCACTGCAAGTATCTCTGAAGTCACAATGAAAATAACAAACAACCTCTTTTAGCGCTCGATTTGTAACTAAAACTTTTCTCAATAGATGGCATTACAAGTATCTGGAGTCTCAATGAAAACAACCTATTTTAGCGCTCGATGAAGTTTCTTTGTAAACTTTAAAATTCGATATCTTTTGATTTTGTGGGTCGATTTTGATGAAATAAACACTAAATGTTACTCCGATTATAACTTAATATTTTGAAGAACCAAAATTTTGTATCTAATCAGTGGTTTATGCGTGATGCTCCTCCAAACGCACAGACAAACAGACGCACAGACAAACAGAAAATAATTTCAAAAACTGCTTTTTTGTGTTCTATGTCATTTTTCTGACATTTCTATGTATTTTTTATTCGAAAATATTCAATGTACAGACACGGCAACTCTACGATTTTATTATATGTATAGAATAGATAATAAATAAAATCTTTCCCATACGCTCCAAAATTTTTCAAGTAGGTACAGATTGCACAAAAAATTATATATTTACAAAAAAAATAATTTATGACACCTAAATGACAATGTCGAACCTCTTGTCCCCACCCCCGCGCTCTACCGCGCTGTCCATCTACAATAGCAAAATATAATTATAATTTATAGTTTTAGTCTATCCTAGCATCCGGATGTCGACTTGCCGTTTACATAATAACGTAATGTGTAGCATAAGTTTTATGTGTGATAGCCGTTCTTGAGTTATAAATAGTGTAACTAACACGACTTTCTTTTATATATAAACTAGCAGCATAGTTCTCTAGTTATCCTATGCCCGTCTCCTGGTTTAAAGCTACCTCCCCACCAATTTTTAGCCAAATCGGTTCAGCCGTTCTTGAGTTATAAATAGTGTAACTAACACGACTTTCTTTAAATATATATAGATGAGCCTTTAAACTAACATTTTAATATGGCATAGGGTTAATTTGTGATAATTATCAGAAACTGTGATTTTTAATTGTATTTTGTTTTTGTTTTAAACTGGAGTAAGGTCAATTTAAATGAGAAGACTGTCATTTTTAATTGTTTAACTTCATGCAAGTGCAATGTGAGATTATGGATTTCAATTTTACAATAGGTGTAAGTAGATAATTAGCTAAGATAAGATTGATTTGTGACTGCCTATAATATGTACCTACTGAAACTACTTACCACTAAATTGTAATGCTTCCTCCACACTATACCGAAGTTGCACGAAGCGAAGTGCTCTCCGAAGTTGACCGAAGTCCGAAGTAGGTGTCCACACACCTCGAGCAACTTCGCGAGGAACTCAGTCGCTCGTTCCCCCCGTTCCCCTCACGATAGGCATAATGGATAACGTTCATGTGGCAACTGCCGTTGCAATGTGTACTCTCGCGTGATAAAAATACGTGCGTATTTACTATGACTGACGCGAACCGAAGTGAGTCGAAGTTACCCGAGTAGTGTGGACAGACGCTTCGTGTTCGAACTTCGAGTCCTTTGACTCGGGCGCAAAAACCGACAACAACGAGGCGAAGCGAAGTGCCCCTCCACACTATCGTATTCGCTCAACTTCGATCAACTTCGGGAATAATGTGGAGGCTACTTAACATTGATTGTTTGTAGCAATTTGTGTTTTGTTGACCTTACGCAATTTGGTTTGGAGCCGCTGGGAAACATTTTTAGTATTTTATTATTTAACAAATAAAATTATGGAGCTGTTGGGAATCAATGTATGGAGAGAAATAGATTTTGAGCGCCTTGGAATAAGCCAATAGCCTACTACAGCGTACTACGTAAGTGGCACATCGATATCATTACTCGTCACGAGAAGCAGCGGCCGTACTACGCGTTGCACCCGCCTAAATAAAGTATTGTTTTATGATTTTTACATTTTAAAGATTTTTAGTTTTTCATGATTTTAAAGACAAATATAGTAAAATACTTAGGTATACCTACTTAGATATGGGAAGCGATTCTATGATTTACAAAGTCTTGGTTTAGGTTGCGGTTTTTACAAGAATTCCGTGTTGTACAAAGGTTTCTTCTTGTTTCGTCTGCAAACAAACAAACTCTTCTGCTTTACAATATTAGTATAGATAGTAGGTATAGATATATTATAAGTAGAACATAGGTACTATAGGTACATATAACAGACTATAGGTACCATGCTACGCTAGTATTTCATTATCTGTGCCTATGGTATATCCATGGTATATCCTACCTATTTCCCTTGGTTATACTATGTATCACAGTCCGGAGTTTTGGTCTGGACACCGACTGTGACCGACTTGAGGGCCATTAGCCCTCACGCCAGTCACAAAGACGGTTCACTAGTAGTACCACACCACAGGGTGCCTTTTACCTACCTACAAAGAAATACTAATTCGCTGTAGCTGTATATTTTTGAAATGCTATAAAATAAACAATAAAGAAAGTGTTAGCATACATAATAGAGAGTCAGTCAGAGAGAGCACGAACACTAATTGCGTTTTTCACTTAAATAAGGTGAAAATCGTAATAATAATTAGTGTGTGTTTTAAAGATTCAGTAAAGTTCTTTCCTAGCATTCTGGAAGCTATTTGGGTTTTCTGAAAACATGTTAAATAAAATAATAATAACCCATTTGTCTGTGCAATTGTGGACGAAGTTCATCATGACGAATAACTACCGGAGATTTATTGTGAAGACCGGCACGGTCGACATAATTATGTCGGGCATGTCATCGTCCGAGAGAATTAATTCGCCACTGAGTTCGCCACATTATCTCTGGTTGTTCTCGTCTAGCTAACAGAAAATACTTGCATACTTAGGCCTTGTAGCCAGGATTATCCAGCGTCAACAACTGGATCAAGGGCTTGATTTAGAAAGCGGTACTTCTGGGCAAGGCTTGCATTGTTAGGAGGTTCGTATCTCTGGAGCCCTGACCGCCGACGGTAACTTGGACCCTGTTCCCGATACCGGTGGGCTACTACTTTTCATATTTTTAAATGTTTTATTTTTGTATTTTAATAGAAATACTTACCTATTTAAAAATATCTATCTAGGAAAAAAGTTGTAAAAAAAATAATAACCTAAATTAAAAAACACACAGATTGTAGGTAAGTGATACATGTTACAGTTTTCACAATTTAAGGGTACCTACGTAGTATTAAATCTCTTAAATAAAATAACGTAGATGGACGTGTTACCTTTGCATTTGGGATTGACACAGCATTGAGCAGCTCCAAGGTATCTCATCAAAGTGAAAGGCACTTCACCAGCTCGAATGGGAATCTCATGGAGCTTGATAGTGCGACCAGCTAGCTCCAACAAAGATGGCGGCTGCAGAGTCATATCTCTCACGAATCTCACAACGAGAGGGTTGTCGCGAAGACTCAACTGTAAAATAACATTTGTGTTAAATTAATCGTCTAAGTCATTTGTAGCAACAATAGCAACAGCAAGTCTTAGAAAGTTGTTAGATCTGGAAAAGAACTTAGCATGGCCTTTTATTGCTCAGGCCACCATCACTGTGTTGTGTTTTGTTGGGTCGTGGTTACAAAATCACTTAGGTGGAGTGAGCATGAAATGAAATGTCGTTCATGATCTTGTCTGTATGGATTGTCAGCTCACTTCATATTCCGATGAATGGTTTATAGAATTAGAATCGCAATCGCTGTCAACATCTTACTGTGTAGGTACTCTAAAGTGGAGTGAACGTGAAATGATCGGCCGTTTCATATTGTTGTATTTCCATTCTGTAAACAAACAATATGTCGAAGTGAAAGCTTGGGTGAAGTGATCACGAAGTACCTAAGCTGTCATTCCGTCTTTATTAGGTAGGTACCTACTTGTATTGACAGCTCACTTCGTGATCACTTCACCCAAGCCTCCACTTCGGCACGTTTACAGAATCGCACTGCTGTATGGGTTGTCAGCTCACTTTACCTAATTTTCACTTCACGGTGAGATGCTTACGGAAAACTTAGACAAGGTTCACAGGATGATTCGTTTGATTTGGTGTAGGTATCCCGTATAACCACACACCCCGACAAAGTTATGTGAACCTAGCTTTGGGCTTTTCGGGTCGCAGTAATAGACAAAACACACATCAAAAAAAGTTTGTGATCACTAGCATAAGCGATATAAAGGTGGGCAACAGTGAACCACAAAAAATTCAAAGTTGTGTCATGTACTCAAATTAAAAGTTTTCGTTTTCTTTTTTCATACATACCATTTAGTGTCTAATAGACTTAAGGTTTCTTTACAAAATTAAGCTCAAAAACTGATAGGTTAGACATTACCAAGTGTTAAAAAAAAAATGGGAATTGGTTCACTGTGTACGTGTACATTAACAAAACTGATCCATGATGAAGTTCACAGTGAACCACCGTTGGACACAGTGAACCATATCAGAATAAAACGAAGATAAGTTATATTTTAACTGGACTAATTCGGGTAAATCGGTCATCAATCAAAAATGGGTCATTAAGAGTCCTATTACGAATCGTAAATGCTCGTTTGCAATAGACGAAGTTACGTTGGTCTGCGTTGGGAGTACATCTTTAGTCCGCGAAACAATTTTGATACTTACTAGTCTGAATAGGATTATACAGGGCGTATTTGACATCGTAACGCAAACTTCGGGAAAAGGCTACACCTCATGCCACTAACCAAATTGTGGAAGTCATTAATCTCGCTAATGAACGGTTACAGAAATTGACATTTTCGAGCGCGCAATGTATTGTGAACAACGCGATCAAAACGCGTGAGAGCGTTGCACGCAATACATACCTCACGTCTTGCACACACACAGCGGTACACAGGTCTGGGACGCCGCGGCCGGCGACGCGCATGTACTAACGCGCCTAATAGGTACCACATAAAATTATTTAATCACTAGAAATAACTACGGTGCCTACCTGCTGATGGTAGGAACATGTTTATGCAGAATTTAAGAGAAAAAAAGCTGACCTTGGTCGGAGCTTGCTTTCTATCCGCGAATTGTGTTCGAATTTTTATTGCATCTAGGTACAGTACGAATAATCTAAGTTTACCCATGCGAAGTACGTCGCAATCGATTGCGCAGGATGTCAATTTGACAAGAAACATATAAAAGCGCATGCGCGGGTACGTCGCGTATGCTGTCTCAGTCACTCGTATACGTTTGATGCATACTTGTGCCTCGCTTCCTCAATGCAATACGACTGTTGGTGCGAAAAGTGTTAAACGTTGTTATTGTTTTAATTAATTATTCTGGTTTTTTCTTACTGTTTGACTCGTATTTTGTGTTTTCTTGTAGTGTATGTGTTTGTTGTGTTACTTTGTGATCGTGTTATTGTTATTGCATGCATTTTTTCAAAATTCAAATATAACACGTACACAAAAAAAACATAATCTACGAACGTAACACTTTTCTACGCGATGGGACCTGCGCTGTCGTCACTAACAGCCAACTTCGCATGGGTAAAGTTAGAATATTCGTACTGTAGGTTCCTACCGTCTAGCTAGATGGATGGCAACAAGCAAGGTCACCTTGAATAGAACACTGCATTACATCCTTCTGGAACATGCTTAAGATCTTGTTTTTGAAAAGCTTAAGAGAAAAGGAGCCATAAGCTTAGTCTTATAATTAAAATCACGATTCCGATAAGGATTAATTACAAAAAATAAGCTTGTAAGTACCTACATCGAAATCCGAGTACGCAGGTAGCTAATGAACTACGAACTACCTAACTCTCTTTGAATGTACCTACCTCAATACCTACGAATATCAAACCCTCCGCCGACGGCAATACTTTCACATAAAATAATTTTAGTCACTCAAAAATACCTACCTACTATCATGTTTATGCAGAAGTCAAGGAGCCACAAGCTTACGTCTCTTAAATTCACGAACACAATTCCGATAAGGATTGACAACAAAGCCGGCGATGTGCGAGTCAGACTCTCACACAAAGGGTTCCGTACCATAACCATACACAAAAAACACGTTTCTTGTATGCGAGCTCTCTGTAAATTTTATTTTATTATTTGTTGTTATAGCAGAAATAGGGATACCATGCCTGAGATACAGCCCACTGACAGACAGACGGACAGTCGGCTGGACAGCAAAGGCTTAGTAATAGGGTTCCATTGGTTACTCTTCGGGTACGGAATCCAAAAAAGAAGCTTGCAAGTACCTACTTTGAGAACTGATTATGTAAGTATTAACTAGTAACTACCTAACTCACCTTAAGCTCGCTCACCCCTAACCAGATAGGGTTCGAAGTGGCCGCCGCCAGCATGCTCGCAGAGTTTCAGCGTGGTCACGGGGCAGAAACGTTGGGTCCTGGGCACACTCCTCACGCAAAAGAGGCAAACAAATTCACGATGCGATTCCTCATCTCGGCTGCGGAACACTGCGCACTCGGACACAAACACCTTGTCTTTTGTCTTTGACGTACCTAACCCCAAAGAAAAAACCTAATGGGGTCAAGTCTGGTGAGCGAGCTGGCCATGGCTCCCAGCCGAATCTCCCAATCCACCGATTCCCTAATGATTCTGTAAGGCAGCGTCTCACGTGAGGGGGAGCACCATGACGAGCTCCTCACAGTTCCCACGTACATGTTACCGTATTCTTGGGCACTGAAGTTCTCTTTAAGTCCAGATGACATTTTTCAATGAAACACAAAGACACACAAAAACACGCAAGTTCACAGAAAGAAACCAAAACTTGTCTTCTCTAACGTTTCGAAAAATGATTTTTGCAAAAAAAAGCACTCGTTCGCGATCAGCGTCAACAAGGAACTGACAAAAATCCATCACTAAAAATGTTCTTTCGATCTATCCTTTGAGGTCGCCGACAGATGCCTACATTGGACCTACAGTGCCAGGGCCGCGCTTGCGATGATAATAGTATGAAAATTCCTTTTTTTGCTTTTAATTTATTAATGTTTTTTTATCGAATAATTTTGGTATTGTAAAACTGAACTTTTTTTTTAAACCAAACAGAAACAAATTAGGGTCATCAATCGTCATGATTAAGTTTCAACACCCGTGTTGATAGAATTTTGCCGTATTTAAAATTCTATCACATTAATTGTTTCAAAGCGATAAATGGGTATAGCAAGATCCAATTGTAATAAGCATCACATTACTTATTGTAAATTTTATTTATTTAACAATTTATGTACAAACATTGTATCAGAACATAAGAAGGAAACAGAAAACAAAGCATTATTATGGATTGTGAAACGCGCTACTATTAATAGTAAGAAAAAAAAAGATTATTTTCTCGGTCGAGTATCATCATGACTCCACGCTCCAATAAACGCTTATTAAAAAGCGTTTTACCGGTTACACCCAAATACGGCCCTGGTTTCGTCGGCGTTTGTCAAAGGTCAAAGAGCGCGCACTACGCGTTGCCACCGCAATAAGAAAATGGGTTTTATCGACACCAAACGAAGTAACCGATTTTCAACCTTAGCCTATTACGTTAATGTTGGAAATCGGCTACTTCGTTTTGCTATGATACGTTTCATTTTCTTTGGAATGCAGTCTTAGGCGGCATGCTTTTAACAAATCATACACGCGTGACACACATGCATACTTGTTAGTGTGTGGGCAGCTACTATGCATTGCGTTGACCTTTCGTTTGTACTTTAGCACAGCTGAGCTGATACCTATTTGTGGTTTTATTTACATTGCTCTTTTTAGTGAAACTAGTTAATTAATTATTTTTTTATTAAAAATCTCATTGCGTTAGGTCAGAATAACGATTATGAGTAGTCTAAAGTAAAAAAAACTCTTGAAAAAACTGGAAAAATGAGAAAAAAGCCGATGAAAATTTCCAACTCTGGGGTGTCCAGAATCATGCCCTGGACCCATGGAAATCGTTTGTGCGTCGATGTCAGATACACCGTGTAGATTATTTGGGCGCTCGCGCGCGACTGAGGAGCGCGCGCGCTGAATTGACGCAGAATATATAGTACTTTAATTTTATTTATTGTAATTTTGTTTTATTATATTGTCAAACGAAAACTTATGAAACGTATTCATTGTAGATTGAAATTTTATATCATATTAATTTATTTGATAAAATTGTTTTTATTTGGAATATAATGGACGCTGAATAAAGACATTTCTGGCTTAAATTAGGATTTCTTTACGTTTTTTTCCGTGAAAACTCAAGGAATTTAAAGAAATTCTAGAACTCCAATAAACAAGTAAAACATTCAACTTACCTTTTAGTAATTTCAGCTTTTAAAAGAATTGATTGTAACAATGTGAATTAGACCGTCAAAGTTCCATCGCCGACATTTTTTCTTGCAAACTGAGTTCGTAAAATATTTATAGTAAATTACACGAAAAGAAAAATTAAAATGTGTAACTCCAACTTACAATAAAGAGACTGGCACTATCGTTATTCAGGATCAAATAATTAAAATATCTTACTGCTGCTGAAAATTACAGCGTCAAAAATCATGAATTTCCGTAAAAAATGTAATAGGACTCTTAAAACAAAGTTTTTTCATTCATTCAAGAAGGTTTATTGCTTAGAATGTCAAAAAAAACAAAAAATAGAATTATAACTTAATCAGGATAACATACACAGCACATGTATTTAGAAATAATTGTTAAGTTGGTATACAAAACCTTTAAATTTCTGTAGAACAGTAACATAAAATATAATATTCTAAAAAAATACAATCAATGCGGTTTTTACTAATTGAGATCTATGTTATCAACTTATTATCTATCCTATAAAATCAGTCTCAAAGTTACGTTTACAGCCTCAATAAAAAAAATCCTAATAATTATTTAAAAAAAAAGCCTAATATGTGAACTTCAGAAGTGAAATATTGACGGGGAATTTAAACGTCGCTTGGCGACGACTGCTTCCATCCACTTTTGGTTTAGACAAAATATATTTGATATCAGTTTTCCGGACTCCTGCACAATCTGATTCAAGAGGCTCGGAAAACTTATGATACACTTTACTTTTTAATTTAAAAAACGACACATAATAATCACAGTCATTTTCATCAGGTTCTTCTATAATCCTAGCAATATAAAATAATTTTTTTTTCTTCTCTGTTTCAAGTAAAATTATTACATAATCTCCTACTTTTGGCTCCCGAGGTAAAGGCAAGAAATTTTCAGTTAAAATTATTTCTCCTTCTTCATCACTAATAAAATCTTCTCCTCCCGAAGAGGAACCACTAGCTACGAAAATATCTTCATCGGTCGTACTAGTACTATTGCAATCGATTGAAGTTGTTTTTTTCTCTTTAAAGATATCTCTTTTTTTCACGTTTTTAGTGCATGTCTTTTTCTTGTTTTCTATTTCATTCTTTTCAGGAGTATCAGTATAGCGATCATGCTTTTTCCTAGCTTTCTGCGCTTCCTGATTTTACGTGGTCCAGTTTGATTGGTGGCCTAAACATACTTGGCGATATGAAAGTTCCATGTCCTTTTGAAGTCGACGGTATATCCAGTTGATTATCATATTTTTGTGGTTGAGCAGCGATGTCACTTGTAGCAATCGATGGGACATAATATAAAGGTTTCTTTGGAGCAGTATCTATGACTGAGCAATTAACATCGTGGTTTGGTGTTTTTTCCTGAGCATCAAAAAGGGATGATATAATTTCTGAATTATCCTGAGTCATTTCTAAGAGTGATGGTGAGGCACAGGCACGAGAAACTTTTGCTTCAGTTGGTTCAGAAATCGTTAATTCTGGATCAGGTCTATCTGTGACAGAACTTGGCAAAAAATCTACATCTGTAAAGATCGAGTCATCGAATGGATGAATCCTACATTTTCTAAAAGCATTTGTGATATTTATAGGCGTCATTGCTTTTAAATAAGCTTGTCCAACACATTCAGCTACGTGATATATTGTCAGCATTTGGCCTGGGTTACGAAGCAGCCACGAATCAACAGCTGCGTTGTATCCAACATCTAATGGCTGGAGTTTTGCAGTTGTGTGTGGAGGTAAAGTAAGCATGGTAACACCTGAGTTTTTAGCCAGATCCAGAGCTTGTATTGATAAATGGCTTTCGTGGTTATCTAATATTAGAAGTGATGGGTTGTCTTTTGAGGATGAAATGTGATTCACAAAATGTTTCATCACATCAACGAAGAGGTCTGCATTCATCCATCCCGAAGGTGCGGCTAAGCCCAGTACCCGGCGGAGCACCATGCAGCTTATGAGTTTTGAAATTTTTACACGAGTTTTGAAACACCATTGCAGGAGGCAAAGCTTGTCCAGATGAGGATATAATGGTACAAGTCGTAATCAAAACGCCTCGTTCACCACTGGTAATTTTACACACAAACCCTTTTGGTGCTAGCACTTTTTGTGGCTTCTGGAGAGTGGTTGTTAATATCTCATCCAAGTTATATACTCGCATCACCGAAGCTATGATGTCGCTGCATAACTTCTTTTAAATTTGAAAAGAATTTTTCAACATTGTCCCTATCAAAGGCTGTGGCTCGAGCTAAGCTACATGGCTCAGGTTTTTTAAGGCTAAGATCTTGATGACGTGTTCTAAACGATCGCAACCAGTCTTTTCCAGCTATTCCATTTGCTTCTGAGAGAGATATTGGTGTTTTAATTTTGTTGGTTTTTGCCATTTGGTATGCCACTTGACGAACTTCTTTTGCCCCGAGCCCATAAAACATTAAGGCGCATTGTTCAATGTAATCTTTTAACACTAGTTCTTGGTCCTGGGAAAATACTGCATTGACTTCGTAATTAGGAACTAAGTTAGTGTTTTCATCCGACTGCATCTTTTTTAGTGTATCTCCGTAGCGTAGGATATGCCAAGTGACACTCTTTAGCGGCCCTGCGTATGCTTGCACCATCTTTTATAAGCTGAAGTGCTTGCACCATATCATCCTTGCTATGCCCCCCAATCTTTCTTTTCACTGCCTTAGTTCGACCCATCCTGAAGCAAAAAAAGTTGTATCTATTTAACTAATTTGATGTTGAACTTTGGTACACAATGAACCATCAAGCGGTACACACTGAACCACGGTTCACTGTGTACCCTGCAATACTGAGTCACTGCGTACCACCTACGTTTATGACATTTGATATTGAAAAAAGGCAATTGATCAAGGAATATTTGTATAAAATATAATAACCATATTATTGCTAAATAGTGACTTTACATGTATATAAAATTCGGTACGAAAAGCTCAGAAAACACGACTTTGAAGAAGAAAAGCAAAACTTACCTATTTTTTTTACTTTGTTGAACTTTGGTACACAATGAACCATCAAGCGGTACACACTGAACCACGGTTCACTGTGTACCCTGCAATACTGAGTCACTGCGTACCACCTACGTTTATGACATTTGATATTGAAAAAAGGCAATTGATCAAGGAATATTTGTATAAAATATAATAACCATATTATTGCTAAATAGTGACTTTACATGTATATAAAATTCGGTACGAAAAGCTCAGAAAACACGACTTTGAAGAAGAAAAGCAAAACTTACCTATTTTTTTTACTTTTCGCGCGGGAAAACAGGAATCGTTGCACCACACGACCGCTTACAACGGGCGCTCGCCCTCAACTCAACTACTGGGGAGTGAGGGAGACGTAACGAAACACGTTGCTACGTGTCGGTTCCATGATCCGGTAAAGTGGTTATTACACTACACGATTGTGTAGTGTAATCTACATCTACACTTATAATATAATAATCTACACTAATATTATAAAGAGGAAAACTTTGTTTGTATGTTTGTTTGTTTGTTTGTTTGTTTGTTTGTAATGAATAGGCTCAAAAACTACTGGACCGATTTTAAAAATTCTTTCACCATTCGAAAGCTACATTATTCACGAGTAACATAGGCTATATTTTATTTTGGAAAAAAATAGGGTTCCGTAAGATATTTGGGTTTTTCGGACACAAGGTGTAAAAATCAACCAGAAAAGTTACTTATTTTGCGTACGCTGCCTAAACTATGAAAGATAGAACCATGAATTGTTCTAATTAATTGTAGATCTTATAAATATCTACAAAAAAGTCCGCGACACACTATACCTATCTATGTCGAGTGAGGCACAACAACCATTTTTTTATTTAAAAATTTTGATTTTTTTTTGGACTACTTTTGAACGCGTTTATTTTACTCATGCTATTAATCCTAATCAAAATAAAGTATTTCATCACTAAGTACACTTTATGTAGATATTATTTGGTTTTTGAATGATTAGAATCGGACGTTTGGTTTTGAAGTTATGGCGAAATTAAAATATTACGATTTCTGCTGTTATTTAATACCGCGTGTATATTCTGACATCGACGATTCGACGCACAAACGATTTCCATGGGTCCAGTGCATGATTCTGGACACCCTAGACTTAGAATTTATCGTCGGCTTTTTTCACATTTTTTCATTTTTTTTTTTAAAGGGTTTTTTACTTTATACTGCTCATAATCGTTATTCTGACCTAACCCAATGAGATTTTTAATAAAAAAATAATTAATTAACTACTTTCACTAAAAAGAGCAATCTGAATAAAACCACAAATAGATATCAGCTCAGCTGAGCTGATACCTATTTGTGGTACTCTTGAAAAAAAATGAAAAAATGAGAAAAGAACCGACGAAAAATTCCAACACTGGGGTGTCCAGAATTATGCCCTGGACCCATGGAAATAGTTTGTGCGTCGATGTCAGATACACGCGGTATAATAAATGCGAAAGTTTATGAGTTTGTGTGTAGGTTTGTTACTCAATCACGTCAAAACGGCTGAAGGGATCGGGGTGAAATTTGGAACAGGGATAGATTATGGTCTGAAATAACACATAGGCTATTTTTTATCCTACGGGAACGCGTACGAAGTCGCGGGCAGAAGCTAGTAATAATATAATAATAATAATAATAATATAATAATAATATACTATTATAAAGAGGAAAACTTTGTTTGTTTTTTTGTTTGTTTGTTTGTTTGATTGTAATGAATAGGCTCAAAAACTACTGGACCGATTTTAAAAATTCTTTCACCATTCGAAAGCTACATTATCCATGAGTAACATAGGCTATATTTTATTTTGGAAAAAAATAGGGTTCCGTAAGATATTTGGGTTTTTCGGACACAAGGTGTAAAAATCAACCAGAAAAGTTACTTATTTTGTGTACGCTGCCTAAACTATAAAAGATAGAACCATACATTGTTCTAATTAATTGTAGATTTTATAAATATCTACAAAAAAGTCCGCGACACACTATACCTATCTATGTCGAGTGAGGCACAACAACCATTTTTTTTATTTAAAAATCTAGATTTTTTTGGACTACATTTAACCGCGTTTATTTTACTCATGCTATTAATCTTTATCTAAATAAAGTATTTCATCACTAAGTACAGTTTATGTAGATAATATTTGGTCTTTGAATGATTAAAATCGGACGTTTAGTTTTGAAGTTATGGCGAAATTAAAATATTACGATTTCTGCTGCACGGCCCGTTGCGAAGTGGACGTCACCAAGGCGGGGGTGCGCGTGCGGGAGGGGAGTTTAGATCTATGAGTAAGGTACCCGCGCGGCTCAGCCGCGAGGTCGGCCACTAGTGATGGGTAACTCATCATTTTTAAATGAGGATGAGGGAGCACCTCATTTTACCTCGCGAGGTACTCACGAGGTACCCCTCATTTGAGGCGAGGCATCGAACGTGAGCGTATTTACCTCATGAGCCGAACTCAGCCGATTGTCCGAGGCAGCGGCAAGTGAGGCGAACGGGCGCGTCGACTCACGAGTACTCAACTACTCACGATTCCGATTTTTACGTCACCCTCTCACACATCATTTTCTTTCGCTTATGAATTTTAGACTGCCAAAATAAACGAATCAATGACACTTGAATATTGAATACCAATGTTTTTAGAGTTTATAGTTAAAGTTTAGAGTTCATAGTAATAGCAATAATAAAAATATTTTCTCTTTAATTCATTTTGAGTACAAAATAATGTTACCATTCGCTCACTATGCTCACTCAATACTCACTCGCGAGTACCTACCTCGCCTCAATATTATGTCAATGTAAATTTTTAAGTGAGGACGCGTGAACGAGTGAGGTGGTTCAATTTTGAAATTTGAGTAACTCTTTCAATTTGCGATCACGAGTACCTCAAATGAGGCACCTCATGAGTGAGGGACACATCTCTATCGGCCACCTACGCAGCGGTCGTGCGCGAAGTCTAATAATTTTCGTGCGATTTTCTTAAGATTTCGTTCTTAAAACACAAAACCTACGCAAAAGTTCTTCTCAGAGCTAAACAACAGTTCTTCTCAGAGCCAAACAACAGTTCTTTTCAGGGCAAACCAACAGTTCTTTCCAGGGCTAACCAACAGTTATTTTCAGGGCTAACCAACAGTTCTTTTCAGGGCTACACAACAGTTCTTTTCAGAGCTAGAATATTACACGCTATTAACATTTTCTTAAACATTTGAAAATGCCTAAGAGAGCCAGGTCTCAACTTACTAAACATAGTTCTCAAGCACGGGCAGCAAGAATACGCCGTATGGGAGAATCTTCACCTGAACGTTCACAACGCCTTGCTGAACAAAATCAGAGAAACTCTCAGGTACGCGCACGAGAGTCGAGTGTCGAACGTTCGCAACGCCTTGCACAACAAAATCTGAGAACCTCTGAGTTATAATATTATAAAGCAGAAGAGTTTGTTTGTTTGTTTGGTTGAGCACGCTAATCTCAGGAACTTTCAGTGTTAGATAGCCCATTTATCGAGGAAGGCTATATCATTAAGCTAAGTCAAAAAGGAGCGCAGAATTAATGGAAAATGTGACGCAGACGAAGTTTTGCGCGGGTCAGCTAGTAGATTTATATAGATAGATACGATAGATTTATCGGGCCCGATAACTAGGGCGAGTGTAGTGTAATAAGAAAACGGGTGTAAGGACCCTGCCATCGGGCGATCGGGTGGCTCCGATCTCCCTGCTCTGTCCATCACCTAGTGTAAGTAAGAGATAGGGAGGCAGGGCCCTGCCGCAGTGGCGGCAGTGGGTAGATTGGCACCTTGGGCGGATTTGTATTCAGATATTTTCGATTGATTATTTTAGGTACTAAAATATTCGATCATATTATCAAAATTGATTTCCCTGTCTCGCGCGGTTTAAGCGCAACATGACTTTATTATTTTAGGGAATTAGAAATTATACTCCAAAAAAAAATATGAAATTATAGTTGCGTTGCATTTTAAACTAGGTATAATATTTGTATGCAAGTAGTCACAAGAGTAGGTAGTTGTTAATTGATGTCTTAAGTTGGAAACAAATTATAGGCACGTCAAAAAAACCACTTTATTTTTTTTATAGACGCGACTTTGATATTCGTCTAATGAATTTGATAAAAAAAGAATGTACGCCTTCCTTGGAGCTATACTACGCCTTCTTTGGATGTACGGGTGAGTTGTCGTTGTCACCTTGGTGCTAGGCACCCGGGGCGGACCAGCCTCCTCCGCCCCCACTTTACGCCGCCACTGCAGTTAGGGCACAATACAATAATACAATACAATACAATAATGTTTTATTGACATAAAAAAGGTTGCACATTTTCGTTTGAGACCCTGACTCCTGAGCTAGGTGAGACCTGTGTTACAGTAGTCAGTGTCTTCACCCGTACTTTAGAATTAACAATTTATGCAATAAATTGAACAAGTAAATCACTTAAAACTAAATTTAATGCAAGCTCGCTATTTCGTGGTGTCTGTTCTGCGTGTGTGTGTGTGTGTGTGTGCGTATGTGTATGTGTGTTTAGGTGTGTATGTGGGGTTGGGTGTGTGTGTGTGGGTCTGTGTGTGTGTGTTTATGTTTGTGTGTGTATTATGTTTGGGTTCTACATACATAGACATAAGACAGTTACATTTTATAATGTATTGTTCAATCATCAGTACTGTTCTTTTATTAAGTTTTCTGTCTGCAAGTAGTCCAATGTTTGCAGCCATGAATTTAGTTTAATCTTAGTTTTATATATTGTAAGAGGGTTAATGTTAAGAATATTATTTAATTTATTATATATATAAGTAGATAAATATAATCGTTGTCGTCGAGCGGATGCGGTCTTAAATTTGATGGTGCTACATAC
The DNA here is from genome assembly GCA_963859965.1 of Ceramica pisi. Classification (NCBI taxonomy): domain Eukaryota; kingdom Metazoa; phylum Arthropoda; class Insecta; order Lepidoptera; family Noctuidae; genus Ceramica; species Ceramica pisi. The sequence continues at coordinate 11,476,161 of OY982539.1, forward strand.
ATTACCGATAGTTCTCTTATATTTTATTGCCTGATTAACTGGTGTGATTTCGTGTTGTCTTAATGTAAGATTGAGGATGTATAATTGTCTCACTGTTAGTACTTCGCAACTTTCATATAAACTTTTTGTGCTGAACCGGTACGGCCTGAAGGTCATCACTTTTAAGAGAGATCGTTGGGCTCTCTCGAGGCGTATCATGTAGGTTTTACAAGCTCCTCCCCATGCCGTAATGCAGTAACCCACGATTGACTGTGCTAGTGCTAGATAGACAGTCCGTAGAAGCTTAAAGTCGGCCACTTCTCGGAGTTTTTTAAATGCCCATATTAGTTTCCTAACACGGGAAGCAGTTTGATCAATGTGGTGCCGCCAGCTTAGTCGTTCATCCAGAATCACCCCCAGGTATTTCACTGTATTTAGTTGTGTGATTGGGAGACATGAGCAAGGATTACTATTATTAGCGGTGTCACAGGAATGCGCTTTGATTCTTATTTCTGGTGGTTTGGTTTTGGCGAAAGTAAATTGTAGGAAAGACGTTTTCGAGATGTTAAGACTTAATAAATTAGCTTCCAGCCAGTAAATTATTCTGCGTAAGCCTGTCTCTGCAGCATCCCGTGCCGCCTCCCAGCTCTCGCCGTGAAATATTAGTACGGTGTCGTCTGCATAGCTAAAAATTTTACCGTAACTAAGCGACAGCTGACATAGGTCATTTACATAGATCAAGAAAAGACTGGGGGATAGGCAACTGCCTTGGGGCACACCATAATTGACCTTGGCTTCGTTGCTAATGACTTCTCCAATCTTTACTTTTTGTGTCCGGTCATTGAGAAAGTCTGTAAATATGCTAAGAGCCCTTCCACGGATTCCAGCATGTTCTAACTTGGTCACAAGGGTCGGAACACAGACGGTGTCAAATGCCTTGGCTAGGTCCAAGAAAACACCCAGACATTTTTGTTTTGCATCAAGTTTCTCAGTCACGTAATCAGCTAGTTGGTTAACTGCATCTGTGGTACTTTTCCCGGACCTAAAGCCAAATTGTGAGTTCGATATTATTTTGTAGCGCTCTAGGTATTTCATGAGTCTGCGATTCAATAGCTTTTCCAATATTTTTGATAGTGCTGGCAGAACAGAGATAGGTCTATAATTTTTAACATCGTCCTGGTTCCCACCCTTGTGAACAGGTGTGATTAAGGCTTTCTTAAAGATTCGTGGAAAAACCCCTTGTGTAAAACAGACTTCAATCAGTTTAGTAATAGGTGGGACTAGAACATTTTTACCCAACTTGAGAAGTTTAATCGGAATAAGGTCACATCCTGTAGCGCTGTCAGTTTTTAAGTTGTTAATGACTGCTTCTACTTCAGCCTCATCTGGAGGAAGGAGAACCATAGAGTTACACGCGGGGGTAGTCTCATTTACGTATGGAGCCCGAGAATAATGTTGGTTTTTTAAAATAATATTGTCAGCCAGTTGTTTACCAATATTCGAAAAATAATGGTTTATATGTTCAATAGCATTAGACGCATCCTCAACTTCAGTGGCAGGTAGAAGTTTGTCAACTAAATTTCGATTTCCAGTTTGGTTGGTGATGGATTTTATAATACTCCATGTTTCTTTGTTGTTCATTGAAGATTTTAAGGCGGCCCTTTCGTGGGCGTTTTTTAATTTCCTTAGTAATAGGTTACAGTGATTACGATATCTTTTGTACGATAACTTTACAATTTCATTTTTTGGGTCTGCCAGAACTTTTCGGTGGAGGTTATCCCTGTGTCGTACGCACCTCAAGAGACCAGGTGTGATCCAGGGCTTAAGGATCAATTTACGGTTAGAGACCTTCGTTACGGTTGAATGTTGGGAAACCGTGGACGTAAGACAATCGACAAACCTTGTTGCAGCCTTGTTTGCATCATGATTTGGAGTAAGAAAAGTAAAATCTATTGTTTTTAATTGTTGAACAGCACTCTCATAATCCACTTTTACACTGTATATTTTTTTATAATTCTTGTTTTTATTGGGGACAGTCTCTAGACACAACATTACAGAGGCATGGTCGCTGACTGTGGAATCTATAACTATGACTGATGCAGAGGTAGAGGTTCTAATCATTGTGTGATCAAGGCAGTTGTGCAGTCTCGTAGGAAAAGTATGTCCTGGTAGGAGGCCCATTTCTGCAGTCAGATTTAGATAGGATGAACTATTTCTGTCACTACTATTGGGTTTTATGTCTATATTGATATCCCCTATCAGAATTGTGTTTTTCCCTTTTAATTTACTTAAAATGTTTTCTAGAGAGTTAAGAAAGCTATCAGTGTTGTATATGGAAGGTGACCTATAGGAAGCTATAATACAGGTATCAGAGTTAACATTCAATAGAAGAAAATTAGCTCCTATCGGGTCTGGTTCTTCTACCGTGCATTGGATATTGCTTTTCACAAATATTGTAATACCGTCGTTTTGATTAAGGCATTTTCTGGTAGAGTATGTTACGTAATTTTCTATACTTGGTATTGGCTTTTCAGCATTTAAGCAACACTCAGTCAAAATTATGATGTCCATGTCATAGGATAACCTTGCCAATTGTGCCAGAAACCCATCTAAATTTTTATAGATGCTTCTGATATTTTGGGTTATAATTTTTAGCGACGGATTAGACGATTTCAAGATTTCATTACAGGCGTTAGTATCACAGTGATAAGATGATGCCACCGTAAAGTTATCTATCTGTGCTGATACATTATTGGTCGTGTTAGCCATTAGGAGCACATATATTTATATTGCATGTTAGAGTGCGAGAAAATATAATGTAAGTGAACATCAGAGCTGAATAATTGATTTTTGGCATAACCCGAACAGAACAAAATGTATTGTATGTATAAGACGTATTGTCCATGTTTGTTTGTGTTATGTTGAGTGTTTTTGGTTGGGTGTGTTTGAGTGATTTATGTGTATGTGTTTCACAGAAAAATTGCAGTTGCAGATAAAATAATAAAAGTAGTAAAATTACAGGCAGTTCATGAGCAAGGTATAGTCATTGCGATAGTTTAAGTTTAAGATCAGCTTCGCTTTTTATAAGTATGTATTTATCTCCTTCTTTTTGCCGAATAAATACTTTTCCAAGCGAAGTCCAACAGAATTTGAAGCCGTTTTCGCTCGCAAATTTCCTTGCCAGATAAAATAATCGCTGACCCTTCATCGTCAGACTCTCTGATATGAAAATTGGTTTTGATTCACCTGGTATATTAATATGGGACGTGTTCAACTTAGTTTTGGCGTTGTTGCGATACAATAGATTGTGTAGTGTAATAATCGGTAGTGCGATTCACTAAGGCAGAACATCTTTACAACCAAGAAATCATCGTTGAAAAATCTGATATCAGATGTTTCAACGATGATTTCTTGGTTGTAAAGATGGCCTTAGTGAATCGCACTACGGCACCCTGCCGCAGGGACAGGGCGCCCTAGATATCGGGCCCGATAGATTGTGTAGTGTAATAACCGCTTAACTACTAGTTTTGAATAATATATAATAATACCGATTCTCTGTGTACCACTGGCTCACTGTAGCCCACCTTACTTTTTTTTAATTTACTTAACTTTTTTAAGAAAATCTTTTTTGTTGTTTTTTCTTTAAATAGAAAAACCCGGTTTGAAATTAAAAAATAAAACTATTTTTAGTAACAAAACTTGAGTAGGTACCTACCTACTTATTTAATCAGAACAGAGGCGTTGTTTGCCTTGGCGGGACCCCGTATAACATTTTTTTGGGGACACTTAGGAAGGGTAAAGATTTCTCTCACAAAAGAAAAAAAAAATATTTGCATAAATTAAAAGAAATAGTTATTCTTCATTCCGTGGCCCGGGGGCCCGGTATAATTTATACGGCAGATACGGCGGTAATACTTAACGCTCAGACAATTATTGGTCTGAGCTTTAACGTTAATTTATTAACAAAAGGTTTATATTCAATACCTACTAGCGACCCGCCCCGGCTTCGCACGGGTGCAACAATTTCGAATCATTATCATCTGCCTAGCCTTTTCCCAACTATATTGGGGTCGGCTTCCAGTCAAACCGGATTTAGCAACAATTAGCAAAAAAAGAATAATATATCTTATTAATTTTTCGTAACGTACTTATAAGTACCTACGAATTACGTTGTCGCGCTGAAAAACAAGTTTTTATTTAAGTACTAAGTAGGTAATTTGTTATTTTCCTCATTAAAGACGCTTTATATGTATAGGCAGTTAGGCACGCGCGCATCGGACCTGCCCCATTGAACTATATTACCTACCTACTAGCGTAATACCTCAATGACCTGCCCCCCGGTCGGTACCGCCGGCGCCGCAACCGCTATGTCCCTGTATTTTAAATCTGTAATTTCTCCGAAAATATTCATAGAAATTACATGCTGTAAAGGGCCATATTTCACAAAAACCAGCCAAGTGCGAGTCGGACTCGCGCACCGAGTGTTCCGTACAAACCAGTAGGTATTATATTATAAGCAGAAGTTGCGATTTACGATTTATGACTCATTAAGAGTCCTATTACATTTTTTACGGAAATTCATGATTTTTGACGCTGTAATTTTCAGCAGCAGTAAGATATTTTAATTATTTGATCCTGAATAACGATAGTGCCAGTCTCTTTCTTGTAAGTTAGAGTTATACATTTTCATTTTTCTTTTCGTGTAATTTACTATAAATATTTTACGAACTCAGTTTGCAAGAAATAATGTCGGCGATGGAACTTTGACGGTCAAATTCACATTGTTACAATCAATTCTTTTAAAAGCTGAAATTGCTAAAAAGTAATTTGAATGTTTTACTTGTTTATTGGAGTTCTAGAATTTCTTTAAAATCCTTGAGTTTTCAGGGAAAAAATCGTAAAGAAAGCCTAATTTAAGCCAGAAATGTCTTGATTCAGCGTCCATTATATTCCAAATAAAAACAATTTTATTAAATAAATTAATATGATATAAAATTTCAATCTACAATGAATACGTTTCATTAGTTTTCGTTTGTCAATATAATTAAACAAAATTACAATAAATAAAATTAAAGTACTATATATTCTGCGTCAATTCAGCGCGCGCGCTCCTCAGTCTCGCGCGAGCGCCCAAATAAACTATAATTCTATTCAGACTAGTAAATATCAAAATAGTTTCGCGGACTATAGAAGTACTCCCAACGCAGACCAACGTAACTTCGTCTATTGCAAACGAGCATTTACGATTCGTAATAGGACTCTTAAAAAAAAACTACTTACTAGATCTCGTTCAAACCAATTTTCGCTGGTAGTTTACATGGTAATGTACATCATTATTTTTTTTTAGTTTTATCATTCTCCTAAGAAGTTAGGTACACGGGGGACACACACATTTTACCACTTTGGAAGTGTCTTTCGCGCAAACTGTTCAGTTTAGAAAATAATTATGTTAGAAACCTCAATATCATTTTCGAAGACCTATCCATAGATACCCCACACGTATGGGTTTTGATGAAAAAAATATTTTTGAGTTTCAGTTCTAAGTATGGGGACCCCCAAAATTTATTGTTTTTTTTTCTATTTTTGTGTGAAAATCTTAATGTAGTTCACAGAACACATCTACTTACTAAGTTTCAACCACAAACTTTACGCGAAAATGTATTTTAAATTCGTTAAAATTGACTAAATCAGAATTCCGAATGAGCGTAAGCTAGGGCTAAAAGCCTTTTTATATGGAAAAACCATTGAACTGTTTTATATTCTAATCTATATTATTATTATTATTACATATAATAAAACTGTAGAAAAGTGGATTTTGTACATGAAAAAATAAAAAAAAAACCAATAGAACCCATTTCAAGCATTTTTAGAATTTGTGTCTGTTTGTCTGTTTATTTGTTCGGGCATCACGTAAAATCTTCGAAAGCAATGTAGATAACTTTTACACACAAGGATTGAGCGTAACTTAGACATTTAGTTTTTTTTTCATTGCAATCGGTTCAGTCTATCAAAAGATATTTGAATTTAAAGTTTTCCAGAAGTAAAATTAGGGTTATGTGCACTTTAGTCTCATTATTACTTCACGTAACTTTTATACTAACAATAAACTGTGCGTAAATTGAAGTAATATTAATTTTTTTGTTTCATCGTAATCAGTTCATACATACATACATAAATGTGAATTAATAAAATTATAGTACAATATTGAAATAGCGCTATCTATCAAACTTAGACTGGACTATACCTAGAGATCAATCTCTAGGTATAGTTTGCACGCAGTTGACTGCGTGCAGTATTCGATGGATGGCGTTGGCGTGTAACGCCAATTTTCTGAATGATGTTCCTTGAAAGAATGACCTTCGCCCATGTCTGCATTTGAGTCAAGTTGATTTATCTATTTTTCATCTATGCTAATCTTTACTAATATTATAAAGTAGAAGAGTTTGTTTATTTTTTTGGTTGAACGCGCTAATGTCAGGAACTACTGGTCCGATTTGATCAATTCTTTCAGTGTTATATAGCCCATTTATCGAGGAAGGTTATAGACTAATATATTATCACGCTAAGACAAACAGGAGCTGAGCAATAATGGAAAATGTGACGCAGACGAAGTTGCGCGGGTCAGCTAGTATGTAATATAAATTCTGTACTTGCTTCTTCTTCTGTATTTCTATCTATATTAATATTATTTTGTATCATTGTATTACGGTCATCAAAGCCTAAATTAGTTCAGCTAAAAGGTAACACGACATTCATTGACTATTAGACGGTACGAAGTTCGCCGGGTCAGCTAGTATTTAAATAAAGCATCTAAAATATAAGAAGAAATCATAACATAATCTAGCGTAACCAATGATATTATCATTGACTGTAACAAAAAACGATTTCGATTTTTCAAAGTGATCGCAAACATTTTTTGATGTGTGTAAGTTCAAATAAACGTGTCCTATATGCCGTTCAACAAAATAGTGGGGTCTTAGTAAAACCAATTTAATTTATTGTCTGGCAGATAACCAGCACGATTAGGTAGTTAAGTTACCTATGTTAATTCTTTCAAATACATTGTAAGTACATTATATTCAATAGCCCCGATCAGTTCCATTGTGACTGTTATTTTAGTATTATAATATGTAAGTATGTAAATAAGCAGTGAGTCACCTGTTGTGTATAAAATAACAAGATTAAAGATTGTCATTTGGACGACATCGATCGGTGAAGGTAGGTAGGTACGTTAAGCTGCTTATAAATAGAATACCTCATGGATTTGCACATCATATGCCTATCCTTCAATCCGTAATCCTTAAAACAAAGACATATTGTATCGGTTATCTCAACATAGACCTTATGTATTAGTAAAACAAATATAAATATACCTACAGCTATATATAGTTCCTACAGGACCAAATAACAATAGCAGAGCATCCACAGAGCTCCAGAGATACGATCATACTACTCATAAAGACATGTAAACTAAGACTATGGGCACCAACTAGGTAGGTACTGCTAACTACCAATTAGGTGCATAGGTGGAATGCAAGCAGCCACGTAGGTACTCACCTCTGTCAGACATCTTAGCTTGATTATTTGCGTAGGTAAAGTCTTCAATCTGTTCTTGTGGATCAACAATGAGCGTAGTTGATTCAATCTAGCGATGCTGGCCGGTAGTTGTTCTATTAGATTGTCGCTCAAGACTAACGCTTGGAGCCCAGTCAGGTGTCCGACGGACTCTGGGACCTCGATGATTTGGTTACCTCCTAAAGATAGAATCTGCAAACTGTTGAAGAAGATACAGAATTAGGATTTCGGATAAATCTAATAGGTAAGTAGTAGGTGTAGGTGATCATAATAGCTTCATTTAGATAGGTAGCTGACTTGCTGGACAGTTTGAGGAGGGAGGAGGTCATCCAATGAGAAAAGGTAGGTACCTAGTTTTTGCCTTAACTACTACTGTGACTACTACCACCCAATGACTTTTATATATCATTGCTACCACACAAATAGCTGCAAGTCGTAGGGTAGACTAAAAATTGCGATAGATTCCAGAGAGGAATTTTGGCGCAGAGTAGGCTCAAGCTCAAGGGAGCGCTGCGAGCGCGGATTCGATTCTCGCATGTAACAAAATTGTTGGGGCTGGGTTTTTGTGTACCTATTTGATATTGATACTTGTATTGGGAAACTCATCCACGATACCGACCTAGGTTCACTAGGTTGGTACAAGAGAGGCTTCTGGACTTAGGTATAACCTTGTATCTATTCCGTTTCGTGTCTCCTCTCATAATAATACATGACATAGGTACCTAACTATATAATTTAGGTATGCATAATTATGTTACCGGAAAGTGGCAGACTCCGTAAGATTGTAATAAATCTTGATTAGATTATAATTTCTATAATTATTATGGAAAAATCGTTCTATATAATATAACTAGCTGTCCCCCGCGGCTTCGCTCCCGTTCCCGTGGGATTTCCAGGATACAAACTATCCTATGTCCGTTTTCTGGTTCTAAGCTACCTCCCCACCAATTTTCAGCCAAATCAGTTCAGCCATTCTTGAGTTATAAATAGTGTAACTAACACGACTTTCTTTTATATATATAGATAATATACATATATTTCATTCAGATTCAATAGTTTTCAACTTTTCACTACATCCGTGTCTTATTTAGAAAAAAAGCTTACAATTTTACGCAATATTTTACAATTTTACGGATAAATCAAATATGATATGTCTATTGATTCTTACAAATGATATTTTAGCCATTTTGCGACGTCTAGCCACAGAATAAACGATAGCAAACTTAGTACGTTATATTTATATTTTATCTATATGTCTTCAGTGGACAGAGACGTAGCGCTATCATTTTGTACATAATGGCATGATACAGCATTTTGATATCCAGAGAAACTGTAGTGTTTGTCTGTTTGAACCGACTGATAACAAAAAGTATATCAGTTTCGGCATGACATGATATGCAAATATTTTTGTCAGCGACGTAGACCGGATAAAGAAGACATTATTTTTATACATGGTCTTACTTATTGCCTACGTATCTGTACATAATGTCTTCTACATAATGTATCGTTTTTAATAAACATAACTAGACTTGGTCAAAGACTATATTGTAGTCTTTGGACCAAGTCTGCTTGGTCCAGCTAGAAATACCTACCTACAAAACTTGGTCTTGAATTCTCGATAGATGGTAGATTCATTAAATTTTAAAAGTCAGTCGTCATTTTAAATGGTAATTGAAGTGGAAGTTAAGCGTTTATTTTGTTTAATTACTGACGTTGATTGTGAAATATGTTTCTAGGTATGTCCACAATGACCTGTTACTGTAGGTAGGCGATTAGACAAAGAGCTTCGATGTTTAATGTTTATAAATTCGCGATTGTTATTATGAGAAGATAGTGAGAAGCGTTGAGATATAAGTAATCCTATAGGTGCAGGTACATAATTGGTAGATAACGGGTGCAACAAATTGCTAGATTTGTAGAAAAAAGTACCTACCTTTAAACATTAGTTACAGATTATTTTTACTAAGAGACAAATGAGTAATATTCACCTGTTAAGTTTCCATATGTCCTTTGGTATGTTGACTATGTTGTTACCACCTAAGTAAAGATATCTAAGAGATATTATATCTAAAACTTGCTCTGGAAAGAAGTTCAGCTGATTTCCGCTCAAGTTAAGCTCTCTAAGCGAACATTTGTTACTAAAAAACGATTTGGGAAGCGATTCATTCGTGAGTTGATTATGTTTTGCTATCAGCGACGTTAGTTGACAATGTTTGAAGATATCGGGGAGTATCGTCAGCCTGTTGTTGCTCACATCCAATATCTTCAAGTTGCTAAACCTGTTTATCGTGTCAGGCACTGCTTTGATTCTGTTGTTGTAAAGGAGTATTATCTCGTAATTTTCTGCGCAATCCTTCTCGTCAACAATGCCTTTTAGCTCCGATGATAGGCTGAGCGTTTCCAACAATTGATTCGACAGGTCGAGGGTCTTCTGCTCCCTGGTGTCACTGTCACAGCTATCCGACGTGTAACATTCCATTTTTACTAACTGCGTCGCGAGACGTCGGTCTTGGTATCATTTGATGTGTTGCAGTGGATTATAATCACATCGTACTGAGGTCTGACAGCCGCTAGCGGACCGCTCGCCTCCTACGCGGCGCACGCGCAACTACTCTTGAGAGCGATAGCGTCTGCGTACATAAGTATTCAACTTGATTATAGTTTCCCACAATCGCAAGTGGCGTAATTTTGCGGTTGATTTACATTGCGTGGCCTACAAAGAAACGATGTCTCTTTCGATATGAATATCGCTTATACGTGCACAATGTATAACAACTCAATAAAAATAATCGTATTTTAACCAATGTTTCGTATATATTGGGGCCTGCTGCGTTACATAATGTAACGCAAATGGTTGTTATTGAAGGACTTGACCCCAAAAATCCAGTCTTATAAAAACAGTGACCATAGTATCATCTAAGTAATATTTTGACTGGACTAGGACTTCAATGAGGTAGATACCTACCTACAGTTACACAGAAAAGAGTTGGACATACCAAAATGGGGGGAGCTCTTCTCCAAGAAGCATGTTTATGGTACTAACAACTTCTATCTAAAAGAAAGGATATCAGACAGAAATAAAATCGATAGTTTGATAAGAATTATATTATATAGGAACTATAGTGCCTTTATGTAAACTTAGCTTTAGGTTTACTTCTTTACACCGCATGTTTTAATAAATTACTGCATGACTGATTTGAGGATCTCTATCCATATTTACGCTTTGTACATAATAAATGCGAGCTTGCTAAGGTAAAGCTGTTTACTATTTCACACACTGCAACTGTGAGTGAACGTAAGTAACTACCTTTTGCTGAGTTCTAAAAAACAGTCTACATTGGCTCTAAGCATTTTTGTTAAAATCATGTTTTACCTTGTAGAACGTAAATAAAGAAAAACATGAATAAGTGAATCCGTGTGGATAAAGCGAAATCTTACAAAACATTATAAATTGTTTTTGGTAATACAATCGAGAATATCATTATTTACATTTGTTTCTCATGGATGGTGATCTGTGGCTGTACTGTTTTACCGAATGAGTGCATATAACAGATGTGTAGTACCAGTAGATGGCGCTGTAAAGCGTTTACGTGACGTCACCTTCGTGCGTTCAGTAATCGAAGGTCCGAGTGAATGCCGAAACTAGCCGAACGAGCGAGTACAAGAAGTCTGAAGAAACTAAAATCTGTCGTACACTTTAGTGATGTAAATTTTGAAAAATTAACAAAATGATATTGTAAAACCGTAATAAGACAGTCTTATTTTGATTTCAATTGTATCTTAGTGATATTGTTTTGACTATACCATCCTTAACTTGTATTTCGTCGGCAAAGTGAGTTCAGTGCGAGTGCAAGGGTGGTAACGAGAAATGTGAAGCATCTATGAAGTTCAGGATTCTAAGGCCGTTTATTTTATACCTATAATAATGAGCGGACGCCCTAGGACCACGTCATTCGCCGAGGGCAGCAAATCCGTTCGAAAGACTTTCGATAATCAGCCACCGAAACCACCTCTTGGAGGCGTAAAAATCAGTAGTAAGTACCTACCACCTAACCATTCTTTTGTCGGCCATCGTGATTTCTTACGCCTGTGACGTATTTCGATACTGACAATTTTAAAAATGGCTGCAAACTGCCACAAACTCAACATCTAAGCACGTATTTTAACAAAATTTTGTAAGTTAATCAATATCGACAGCATTTTATGTCTGCAGTATTTCAAAAATGGCCACAGGCGGTGCTTAGCCTCTGCCACATATGCCTGGCGTGTGACAGATAAATCGTGTCAAAATATCTAGTGGAGGAGAAATGCGTCGTATTCTAGATTATCTCTCGGATATTTCATGAAATTGTTAGTTCTGCCTTTTTGTTTGCTATCATCTCGAATCCATTTCATATTATTTCGCCTAGTTACGGGAATTCATGTTTTAGAGAAATTACTAATGAGTCTTTGAGGTTACTTGCTATCTACCATGACGTAATAAATTAGGGTTTTTTGTATAAAACCAGAAGCCATTAATTACTTGATGGAATTTGAAACGCAATTGTTCCCCTCCTTTACCAGGGTATGGCAATAGTTTCATTGGAGAGCTGTCATGAGTGAAGGTCCATCCATCATGCTGCTGTTCCACACCAGTTCCCTAGTCCTTGTTGTCTCTGTTATTAAGAATTTATTGAGTTTTGACCTAATTCATTTGCATGATGTTAGTATTGAAGAATTCATTGTCTAAAGAAGAAAGGTCAGAATCTTTTGATTGTTTAGCTCCAGATGATTAAAGTTGACTTGAATATAAATAAGTAACATAATGAACTCAAAGTTGACTTAAGTACCTATTAAAGTATCATTAAGAATCGTCATTCCCTCTGAAACATAGTCAAAAAATCAGTTCCTGATCTTGAATAAATGCTACTTTTAAATATTACAGTTTCAACACATTTATTTATGTTCAGGTTTAAAAATATAGCTTTTTAGTAAGCTATGTGCAGGTATTAAGTTAGTGGAGAAATTATGGAAGGAATTTTAATTAGGTATGAAGTTGTGGTTGTCACATAAAAATATAATTTGATCATAATTTTTATGACATACATTTTGATAAGCTATAAATAGGGAATAAGCATGCTTATTGAAATGCCTAAAACTGACACACAACACAAAACAATATTTTCTTTATTCTATCCTAAACAAATTAATGGTCAAAGTGAGAATGGTTCCTAAAGTTTATGAATCTGTAAGTGAGTGCCATGTACTGAAGTTATCACTAAGCAATGAACATACTTTATCCTTATACAATAATAGGTATATTCTTCTTAGTGTGGGATATCCAATGTAGGGGAAACAAGTTTTATATAGGTTTAATTGCTCTAACATATGACTATCTTGAAAACTTTGTTTTAATCGGGTTCTTTATTGTCTGACTATAGAAATCTGAAATAGTAGTATAGTCATTTAGAAATCATTATTTTTGAGTAGTTTTTCTAAAAAAAGAAACAATCTGTCTAGTGGCTACTGGAAGTCTAATTTTCGTAAATGCTAGTATTGTGGTAATTCATGTTATTTGTGATCAAATGAATAAAGTGGCAATAAAAACCTACAAAGAGTTACTATTGTTGGCCATCTGAGGGTTAAAACAAAATCACGGCATTGTTTTGAAAGGCTCATAACAATAAGCTGGAAGAAAACGTACTCCGGGCAGAGCAACCCAAGATAGTCTGACGAAATTATGGCTGTTGGAGGCTGCATATACTGAGGTCCACACTGCAGATGACCACAAAACTTGTAGAGCCAGTATATGGTTGTGATCTGCGTCTGGAGGGAAGTTAGGTGGAGAGAATGACAGCCGTCATGGCTCACGGATAATGGTCCAACATCAGGACTAAGTGCAGAAACCTAACCCTGATTGATAGATCTGATGTGGTTGCAATCCTCAATAATATAAAAAAAAACTGCTTTCATATGTAGATAAAAATGGTGTTTAGTACTGAAATATAAGCAGCATTTGAGATGTCAAAATCATGATTACCAGAAATTGTCCCTAACTGGATTCTGCCAGCGACTTCACTTTGACCACATGATAGTCGAAGATTATCCCTGAGGAACATACTCCCAGGATGAAAAGTAGTCTTTGTGCTATTCCAGACTATAATCTAAATCTGTTCCAAATTTCATCTGGATCCATTCATCCGTTCTGCCGTGATTGAGTAACAAACATCCATCCAAACTTTCGCATTTATAATATTAGTTAGGTCAAGAGTTAGAAGTTAAATTATCATAGTCCAGTGATATAAAGAATCCTATCTTCTTCTAAAAGGTTGGATCCATCTCAATTCCAAAATTCATCTTTTTTTCAACATTTATGTGAGAAAACTAACAAACAAACAGAGTTACTTCTAGAGGTTGTATTCAAGATATATTGACTTTCATGTTATAAGTTTTTGTTTCTTTACTAGCATAGCAATTAACATCAATACCTATTACAATAATAAATAACAGTAGGTTTATAAGTTAGATATCTAAACTTTTTGGACTGCTACCAGTTTACCATTATACTGCCTGGTGTTGCATAGTGGCTCAGATAGCTAGTATTATTGCATCTGACCAACCAGCTAGTCCACACATAAAAACATAGTAGCAATATCTACTAACCAAGATTGTCTCATTAAATTCAATGCCAATATTGTTAAAATGATAAAAGCAGAAGATTAAGATTACGAGATATAATTTGTTTTATAACATTGTAAATATCCCCATGGCACCTAAAAGTATGTTTTAAATTAAAAAAAACATTGATAAATTGATTTTGGAGCCAATGAAAGTTGGCGCGCCATCGCCATTGCTATCATGTAGGTAGGTATTATGATTTGATACAAAACAATCATAACATCGGCAATGCGACGCGTACTGTGAAAGCTGCGCCTTTAGTGATTAGAACAACCATTAAGTGGTGGGGCCCTTCATGGTTAACACTTAGATTAGACGCCCGCGACTTGTGCAATTTAGTAACATAACGATCAACCTTGACTACACGATTCGTGGTTACAAACGAGATCGGTGTTATGTTATATTTTTTCTTAAATAACATTCGATGTAGTTTTAATCTTTTGCTTAGAATAATAACGCATAGAAGCCGCGTCTAGAACAAAACCCGAGCAAAATCGTGTGTCCACTTCATTTTCTTTGTGTGCGTGAGCCGAATGTGTCTACGTTCCTCTAACGCACACAGATATAGCTTTCAGTGATACCATTACTAAGCCGTTACCCACAAAATATGGGAAGACGCATTACTATTTTGCTATCAAGGCAAGTATTTTATGTTGTTGGGAACTGGAAAAGGTAAACATGATTTTTCATGTAATATGACATATTTTTTCGGAAGGTATAATTCAATTTATTTCAAAATAAAAGGAAATAAATCGCATAAAGAATGAGATATTGTTCAATGCGTTTAGAATGCTTGATGGGTTATAATTATAAACAATGTTAAAACATCGGGTTTGATATGAATTAACAGTAAGTATTGTATTTTAAAATTACAAAAATGAAAAACATGAATGAAAGCAATGTGGGTATTTTTTCCTCACAAATAGCAACACTGTGTTATGACAAGTTAGGTTATTAGAATTTTGTTTTATTTATCGATTTACGTGAAAATAGTGCATAGAATGTGAGTACTTATTTGTGAAATGTTATTTTATCACATTTTTTTGTTTTCCTGATGTGCTATAACATCCTTTCACGCAACAAACTGTCATTTTCAATTATTTACTCGCGAGCTGTGTTCGACGGAACGTGACCTTGAGTACTGACGGCCTGACGGCTAAGTTTGACGGATTAGGCTAAGTTTTAGTTGCCTCACTTTTTGCACTCGTACTAGGTTTCTATGCGTTATTATTCTAAGATCTTTTGTTTTTTTTTTTGTTATACATATAGCAATACTATCTGACCCGCGCTACTTCGTCTGCGTCACATTTTCCATGACTGCTCGGCTGCTATTTGTCATAGCGTGATGATATATAGCCTATAACCTTCCTCGATAAATGGGCTATCTAACACTGAAATAATTTTTCAAATCGGACCAGTAGTTCCTGAGATTAGCGCGTTCAACCAAACAAACAAACAAACTCTTCTGCTTTATAATATTAGTATAGATTATTCAAATGTTAGTAGTAATTAGTTTGATGTTTGAGGGAAACTTAACCATCACATAAGCATGCATTTTTTTACTACCTACATTATATTAAAAAAATATGACGAAGCAGGTAGTGATTCGAATTTTATGTTACCTGCAATAAATAGGGTGTCGATAAGTTTTATTTGCATCTGTGTATCACGTTTAGTTTATTAGGTATATTAGTCAATTGTTCACGGTTATCGGGCGCCTTATCAGTGACTGTCGTCGATCTTGCTATCTCGCGGTCGGCATGACCGCACCATCCTGTCATTCGCGGAAGAACCGTGCCAACGCACTCTCGGTTTTCGAGTTGCCTTTCGCTCGACGGTCGGTCACAGTCGATCGAAGTGGTCGCCGTAGCCGGTGCATGTTGCAAAATTACCAATTGGTTCGTTAACCCACTTCCTCAGTGGTGCGCCGTTGCGGCAGCTATCCGGTACGCGAGTAATTTGAAAACAATCTTTCGTTTTGTTCGTGTCAAATATTATACAGTGGGTAACAGTGCAGTTTACAGAACTATCGGAACACTTGCTTACGATCTGTGGAACGTGATGTGATACATATTTATACCATATCAAGATTATTCAGTGAAAAGGTCAATGAGAATGATAGTAATCAGTGCTGTGTCTCTTGTGGAAGACCTTTTGTTGTGCAGAAAACTCTATAAAAACAATGTTACGGCGACGAGGGACTTATACTGTCAATGCTGAGCCTGATAATCGGCACAGCAGAGTAAAACCAGCAGAACCCTCGTTGGTTACTAAAAAAATAGGTAGGTTACGATTTATCACCAAAACTTTACATAACTTTATCGTAAAAACATTGTGATATTTGACGTAGGACTTAACTGCCAAAATATTATCGTGAGTAAAACTATCTGTGTCGTTAGGTAAGAAATGTTATTGATATCTTGATAACCAGTTAAGATACAAAACTATTTATCTACAAGTATCGTTTTCCGCTATGCTATGTTTGCAATGTCAACTTCTGTAAATCCTTCTGTTTTATTATAATAGAACAATGCAATTGTTTTGAGTACGATCCGACATTGACATGTTAAAGTGCGCAGGAACGCTGTTTTATTTCACTGTTGAAACGACAACTCATAACTAGCTACTTATAATAACCGCTAACCTCTGAGCCGAGATATCAAATATCTAATCATTCTGTAATTAACTTACGTCGTAGCAGGGATAAAGGTCATTTCCCAAGTTAAACTACTTTAGATGAGATGATGTGGTACGCTTGCTATTAGCCAACTTCGTTAGTATTCCTGGGACGTATTATGGAAGGTGTTTAACTTTGATACATTTTGATGACACCAGTTTTACACCGTAGTATATACTTACCTATAACTCGCCCAACTTGGATTCAAAATTGATTAACAATTACACAACTAAAACGAATAGCTTTTAGTCGCTTTTATCGACAGGGCTTGATGACGATCAAAATGATTAATAAAAATATATTGTATAGCTATTATACTTAGGTACCATAAACCAATAAAATATGTCACCACAAATATTTCACATAATATTCTGATAAGATATAAAAATATTATATCCTACATCGAATTCGGCAAAGTGGAGTAAACAATCATTTGTATTATTGAGTCATTCAAAACAAAAGTAAAGTCTTAAATAGTAGAGTCACACATGTCCTTTGTGAATACCGTGAGTAGCATCGCTCATTGTTGCTAGCCCACGCAGTAGGAAAGTGTTTAATTATGTATGTACCCAATCAAGACAGTTGTTTCTCAATCCCTATGTAGGTGCGTAGTTAAATGCAATATTGTTTACAAAAGTACAAAAGATAAATCCTATATCTGTACGTGTATGGAGCGAGATCAGCCAAAACTACGCAATCCCCTTGTGTTTAAGTTTTTTGTAAAAAAAACTTCGACAATACTGACGTCATAAGTTCATAACCAAGGCCTTCCTTGGAAATGCGCCCAGATTTACCCGCTAGAGATAAATCACAGCGATATAATTAGAAAAGCGGCATCATATTTAAAAGAAAGAAAGCCTCTTAACAAAGCGTTTATTAAAGCGAAGTGAGTGTTCTTTCATACCAGTTACAAGAAATTTGATTCCGAGCCACTATGTATAGTATTGTGTAATAAGTAGTGTAGCGAGCTGGCTTAGACGGGCCAGTCTGGTTATCTACACTACTGTTAAAAAGAGGAAAGATTTATATTTTCGAATATTTGTAACGAATAAAGTTAAAAACCAATGGGCCGATTTTAAAAATGATTTCACCATTAGAATGCTACATTATCTCTGAGTAACATGACTATATATATTACTAGAAAAAAATAGAGATCTCTACGAAAACCCGCGCAAACGGACGGGCGAAGTGCTAGTTTTTTCCTATAATTCACGAATTAGAATGTTTTGTTTACGGTTATTTCGAATTCAGTTGGTGGAGGTAGATAGATTGGTTAGATATTTTTATGAATGCTCATGAAGCTGCAATAGTTCCAAAAGATCAGCGTGTCTAAAAATGCCACTTTAGCAGAATCATAATATTAAAAACACAACAATCTGTCAAATTTTATTTTCATCTTTATCGCTAACGCACTAGGTTCAAGGTTTATTGGAAAAAATTGACATCGACGGGTAGCGTGATGTGTTTTTCTGATTCTGCTAAAGTGGCCTTTTTGGACCCACTGGACTACAAAACTTCCGTGGCAGTAAGAGAGTTATATTCTATAATCATTCAACCATGTTTACTTAGTGATCTAGTCTTATACGACCTCTCATCTTGAGCCCATACACCTTCTCCTGTTCCGTCGTGTGGGTAAAAATAGAAGTTTAACCAAAGACTGAACGGAGAAGTTCCACCGTAAATTCTTCATCTACTCTTAACATCACTCTCCTTTGTGCCCTCTCACTTACACCGGTGAAATTACTGTATAGTACTGGAAAAACATCAGACTACAAGTAATCATAACTAACTTGATCACCTAATAATTCATCAAAAAAAAAGAAACGAACTAAAAATATCAACTTTTTACGGACCTTTCATAATTTTTAACTAAACAACATTTGTACACAAAACTTAAATAAAATCCACTCGTCTCTCATGGGGTTTGTTCCAATTTGAACATCGGGAGGCTACGCAGCTTAGCAACATGAAGGCGCATTTTATTATAAGGTGAGCGATGCGTCATAAAGCTGGCACGACCGGTTCCCCCATTATCCGCGGTTAGTCTCTTGCGACAATAGGGCCTTGGTCGAATTCAGAGACGGAGAGCGTGCGCGTTAAGCGTAAAGAACCGCAAACACGGTGTCGCTTTACAAGAACACTGAACAATGGCGTTGTGCACTCCACATACGTGTACTAAAGCAAGCTCGTTGTGCAGTGGAAGTATGTGCATAACTGTCGCATGGATCATTAAAAAAACCTGTCAAGAGCTAGTCGGACTCGCGACCTAGGGTTCCGTACCATCATATAAAACGTAAAATGTTTTTAAATTTTTATCAGCGGGGCCTATATTTGTCAGAGAATTTGAAGACTGCTGTGTATAAATGCTACAGTCAAAACTCATTACCGGCCAAAACCACTTTTGAGTATAAAAATCAGGCAAAAGTGGTTTTGACCGATGCCTCCAGTTAAAAACAGTTTTGACTGATTTTTGTAGTCAAAAGTGGTTTTGACCAATGCGCTTAGTCAAAAACAGTTTTGACTGCAAAAATCAGTCAAGTGGTTTTGCCTGATTCAAAATTTAGACTTTCATGCAAAATTCATAAAAATGTAAGGTTAGGTTAAAAGTCAAAGTCAAAGTCAAAGATTTATTTGCAAAGTTAGTTTTTTTTACCATACAATTTGGTCACAAACACTATTACCCAATATTTTGTAGTTAAAAGTAGTTCTGACCAACGCCCTAAGTTAAAACCACTTTCGACTGCGAAAATCAGTCAAATTTGTTTTTAGGTCATCGGTCAAAACTACTTTTGCCTGATTTTTGCAGTCAAAATTGGTTTTGACCGGTTATGAGTTCTGACTGTAACATATACACCGTGTTCTTCATGTTATCCATATAAATTAGCAAACGCTTCTATAGTTTTAACAAATCAAATCAAACAAAGGAAGTACTACATAAAGAGGCTTCGTTAGTTCGTCGTAAAGATATATTTTCACATTTAAATTTCATATGCTATATGAAAGGGTCTTAGATCAATTAAAAAGAAAAATCGATCAAATGCTAATTGAACTTCATTTGTTTTTCGTTGCCAATTTTATTCGGATATAGAGGCATGCGTATCGGGTGATTTACCTCAAGGTTTTGAATTTGAGAAAAATTTACAAAGAATAAGAAAACGTTTTGAGAACACATTCGTAGTGTGTACAGCTAAGGAGTAGAATTCTCTGCCGGAGTCGGTGTTTCCTGATAGCTACAACCTGGGAGTCTTTAAGTCAAGAGTGAGTAGCCTGCTTCTAGGCAAACGTGCTCCACCTTCGGCCACATCATCGCTTACCTTCAGGTGATACAGTGGTCAAACGCGTGCCTATCAATAGTAAAAAAAATTGGTCCATATGGTGGTAATGTGTCCATAATAAAAAATACTTATTTCCATGTTCTGAGCATCCGGTCGAAGTTCACATGCCCTAGTAGCCCCACTTCGAATTTTTAAGGACACTTTTCCGTCGCTGTTGAAAAACATAAATACATTTTTATTTCTTTCTTATTTCCAAAATAGTTGAGTTCTTGAGAGAGCTGTGGCAGACGGACAAGACTTAAGTCACACCATAAGGGTTCCTTTTTACTATTTTGGTACGGAACGCTAAAAACGAACAACGCAATATCAGTCAAAACAACTGGATCATGATACAATATTGAATGAATATCAAGGAACTAGGTATTCAATATAACTTGCATAAGAGCTGGTCAAATCAGCTGGACAATCGATAAACAAAAATGTAATGGAAACAAGGCCGAATATATCCTGCGTTTTTCGCGGTACCATATTGGATGCGAAAAACACTGTCCGCCGTTGTCTACGTTCGATTTACATATAGGTTATACTTAGTGTTAGCACTTTGAAACACTATGAAATATCTCGAAAAGGCAAACGATCACCGTGCCCGCATGCAAGGTTTTGAGGTTGGCTCTTACACATCGGAAAGAGGCGTGCCTACAAAATATTTCCATAATTATCCATCCACATGACAAAGAAGATACACAGACTTAACTCATGGGATGAATTCGGTCAAGACCATAATCGAAGTTTGAAAGTTGCGCTAGATGTAGAAAACTTGAAAATCGTTGTATTTTGTTAAAGGGCTACATTTCGATTTTATTCAAGTCGTCTACTTGGCCAACAACAAGCGAAATGGATACTTTGTTACACCAACTATGCGATCCGACTATCCGAGCCTCTTCAGTCGAATACAATGTCTGTTGAGGTGTCAGAAACAGGTGACAGCTCGTTTTCTATTAGTATGGTGCTTTGCATGCTGTGTATCTGTTCTTGGTGTTTCCCTGGTGTGATCTTCGATCTTTTCACGCTGTGTCACGAATTTCCCAATGTTACAAAATCGATTTATATATTATTTAAGTGTAATGATAGATGCGTGGTCCCGAGGCCTTTCACGTGCCGAGAACCCAACAAACTCCGCCAAAAGTTCTAATCCAATTGCCGCGAGTCCATGACAACCATAATTCTATTAGCGTGCCTATGTACTTGCCTATTGGCTGTTATAGTAATTACTTTCTGTGTAATAAATAAACAACATTTCTCCCCTTAAATTATAATTATCGATTGTGAAGCTATGGCCGAAAACTAGAATTAATTAAATTAATGTTGTTATATTCAAAATTCGGTTAGTTTAAGAAGTAACAGTTCTTTCACGAGTTTGGAAATAGAAAAATCGTATTTTGCTCATTTGGCCCATCGCTTCTTTAGTGAAAGTCTCACAATCACAATGTAGGCCCCCTCTATGGATCGGCTACACTTTGCCTAGCATATTAAAAAGCAGCTCAGCTAAATATATGTATGTCATTAGTCTCTAGTTGTCCTGTCACATCTACCTTCGAGTCAGACCGACCTCTAGTCATCGTTCAAGCTTATGGAATTCCGGCTATTACTTTACTTTTTAGTTTTTCATGCAGTATTTTGATGTCTGGTTGATGTCCTTATTGAAGACTAGCTGATCCGCGCAACTTCGTTTGCGTCTCATTTTTCACTATGACCCCGCTCCTTTTAGTCATAGCGTGATGTTAAATGGGCTATCCAGCATCCAACACAAAAATCATTAATTCGAACAAGCAGCCTGAGATTAGCGCCGAGAACCAACCAAACAAACAAACGCTTCAGATTTATAATAAGCAGCTTTATAATAAGTATAGATTTTCATTTAAAGACCGGATAGTAGAGTAGAGACTACAATAAACATTCCAACTACCGTAAACATGCCTGAGTAAGTTCTAGACTAGCACTAAATAACACTTAATGAAATAACTTTTGGAAAAGACTTGCTTGTGGATATAACTGCTGACGATTTTAATTATCTCGATTCGTGTGCACATGTTTTTTCAAGACATATACACTTAAATACATTCTAAGATAAATATATTGCAGGTTGTTACTTACTTACCTCACCATAAGGTGTAGAAATGGAGTGGCTCGTACAACGTAATGACGTATTATTGTGTTTGTATAGAGAACATAGCCATAGAGTGCACTAGTTTGCCGTTGTTAGCTTGTGTACATAGTCATTTAAAGTTGAGAATTATTTAGAGTTCGCAGCGGGTGACGTCACGTCTAAATTATCACCGGCCACATAAAAAGGTAGACACGCGCGCATGCGATGTGGTACTGATAGAGTTCAAATGCGACTACAATAACTGAGTGTTTCTAATGTTATTCAATTTTTTTTTTATGTTTTACAAAATTACTCGGTAGATCAAGTCAAATAGAAAGCACTTTAATCTATACATCATCAATACATAATTCTATAGTGAAGGTTTATGTAATCGCGTACCTATCCTCAAGTTAATCTTCATAGTAACAAAGGATTCCTTGTATTACAGCTGACCCAGTAGCATTACCCTACTATGCCTTAGGCCTTAGGCTGAATGAGCTACGTTAACTATTTTCTGTAATTTTAACATCTATCTTTCGGTTGCCTTTGATACAATTATTCATGTTTCCATCCATCATAACATCCATGACCGATAGAATTGGCTGGAGAGTATTTAGTCGCGAAGTTTGAATTAGCACCACATGCTGTAGTATCGAAGCTCGACCTCTACGGGGCGGGGCGGCGGTTTGAGTCCCCGCGCCTCCGACCGGCAGTCTACCACAACGCGCGCTCGCGTGCGATCCTCTGGCAAGCTGGAGTGTTCCGCAGGGCCGGTATGCTTCGACAATTTAGGAGTTTCCGAAGGTCCCCCTACGGTGGCTCTGCGCCCCGTAGGAGAGGTGGCCGCTCGATCCGAACCTTCTCTACTTCGATTACTTGACACCGAAAAAAGTGGTCAATTAAGCCGTGCTCGTGATCGTCTCTCCTCTTTCTGTAAAAAACTTCGTCGTACCATCAGTGAGTGTCCATATAAGCAAACAAATATCCTCTTCTGCCGTTCATAAATTGTGTATAGACCCCCGATCGGTGTTACTCGTTTCTAGTTCGCAATCATCAAACCAGTTAAATGCACTATTTAAATTCGCGTCAATGTATTGTTGCATCATGTATTCTATGTTCACCACCAATGTTCTAATGCTGCTTTTGTGTTTTGCTGCGACACGCAGGCGACGTGGATACTCCTAAAAAGAACGAGCTGGCTTCGGAAAAGAAGGCGTCCTCGCATCGTAAGTGTTAGATTTCGCGCACATTAGCTCGGCTGTAGTGCCACATGATTCTGTTTAGTTTTACACCATCATTTTAACTATTTTCAAAGCGTGAGTCCTCCATTTGCTTGTACGTATCCAATATTGGAGACATCAATCTGGGAGAGAGGTTCTGTAAAAGATTGGAGGATAATCGCAATGTAATTAATTAAATTAAGTTCATTTTATTATCATTTCTTGTCTGTGTTCCTTTTGTATTTGTCCTGATTGTTGATGTTGTGACGTTATTAGATCATAATGTGGGCTCACGTCTTTTTCTAAATCTATCTACTTACTTATACATCTTTAGGTTTTTCTATTATTAATTAGTAAGAATGTGTTGTGGTATTTACTTACAAAATTATGTGTGGGCTTCCTGTATGTTGAATATTAATTCTTACTTCACGTTTCAGTCGCTGGGTAACATTAAACATTTGTGCATATTAATATGTAAAACTATAAGTTTCTCATTCTTGTGGTAAGGGCCTGTTGACTACATCTGTCTCATACATGTACATCATCATTGAGATGTAACATAAATCCATAACACACTAATTTCTCGCTTTGACTCCGCATGAGGAATAATAAAGTACCTAGGTATGCTAACTATCAAGTCGTGCACATATAGTTTGTGATTGTGAAGTGTTTTATTGTTTCAAAAAGCAAACTCTTGGACCGTGGGGCCCGAGTGCTCACGTCCTATTTAAGAGGAAATGTGGGCTTGTAGACTTCGTATGTAAAAAGTTATATTTCGAGGTTTGGCTCTCGCCTGTTTCCTCCTCCAATATTAAATCGATTCAATAGATATTACACAAACTGAATAAGATGATATAAACTGTGCCCCTATGTTTTTCTTTATTCATTAATAGTTGCCAAACTTGTTCAGTAAGGCTCTTTAGACAGCAGTTTATTGGACAATTGAGCATGTTTTGAGGGTCCTAGTGCTTTTACGTTTAATATATCATCAAAAAAGAAAACATAGCGACACAAAATATATTCTTCTTATTCAGTTCATGAAATATCTCTTAAATCTGTCCAATATTGAAGAAGGAAACAGGCGAGAGCCAAACCTCGAATTATGACTTATTTGCATACAAAGTCTCTCCGCCCGCGTTTCCTCTTAAAGATCTAGCAAAACGCTTAGTTGACGCTTCGCGTGACCCAAGAGCTGGCTTTCCTTGGACAGAGGATAAGCATTGCCATACAACGTGGCAATGCAGCCAGTCTTTTGGGCTCACTTCCAGTCGATAGCGATGGGGACGAATTTTTTGACGCCATATTTTAGTTAGGAGTTTTATTTTCTATTTTAAGTGTTTAATAAAGTTTGTTCTTCAAAACCAAACATTTTTTAAATTGTCATTTAATCTCGAAAACAGCAGGTACATAGAAAAAAACTATTATGTATGTAGTGTAGTTAGATATTTACGGTTGTTAATGTTGCTAGTTTTTTTAGTAACAGTATTTGTAATTGTTTGCACAGTAAATTTTCGTTTCTCTATATTTTTTGTATTCATTAGTAAACAGTATACGATCCAGATAACTATTCAATTAATAATTAAAGTTACAATGAATACAAACAAAGGTATGGTAAGTCACAAAAATGTATTCTCACACTTCCTTTTCTCCCATCTACCTACTTTAGACATTGGCAGAATAGTCGACATTGGCTTTACTTGCCATTTAAAATACAGAATAGAACACTGCCATGTTGAAAAAAAATTAAAAAAAAAAAACATCAAGAAACTCCTTTTCAACATTGAATTATGCTTCGAATTAATACTCGCCTACTATTTTCTGCCATCTGGATTTCAATTACTTACCGTAAACAATACATACAACAAAAAATCTACACAAATTACTTATTAAAAAGAAATATATTATAATACGATTTGTGTAAAAATAAATAAAATCGAAAGAAAAACAGAGAATTTACATGCTTTTGAAGTTATTCTTTTAGCGCTGTCACTCAATGTCGTTTGTACTGGATGGCGAAAATTCACTAGTGTGACTTGCCAGACGCTACATGAAATGCAAGCTGTCTAGGTTAGTCATAGATTTTAAAATCTTCTCTGATTCGATTTATAAATGTAATAAAAATTGAACTATTTTTTAACTTAAGTGGATAAACGTATCTGTAATTATTATTATTTATTAATAAACACACCAATAATTTAACTTACCTGACCAAGCTTCGTGGTCGAGATTGGTTTGGTGAAAAGAAGAATTAAATAATGTACATGGCAAAAACCACATATTACTGTACAGGCTATTTTTTATCCAACTAGTACCCATTAGAATTGCTATCTAGTTTAAAGAAGTGTCATTTGACAATAGGATTGAAATCGACGAGATCCGGGCGAATATGCGGATGACACTCGATACCAGAATAATATCACGGCTCTGACAAAGACAATTAATACTAAAACTCGGGTTAACACAACCTCTGGATCAACAAAAGCAAGCCCATTTACTTACAAAAATACATGGAATAAAGGGCCTAAGTTACCCCGGCCTTACGCTAGTAGGGATATCGATGTAAAAATATTATAAACAACCAAGAAGTTAAAAACCTAGTGATAGACTTCTATGCCATCCTTTTGAATCACTATCACTACATCACTACATATTATAAAACAAAGGCCTCCGTCTCTTTTGTCAGTCTGTATGTTTCCGATAAACTCGAAAACTCCTGCACCGATTTTCATGCTGTTTTCACCAATGGATAGAGTGGTTCTCGAGGAAGGTTTTAGTATATATAATTTTTCAAGCGCACGATGCCCCGGGCATCAGCTAGTATTATAAAACAAAGCCTCAACCGCGTCTGTCTGTTCACCAAAGGATAAAGTGGTTCTCAAGGAAGGTTTTGGTATATAATTTGTCAAGCGAGCGGGCATTAGCTAGTATAATATAAATCAAATTGCCAAAGTTAAATAAAAAGTTGAAAGCCCGGTCAACTGCGAATTGGACTCACTTAAGGAAGGTTCGGTACCATTAAGAGAACTTGGTTTACTCTAATTTAAACTGATTTTATTATTGGTTGTTAAACTTTACGATAAGCACTATAATTATGCATACAAAGTTTGATGCTGCAATGTATTTTTTAGCGAAAATAAAAACAACGTTAAATACTCCAAAAATAATGTTTCCATTTTTATAGGGTTCCGAACATCCATAAACAACAGAACCCTTAGGATCACAGCCAATTTTCTCCAAATGTACTGGACCGTTTCTGTTAAATTCGGTACTCATATGAACTGACCCAAACATGGACGTAATAAATAAAAAGTTCCCAACAAGTCGCTTTTTAAACAGTCTGATACAGTTCAATCCCAAATCTGTTGCCACCAATTACTGAAACAGACTGCTTGAAAAGCGACTTGTTTGGGATTTTTTTTGTCGTTTTTAGCGGTCGGATTTTTTTGATAAACGCTTTGCCAAATTTTACAAACAAATTATGAACAGCACAAAGAACTGTAGTGTCATATCCAAAATGTTCGCAATTGTAGATCATTGTAATAGCTAAGTAATGATATCAAAAGAATCCAAGGTTTAACGTGATTTCAATGGAAATCGATTTTGCTTTGTAACAATAGAGCATAATCTTCTAAAAAAATCTTTAGTAGGACTGACTTGCTACTTGGCTAGTTGCGGAAAGTCAGTTATTTTCCGTATTGCTTCGCTTCCTGCTAGTGGACACGTGAACGTCTGCACTTGCAAACTGCGGCGTAACGAACCTTCGTCTTTACTTTCTAATATTTATGCTCATGTTCTAAATAATTCACACTATCACGCTACGTGTTACCGTTGCCTGCTACTCTATTATTAAAATATGAACGTTAAAATTGAAAGATTGCACAACGTGTGACGTTGCATTGTTAACAGTGATAAATAAAAATTGTGGATTTATCCAGTTTTTGATATTTAATTTAATAGTAACGACTTCCACTTTAATTATGTTGTTAATGAAATAGGGATACCTCTGTTTGTATTTGTAATTATTTATTCCGACTGCTAAAACTTTAATATACCACATACAAATTGAAAGAAGTAGTTAGATAAAAAGCTCATAAACAAGGGTGGAGTGCGCTTAGGTTTACGTCAATAAGGGTTGCTATGGGTGTGGCAGGGCACCACATGCTCCGAGCTCTTTCAAGGTGGCCATGATTGATATAGTCCATTTGCTACTATTAGTATTTTTCTACTGCTGCATATAACCTATACGATGCAATCATAAGATGACGTACATACGTGGTCTACCCTAATTTACGTTTAAAGCTCGTCATTGCGATTTAATGGTTGCCTTAGTAATTTTAATCACTGCAGTCAGTTCGTCGAAGAGTTAGCTACGATCAGTTTATATCAGTAATTGGTAGACATCAGTAATGTGTGTTATTTAAGCCTAGTGTTTGCGTGTTTATTGAACAAGCTTTAGATATATTGATAACAAATCACGACTGTTAGGAGTAACATGATGACAGCTATCTATTTAATTCTCAAAAAATATTCCGAAATGTTGGACTAAATTTTGTTATAGGTACAACTGTAAACTTCTACCTCATTAAGGTAACAAGTGTCAACAAAAGCGGGATAGGTCACGTCAAATAGTTGCCAAATATGTCGTAGTCCGCAGAGGCTATTGAGGTCAGGGACTATACACACATAAACGTACATCTGAAATTTTTGCAGCAAATCGATTTAGGTGCTTTTTTATGCAAAACGAGGAAACTCTTGGCTCAAATCTCACCTGATGGAAAGTGATGATTAGGCCGAAGATGGAAGCGAGTTTCAACCGGAATCCTCTTACACAGAGGAACTGGCTATCATACCTCTAACTGCCGGAACACAACAATGCTGTTAACATTGTTGTTATGGCGACAGACTTAGACATGATGGTGGTAGCTAGCCAGGCGGACTTAGAACAAGTCCTACCACCAACCAAACCCCCGTTGGGAATTGAACCCGGGACCTCTGGGTCTGAATCAGGTGGTTTAACCACTAGACCACGGAGGCGGTTAGTGTCACCTGTTTAGCACCACCCGGGAACCACGTGTAGGGATTCGCTGAAGGGTATTCTCCTACGGACGCGGGTGACTCAGCCCCCAAACCGCTCTATGACAGGGATGGGACTGGCGAACGCGATCGATTGGTCGATCGCGGCTATTATTCCAGTCGATCGCGGCAAGGCAAAAATATAAATATATACGTATAAGATATTGCGCAATAATGTAAAGCTCTAAGTCTACGCAGACGAAGTCACGGGCAGAAGCTAGTACGACATAAACTGTATACTGAACTATACTGTTTCAATTGTAATTTTAAGAAGTACCGATCTAATTAGTACATCGCACAGGGTTTCGTCAGTAAAAAGTCGATATCGGGTCTAATCAAGTTAGCCACTCCTGCTCTATAATATCAGCTCATTTATTAGCATTTACAAACGTATTTCCTAGCAACAAGCTGCGATCACAAATCCATCTGCAGAGTTTCGATTTTGTTAGCGTTATCTTATCCTCATGATTGTTCAATAGCATGGCAGATTAAAATGCCTTTAATACTTTGCCAACGCCCCGGGAGCCCCGTTTAGTTCCGTCCATTTACAGGATAGTAAAAATATTTAACAGAGTATTAACAATAGAATAAAATTAAACCTAGTGTTAGGTAGCGATATTGTAATTAGCTGGCAGTTGGCACTAATTAAATGACGAAGGCGCTAACGTTTTGAAAACAAAGTACGTTAGTTTGGTTTGGAATAGATTTTAACTCCACACTACATGACTTCATTTGGATGTTATTGATACATGTACCGGCTTGTTAAGATAAACAATGGGTGAAAAGATGAGCATAATTATTAATGACGCAAAATGTGGTGTCTTGTGTTTTGTATAAATGCACCTAAGCGTTACGGAATTGTATTTGACCTCAATAGATGCATTGATAAATCTAACAGTTACGATTCCAGGAGATTTAATGGTAAAAGCGTGTATTTTGATAAAAAATATTAACAATCTTCTCATAGATGCGTATAATTTTAAATGGCGACGCCAAGAGCATTGTCAGTGGCCTGGCCTTGCACAAGTCTTTTAAAGTGCAGGTGTGACTGCACAGCGCGCAGGACAGGTGAAGCATTGTCAAAGCTAAAAGAAACCGTATTTATAACGTCTCGTCAACTAAACTCAGGTTAGGAATAAATATAATGTAATTCATCTTTTGACAGCAAACAAAGCAAAACATTAATTGGCTTAATTTTATCTTATTAGAAGCAATCTTTACGATAGTTAAAAACAACCGTACCCTAGTCCTTGATGAAGCAAGGGTGCTTAGAGCGACGGCTGAAGGTTTACAGGATTTAGTGCTCAATAACTCTCCAGCTCCACACAATGTATTTCGGTCTGAAGTATCAAGGTCACAGGCAGGTGTTATGCAATTCATTAACGGTCCTGAGATCATGAAAAACGTAAGAATAAAATTAAATAGAGCAGTGATAAGTTTTATAGCAGATTCATTCAGTTAAGGAGGCGAGAGGTTTCAGTAATAACTTGTGTCCCACAGATGCTCCTAAAGCCACTGTAGGAAACGAAATACTTGGCCGTGAAGAAGATTGTATGTAGTATAGGATATGTAAAGTTACAGTAACTTAAACGACAGAAAAGTTGAAAGGGAACTGTTTGTCATGGTATGGATAATCGGTCATATTGTGTCAAAGATTGAATATAAACCAATATGCATGAAAAGAGTGTAACAGACCAAAGTAAAGGATGGATGAATTTCGTAAGATGAATGAAAATGGAGGAGAAAGTGGGAGAAAACGCCTGAGCCCACCTCAAGTAACTTCAAACATGAGAAAATTGAGGGATTGATAAATCAAAGTAAATTTACCTATTCTCAAATGCGCCAATTGATACAGAAGACTTAAAATTATCCATAACTATTTTACAAATTCACCTTTTTACCATATTAACTAGCTCTACTAAATTGATTTCCGCCAACGTGCGCATTCAATTCGTGCCGCTCCTTTGTGGCTAAAATCTATATTTTCGCTCTTTGGTTGTACTCGCGGTGCTCTGAAGTAAGGCGCCCGAGCGTAAACAAAATGTGCCAAGCGTTAAACCCCATGTCGCATGCCGCACCTGCTCTTTTCTGGTGAGCGCTACTTTTTTTTAAACTTGCAAATAAATCGCGTTTATCAAAAACGATCGATGGTATTTTAATTTTTGCTGTACCTACTGATGGGTCTGTTTGTAAGAGCGTGATGAGATTAGACAATATCAGCGTAAATGAAGAGTTACAATCTGAGTCCTGTAAATTGGAGACATTGATAAGGTTTTTCCAATCAAAAATTCCTTTTTCAGATTAATATCATTTTTTTTTTAAATCCAAAAACATACAGTTTGATATTTGGTTTAGATTAGTACGACGACTTTCAGGATTAAAAAAAAACGGCCAAATGCGAGTCGGACTCGCGCACGAAGGGTTTCTTACCATTATCTTCTATATATATAAAAGAAAGTCGTGTTAGTTACACCATTTATAACTCAAGAACGGCTGAATCGATTTAGCTGAAAATTGGTGGGGAGGTAGCTTAGAACCAGGAGACGGACATAGGATAGTTTTTATCCCAGAAATACCACGGAAACGGGAAAATCCCACGGGAACGGGAACTATGCGGATTAAACGGGAGCGACGCCGCGGGGGACAGCTAGTTATCTATAAAAACGGCAAAAAAACACGTTTTTTGTATGGGAGACACCTTATTTTTTTAAATTCTGTTTTTAGTTTCTGTTATTACTAAGACTTCGCTGTCTGTCTGTCTGTCTGTCACCAGGCTGTAGGTATCTCAAGAACCGCGATAGTTAGACAGTTGAAATTTTCACAGATGATGTATTTCTGTTGCCGCTATAACAACAAATACTAAAAAACATAATAAAATAAATATTTAAGGGGGCTCCCATACTTACTACCACTACTACCACCACTACAACTTGATTTTTTTGCGGCAACAGAAATACATCAACTGTGAAATTTTCAACTGTCTAACTATCACGGTTCACGAGATACAACCTGGTGACTGTGGTGACAGACCGACGGACGGTCAGCGGAGTCTTAGTAATACCCTAAAACTTCTCTTAGATTTTTTAAAAATCTATTAGAATTAATTAACCTTAATGGAAGGAAACTAAGCTTTATCTACAGATGACTTAGATTTAGCACTTGGCACTGGAAACAGATAAAAAGACAAGTTGCGCAAGTACGAGTTGCGCTTGGCCATTTTAACTGTCTGCGACCTTGTCACAAAAAATATCTAGATGGCCAAGATTTTATAAAATGATTTTATTTTTAGATAAATTGTTATTCAGTTCAATCTCGTAAAAAAACGTTAGAAAATGATGGATAATGATCGACGCTGTTCGTATACACTAAATAATAATGCTGACACGGCAGGTTAGTTCCCGGACTCAGTCGATCGAGTCGTTTGTAAATGGTCTAGAATGGCTTCTTTTGAAAGTATTTTAAGTCGTACATAGAAATTAAATGGTATTTGGTTACTATGTCTCGACGTAAATTACAATGATACGTCCAAGTCCGCTCACGCCACCTATTTATTACTGTCTGTGAAATGTATTCGTTTACGTCACCTCACCACTCAATTGCATTAGAGAGGCTATTCAAATCGTGTTAGAGTCTCTTTTAACCGACCACAAACTAGGAGGATTCCGCAATATTTCTGCCTAAAAATCGCACAAACTACATTTTAAAATTAATAAAATTGGCACTAACATTAATTAAATAAATGTATATAAAAGAAAGCAGGTACAATTTATTTTATTCGTGTTTCAGGCAAGGACGGCTCAAAGGTGACGACTGTGGTGGCGACGCCGGGGCAAGGCCCCGACCGACCACAGGAGGTGAGCTATGCTGACATGAAACTCATCGGTAACGGCAGCTTCGGCGTCGTCTACCAGGCCAAACTATGCGACACCGGCGAGCTCATTGCCATCAAGAAGGTGCTCCAGGATAAAAGGTTTAAGGTAAGTTAAGTTCAAATAAATCTATCAAATTTTACGAAAGTATCGCTTGATTCGTTGAATTGATAGAAAAGTTTAGTGGGAAGTTTCGTCACGTTTTCGGTTCTTTTTCTTCCAAAACTCTTTGTTCATGACTAGTCAAAATATATAATCAATCGTTTACTCAAAGCTTTTTGTAAATAAAAACATAAATATCTATTTCGAAAGTTAGCCCAGCACATCCTCTATCATCATTTTTTTTTTTTTTTTAATACAACCGAATTGAGAACCTCCTCCTTTTTTGGGAAGTCGGTTAAAATATGAAGAAGATATTATGAATCGGTTTGGTCCCTTCGATTTGGTTGATAGCTTGAAGTCCACTGCACTAAAAAACAATGGGTTGCACTCCGGGAGTGCCGGCAGAAGTGAAAACTTGAACATTAACGTTTTGCATTTTTGAATCATCCGTCAATCACTCGAGTTTAACATTTTATACCCATCCCAAGAAAAGTGCTCAACGCCGCTAAAGAAGTTTTCACTTAAAATTATATAGAATTTGTCTAATTGGTCTATTGAAAATTTAAAATCCGTCACCACCAATTTTACATGTAATTCATGTTCATCACCGTCAATAGTTACATCTTCTGGAGTCATGTTTGTTTTGCAGGCAACCTGCGTTCAAAAGAGAGACAAAATTTCAAGGTTTAGAGCAGTTTGTGCCTATAGGTTAGTGATACATATTAATTTACTAATGGCGTCTTACACTTTACACATTTCAGAACCGAGAGCTTCAAATCATGCGACGACTGGAGCATTGTAATATTGTCAAATTGAAATATTTCTTTTACTCCAGCGGAGAAAAGGTGAGCGTTTTACATTTTGATAAATTATACACCTATACCTATTTATGTGTCTAATCATTTTCTTAGACTATTTTAATTTCTAGTAGTAATTGGATCTAACTTCTGGTTTGGACCCATTTTTACAATGAATTCCGAATAACATGTTTCCAAGGGTCTGCAAACGAGAAAGGAGATATCTCATTGTTTCCTTGGTTAATATTGTTTTCCGACGATTGCTATTAATAGTTGTGCAATGATGTTCTTCTGTTTGTTTATGTTAGGTCTGTGCTGGTAGTTCATGCTTATGAGCGTCATGTGTAGGTGTAATATGGTGGATCTTGTAATTGGAATTATTCAAGTTACAGTTTATTCAAATAATGTTGTGATCAAACTTCCTTGGTATATGAGACATCTCCTTTGAGGCCTATTTCTTCAATATAAGTAACTGATTGACTTACTGTGTATTTTGATGTGATCAAGTTACCTTTTTTAGTTCGCTTTATTAAGGGTGTATTATTTGTGTGTTTTATTTGGGGGAAGGCGGCAGTGCCCGCAGCAGTGAGCTCAATGTTAAACGCAATGCTGTCTCATGATGTCGCAGTACGTTTATGAATCAATTAGATTGTTGCGCTAGTGTGCTAACGCACAAATCAGGCCTTCCAATTCTGGCTACGGTTGACGAACAATATTTTTTCTATTGGTTTGGATATTGCATATTTGATGTGATTAATATATGTAATGGAATGTAAAAGTATCGGTCGGTAACCGTGACAGCCCGTCAAACAGTTGTGTGCATACATAATTTGTTGAGAGCAAGTCTTATTCACGTCATGAGCCTTAATCTTTCAGCCATGAGCTTTTACATCTGATCAGGTCGATGCCCACAATGTTCTTCCATCATCATCTCATAAATTTAACTTGTTCTGTATTGCGTCATCTAAGTTGTGTTATATGATTCTAACTGATGCTTGCTTGATACATTTGGTTTTCTTACAGACAGCTTTAGTGTTTCATTGCCATGTATACGTGGTTTATTTGCACTCGCCTGTGAAAACAGAAAAAAAAATACTTTCGTAATGCATTGTACACGCATACTAAAAATGTTGAAACTGTTTTCTAAACACTAAAAATGTTTTATTTAACCATCTAATGAAATAAATTAATAAGATGGTGTTTATATTTAGGGTAAAGCCTGTTCTAAAGTAGTCCTTTATTTATATTACACGAAACGTAGGAATAATAGTAGTACTTTCAATCAAAAACGAATTGATTGGACGTATTAATAAAATAAAATAAAAAGTGTAGCATGCTAAATATTTAAATAAACCTTGACTCACCATACAGATACATAGAAAGGACATTTAACAAAATAAAGATCTGTCAAGGCAAATACGTATAGGTAGCTGCGAAATGTATTTACTTGACCAAAACGCACGAGAAGGTCAGGTACTAAACAGATTTGTACTGATGACTTCCAAAAACATATACAAATGTTTGAAGTATACATTTTTAGAACACTGTTGTTTTTCGCGTGTGCAGTTCAAGGTTTGATTTTCAACCGTAGTAGTCATAGTTGTGTATCCTTTGAAAAAAGCCAACTTTGAAATCTACTCGCCTTGTAAAATGTTATTTTACAACTTTTCCATCTAAAGTTCGGGAAAGCTCCAAAAATTTTGAAGATTTCTTCCTTGCACTTTCTTTTAAAGCATAGTGTATGAAAGTATTTCAACTGCGGTAGTTGTGTTTTTATACCTTAATGTATTTTCCAATATTTGTCTTTTCTTACTTTTTCGTAGTAAACAATGTTTGCCTCATATTAATTTTTTCCCCTTAAGATTTTTCTTTCTTAATCATTCCTATATGTATGAAGCATTATGCAGAATTATACAACTTGCAATATATTAACAAAATATCTCATTGTTATTTACAAGAGCATCGCTAGGTACAATTAAATGCTGTAGCTGCTGAATTTATTTTTATTTATCTGGTGTTGTAATTCTTTATTACAGAAAGACGAAGTGTACCTGAATTTGGTGCTGGAGTACATACCCGAGACTGTGTATAAAGTGGCACGTCATTACTCCAAAGATGAACAAACCATACCCATTAGTTTTATAAAGGTAGATCTACTTGCATAGCAATTGACATGTAGATAGGTGATAATTATGTGATACTAATCTGTGTGCCTTTCCGACAGCTATATATGTACCAGTTGTTCAGAAGCCTCGCGTACATCCATTCGCTGGGCATCTGTCACCGAGACATCAAGCCACAGAACCTACTCCTCGATCCTAAGACCGGCGTACTCAAACTTTGCGACTTTGGCTCGGCGAAGCATCTCGTTCGTGGCGAGCCTAATGTGTCCTACATTTGTTCCCGATACTATCGCGCTCCAGAACTCATTTTTGGCGCCATAGATTACACCACTAAAATCGGTAAATAATTTACTTTCTGTCAAAAAACCTGCACCACTTTGTACGATTCTAGCCTTTTCTGACTTATATTGATTGGGCGTACAGACCATTTGTTTAGGTTAATGCAAATTTAATATGGAAACTTTGATATCTGGCCTAAATAACCTAACTAATATCTGTAAATAGAGTAACTTCAGTATTGAATGCATGCGTACATCTTCTCAAAGGTTAAATAGCACCTACTGGTGGCTGACAGTCATGCAAAGTTGATTAGATACGCGAGCTAGACTGATCTGCGCAGTAGATGCCTAGAAACTAATTTTCAAACGTCAATGTCTGATAGGGATCAACACTCAGGCCACGCGATTAGGTCGTCATGCAGTTGCAAAGATGGATATACATTGTTATCTCAGTCTGTTCTCCGATACACTACAATTGTACATTATGTACAGATGCTATCAATAAAACGGGAATCCTTTGTACAGTTGTCATTGGTATTGATTGTAATCGTTACTCTTTATCGTTTTACAACAAAGCGAATGACATGGAACTCCAACCTTCGGTTGATACCACAAAAAACAAGAATATAAAAAAAAAAACCATTAAATTCTACAACATTCAAGAACGGTTGTTTAAAAGTAGTACCAAGAGTAGTAGTAGCATTTCAATAACGCCATATTAAAAATGCTTTCGATTTGCCAAGTATCAGAACGTGATCTCTGGACAAAGAAGCTCAAGGATCCAACTCGCTATCTCTCCGGTATAGCATACCTTGCTGCTGTCTTCACATTCTACTGACTTCTGGAGACGGATGTGCAGTCTAGAAGCCCAGTTAATTCTTGAAAAGGCTAAAATAAGTGTACCAATACTAATAAATGCTTAAGAGTCCTATTACGAATCGTCAATGCTCGTTTGCAATAGACGAAGTTACGTTGGTCTGCGTTGGGAGTACATCTTTAGTACGCGAAACAATTTTGATACTTACTAGTCTGAATAGGATTATAGTTTATTTGGGCGCTCGCGCGAGACTGAGGAGCGCGCGCGCTGAATTGACGCAGAATATATAGTACTTTAATTTTATTTATTGTAATTTTGTTTAATTATATTGACAAACGAAAACTAATGAAACGTATTCATTGTAGATTGAAATTTTATATCATATTAATTTATTTGATAAAATTGTGTTTTATTTGGAATATAATGGACGCTGAATCAAGACATTTCTGGCTTAAATTAGGCTTTCTTTACGTTTTTTTCCGTGAAAACTCAAGGAATTTAAAGAAATTCTAGAACTCCAATAAACAAGTAAAACATTCAACTTACCTTTTAGTAATTTTAGCTTTTAAAAGAATTGATAGTAACAATGTGAATTAGACCGTCAAAGTTCCATCGCCGAAATTTTTTCTTGCAAACTGAGTTCGTAAAATATTTAGAGTACATTACACGAAAAGAAAAATGAAAATGTGTAACTCTAACTTACAAGAAAGAGACTGGCACTATCGTTATTCAGGATCAAATAATTAAAATATCTTACTGCTGCTGATAATTACAGCGTCAAAAATCATGAATTTCCGTAAAAAATGTAATAGGACTCTTAAGACAACAATTGACGATCATCAAAAAGGTAATTTAATGTTTATTCTTGTCGCAGATGTGTGGAGCGCTGGCTGCGTCGTAGCAGAATTATTATTGGGTCAGCCAATCTTCCCAGGAGATTCGGGCGTGGATCAATTGGTTGAGATCATCAAGGTAATAACTTTATTTAATAACTTTAGCTGACCCGCGCAACTTCGTCTGCGTCACATTTTCCATTAATGCTCCGCTCCTATCTGTCTTAGCGTGATGATACATGGCTTCTAGCCTTCCTCGATAAATGGGCTATCTAACACTGAAAGAATTTTTCAAATCGGACCAGTAGTTCCTGAGATTAGCGCGTTCAACCAACCAAACAAACAAACTCTTCTGCTTTATAATATTAGTATAGATTTACTTCATCATCACTATCATCCACAGCTTGTCATCGTCCACTGCTGAGCAAAGATCTCTTTTTTCTTGTGACAATCCCCACGCTCCTTGATTTCAGCAAATACCGTTTGTCCATTGCGCTGCTGGGCGACTAATTTTTCTTCTTCCAAGCCAGTTTTACAACTTCGTTTGAATTCCGTAATTCATTTCCGATGTCGAAAAGTTTCGTACGTCTTCGGGTCCCAACGTTTGATTTTATTGATTATACATCATTTTAATAGTGTTTTTGTAAAACTATGCAACAAGGTATTATCTGCTGTTTGATCTAAATAAATCGTGTTTTTGTTTATTTTGCAGGTACTAGGTACACCTACACGAGAACAAATTCGAGAGATGAATCCTAATTACACAGAATTCAAATTCCCACAAATCAAGAGCCACCCATGGGCAAAGGTACAGTATCTTTTTATGTTGTTATTAATTATA
Source organism: Ceramica pisi (assembly GCA_963859965.1). NCBI lineage: Eukaryota > Metazoa > Arthropoda > Insecta > Lepidoptera > Noctuidae > Ceramica > Ceramica pisi. The sequence goes on from OY982539.1 coordinate 11,514,423, forward strand.
CAGAGTGAATTTTTAAAGTGAGCCATCAGGGCCAAATTCGTAACTATGAGGCATATCGAAAAACACTGAAAGGAGACTCGAGCCCGATTTTGATGAAAAGTAAAACTGCATCATTGGAATTTTGAAAAATAATTGTACTTACCCGGGAATTGAAAAAAAAACATCTAAACAGCTAAAAAAATTAATAAAATACTTTTTTGATCTAGTCCGCATGGTGCTTAATGAAGTAATAGTGCTTAGTGAAGTATTGTAAGTGTGAGGTTTACGTAGTTCCTTATTTTTTAAGATTAACTTCATGACTGTCTGGCAGTTTGAGTATACTATGTAACCTACCCAAATGTCCTTACTTTGGTATTGTTCGTTAGATCATTGAGCTCCATAAATTTCTGAGTTGAGCTGCATGATAACTGACAAATGCTTTCACTGTCTGGACAGCTCCAGTCAATCCTGCGTGGTACTCTCCTCAAAAGGCCACCACAAACGTGAACCTACATGGTTTCATATATTATTGACTATTGTATGGACTTCAAAAGAGACTATGACCTCTGAGTTTGTTTCAGTGTTTCTTCTCAGGGTAGTCAGCTAGGAAACACTGGTCCATCTAAAATAATGTGAAATATTGATGTGTAAAAGAGTTAAATGCATGTAACATTTTGTTTTACGTCCTCCACACTATTCCCGAAGTTACTTCGACGAAGTACTCTCCAAAGTTGTCCGAAGTACGTTCCACACACTCGAGCAACTTCGCGAGGAGCTCAGTCGCCCGTTCCCCTCACGATAGGCATCATGGATAACGTTCATGTGGCAACCGCCGGTGCCGATGCAATGTGTACTCTCTCTTAATAAAAATACGTGCGTATTTACCATGGTCGACGCGAACCGAAGTGAGCCGAGTAGTGTGGTCAGACGCTTCGTGTTCGAACTTCGTGACACTTCGAGTCCTTTGACTCGGACGCAAAAACCGACAACAACTGGAAGTCGCCCGAGGCGAGGCGAAGTTGCACGAGGCGAAGCGAAGTGCCCCTCTACACTATCGTATTCGCTCAACTTCGGGAATAGTGTGGAGGCGCTATTAGACTCGGGCGCAAAAACCGACAACGACTGGAAGTTGCCCGAAGCGAGGCGAAGCGAAGTGCCCCTCTACACTATCGTGTTCGCTAAACTTCGATCAGCTTCGCGAATAGTGTGGAGGACGTATTACATGTAACTCTAATGTACATGTAATGTACATCTCGTCGAAGTAGTTTCTTGTAGTGTACATGTAAAAAAAAATGAAGTTAATACTTTTTTCAAAAATCAATGATGTAGCTTTAAAATATCAATAACTGTTTATTTAGGTAGCTTTAGTCAGAACGTATAAAACTAATTTGTTAAAAATGAGAGATTTCCTATTCCCATGTTTTATTACTTCCCAGAATTTGATCCATATTAGCTACACTTTCGAATGGTGTAATAATTCAGGGAGTGGTTTTATTTTTCAAAAATCATCCAGTTTGATTCCTGGGTGAGGAACAACGATTTTTCAAAAATCCAATGATGCAGTTTTACTTTTAATCAAAATGGGGCTCGAGACTCAGTGTTTTTAGCCCTGAAGGCAGACTAAAAAATCACCCGGCTCTGAGCATGACTCAACGGACAATAGTCTGATCTACCAACCCGGAATTCTTCCGATTTGTACCTACTGTCCTGCATGACATGATTTTATAATAAGCAAGCAATACTTTGACTTGATAAACAGCATTTTTTTTTTTTCACGACAATTATATCCTAGCTTGTGACCCAGATTTAGAATATATAATATAATAATAGATATTCATCAAGGTGTGACATTTGCTCCATGTTTAGATTAAAAAAATATAAGTAGGTACAATAGCAACAAACAAATTGAATTGCTGTATGTAATAAAAAAAAAAACTTATTTATTAACTAGCTTTTGCCCGCGACTTCGTACGCGCATACCTATCCCATTTTCCCCCGACCCCGTAAGAGTTTCGGCAAATCCTCTCTTAGTGCTCCCCTAGACTCCCCAAGAGACCTACATGCCAAATTTCAGCTCTCTACGTAGTCAGTCAGTCACTCAGTAACGGACGAATTATATATTAGGATATTACAAATAAATGGGTACTCTTTCCTTTAGGAGATAAAACTACAATTCGAAAAAATTAAATAAGATTGGAATACTCACTCCATTCTGGCAGATGCAACTTCTACGACTATGTTCTCTCTTTCTATCACTATCCCCACGTCTCTGCCCCTCTGAACAGGGTGGTTTCAAGATTATTTCAACAAAATGATAACTTCAGACCGTCAGGAACATACTGCAAGCCCACTACGGAAACCTAAATTAAGGTGTCCTTTCATTTTGTGTCTTACAAAAATGTTCCAACATTTTTTTTTTTAATATAACACCCAGACTAAAATTATTTGTACGTAATTAATGACTGACACTAACCAAATAAAGGAAAATCTTTAAAAAAACTTTCAATGTGACATTCATTATGCCTTTAGCCAAAGATCTCTTTGTACGGATGATAAGGCCCAGTTGCGCTGCTTCACTTTGCACTGAGTTAACGCTCTAGTCTAAAGCTAATGGCTAACTACCAGGGCAGGCTGTGTTGACTCTTAAACACCAATTACATCTCAAAGTGCAAAATACTAGATAAATACTAACTGTGAAACTAACTTCTTGTCAGTAACAGTAAAGTAGGTACTGTTTAGCATTTCATACTAACACTATGCTAGGCTCTGGGATCTTAAATCTTAAGAACTGTCTTTGAAAGGCTACTGAAATAATTAAAAATGTCAGTTGCCATGATAGTTAGCCAGTGCCTTGGACTAGACTTGTAGGTTAAACGTTTGCTAAGATGCAGGTGGCGCAGCACAGCATTGTACAAATTTAGCAGGGCAGGGCAGTCGAGGCAAACATAGGCGCCTGAGTCACACTTGCCTGCGCCGCAGCGTACCCAGCTATAGTACGTTCATCTATCTATCTATCTATACTTATAATAAATCTGTAGAGAGGTCAATTCTGTACATGAAATATATTTCCAAAATAACTATCAGGGGGTGATTAGGGATCGATACTGATGCCAAAAATGCAATCAATAAAATTTTTGTCTGTCTGTCTGTCTGTCTGTCTGTCTGTCTGTCTGTATGTATAACCGTTATAGAAACAGAAACTACTCGACGGATTTTAACGAAACTTGGTATAATTATTTTTCATACTCCTGAGCTGGTTATAGTATACTTTTCATCACGCTACAATCAATAGAAAAAAAAAAAAAAAGAAAATGTGAAAGTTTGGTTGTTTGTTACTCAATCACGCCAGAACACGAATCACGGCTTAACGGATCTTAATGAAATTTAGGACAAAGATAGATTATAGTCTGGAATAGCACATAAGCTACTTTTAATCCCGGGAACATGTTCCCTAGGGATCACGCGGGCGAAGCCGCTGGCAGAAGCTAGTGTAATACTAAATCTGCTCTGCCCTGCGTCACCTGCGTCTCTGCATACGCTTAGTCTTAACCCAATGCTAGAGAAGAGCAGCGCAAGTGGGCTAAATGTATGACGGAAAAAGTATGAAATTTAGGACAAAGATAGATTATAGTCTGGAATAGCACATAAGCTACTTTTAATCCCGGGAACATGTTCCCTAGGGATCACGCGGGCGAAGCCGCTGGCAGAAGCTAGTGTAATACTAAATCTGCTCTGCCCTGCGTCACCTGCGTCTCTGCATACGCTTAGTCTTAACCCAATGCTAGAGAAGAGCAGCGCAAGTGGGCTAAATGTATGACGGAAAAAGTATGCATTTTTATCTATATTTTACTTTTTTAGGGTTCCGTAGCCAAATGGCAAAAACGAAACCCTTATAGATTCGTCATGTCTGTCTGTCCGTCCGTCCGTATGTCACAGCCACTTTTCTCCGAAACTATAAGAACTATGCTGTTGAAACTTGGTAAGTAGATGTATTCTGTGAACCGCATTTAGATTTTCACACAAAAATAGAAAAAAAAAAAACAATAAATTTTGCTTCAAACCCATACGTGTGGGGTATCTATGGATAGGTCTTCGAAAATGATATTGAGGTTTCTAATATCATTTTTTTTCTAAACTGAATACTTTGCGAGAGAGACACTTCCAAAGTGGTAAAATGTGTGTCCGCCCCCCCCCCCGTAACTTCTAAAATAAGAGAATGATAAAACTCGTAAATCGCAACTTTTGCTTATAATAAAATATCTACAGGTTTGTACGGAACCCTCGGTGCGCGAGTCCGACTCGCACTTGGCCGGTTTTTTTTAACCGAACATTTTATCTCGAGAAACCGCATTTGTTTGCTTTAATCAAATTCAGGTAGACAGCTGTGTAAACTATCGGTCATTAATTCATAATCAAGTATTTTTAGAAGGCAGATGGTGTCATTCAGGGTTAATCTACTTTCAACTGTTGCGAAGAATTAATTTACACTTATTAAACAACAAAATTCCTTAGGCAAGACTAGGTTGCGTTTAAAAAAAAAAGATCTAGTGCCACCGAGCAAGAAATAATGTGTGATACTTTTAGTAGTATTAAACACAATAAATGTCAACATCAATAGAGCTGTACCACGAAAAAAAAAATGCGTTTCCCACGGAGTCTCCATAATAATGTTAATTAATACGAGGTTCTCTAGGATCTAGTTATTTATTTTTAGGCCATTTTGGCGCAAATGAAAGCTAAGAATTAAACAATCTGCCTTCTAAATTACTTATTATTATATTAATGAGTTAATAATGCATCTCGCAAAAATAATATTTATGTCGCAAATACAACGTATTCTAGTCATTCTGCTCGCAATTAATTGATCGTTGTTATTGTACAGTAATTAGTGTGACATTCATAATTAAGAAGCGCGCGTCATTGCAGTTCATGTTGCAGCGTTTGTCCACGCCCAAGTCTGCCACTGACCACCAGCGCATCCGAGTAAGATATCGCACTGCAGAGTATCTAGATGCCTTCATTATACTTGCCAATTTGCCATACTACAACTGTACTTACGACTTTTAAGTCTAATGATCTCTACAATCCCTCATACCAGGTTACAAAAATGAAGACATTTAGAGTAGAGAATTTGAACTTGAAAATAGCCTTGGCATGAGTTGAACAGAGTGCCACATACAACTAATCAGTCTCTCTTACTGCAATTTGTTTGTTGGTGTTCAGTGTGCATTCGTACCGTGCGACTCCTTGCCAGTTTGTTTCTGACATTATTATCTACTACACGCTTTGAAACTCACTTAGATTATATTTTTATTAGAACAAGATTTTTACAGGAACAAACTCGCAGCGTTGCAATTGATCATTATATAATTAGGTTCAACAAAATCACATCATCGAGATCCAATGATTGTTCTCTAACCATTAACATTGTATATACCGTTATATTTCTTAGTGTGTATAACTGGAAGGATTTATTTCAGTCACTAACATTTAACGTAAAGTTTTTCCGAATCATCTACTAGACCTCGTGACCCTGTCCAATAAATTGACTTGTATAGAAATTAGCGATCTGACGGACAGACTCACACAGACGGAGGCGGATCGCTGGGATGGGTATTCGTGGTGGCAGTAGGTCGCATGATGTGTGTTTGCCGCAGGTGTTCCGCGCCTGCACGCCGCCCGACGCCATCTCGCTGGTGTCGCGGCTGCTGGAGTACACGCCGGGCGCGCGCCTGTCGCCGCTGCAGGCGTGCGCGCACAGCTTCTTCGACGAGCTGCGCGAGCCGGCCGCTCGCCTGCCCAACGGCCGCCCGCTGCCGCCGCTCTTCAACTTCACCGAGTACGAGCTCAGCATCCAGCCGTCGCTCAACGACTTCCTGAAGCCGCGCGCGGGCGCCGGGCCGGCGGCGGACGCGGCGGCGGGCGCGGCGCCGGCGGACGACGCGGCCGGCACGTGCTCGGCCGAGCCGCGCGCGTAGGCTCCGACTGGCTCCGTGCGAGGCCGACCGCGCGCGTAGGCGACAGGTGCACGACGCCCATCGTCCGCACGCGACCTAGTGATAGTTACTTTCGTGTTGGCCATCGGGAAAATTACATGCATAATAGGTGTTTTCGGCGAGTAATCGTGTGATACTGTAGTGTAATTGTCGATAAAGCTTGAGCTGTCGTAGTCGGTAAGAAGGGTAAATCCGTTGTAGATTCTAAACCGTCGCGATGTGATTACTTTGTACTTTTGTAAGCTCAAATTGTCCCCTTATGTACATACCTTATATGCTGAGTTTGAATGTTTATTTAGTAAACGACAGATAATTACCGTCTGGATAAATTGTTTTGTTTTATTTTCATTTTAAAATCTCGTCAAATTCTGTTTATTTTAAAATGAGTTCGCTTATAACTGTAGCCTTAATGTACTCGGTGTGAGACGTTTTATCATAGAGAGAGGTTAGTCACCTGTTTGTTTCACTTGAATCACCTATCGAGGGGTAGCCACATGATACTTACCTTGCTTGGGCCGTGTAATCAGTAGGGAAGACATATTCAGTAGTGTATTAGAGTATTTATTGTTGAAAAGTATCACTAACTCAACAAACTTTTACGAAGCGTATGCCTAGTGTTATTTCAACGATGAAACTTAGCAAACGCAATATTTTGTTGCAACAATAGTACGCATTGTAAATTTTTATAACTAGCGTAAACTGATCTCTCAAGATAATTTATAATAATGATATGATATCTCAGAATATTTGTATAAACAATTCAGAGGATATAAATTTTAGATGTACTACACATATATATTTGATTTCGGCAACTTCTATGTTAAACATTTTTTGCTGTGTATTTTTGAATTATCCAATGCTGGATAAATGTAATGTACCTATTTAATAGCACTGTCGGTGTCCTAATTATAACGACATAGTTTTTGGATAATATTGTATTCTATATTCAATAAATGATATTTCTATTATATGAAATTTGTCATTGAGAACACTATGGTTATTAGTAGTCATTTATGAAACGATGTTTAAATAATGGTAAAATTTCATTGTCATAGTTTTAAGTATTCGAGTAATTTCATTTTGCACTTCGATTTTGAATACAGTTACAAATTAGGAAAGGTTTAAACCTCTAAGTATAGACTAACAAAATCTTTTCTTCATGGTGTAGAAGTAGCCTAAACGCAAAACTTATTGGTGTAATGTCGATTACCTCTTGCACCACTATTTAGAGAAACCTGGTATTTTAAAATTCAGGCAGCTGAAAAGCACGTTTTGCATATAATATAACATAATATTTTAGTCTTATTTGGACCAACTCATAGTAACACATCAGCTTTGCATGATAATATTGATTCAGGAAGCCTAAAACTAATCAATATTTCAGTTGAATACTGTTACATTCTCATTATCAATAATTTTAAATGCTTAGCTGATTCAATGTAACGTTTAATATCCGTATTTCTAGACCTAAACCTGGGCCCCGACTATTAAAATAATATTAATTATAACGTATCATTTTATTGTGTACCATGTTACGACAGGACGGTGCTGAACTCGGTGCTTCTACTCGACAGCTTGCGGTGTTAAGGTCGCCCTTTTTCTTGTCGCGGCGTGTCTCAGCTTTGTGAAAGATCGAGTTCAGATTTACTTATGCCTGTTATTACTTATAAATTATTGTATTTTAAGAAAAGTGCTCCGCGCTTCGCTTTGAAATCACATAATAGTGGATCTTAGTTTTTGTCGTTAAGGCTATTAATTTGCTGGAACACCCATATAATTCGTGTAAATATATTATAATTATCTTTATGGTACGACTCTTGAGTGACGCGTGTGGGAGGACGCCCCGGCGCTCGATCGCCGCGGCCGTGCCGATGTCGCATGTCGCGCATGTCACGCATGTCTCGCACGAGTCGCACGTCGCCACCGACCGCACCGGACTCAGTAAGAGGCAGTAGTTTAGATATTACATGTATTTTATTAAGTCTATCTATCTAATATGAATTTTGTAATCGACGTTGCTTCTTAAGACCTTCTGTGTAAAAAGTTATAAGACATACTAGTGACCTGAATATTTGAAGCGATGTTATTAAAATCTTTATCCCACTGAATTCTCACTTTCACGATTTGCGTGCACATTTACAACATGAGAATTTTCCGTAAAATACATAGTTCGAAATGGAGTTATGACTTATTATATAAATTATTTAAAGTAAAATTTTCTTATTACTGTAATAATATTAAATTTAATAGTGAGTGAAATTTGTATTTTTGTTTTCATATTTGTTTTACTGAATTTAAATACTTCATAACCCTCATATCGTTGTTAGTTATGAATGAAAATAACATAATTATTAAAAGTAAATAATTAAATGAATAGTAAGCATGGCCTTTTTATTTTTTCATTAGTAAATAAACCCTAATCGGTATTATAGAAACAAATATACTTTTTTGTGGAGTGAGAGAGACTTCATTATTGTTATGCGGCATGTTGCGTGTAGCCGCAGCAGTCCAAACTCCAGCATGGTAGAACTAAACTTAAGAGCTTAGTTTGATGTTCTTTGCAGAATTGGCTAAGCCTTATTGCTACTAGTTTTTTTTTTTTTCGTTAACCTCAGTTCGACTTGGACGTGTCTGTGAGTTAGTAAGTTTCTGAACGCACTCACAATACAGGACACTAGTGTGTGACAACGTTTTTTATTAAACAAAAATAAATAAACATAAAAATCTGTGGCTGGGCTGTCAAATTAAGTGACAGTATTTTTCGGTCGTCGGTATATATAAATCACGTGTCACGTTGTTTGTCCGCGATGGACTCCTAAACCACTTAACCGATTTTAATAAATTTTGCACACCGTGTGCAGTTTGATCCAACTTGAAAGATAGGGTAGCTTACATCTCAATCTAAAGTCGCAATATTATTTAGGAGCGGAACATTAATGAAAAATGTGACGCAGACGAAGTTGCGCGGGTCAGCTAGCGAGACTATATTCCGCGAAAGGGGGTGGATGGCAGAGTAAGGAGCTTCACGGACGCTTTCTCCGGCCCCGAAGTAGATCAACTAGCGTCCGTAGCCTGGCTGCGTTTCAGTGATCTTTTCGGAGAAACCGAAAGTTTTGTCTACAATTATGGACGATGTTATCATGACGAATAACTACCGGAGATTCATCGTGAAAGACGGCACGCGGGCACGGTCAACATCTGTCAGGCATGTCACCGTCCGGGAGAATCAATTCGCCACATTATATCTGATTGTTCTCGTCTAGCTAACGGAGAATACTTGCATAGGTACAACCTTGTAGCCAAGATTATCCACCAGCAACTCGTTCTGAAATACTCTCTTGTGTAATCGGAGGTTCCGTACAATAGGTATGTGCCGTACAATAGGTAGGTATGCGACCGATTTTTTTTTTTTTTTTTATATCTTGGCTTGGCTCGCGAGTTTGTGGACATGATGTGGAAAGTGGATTCCGCAATCATTGTACAGTCGCCAGCACATCAGGCTATCCAAAACTGTCAAATTTACCCAATCATATTTTTAATTTTCCCTTCCCCTCGGACCGCCACAAGGTGTAGACGTGCTTTGGAACCGCTACAGAGTTTACAATAAATCAAATATCAAAATTTAAACCAAATTAAATTCAGTGGAATAATAGGCCTGCAGCAAGTATAAAGAGGTGTTGAAATTGGACAGCAAACTGTGTGAGTAACGCACAAAATACTTCTCAAACCTGCTCCCCTGGTACTGCAGACACCAGCGACGAATCAACGCACACGCTACATATTGTCACTGTAATTGGCTACACGCGTAATTAGCTCATTAATGCTAGCACAAGGACATTCACTAATCAAGGTCAAGCGCCACCTCCTGCAAGGTCAAGCCCCGCCTCTTTAAAGCAGCATTGGGTAACTTGACCTGCGCTTGCGCCTCCTCCCATATAGTGATTGACAACTTTAACTTAAACGCTTTGTATTCATAGTATCCTAGTACTCCACATTTATCGAAATGGATAAATCGTTCTCCGATACGAATATAAGCGGATTGGGGGATACCACACCCCCCAATTTCGTCGCAATACGTAGTAAACGGCTGAGAGAAGAGGACTTACCCGGGGAATTTCATAAATTCAAAGATGAAATAAAACAAATGTTAAAATCCCATATGGATATTCAACAAGGCGACCTAAAACAAATTACTTCCAATCTCAATGAAATTAAACAAACGAACACCAACATAGAATGTTCTATTGCCCATTTAACAACTCAGAATGAGGAATTCAGGAAGAAGATTGAATCGCTGGAGCTACAGGGAAAAAAAGATCGTGAATACATTGCTCTGCTAGAGGACAAGCTCGAAGAATTTCAACGCGGCGCGAGAAAAACATGCATCGAGTTAAAAAATGTTCCTAAATCACCTAAGGAAAGTAGTGACGACTTAATTAACATGGTTTTGAACTTATCTAAAAACATAGGTCTTGGGATGGAGTCACGTGACATAAAGGACATATATAGAATACCTGCCAAGAAGGAAGGAGTCACAAACACTCCCATAATTGTGGAAACCAGCTCGACTATGTTAAAAGTAAACCTACTAAAAAAGATAAAGTCCTATAACATTAAAAACAAGACTAAAATCCAGGCGAAACAACTCGGATTGACGAACAATACGGAGGCTCCTGTGTTCATTTCCGAACAGCTGACGCCTAAAGGCGCTCGCCTGTTTTTCCTGGCTCGAGACCTATCAAATAGTAAACAATACAAGTTCTGCTGGACGTCCTACGGACGTGTATTTGTGAAAAAGGATGAGAACTCGCGTGCAATAGCTATAAATAGTGAAGCTCAGGTACACCACCTCTTACAAAGTACATGACTATTGCCTACTGTAACTTTAATTATTTTGCATGTAAAACTGGCCATTTTGATATGTTTAATCATATATTCTATTAGATTAAGTAGTAGTTCTCTTTTAATTGTACTAAAATTTAGACTTCATGCAAAGTGTTATTATTACGAGCAAGCTCATTTATTCTGTACACACATTAACAATACCGATTTAGTTCTCACGATACACTCAATTGCACTCACACCATTTAGACTACTCTTTCACCCTACACACATTCAATCACAGTCACACAACATCTGTCCTGAGACAATAAAAACACACTGGCCTCTTTATAAACAAATAAATGTAAATCGGATTCTATGGATACTATTGCAGATCAAGTCGTACACTAGAGAAAATCATGAGAACCATCTTTCTTTTACAATATTTAATAATGGATAGAAATGTATGTACACTTCAGGAGTTGGATGATGTGGAAATCGCAAATTCTGCTATCATTGATATTGAGCAATTATCAACACACTGGCCACACAATTACAACAATTTCACTGTTTTAACTGAGAATATAAGGAGCATATATGGCAATTTTGACGATTTTCAAATAGCACTGTCTCAAATCGGCTTGGATGTGGACGTCATTATTCTAACTGAATGTAGACTCAACTCGATCAAACCTATACCAGTACTAAAAAATTATACCTCGTTTTATACGTCTAACCATCTAAATCAAAATGATGGCGTCGTTGCGTACGTTAGAAATTGTCATTCACCCCAAGTAATAGAAATTAGGATATCACATGCCTCAGCTCTTCAAATTATAATCTCAAACATCACAATAATTGGAATTTACCGGTCACCATCTAACGTATCGGCGGAAATTTTTATAAATTCATTAGATATTCATCTCGAATCAATCAACACTCACAAAAACATTATCATCACCGGAGATATAAATATAAACTTGATTGAAAGACCCACGGAACCATCGCAAGTAAGAGCAAATAGAGTTTTATATTTAAATATGACATCTGTTCATGGCCTTTTACCGGGACACGTCTTGCCTACCAGAGGTGAGAGTTGCCTGGATCACGTACTACTAAAACTAGAAAGATCTAAGAACTCTGCCAGCGTTGTCGTTCTGAATACTACGATTACTGATCACTCTATCGTTATGTTAAACGTTTCGCATTCGCTCCAAACTAAAGATTCTGTTAAAGATAAAAAAGTAACTAATTTTCAAAAAGCTTATTTGCACCTGGTAGACACGGATATATCTGTTTTTGAAACTTATACGGATCCCAATCAGTTTGCTGACTACTTGATAGATGTTATCAGAAAATCACTACTTCTAAACACTTACACTCGTTCGGTTTCTTGCTCTAAACGTATTCTAAAGCCCTGGATAACAGCAGGAGCATTAAGATGCATCAGGCTTAGAAATAAAATGCAGTTACAGTTAAGAAAAGACCCTCACAACATCGTGATAAAAATAACTTATAAACGGTTCCGCACGTTTTGCTCTAATTTAATTAAAAAACTTAAAAGAAAATATTACAAAGAACAAATTGCATGCTCCATCAAAAATTCAAAAAAACTCTGGCGTAACATTAATAATATCACCCACTATAAAAAACCCAAATCCTCTAACGTACATTTACTACAAATATCAATACATCCTCTTGACTCATTGAATAGAATTAACCAATTTTTCGCAACAATAGGAAAAATTCTAGCAGAAGAAATTATGACTCAGACTGGATATAGTACTCACCGGCCAGGTATTCCTAATACAAACTCTCAGATGACCTCCCTTGTGTTACTAGAGACCGACCCAGAGGAAGTGAATGGAATACTGATGGCCCTTGATTCAGGAAGTGCATCCGGATGGGACGGCATACCCAACAGCTTCCTCAAATTATCCAGGGATTTTGTTGTGCCCTTAGTATGTAAACTAACTAATCTTTGTTTCCAAACTGGAATATTTCCAACTGCTTTAAAACGTTCTTTAATCACGCCTGTGCACAAGGGAGGGGACACAAGCGATGTCAATAACTATCGCCCAATTTCTGTCTTGCCATCAATTTCCAAAATTTTGGAAAAAATACTCAATAAAAGACTTACAAGTTTCTTAAATAAATATAATATTCTCTCTAACTCTCAATATGGTTTTAGACAAGGGCTCTCGACCCAGGATGCTGTCACAGCATTGACAACTGAAATCGTTAGAGAAGTAGACAAAGGGTATAAATGCATAACAGTATTCCTGGATCTTAAAAAAGCGTTTGACACCGTCTCTGTTCCCATCCTTGTGCAGAGGCTTGAAGCCATAGGAGTAAGAGGTACGGCTCTTTCCCTCTTTGACAGCTACCTTCGGGGAAGGAAGCAGCAGGTTAAGATAGAAAACACGTATAGTGAAGAAGAAACCGTTGTTTTTGGCGTCCCACAAGGAAGTGTGCTCGGCCCACCGCTGTTCCTGGTGTACATAAATGACCTTTGTAACCTCAGAGAAAGCGGTGGGAAGATCTTCTCCTACGCGGATGATACAGCCGTTGTTTTTTCTGGTCAATCTTGGCATATTGTGCGCCAAAAAGCCGAATGTGGCCTGTCGATTATTATAAACTGGTTAAAAGCAAACCTTCTAACCTTAAACATCTCTAAAACAAACTACATCTGCTTTTCCCCAAGTGCCAAATCTAAACCAGGTGCAGAATTTAACATATCTATCCGCGAGAGCGTGTCAAGCCCTGACCTAAACAGACTTACTCAAAACGTACAGCGGGTCAACTCTACTAGATACTTAGGCATTATTATTGATGAGTGTTTGTCGTGGCAGGCTCAGATTGATAATACTGTTTCTCGTTTGCGAAAATTGATATGGATTTTTAAAACCCTACGCTATGTGATGCCTCCGGATGTGCTCCGTAAAATCTATGTTGCGCTTGCACAATCTGTTACCACATACTGCATTCCGGTTTGGGGTGGAGCTGGCAAAACTAAACTACTTGAGCTCGAAAGAGCCCAGAGGTCACTTTTAAAAGTCATGTATTTTAAACCATACAGATATTCCACTAACAGACTATACAGTTTGTGTGGTTTGTTAACAGTAAGACAGCTTTACCTATTAAACATGACTTTATACCTGCATAAATCTACCCCACCTAACCCAACATACCAGGAAAAAAGGGGCAATAACAGGGTGGTCCACTCATCGCGGGTTCGCACGGCTTTTGCAAAGAGACAGTATTTTTGTCAGTCTGCCTATGTCTACAATAAAATAAATTCTAAATTAAAATTCCATCCAAAGGCTCAATATAAATGCAAGAATATAATAACTGAATGGTTAAAAACATTGACATACGAGGAAATTGAACTAATTCTGAGTAGATCATGTTAAAAAGCACATAATAAGGATCCATGCACACAAACACATACGTACAAACACATACACGCCCACCCACACACGCACTTCCCATGCACACACACGCACTTTCCCACCCACACGCGCACAACCACTGCAACTATCCTAAGAGCACTCATTTACTTTAAATCTATTATAGTTTTTAATTTGCATTTATTTCCTTTTTATAATTTTACTTTAGTTTACTTGTTTCAATTATGTAAATGTAAAATAGGGGAAGTAGCGAGTCGGCCCCAACACAAGTATTGTTAATTACTTAATGGGGTTGCCTCATAATACACTTATGTGCTGATTTTCGAAACAATAAACAATTTTTATTAATTTTTATATTTTTTATTTTATATTTTGAACCCTATCGTCTTGCAAATAAAGTTGAAAATCTAAAAAAGAAATTTGACAGATTTGTAGCTTGAAGTGCTGGCGACTACCGATAGAGATAAAGATAGGTACGTATAAGTATTTATTGTTTCAACAGTCTTCCCAAATCGGATATGCAATTGTATTTGAGGAATTGATAATCTATCTATATATCTATACTTATAATAAATCTGTAGAGAGGTCAATTCTGTACATGAAATATATTTCCTAAATAACTATCAGGGGGTGATTAGGGATCGATACTGATGCCAAAAATGCAATCAGTACAATTTTTGTCTGTCTGTCTGTCAGTTTGTCTGTCTGTCTGTCTGTATAACCGTTATAGAAACAAAAACTACTCGACGGATTTTAATGAAACTTGGTACAATTATTATCCATTCTCCTGAGCAGAAGAACACTGATAGACACTGATAGTATACTTTTCATCACGCTACAATCAATAGGAGCAGAGCAGTGAAGGGAAATGTTGGGAAAACGGGAGAAGTTACTCCATTTTTTAAGCTTCCGTCGCGTGTGCAACCTTAATGGTGAAAGCTACACAGAAATCATGTATGACGGATATGTTCTCCTTAAATATAAAAAATATCCAACGACAGCATATGTCTATCTTTTATGATTGACGAACAATAACGCGTGTAACTCCCGATAGCTTAGCAGTTCGAAGCGTGTACGTTACCCCAGCAAGAAAGTATCTCCTAGAATTAAATGAGTGGAACGTATAGTTGGTGCCTTATCTGGTGTAATGTGCCCCCACATAAAAAATGTGTGCCCCCTGTCGTTTTGGAAAAAAACGGAAAAAACGATTCCTGCTGGGGTAACGTTTTTCTAGCAGGAAAATTCTAAACGAATGATCGGAGAGAGAAAAATTGTGCATGGCCAGAGAGCTTACATGTGTGCCAAAATGTGCCCCCAAAAATAAAATCTGTGCCCCTTCAGATTTACGAGACATTGCATTTCCTGCTGGAGTAACGTTTTGATGAATCGTATATCTCTAAAACCATTGCATGTGCCCATGTAGAATAAACATACACGGGTAGCTCTTAATGTGTGCCCATATGTGCCCCAAATTAGATTTAAGAAAAGATTTATAGTTTTCAAGTTATCGCGGTTTTATGAAAACCCGAAAAAACATAGCAGCGCCTAAATGAGACAAGGTATAAGTTCGCTGAAAACTGTATTCGGTCCTTCTTGATGCTAATAATAACCATATAAAGTTTCAAAACTGTTCATGCATGCGTTTTTGAATAATCTTGCTAAAAGTCAAAACAATGGTGTCATAATTTTGACGGCAAAATACAAGGAACCGGCTCAATCCCAGATGTGTAGGTGTAAACCAAAATCTTGTGCCTTTAGTCAAAAATATATGGTGAAAATATTCAGCTTGGAATGTTTTGCATTAAGTAAATATTAACAAAATACCAAAATATGTAATCAACGGCTGGTTATCCGACCAAATTTGAATGACTACTAAAAAGCGACGGATTCATACATATCGATGACCTTCTTTATTGGACGTATTATACCTAAGCCGTTGTCCGTACAGTCGCGTTCAAAAGTTTTGGGGGCTAAAATATACTAAATGCACCTTGTGACTATATTAATGAAAACAGCTTGTTGATGTGGAAATTATTATATTTATTCCCTAAGTAATTCAAATCACAGATCAAATTTCCTACCTATTAATATTAGAAATGATTTGCACGTTGTGTAGTCACCATTATTTAAATCACAGATCACTTTTTCATCTAAGTCTAACATTTAATTAGTAAAGGAGAAGAGGACTTCTGGGCCCAGCAGTTAACTAGTTGAAATGTATACCGTTTCATTCCTGGCGGGATACATGTATCCCGGCATCGTGAATCACAGTTGAGCCCCGCCGGGACACATGTGTCCCGGCACACCGCGACTGATTAAAACTTTTATTTCGTGAATAGGAAGCTTTAGATTCGTTTGTCTATGAATATTCTCTATGGTGTATAAAATTTGCCAACTCTAGAAAAAAAAACATACTAAAATTATGACACCTGACATTTCAAAACTCTTGTCAAAAGTTTCTATGTCACGGTGATTTCGCGCGCTCTTGGTGAAGTTATTTTAGTGAATTTTGTGTGTTTTTAGTGCAATATTCTAAGGTAAGTGGATAAATTATCATTTATCACTATTTCCTACAAGTATGTAGCTAGTTTTTTGCATGAAATAACATAACAAAACTTGTTTAGTTGAGCCAACAAAAGTTAGGTAGTTTCGAGTGTTCGCTAAGGTCAACATTGTTATTGGTTTGGTTTTTGTCAATTTTTACAAATAAAGTAAGCATATATTAACGATTTATGGTTAACAATGCGTTGATGAATATATAGGCAGTAATCTACAAGCTTTTCCAATTGGAATCTGTTTGATATAACTCTGATAATCGTCATCAAAATAGCGCATTGAATTACGCAATAAAAAACAACAAATGGCGCCGCGCTTTATGAAGTTTGAGCTTGAATATTGCTATAATCGGCTATAGAACTCATATAAAAGATCATTGTCATTAGATTACTCTTCTTTTCATAAGCTAGATCCCAAAAATTGGTGTAAATTGATGCAATAGTTTTGTCAGAAATAACATAAACAGCAACATAACTACATTCAGCAAGTTCTCTCATTTCAATAGGATATATATATTTCTCGAGTACTAATAAGACTTTTGTTTGTGATTCATTTCATGACGACATAATTCAAGAACCCAATGCCACTTCAACTGTGTTGATACAAGCTTTAGAAACGCCGCGATAACGTTTTAAGTGGCTCGGGTCAGATTACTGTTGAATGAGCGCCCGCCCGCCGAGCGTCAAGGACTTGTGACGTAAGAAACGTTCGGTACGTGAGAGGTAAAAAACCGTTATATTTTTCTAAACGAAATCACAACATATGGTACCATGTTTCTATATAGGAAGCGAGAAAACTTAAATTAAATTCTGAAACTAAATATCAGAATATGTATGAAGGTCGAGTGACATGTTTTTTTTCGTGGAATCGATTCATAGCGAATCGAATTCTTTTAATTTTTCTTCCGGCCTAACACTTCTGCCTGAC
Organism: Ceramica pisi; assembly: GCA_963859965.1. Lineage (NCBI taxonomy): Eukaryota > Metazoa > Arthropoda > Insecta > Lepidoptera > Noctuidae > Ceramica > Ceramica pisi. Next base: position 11,532,112 of record OY982539.1, read on the forward strand.
ATCAGTCAATCACCGACTGACAGATGTCACTCGTTCGTTTTCTTTCGTTCTGAGCACAGAGTACTTATTTTCCATATTTTGTTGTTAGGTTTGGTTAACTACAAGGTTGTAATATAACCTCACTTTTATTATAGGTAGGTACTTCATATATATAACTTGATTCCTGGATAGCCAAATTTCACCAAATTTTCAGTGAGACCTTGTTATTATATCCTCTTACAAATAAGGCTAGTTTGATTCAGTTAACACCTGGGCCCAGGAATGTATGGAGTCATTCCCTTCTCCTTTGCATCACAAAAAATCACAGATCAGTATTAGGTATAAGTATAATATATTTTTTTTCCTCAGAGCAGTTTGGCTTCGCACAGTTCGCACATCTTGTGCATTTGCTAGAGTCAAGTAAAAGTATAATATTGTGTAAAAAAAATATTAAATTTGAAATCACAGATAAATAATTTTCTAACGAGTAATTTGCTTATACATAGATTCAGATAAAATGTGTTAGAACCAATAGTTAACCGCATGAAGACATAATTGTAAACATCGAATGTGCACAAATTATCTGATGGCATTTGGCTATAAATAATCATATTTATCATATATACGTAACAACATTATCACCTGACTGTGGGATGTCACTTATATAACTAAAACGCCATCAAATCAAAATTATGTGACCCTACATAATCAGCTTATAATCGTTGATTAATAATTATAAATCCCTCATAGCTACGTAATACGACATACAAAATGGAAACACGTTGTTGCAACATAGATCATTGTGCGGTTGACAATAGGTATACCTACCCTAAATAAAACGTAGACAGAGTATTCTAATAAACTATCAAAACTGTAAGTACCAAAATTTATTTGTTTATGGTGAACACTCCAACCAACCCGCGAAATTCTAATTTTCTTACGTTTTTTGCAATTTGCGCGCCAGTGCTAGGTTGTATGTTGATTAAAATATTATTAAGAAGTATAATCATCAAAATTACCAATACAACCCTCCAAGTTCATAAAGGCGTTACAAATACGGGCGTTTTATTGATTTACATAAAGAGCTACCTCTTTTTAATAGTAGGTAGGTTCAATCCAATCAAATTTTGGGTCAAAGACCTGACAAATGGCAAATATCTGGATATACTTATTTCTTTCGTTCACACATAAATTAATGCCGGTCGATTCTGTTGACATCTCACCGTGATCACTTAGGTGGAGTGAACGACAATTGAGCTGTCATGCCATCTTGTTTGTATAGAAGGACCGAATACAGTTTTCAGCGAACTTATAAGTTGTCTCATTTAGGCGCTGCGATGTTTTTCGGGTTTTCATAAAACCGCGATAACTTGAAAACTATAAATATTTTCTTAAATCTAATTTGGGGCACATAGGGGCACACATTAAGAGCTACCCGTGTATGTTTATTCTACATGGGCACATGCAATGGTTTTAGAGATATACGATTCATCAAAACGTTACTCCAGCAGGAAATGCAATATCTCGTAAATCTGAAGGGGCACAGATTTAATTTTGGGGGCACATTTTGGCACACATGTAAGCTCTCTGGCCATGCACAATTTTTCTCTCTCCGATCATTCGTTTAGAATTTTCCTGCTAGAAAAACGTTACCCCAGCAGGAATCGTTTTTTCCGTTTTTTTCCAAAACGACAGGGGGCACACATTTTTTATGTGGGGGCACATTTACACCAGTTAAGGCACCAACTATACGTTCCACTCATTTAACTCTAGGAGATACTTTCTTGCTGGGGTAACGTACACGTTCGAAGCTTTCTAATTGTATTTGTCTTCTCTTACGTTTATAAAACTCTCAATCGTCCCTAATTAACATTAATAAAAGTTAACATTATTAACTATTCCATAAAAAAAGAATCATAGAAATCGGTAGGTATAGAAACACCAAAGTTATACATGAAAAACGCTAATAATAAGCCATCGCGCGTGAATACTGAATCATGCTGTAGCCCCCATCCATCACAGCACGTTTTGATAACATCGCACCGGAAATCCCGCGCACCGCGAGCTGAGCTACGATCGTCTCGAGCGCCATCCCGCGGATCGGACGGACAACAAAGTGCTGTGACGTGATTGGTCAGACTCTGTAAACATATAGTTCCTCATTTGTATTGGTTCAGTTTTCATTTGTAACTAGTTTATAAGCAGACGCATTGTAAAATAAAGACTCACTCACTCGCATTCGTACCTCTAGTTACATCCTGCGTGACTCATCTACAATCCGGAGTTTTATTTGAAACTTAGTACTAACCTTTACTAAAATGCTTTATGGATTATTTTTGTGGTCGCGAACGCACGGGCAGGCGGCTAGCTTGGCGCCTAGAGGCTAGCGAGTAGCTTCGGAAAACGGCTTACGACAGTTTGCAATATCCATTAATAATTATAATGTCGAGGGGAAGATGGTTATAATTTTCGCTTTACACCAAACGAGTAATATTATAAATGTGAAAGTTTGGTTGTTTGTTACTCAATCACACCAGAACGGCTTAACGGATCTTAATGAAATTTAGAACAAAGATAGATTATAGTCTGGAATAGCACATAAGCTACTTTTCATCCCGGGAATATGTGCCCTAGGCATCACGCGGGCGAAGCCGCTGGCAGAAGCTAGTAACAAATATAATAAATAGACCGCATCACGTGTTTACCGACGGTCTATAAAGTTCTTACATCCATTTTGAGAGCTAAGATAATTAACCATCATAATGATAGTAATTCAATTATGTCTGCCTCTCAAAATGGATGTAGGAACGGGTTCCGCGGTACTAAGGAGCTGCTCCTCATTGACATTGCCATTAGCCAGCAGGTTCGTCGTTCGCGAAGGGATCTGTCGACATGCTGGATAGATTATAAGAAGGCCTATGACTCAGTGCCACATACATGGCTCATGAGGGTGCTGGAGCTGTATAAAGTTAATGCAGTTCTACGCACCTTCCTGATGTCGTGTATGGGGCAGTGGAGTACGGTCCTTCACTATCCAGGGTGTCGACAAACCCAGGTGAACAGCGACCCGATAAGGATCGAGCGTGGCATATTTCAGGGCGACAGTCTCGAGTCCACTGTGGTTTTGTCTGGCCCTCAACCCTCTCAGTACATTGCTGGAGGGTTCGGGGCAAGGCTTCCGGTTGAGAAGAGGTGGTCAGGTCGTATCGCACCTCCTTTACATGGATGTCTTGAAACCATTTGCTCGTAACAACTTGCAACTGATGAAGCTACTGAAGGTGACAGAAAACTTCAGTAGCGCCATCAGGATGGAATTTGGTGTGGATAAATGTGCGGTCATGCATGTAAAGCGAGGGGAGATTATGGAATCCGTGGGAACACAACTCTCGGATTCCATACACCTAAGGTCCCTCTCCTCAACCGAGACTTACAAGTATTTGGGTATGTCGGAAGCGTTAGGCATCAATGCTGCTGATATGAAACAATCGTTGAAGGAGCGCTTCTTTGGCCGCCTGAATAAAGTACTTAACAGTCTTTTATCAGGCGGAAACAAGGTGCGTGCCTTCAACGGTTGGGTCATTCCGTTCTTCACGTTTGACGACACGGTTGGCGCAGTGGTTGAGCGATTGACTGCTGCGCAGCATGTCGCAGTTCGATTCCCGCACGGAACAAATATTTGTACGACCTACATGTATTTGTTCTGAGTCTGGGTGTTTTTCTATCTATAATATGTAGGTATGTATTTACAAAAAAAAAATGTATATAAGTAGTTTATCAGCCATATCGTTACCATAACACAAGCATTAGGTTGCTTAGCTTGGGACTATACCGTATGTCTACGACATATATGCAATCCTTGCAACCACATACTAGTTATGGTATTTGATAACGCTATACAAAAAATTAACGAAATCGGTCCAGTAGTTTTGTCAAAAAGTCGAGTTTTAATTTAAAGCAAATTTGAACACTCTGTAGAATTGCAACAGTAGGTTAATAGTACAATGAACTTGAATCCTTGAACATTGAAAAGCGTCGTTGCCACGCTGTGCAATCATTCACCTACGCAGTTGTACTCATTTTACCTATTTACCTAAAATGCGAACTCGGTACACCTAAACGACAGGCGGGACTTTAATGTGTTTGTATTGCATTTTAATTGAAAACAGAACAAAGCTGTTGTGGCATAGTTGAAGGTCGTGGGTGAGACCAGGCAAGCACTTTTCATTGTGTAATTTATTTATCATCACTGCTCTCAAAACGGTGAATGAAAGAAAACTTCAAGTTTAAAGATGTCCTAGAAAAAAAAATCGAAGACATGTGATTTCTACCAACCCGTATGCCCGCGTAGTGGATTGCAACCCACTCCATCTCACAGAGAAGAGGCTTTTGTCCCTAACCAGAGGGAACATTGTAGGACCGACTATTAAAAATCTTAATATTGTTTGTTTTTCGTTACATTCGTACGTGAAATTTCTCCTTGTGAAATGTTCTTGACCTGTCACGGCCGAAATTTTATTTTGTTATTTTTACTCAAATTCATTTTCACTGAGACACTCCAACAATACCTGCAAATGTACACTGCGAGTCACGGCAGCGCGGTTCGTTTGTCGGCTTAGTACAAAAAGACGCGGCACGCGTGTGTCGGCTTTTTCAAAGGCCTTCGGCTTTTGGCGAGGAGGGGCGCGGGGAGCGGGTTGCGCGCGCGCTCGACGCGTAGGGTTGGACACAGTTATCGACAATATTATCAGCTTTCTCTCATTGTCTTTTGAAGAGAATAATGATCGGTTAGCAAAAAAGATGTTCTATTTTTAATGGACATGGTTAGTTTAGAATTATTACAGCACCACTATGTACCTACCTACCTATTCTGATTAAAAACTATAATTGAGTGGATTTAGAGATAAAAAATAATGTAAATAATGTTTACATTTTAGGAAGAAACATCCTATTAAAAAAACGTACTCACCCGTTTTCTACATTACTCACTATCTAGGTAGTACCTAGTTAGTTTCGTAAGTCGAAACGTACAAAAATTAAAATTTATTTTAAAAGTCCAATAAATTTAACTATCACTTCACTGTTAAATACGGTTATTAAAAATAGTACTAGTATTGTAATGCCTTGATTGCGTATTAAGTCTTTATTAGATAAGTAATTGTAGAAAAGTATCGATAAAAGATAATTATTACATTGTTTACCCTATTTACCTATGACTTTTATTTTTTGCCAGTACGGATGTAAGTTTTGTCAGTTCACCGCGAGTCTTCCGGGATAGCGTGTGTGCATTTCGCAAAGATTTGATAGGTACTTAAGTACACGCATTGTTTTACGTGATTTTTGTTATTCACTTGTATGTATTAGTAATTATTTTCTTACAGTGAAATAGACACTGAGTAGGTACTGGACTTTTGTGTGTGTAAATTGTGTTTTTAATTTTATTTGTACATACCTAGGTACTTATTTTTTACGGTGAAATAAACACTCGAATCCTGGTCGAAATTTGTTGGGCAAGGTTCGGGACAACATTGTTCGGCGATGTCACTTGTGCATTCAAAAACGTGGTGAATTTTGAACATGAGAAAATTTAAGTTTTAATCCATCTTGTGCTATGACAGAATTTATTTAGATTAGTTCAGTTATCAACTTATCACGAAGTAAAAAAGAACGGGTGAAAAATAACCATAGTGAATTTCATCGCAATTGCCAAAGATAAATCAAAACGCCGCCGCGCGAGCATTGTTGCCGCACTTCTCGAGGTCAGTCGAGGTCAAAGGTACGTTTTCTAAATAGGGTGATTTACTTTTACAAAATTTATTTTCATATTTATTTTGTTTGAAAACTTAAATTTTTTACTTTACGTTTTTTTAAATTTATAACAATTTATTTATACTTCTGTGGACAAGTGTTACTTGTGGTTTCAATTATTGCATATATGTCGTAGACATACTGTATGGCGTTGTGTGAAATGTCCAAGGATATTATAATTATTATTATTCCGGTTTTGATGTACTCTTTCGGCATACTGAAATGGACTCAGACAGAACTTGACGCCCTGGATAGAAGGGTACGCTCACTGCTTACCGCAAATCGGATGCATCACCCACGGTCATCGGTGATGAGGCTGTATATCCCGCGGAAGTGCGGGGGTCGTGGCTTCTTAAATGCTAAGACCCTGCACAACCGCGAGGTATGCAGCCTTAGGGAATACTTCCTAGAGGCCGACGTGGGTATGCATCGGGATGTGGTAGCGGTGGACAAGGGCCTTACCGCGCTCTCCTTGGCTAACGAGAACTGGCGCAAACCTGTGGTATTAGATACTATAACCACCGCAGGGAGGGATGGCAGAGCAAGGAGCTTCACGGACGCTTTTATCGGGTCCTACATGGGCCCGATGTAGACTTTTTAGCGTCCGTAGCCTGGCTGCGTTTTGGTGACCTCTTTGGGGAAACCGAAGGTTTTGCCTGTGCGATCATGGACGAAGTTATGATGACGAACCGGAAATACATTGTGAAGGACGGTACGGTTGACATATGACGGGCATGTCACCGACCAGGGGAATCCATCCGCCACATTATTTCCGGTTGTTCTAGTCTGGCTAACGGAGACTATTTGCACAGGCACAACCTTGTAGCCAGGATCATCCACCAGCAACTTGCTCTGAGATACAATCTTGTGGAATCGGAAGTACCGTACTATAGGTATGCGCCCGACCCAGTTCTCGATTTGGCAATTGCACGTTGTACTGGGATCAATCTATCATCACTGACTGGACTATTGTTGCCAATAAGCCTGACATAGTGCTGATAGACCGACTAGAGCGTCGCGCAATAATTGTTGATATAGCAGTCCCACGAGAACCTCGTGAAGTCTGAGAAAGAGAAACAAAGTATCTTGACTTGGCTCGCGAGGTTGTCGACATGTGGGATGTGAACACAGCAGTCATTGTGCCGATAGTCGTGACGGCCAATGGCATTATTGCCAAGAGCCTCGACCAACACCTCAAGAGGCTCTCGTTGGGCAGCTGGATCAAGGGCTTGATCCAGAAAGCAGTACTCCTGGACACGCGTATTGTGAGGAGGTTCCTCTCTCGGGAGCCCTGACCACCGGTAGCTTGGACCTAGCTCCCGATGCCGGTGGGCTACTATTTTTTATATTTTTAAATGTTTATTTTATTCGTTTTATACAAATATTTAAAAATGTAAAAAATATGTACCTACAGAAAATAAATAAATGGAATATAATAATATATTATTTTTTAAACTCATGCAGATTATAAAATACATTTTCAATTTATTTTTAAACATATTTCCATTTAATTACTTAATTGCTAGCGATAACTGATTGTACACACGGATAGCAGTAACATATGTACTTAGGTACTTTTATAATATTCGTGTCGGCCAATGGCTTATTAGCTACAAGCGTCGACCAACACCTCAGGAGGCTCTTGTTGGGCATCTGGATCAATGGCTTAATTCAGAAAGCGGTGTACCTACTTCTGGACACGGCTCGAAGTTAAAAGAATGAATAAACGGAATAATAATCTTACTATAGGTACTAATATTATAAAAGTTAAAGTTTGTATGGATGCTTGTTAAGTTGTTACCTACACAATCACACCAGAACGGCTGAACGGATTTGGATGAAATTCGGCACAGATATATATTTTATCTCGGGATAAAATCTATCTCCTTAGGGCATTTCCGACATTCACGCGGGAAAAGCCACTTCTCATCAGTCGACGGTTTAAGTAGGGGAACATGTGCATTAGTGGATCACGGGGATCAGTGAATCATTTTTTAAATTCTGTATCTATTATACTCACACATACACGCGTTGGCTTCGCTAACCCTATCCCATACCTTGTGCCACTGGACTAGTCGCCGTCCCTGACTCACAACGGGGTACCTTATACTCGCGACAGCACATCGGTCAGTAGATAAGTACGAAAAAAAATATTTACGTAATGTTTGAAATTACTTTGGTTCAGTTATTTCAAAATTCAAAATTCAAAAGTCATTTATTCAAATTAGGCTGAGCGCCAGCACTTTTTGAACGTCAAGTTTTACAAAAGACAGTCCCCCAAAACGCCCCCCCGTCACCACTTCCTAGTGTTTTAGCTGTGGAGAAGAAGTGGCCAACAAACTCCCCAGCAACACAACTGTCTGTTACGTTTTAGGAACTAGAATTTTACAATAATTAATATGCAAAGTAATCAAAAAATTCAAAATTCCTTCTAAAATTTACGTGACACAAAAATAAATATATAAGTAGGTACACTATTTATCACTTGTTAGCTACTAGCACTATGACACTAAAACAAAATACACACTTAAGCAAGTGTTGACGTATGTGGATTTAAATAAGTATAAAAAAATGACCTACATTGTCAGACAAAAAAATAAAAAAAAGAAAATAAAAAACAAATAAAATAAAATTATATGAACACATAAGTATAACCTGTCATAAAACTACTATACTATCTACTTATACACAAGGAACATGATAATTTGTGTTGCGTTCAACACAGCGACCAACTATTCTTATCGTCTAAATAATCATTAATAGAATAGTATGCCTTGAAACAGAGGTTAGATTTTACTTTTTCTTTAAATGAGTTAAAAGGCAGATCAAGATAAGAAATTGGAAGTCTATTGTATAAACGGATACCGAGCCCCACAAATGAATCATGGACCTTACGAAGTCGGTGTGAAGGAGCATGTAGCTTGTGCTTGTTTCTGGTGTTAAAGTTGTGGATGTCGCTCGTTTTACTGTATAAATGTATTTTTTGCCTAATATATAAAATGTTTGCAAAAATAAATTGAGATGCTACCGTGAGAATTCCAATCTCTTTGAGAATTTCTCTTAATGAAGCTTTTGACCCTAGCTGATATATTGCTCGCACAGCACGTTTTTGTAAGACAAATATATTTTGTATATCAGCAGCTTTTCCCCACAATAAAATACCGTAGGACATAACACTATGGAAATAACTAAAATAGACTAACCTAGCTGTATCAACGTCAGTAAATTGTCTAACTTTCCTAACGGCGTATGCGGCAGAGCTGAGCCTTCCCGACAGGCTTGATATATGTGGGCCCCATTGTAGTTTGGAATCAACAGTTATGCCCAAAAATACTGCCGTGTGCACAGTTTCAAGCACCTCGTCACTTATGATTACATTGGGACCTAAATTTCTAACATTTGGCAAGGCAAACTTTATACATTTCGTTTTTTTAGCATTTAGAACTAAATTATTCGTCGTAAACCAATCCGTAACCATTGAAAGAGCGTTGTTTACGTTATCGAAATCTTGTCTATTCCTATCTACTTTGAAGATAAGAGAGGTATCATCCGCAAATAATACTACGTCGCAGATACCCTTTAAGAAAAATGGTAGATCGTTTATGTAAACCAGAAACAAGAATGGACCCACTATTGAGCCTTGAGGCACACCTAATTGCACTGGCAGCCCGGAAGATTTTACACTATTTACATCAACACATTGGAACCTATCATGTAAATATGAATCAATCACGTTAAGAGGAAATTCTTCGCTTTGGAGACCGTAATGACGTAGTTTACGTAAAAGTGTGTCATGGTGTACGCAATCAAAGGCTTTAGAGAGATCACAGAAAACTCCGATTGCGTTTTGCGAGTTCTCCCATGCGTTAAATATATGTTTCAGGAGAGCGACACCCGCATCTGTTGTCGAACGACCTTTTGTAAAGCCATACTGTTCATTATGAAGTAGTCTATTTGAATTAAAATGAACTAACAACTGCTTGAGTATTAACTTTTCAAATATTTTACTAAATGCAGGTAAGATGGAGATAGGCCGGAAGTTGCCTATGTCATTTTTATGTCCTGATTTAAATAAAGGTATAACTTTACTACTCTTCATGAGATCAGGAAAAGTTCCTAAATCAACGCATTTATTAAACGTTACAGCAAGATAGGGGGCTACTATGTCTATTATATTACTCACGAGTTTAATGGAAATGCCCCAGAAATCACCTGTGTTTTTAGATTTCAGTGTATTGACGTCAACTACATCACGAGGCGTTACGTGCTCAAAACGAAATAATTGATTACCTACACTTAGGCACATTACTTTGCAAAAGGCTTTCAGCTTTAGAAGGTGACGAATTCAAGGAGCGAGTTGTAGTTATAGGAATATTGGAAAAAAACTCATTAAATGCCTGAGCTACGTCAGCAGCTTCACTAATTAATTTGTTGTCGACTAAAATCTCTAACTGATTGTCTCGTTTAACCGATTTGCCTGTTTCATTGTTAATGATTTACGTATTTTAATGTCTTTTCACATTTTCTTTTGGTATAGTTTTCTGATTGTATAAAACTGTAATAAGTTGTGTGATATAAACGATATATATTTTGTTAAAAATATTTTTTCTGGTATTAATAAATGGGTTTCAGTGAATCATGTGGTAATGGGGTTCCTTGGATCGTGATCCACTGTTCCCCAAAAGGTTCTAGTTTCAAAGTAAGTATACCTACTACTTGTTTACAGGATTCCCGATCTTGCCACGGTTCCGTTGCACGATATTAAAATGACCAGGACCATTTACCTAGACCAGATTTTATACAGGAAGCAAGAAAATCAGCTCAAGGTTGAAATTATATCGAAGTTGATTTTTTGTTTTTATTTACGTTAAGATTTTGATATTACTCTGATCAAAACAAATGATAGCTCGTAATTTGTTTTTAATTTTTGCAAGATTTAAGTGCATTTTTAGGGTTCCGAACAAAAAACGGACCCCTTATAGGATCACTCGGGTGTCGGTCTGTCTGTCGGTCCGTCTGTCACACCCACATTTCTCCGAATCTACTGGAGCGATTCTGTTGATAAACATGTAGGTACTTCGCTCCCGTTTTACCTGCATAGTTCCCGTTCCCGTGGGATTTCCGGGACAAAAAAACTATCCTATGTCCGTCTCCTGGTTCTAAGATACCTCCCCACCAATTTTCAGCCAAATCAGTTCAGCCGTTCTTGAGTTATAAAGTGTTACTAACACGACTTTCTTTTATATAATTAGATTTTTCTGTAATATTTATCTTAACAAGTATTGTGATTTTGCAGACTGATTAAAGCTATAACTGATAATCACAAATTATTTGAAAAAAAAAAAGATTTTTATTAATATAACAGGTTTTATTGAATTTTAAACGCTTATGATTCATAGTACCTAAGTACCCCATTTGATCCACTGTAACTCAAACCCTGATTCATTGTGATTGTGACCCATTAATGGGTCACAACGGAACAATTCGCTGTATGGAAAAAAAACTTCTTGTTCTTGTAAAGCAAACCAAACTAAAAAGGGAATTTGAACATTTTAAAGATTAGACATGCGTTTATATTATAGCTGACCCGCGCAACTTCGTCTGCGTCACATTTTCCATTATTGCTCCGCTCCTATTTGTCTTAGCGTGATCATATACACGGTGTATCTGACATCGACGCACAAACGATTTCCATGGGTCCAGGGCATGATTCTGGACACCCCAGAGTTGGAAATTTTCATCGGCTTTTTTCTCATTTTTCCAGTTTTTTCAAGAGTTTTTTTTACTTTAGACTACTCATAATCGTTATTCTGACCTAACGCAATGAGATTTTTAATAAAAAAATAATTAATTAACTAGTTTCACTAAAAAGAGCAATGTAAATAAAACCACAAATAGGTATCAGCTCAGCTGTGCTAAAGTACAAACGAAAGGTCAACGCAATGCATAGTAGCTGCCCACACACTAACAAGTATGCATGTGTGTCACGCGTGTATGATTTGTTAAAAGCATGCCGCCTAAGACTGCATTCCAAAGAAAATGAAACGTATCATAGCAAAACGAAGTAGCCGATTTCCAACATTAACGTAATAGGCTAAGGTTGAAAATCGGTTACTTCGTTTGGTGTCGATAAAACCCATTTTCTTATTGCGGCGGCAACGCGTAGTGCGCGCTCTTTGACCTTTGACAAACGCCGACGAAACCAGGGCCGTATTTGGGTGTAACCGGTAAAACGCTTTTTAATAAGCGTTTATTGGAGCGTGGAGTCATGATGATACTCGACCGAGAAAATAATCTTTTTTTTTCTTACTATTAATAGTAGCGCGTTTCACAATCCATAATAATGCTTTGTTTTCTGTTTCCTTCTTATGTTCTGATACAATGTTTGTACATAAATTGTTAAATAAATAAAATTTACAATAAGTAATGTGATGCTTATTACAATTGGATCTTGCTATACCCATTTATCGCTTTGAAACAATTAATGTGATAGAATTTTAAATACGGCAAAATTCTATCAACACGGGTGTTGAAACTTAATCATGACGATTGATGACCCTAATTTGTTTCTGTTTGGTTTAAAAAAAAAGTTCAGTTTTACAATACCAAAATTATTCGATAAAAAAACATTAATAAATTAAAAGCAAAAAAAGGAATTTTCATACTATTATCATCGCAAGCGCGGCCCTGGCACTGTAGGTCCAATGTAGGCATCTGTCGGCGACCTCAAAGGATAGATCGAAAGAACATTTTTAGTGATGGATTTTTGTCAGTTCCTTGTTGACGCTGATCGCGAACGAGTGCTTTTTTTTGCAAAAATCATTTTTCGAAACGTTAGAGAAGACAAGTTTTGGTTTCTTTCTGTGAACTTGCGTGTTTTTGTGTGTCTTTGTGTTTCATTGAAAAATGTCATCTGGACTTAAAGAGAACTTCAGTGCCCAAGAATACGGTAACATGTACGTGGGAACTGTGAGGAGCTCGTCATGGTGCTCCCCCTCACGTGAGACGCTGCCTTACAGAATCATTAGGGAATCGGTGGATTGGGAGATTCGGCTGGGAGCCATGGCCAGCTCGCTCACCAGACTTGACCCCATTAGGTTTTTTCTTTGGGGTTAGGTACGTCAAAGACAAAAGACAAGGTGTTTGTGTCCGAGTGCGCAGTGTTCCGCAGCCGAGATGAGGAATCGCATCGTGAATTTGTTTGCCTCTTTTGCGTGAGGAGTGTGCCCAGGACCCAACGTTTCTGCCCCGTGACCACGCTGAAACTCTGCGAGCATGCTGGCGGCGGCCACTTCGAACCCTATCTGGTTAGGGGTGAGCGAGCTTAAGGTGAGTTAGGTAGTTACTAGTTAATACTTACATAATCAGTTCTCAAAGTAGGTACTTGCAAGCTTCTTTTTTGGATTCCGTACCCGAAGAGTAACCAATGGAACCCTATTACTAAGCCTTTGCTGTCCAGCCGACTGTCCGTCTGTCTGTCAGTGGGCTGTATCTCAGGCATGGTATCCCTATTTCTGCTATAACAACAAATAATAAAATAAAATTTACAGAGAGCTCGCATACAAGAAACGTGTTTTTTGTGTATGGTTATGGTACGGAACCCTTTGTGTGAGAGTCTGACTCGCACATCGCCGGCTTTGTTGTCAATCCTTATCGGAATTGTGTTCGTGAATTTAAGAGACGTAAGCTTGTGGCTCCTTGACTTCTGCATAAACATGATAGTAGGTAGGTATTTTTGAGTGACTAAAATTATTTTATGTGAAAGTATTGCCGTCGGCGGAGGGTTTGATATTCGTAGGTATTGAGGTAGGTACATTCAAAGAGAGTTAGGTAGTTCGTAGTTCATTAGCTACCTGCGTACTCGGATTTCGATGTACTTACAAGCTTATTTTTTGTAATTAATCCTTATCGGAATCGTGATTTTAATTATAAGACTAAGCTTATGGCTCCTTTTCTCTTAAGCTTTTCAAAAACAAGATCTTAAGCATGTTCCAGAAGGATGTAATGCAGTGTTCTATTCAAGGTGACCTTGCTTGTTGCCATCCATCTAGCTAGACGGTAGGAACCTACCTAGATGCAATAAAAATTCGAACACAATTCGCGGATAGAAAGCAAGCTCCGACCAAGGTCAGCTTTTTTTCTCTTAAATTCTGCATAAACATGTTCCTACCATCAGCAGGTAGGCACCGTAGTTATTTCTAGTGATTAAATAATTTTATGTGGTACCTATTAGGCGCGTTAGTACATGCGCGTCGCCGGCCGCGGCGTCCCAGACCTGTGTACCGCTGTGTGTGTGCAAGACGTGAGGTATGTATTGCGTGCAACGCTCTCACGCGTTTAGATCGCGTTGTTCACAATACATTGCGCGCTCGAAAATGTCAATTTCTGTAACCGTTCATTAGCGAGATTAATGACTTCCACAATTTGGTTAGTGGCATGAGGTGTAGCCTTTTCCCGAAGTTTGCGTTACGATGTCAAATACGCTATAACCTTCCTCGATAAATGGGCTATCTAACACTGAAAGAATTTTTCAAATCGGACCAGTAGTTCCTGAGATTAGCACGTTCAACCAACAAACAAACAAACAAACTCTTTATAATATTAGTATAGATTATATTGAATTAAAAACCTCTGTCAATAAAGCCGAAATTTCACCCAAAATAGCTTTAGAAATAAAAAAGGGATCCATTGAGCCCAATGTGCCCTACCTATCGGATTACTTATATTGTTTAGGCCCAATAGGTGCCCACGTTTATTGCTTCGATATAAGCGTTGCTTTGTAGCCTGCAGGTGTTTGAGCATGAACATTTGGGACACTCCAGGAAATGGGACATAGTTTGAACCGCACTACACTCACACGGGGTGATGGATCAATGATTCATTTTTCATTTCGCCAGGTTATACAGCGGCCTACTTGGGTAAGTACCTAGTACCTACGCAATCGATTGAGAGCGTTCCATATCGGTCACTGAAGTTTACCACCAACAGGCAGGTTCCTTGGACTTAATAAAGTCGTCAGGTGGTGGGTACCTCTCTTCCCACAACTATCTTCTTCCCTAGGTGGCCTATCTTGGATTGCCTGTGCAGTACCTACGTTGGAATCCTTTACGACTTTTTAGTCTTCCAGGAGTTGTTGAACAGTCGCAAAGGGGATGTCGGGAATGGGATTCTTTGACCTTTTTTCTAGAATAGGTAGAAAGTAATGGCTCGCGGCGTTGACAGACGTGCGAGCCGAGGCGAATTAAGAGCAAAATTTCAATCGATTTGGATCGCCAACGAACTTACTCATCTAAACTAATATTATAAAGCAGAACAGTTTGTTTGTTTGGTTGAACGCGCTAATCTCAGGAACTGCTGGTCCGATTTGAAAAATTCTTTCAGTGTTAGATAGCCCATTTATCAAGGAAGGTTATAGGCTGTATCATCACGCTAAGACAAATAGGAGCGGAGCAGTAATGGAAAATGTGGCGCAGACGAAGTTGCGCGGGTCAGCTAGTTGAGCCATAAGTCCGCGTGCTTACGGTGACACACGAGCGAAAAAGGGCTTCGAGCTCTAAGTAAACATAATTACTTGCTTGCACGTCTATCCCCCACTTGAGACAAGTTTTAAGTTTAAGTGAAAATCCACGGGAATTTTTCCAAGATGGTGATGTGTTTATACTGGATAGGGGTGTGGAAATTAGACATACGTGCCTGCTACCATGGCGCAGGGTGAAACACAGCTGTCAACACTTGATGCAAACAAATCGAGAGCAGTCACCATTTGCCGTTGGGTCGTAGAGGTTGTAGGTAAATGGCAGGTTTAAAAGAGATTTTAAATTATTTAGGCAATGTTATTTTATACAGCCTCAAGAAGTTTACTGCTGCTCTCATAAATAGATTTTACCCTCCCATAACCGATAGAATAGACAGTGGGGCTATCATTCATCAAATTAATTTAAATATGAATAGACAACATAGTTTATCTTTTAGTTGACAGCTGTCGAAGAGGACGAGATTCAATATTAGGGTATTATTGTAATTGTATTGTAGGTAGAAGGACTGTAGGCTGCTGTGCCCAATGTAATGTGCATAATATGGTATCTCAGTTGGGAAAGATACCAAGAAAATATACTACCTCCTGCACAATTCTTAGATGATATTCTCCTAATTATTGAAGATGAATAAAACATATTTTATATATACATATATATATATTAGTGTTTTATTTTACATCCTCTTGTCCCTTGTTTTTAAAAGGTTGGTACCCACTGCACTGCTTCTAAGTGCAGGTTATTGAATGTAGAAACTGGTCTTCGACTGTAGCACAGACTACATAGAGATACGACTGTCCAGGGCGCGGGAGAGCCAAACGTGTCAAATCTTCGACACGCTCCATGCATAAAGCCCGGTTTCCACCACGAGCGGAACGGACCCATTAATGACTTCGTTAAACTCGCAAGCGCACTGCATACATAAATGCTCTTTATCATCCACCACCTGAAGTATCATGAAATCTATTCATCTTAAGAAAGTATCTTCAACATTTATTCGTGACTGAAATAAAATTGTTCTGAATATGAAATGTTTGTTCTGAATATATAACGAAGTCATTAATGGGTGCGTTCCGCTTGCGGTGGAAACCGGGCTTTAAACCATGACACAACCGAAGCCATTCAAAATATTTCGAAAAAACATAAAAAATCTACAAGGTTGTAATATAACCTCACTTTTACTATACTTCGTGTAACTTGATTCCTGGATAGCCAAATTTCACCAAATACTCAGGGAGGCCTTGTTATTATATCCTCTTACAAATAAGGCTAGTTTGATTCAGTTAACACATGGGCCCAGGAATGTATGGAGTCATTCATTCCCTTCTCCATTCGTGTTGTTAAAAGTTTCCAGCTCATCTCTCAATCCGAGGTGAATCCCCTAATTTTACTGGTTGGACAGTGGACTTAGTAGAATATATTAAAATACATGAGTAGTAACAAATTAAACTAGGTGCTAATTTGTTAAAAAACAATAATAATGTAAAGATAAAAAATCATAACTAATCGAATCAACTAATCCCACTGACGTATAAATCATATGGACTGGGCGTATCTACAAAAAAAACGTGTTTACCTACCACCGACTTGGGCACATAAAATGGCTGCCTTTCGTTGGGTTGTAACTGCGAGCAACATGCGCATCTGATATCGATATTCAACTCAAAGTTTTTATCTCAATGCGTATAAACCATATGGACTGGGCATACCTATAAAAAAAACGTAGCTACCTACACTTTGCTGGGATGATAAAATGGCGGCTAATAGGGCAGCCTATGTCGATATTTCTTTACAATAACATCGATAAAATATTGTTAGAATGTTTTCAAAATGTCACGGTACAATTTCAACGGGTATTTTTAGCACATTCTCAGCTTCACTTGTACGGTCGCCAGCACATCGTGCTACAACAATCTGACAAATTTCTGTACATACTAGATTTCCAACTTTATAAGAGAAAAGATTAAGTTCAATTTTGACTGGAATAATTTGACAGTTTCGAGTAATTTGATGTGCTGGCGTCTGTACAACAAAATAACTATATATGTGAACAAATCTCAAAAGTTATCTTTGATCTACTTCCCGGTTTTTGATTTAGGCTAATACTTTGCGTACATGTTTAGTTTGGATGACATTGTTGCAGATTCTCTTGTTCAATAACTAAACTAAAATTAGATAATCACTATCTTTTTAACCGACTTCTAAAAAGGAGGAGGTTCTCAATATTTAATATTATTATATCATTGGGGGTTTGCGGGACATGTCTCTCTGTACCGCATACCCCCCAAAATATGTATCTATTGCCATTATTAGGATAAGTAACAAGGTACATCGAATAAGTTTTTGAAAATTCAAATGAAATGTACCTAAGCGTTATTCTAAAGCCTTGCGTTAGGTCATTCGAGACGGGGTGGAGGGAACAAAATCTAAGAAAAGAAATGACGCTGCATCCACGATAGGCTGCCGGCACGGACGTCTCCATCACCTAAGTATATTTTCTAACATACCGATGAAATTGGGTTCTAATTAAAAGTCAACAATAATTATTTACAACACCATTTATTTATTTTTACATACATATAATTTACATCCTACTAATATTATAAATTTATCCTACTAATCCATACCTTCTAATCCATAACATCCTACTAATTGCTATACAATTTTTGTTTAAAAACATACCAGCATATTCAATGTGGGCACTGCGCCATCATGTAACCTCATCACATCGAGGGTTCTGAACTTCTGTTAAAACTAGATTCATCAAAGTGCAGGGAGCAGATATGCCACATTTTATGTGTATGGTTTATATTTTTCTTCTATCCATTTATTTTTGAACATTTTATTTCCAGGAAATCTGTGGGTTAATAGCATTGCAATGTATTTTACACACTTTATCAATATAATAATATCGATACTTATCGTATGCGATGCGAACATCGCACATCACTAACTAAGACGAATAAAAATTGTATGTAAACAATACTACGAAATTAAGAAAATAATAACGTAATAAGCCATACAAATATGACACAGGTTTCAATAATCTTTAAAAAGATCATCTGGTAACAAAACATTACACAAAATTCTACAATATTCAACTGGATTAGTGAAAACTAGTAACTAACCTGTGCAGAGTCAAATTAGGCTGATTTTTGTTTTTCTTCGCACCATACTGCATTATGCAACACGATGGCATGATTTTTCTCTTATTTTCCAAAGCCAGAACACAAAAAAAAACCTAGCTTTCGACGTATTTATCTTTAAAACAACGAAAATAATAAAAGCAAACAACTGTTTGACAGCACAACTACCATAAAACCACAGAGTACTTTGGGCAACTAAAATGGCGACCGGCTACGCAAAGGCTTGATTTAGACGTCACACAAAAGGGTTGCCAAATTTAGTCCTTGGCAAACATATAGATGTCTCTTTTTTCATATGCAGCTCTTGGCTAGTTAAAAAGAAACAAAATGCTTTTTGACATGTTTGCGTCGATATGATAGATATTTGTATAACTGTTTATTTCTATAGTCAAACGTTTCAAGTCCATATGATTTATAAGTCAGTGACTAATCCGCAAATAAATTGATTAGTCACTAACTCCAACAACTTCACTTCACTACAAATGTCAAATTTCTGAAGTTTCAAAACGTCTTGTTGATTTGACAGTGAGTGCGAATTGAAAAATTCAACAAAAATACTATAGTACCTAAATGTGTTATATAAAAATAATGCAAATCTAAATATTCAAATACTGTGTCTGCTTTTCTCTTGTCGTATACTGCTGTAATAAAAGGTTTGAATCAAGACTGCCTTCCCAAAAAAGTGTTATGGGTGTATAGTTTATCTTTGTAATATAATTGAGGAGGCGTAATTATCTTATATTTTATTCACAATGCACGAAGCGTACGAGATATCTCACTTGCTCAATGCAACAGTACAAATAGAGGCTATCGCTGCTTATGGTATGTACAAACTTTGTTTTTGGGAACAAATCCTATCTTATTAAAGATAGAATGACTCACACACTTTACAACAAATCTGTTGTAAACTTTTCGATATAATAACATTATGATGCTGTGCAATTCTTTTGAAAACCTTCAACTTAATGTAAAATTTAATTGTTAACACTTGTTGACAATTAGTCTTTCTTCTCTGTAAAAAAAATCTACTAGCAAAGCTCCAATATAACATAATAGCTGTGTTATACTCAATATCTGGTTAACAAAATGTAAGCATATTTAATTATAATATTGTTAGGCTTTTGTTTGACTACTATCTAATCTTATGGTAAGAGACGTAGTGGTTGATGGTGGAGCATGCATACTAATCAGTATTTTATTTTAGATAACAACTTGTTACTGGGAACTAGGCAAGGTCATCTGTTGATGTACTCAGTTTCTCAAACAAATGGAAATCAAAAATATGAGTTGCAGTTACTCAGATATTGTAAAAATTTTAGTAAAAAACCTATACAACAAATTGAAGTCATACCAGGTAATTTTTTTTTCATACAGCTGATTACATAAATGCCCTACTTATTCATTATTTTCAAGCATGATGACTACAATATGGTGCAATTCAATTTTTGGAAGGTTCAAAAAATCTTTTCATACAAGTCTGGTCCCTACAACAAAAAAACTGTCAAATCATTACACTTCATTAATGACAACCTTTCAAACATAGACAACTTAAGCAATCAGCGGCAATTGAAATGTATTAATATAAAAGTGAGTTACTATTTCCCTTGGTCATCACATCATGCATGAACCGCTGGGCCAATTTAGCTAATTCTTTTTGTTGTGTTTGTTACTGTCAGGAGAAGGTTCTTATGAAAAAAAAATATAAGAAAGTTGCAGTTGACGGGAGGGAAACTACGGGGGACAGCTAGTTGTGTAATAAAAATTGAGTTAAATATGTTACTTTGCAGAAGAAAACTTGTTGCTGTGCTTAACTGATATGGTTCTATCTACATACAATATAAATGGTGTTAATTTTCCATTGGTAAAGACATTTGAAGAAACAAAAGGTGCTTCCTTGTTTGCATTGGATAACACGGTAAGTAGCATATTAATGCCTTTTTTAATTAACTAAGTACAACAAAGCATGCTTCAGTAAAAATATTTCCTTAGTTACCAATGAAAAAAAAATCTAAATTAGCTAAAGGAATAAAATGTTTAAAGAACAAAGTTTATTTGAATTTAAAATTCCAAGCCCAACCAAAGTTATCATTATTCATATTGGTAGATATTGTTGCTTGCATCTAATGGTGTAGGTGTCATCATAAAAATATAAGAATCTAAATCATCCCTTAATTAATTCAATGTACTTAATATGGAAAACAGTGAATAAGAAAACTATGAAGGGGATTTCCACTTTATATAGGGTCTATAAAGTAAAGACTCCAATTTTTAAATCAATAATTGTTTGAATTTTTTGTTTTTATTGTGTAAAATAAAATGTGGCATTTAAGTGAAAATACCATTTAAAGTTTTGTTTCTATTCACCCCATTTTTTTTTCCTATTCACCACTGCATATAATAAGCCTATTGGTAAAACAAGTTGAGGAGAAACCCTGTTTTACTAACATTCATAGGTACTAGTGATATTATGAAAGTGATTTCCTAATCAAGACAATCTTTTTATTCTTCTTCCTTTAATAGTTTTTTTTATGAAGTTTTATATTTTTACAGCCCACTACATCAATGACTGGAGAATCCAATTCTGTTGTCCGTCTGTGTGTTGCTGTGAGGAGAAAACTTCAGTTGTATTATGGGAAGAATGGAGAATTCAAACAACACTTGTTTGACTTTTCAATCCCTGATGTCCCCAAAGTAATGGCCTGGGGCCAACAATATGTGTGCGTGGGGTTCAAAAACGAATATGTGCTGTATGATGTAGGTGATAAAATTGAATTAACTTAAAAGTTTATTTAGATCATACTCGTGGTATTTTGTTGTATAGACTAAAAGTAGACCAAATAATTACCTGTTTAAAAACTTTGGCTGGTTGAAATCATCTCATTGTTATGAGCAAATTATTACCCATATTTCTACACAGGAATAATTATAAAAAAAATTACCCTTGTTATTCAATAATAAAAAAAAAACATTTTATTTTGTAGCTCTCATCAGGAAAGCCGCAGGAGTTATTCCCAACTAGCAGTTCTAAATCTCTAGAACCAACAATAGCAAAATACTCTGAAACATCATTTCTACTGGGGCGTGATCAAACATCGGTACTTGTGGAGGAGGCTAAAAATATAGATATAAAGAAAACTATCAAATGGTCTGAAGCACCTATTGGTGTCGGTAAGACAATTTTTAAAGCATTTTGTTATCAAAAGAAACTTTATAAACTGTGGTTCTCACTAGTTCTGGACCGAAATTGCCCAGCCCAGCAACAACCGTAACAAAATCCCAATCCATACTAATATTATAAATGTGAAAGTATAAACATATATATAACTCTGTCTGTTTGTCCTTTTCACCCCTTAATAGATTTGGATGAAAGTTGGGGCAAGAATGGAGCATGACCTAGATTAGGATATAGAATATTTTTCATCTCAGTTGCATGTTCCCTTGGATTATGAAACACTTTAATGCACGCGAAGCTGCTGGCACAAGCGGGGACACTGCTTCATGACTGGAAAAACAATTCAAATCGAAAATTATAATTTATTTTTACTTAGTTATTATTTCATGAGTCCTGTAGTTATCCAGTTGTATTTAATTAACCCACACTTCAAATCTAAATGATAAAATAATGTTTGTTTCAGTATGGGATGAACCATTTGTGCTAGGACTGTTATCGGACCAAGTCATAGTGCAGACAGTGGAGCCATCCCTCTTCATACAAACCTTACCTGAACTGAACAAAGCAAGACTGATGTATAGGTAAGAAGTTAATAGGTATGTTCAGTAAAAAAAATAGCACTTCTCAACCAATCTCAGTGCTGCTTAACGCGGCGGTTTTTTTTTTAATATTTCACTTCATTTAATCAATAACAATTTACATTGTGTCTGACGCGTTACACAAAAAAGATTAAAGACAACAACGTGAAGATTAACAACGTGAGTATTGACATCTAGCATAATTTTCAAAAAGTATTTTTACGCAACTGCAAGCGTCTCAAAGATACCATAAACTCGTTTTGGCGGCGCACGGCAGCCAGGCGTATTCTGTCTGACCTTAGTCGTAATACGCTACCCGGAGCGGTGGCGAAAGCCACGTGGGTAAGTATAAGATAAACCTACTATTCAAACCTTAGCAAAATCACTACCACTAAAAAAATGGGGGTACCACAAGGCTCAATTTTGGGTCCTTTCTTGTTTCTAGTTTATATAAATGATTTGCCCTATATTTTAGAAAATAAACTCAAAATGGTGTTGTTTGCTGACGATACATCTTTGATTTTTAAAGTAAATTGGCATGCAAACAATTTTGACGTTGTAAATAACGCCCTAATATAGGCACATGATTGGTTCACAGCTAATAATTTAGTATTAAATGAGAAAAAAACGAAGTGCATTCGATTCACTTTACCAAATGTCAAAAGTAATAATTGTGACATAATATTGAACAGGGAGAAACTACAATTCGTCGAAGAAACAGTTTTCCTGGGGATTAACTAGACTCAAGGCATCTCTTGCAGGAAGGTTAAGTTCAGCAGCAGATGCTGTAAGAAAAATTCGCAAGTTTACAGATGTTGAAACCGCGAGACTAGTCTACTTTCACAGTATAATGTTTTACGGTATTTTACTATGGGGACGGGCTGCTGACATCGAAACTATTTTCATTTTGCAGAAAAGAGCCATCAGAGCCATTTACCATCTCCGCCGACGAAATTCTCTAAGGGAACTGTTTAAAGAAATAAACATCATGACGGTCGCTTGTCAATATATTTATGAAAATATCATGTACGTTAGAAAGTACATCTTTTCATTAAACGAGGCGACAGACATAACTATGTTATTAGAAATAGGAACCCATTAATTCACCCAGGTTTCAGACTTGTTAAAGTAGCAACATCTTTTATGGGATACTGTTTAATGGGATGGGATTTATGGGATTTTGTTATATTTCACTATAACAAAATACCGCCACATCTATACTAATATTATAAAGCAGAAGAGTTTGTTTGTTTGTTTGGTTGAACGCGCTAATCTCAGGAACTACTGGTCCGATTTGAAAAATTCTTTAAGTGTTAGATAGCCCATTTATCGAGGAAGGCTATAGGCTATATCTATAGGCTATCTATATCATCACGCTAAGACAAATAGGAGCGGAGCATTAATGGAAAATGTGACGCAGACGAAGTTGCGCGGGTCAGCTAGTATATTAGAACTGAATGAGACGAAATTTAAAAATTGTATAAAACGCACACTATGCAAACAAGCATGTTTTGTACTAGGGGAATACATTGATAATAAAAATGCTTGGCTCAATGCTGGTCCGCTCCACAGCGACTTAAGTGCCCAAACTTTGATGAACATGTGAAAACATTCTTGGACCTGCTGAAGATTGTAAGATTATCTTTGCACTGTATAGACTCATTCCCTTTTGCATTGTATAATTTTACTCATAAATTATTTCGTAACGAATGTAACCGTGATTTTGTAAACAATGACAACTGGTTTAAAAGAGTGTCCATGGAGTTCTTGCACGTTCTTCTCCATAGGATCTACTCTTTGGAACGTGCAACTGCCGCGCTGGAGACGGGGTCGGTGGGTGTGTTATGTTGCAGAACAACCTGCTGCTCTTGTCGCTAGCGCGGCAGGATTAGCTTCATCTATTTGAGTGACAGACCTTGACTATTCAAAAGTGCCTGTAACTGGTCTATTTGAAATAAAGGATTTTGTATTTGTACTATGGCTTGTTCAATAGACTTCAGGGTGTAGAGGGGGATGTATATGCCGCTGCCGCAGTTTCAGAACCTGTTTTGTAAAGTAAGCGAAAAGATACCGTCTTTATGAGTGGTATGTCGATACTGGTTTCCTTCCGTTTTGCTCTAGCTGTGGAACTTCATAGCGCGCGAAATAGCGAAATTAATCGCTACCGCTTTGGGTAGCCACTACCGCGTAGTTCTAAACAGGCATTTACGCTGTGACCTACGGGTGACATCAATAGAAGACTTCATCCTGACCTGCTGTAGTGCACGGTATATTTACTTCCGACCCTGCTATTAATTCCAGATGTAAGCGAGGCCTGATATTCGTGTCGTCGGTCGGTCAGGTTTGGTGTCTCAGCTCCGTGGACATCACGAAGCAAAGGCAGCAGTTGCTGAAAGACAAACATTTCCAAATAGCAATAGAATTAACGGTAAGTCTTAGGGCTGATTTTTCATTCGTCAGGTAATTTTTAACTGAAGAATAAATATGGCTGTTTGACATATTTTCTATGCAAAAGCTGTCAAACCGGAATTTTTATTCCTCTGATAAAATTTATCTGACTATTGAAAAATCGGATCTATAAACTAGAAACAAAGAGGTCATCTTTTTATTCCCTTAGTAACCAACTTTGTCGCGTGTATGTCCATTGTCCATCATTATCTAACTAAACCAATATTATAAAAAGGGTTAATTTTTGGTTTGTTAATATTTTTTATGAAGAACAACTGATCTGATTACGGAAATAATTTGACAGATAGATAGAGCTACCTGTGCCTTTTTATCCCGTAAAATGTTCCTGTGTGGCTGTATGGTTGGTTATTAAAAGTGGTAACTTTATCTCAATGGGGTTGGCAACTGTCAAAGTGGCGCTAGCGTAGTTTGTTCCCAAAACATTGCCTTTTTAAATGGTCGAATATAGATAATAATTTCAAACAGTTACAATGACGCGCTGTATTGTCTCTAAATGCTCTGAAATTGGAACGCATCAAATACCGAAGGCTATAAAAATACGAAGGCTTTGCTTTTAAAAGCTAAAAAAAATATTTACGAAAATTACGAGGTTATGGGGTAGCTAAACACTTTGTAGAAAGTGATTAACTATGAAATAACACGTAATGCACAGGCAAGCTGATCATAAATAAAGGCTTGACTATTACTTTTTTCAATTATCCCCACACTCCTCATCCTATAATATTTCGTATTTGCCTGTGTGATCTCAATGTTATAAATCACTTGTCCGATCAATCGAAATCTTGCCAATCAATCGCTCGTCGTTCTACAAGGATTCTATACTATGATTATGGTTTGTTTGTTGAATTTAAAAAGAAAACTCCAAAATCTTTCAATAAGATCCGCTTTCTTTCCTCGTAAGGAGCTCCACGTTTTTTAAGTTTTTCTTTCAGTTCCTTGACTCGCCAGTTGGAAAACATGATGTATATTAATGTGCTCCACTTATTTTAATTGTTTTAAGTAACAAAGTAAAGAATTTAGACGTTTCACTGCAACTAACACAACATAAAAAAATAACAAGGGAACAAACTATGCTAGGGCCATCTGCTTTCAGCTTGCACCGGCCAACCCCATTGCACAAGGTCTGTTTCAGAATAAATACCGTACACTGTTATCCTGACAAGGATTTTATCCTGTTCATATGTATACTAGTTACTATGTTATATGATACGAATTCATACACACCTTATATTATCTGGTGGTTGAAGCACAGCCGCAAATAGCAGAACACCGGCGAGCATTTTCTGATGGCAAAATCAAAAATATTACCATACTTCTGAAGCAGTCGGGTAAAAAACTAAAACTGGTATAAGACTGAGACTGCCATATAAAAAGAAAGAGATACTAATCCACGACCAGTCTCTCGCTGCCTAGTCGAGGGAATAATAATATTATGAAATGTATTGTAATATTATAGGTATTACGGAGTCTCATATAAATAGTACTTGAATAAATAGTATGTGTTGATTTGTCATACATGTAAATAAAGTAGTATCAGAGGCATATCATTGAGGCAAGGAAAATAAGTTTATTTTCCTCTGGACAATACGGTGTAAGAGTTGATAATATTCAGTTGTGTTGTTACACGTTTTGTGCCGTATGTGAAGGTGTTTAGAAAAATCAAATATAATTGTGTTACTTAAATTTAGTTTACACAGAAACAATTTACGAACAAAATAAAATAACTATTTGCTGGGTCTCTAGGATAATTTGGAACTTGTGGTTTTTTTATTTATCTAAAACCGCTATAGAAAATACGATTGCTTTTTTCAAAAGTTTTTTATATATTCTTCCGCGAGATAAACAATAAATGCATGTGTTATGATTTAAATATTATTAGTAAAAAAGACGCTCTAAACTCAGTCATAATAATGATCAAATTCAAAAATATGAGTTAAAAATGTTTGATTTTTGAAGCTCCACCACTACTAGATGTGATACAAGTGAGACCAAAATGCCATTTACAGTAAATCGCAAGGATCGTGTCGCGACGATAGGGCTTTTAGTAGGAGTAAGTATTTCTGGCCCTACAATCGTTTTCATGAAGATTTTCACTCGAAGCATACGTAAAAGGGCTTATTAAAAAAGTTTTACTGTTTACCTTTCATTTTAACAGAGCCTCTCAGACTGCACACCTGAAGAAAAAGAGCAGAAGATACATTCCATACAGGTCCTGTACGCGTTGGAACTTTTCGACAACAAGCAATACTCCCAGTCTATGAAAGAATTCATCAAACTCAAGACAGATCCCGCTGACGTCATCAAACTGTTTCCTGAACTAGATGGAAAAACAAATGACGACAAAGAACAATCGAAGAAGTTGGTGGGAAAAGATCTGGAGAGCGCTTTAAATGCCTTGATAATGTATTTGAAAGAGTTGAAGGCAAATATAGGTAGTACAGGTCAAGATGAGGCAAGCAAGCAGAGGAATCCGACGCAGCAGCTCGAGTTGATAGATACTACTTTGTTGAAGTGCTACTTACAGGTAAATATAGAACAATAAATTTTAAAAATTTACTGCCAAGCATGTTAGTTTATTTTACTATCTGCATGCCCTAAAATATTTGAAGAAAATATGTATATAGGTGTACGTTTGGCACACAAAAACAACTATTTTTAACCCATAATCTTGGTGTTGGGCGAATCTTTTTAAACTTATATCGATGCACGCTTAAAAGTTATACTAGAATAATTATCTATAGAAATGATGTTAGTATTTTTGTTAAAAATAAACAGGGTGAATTTCCTTCATTCATTTTGTGCCTTCAGGGCCCAATCCGGAACACTGAAAGGAGTCTCATGTTCGATTTTGAAGAAAACTAAAACTGCATCTTTGGATTTTTGAAAAATCGTTGCATACGAAGTTTTTATTACTATGTTTACATTTACGTATACTTTGTATTTTTGTCACCTATTTAGATAAACGATGCCTTAGTAGCACCCTTACTACGCAACAACAATTGCCGTCTAGAAGAAGCCGAGAAGATGTTGCTGCAACATGGGAAGCACAGCGAATTGATAATACTGTACCAAACTAAAGGACAGCATATGAAAGCGCTTCAGCTGTTGAGGGAGCAGGCCAAAGAACCCGATTCTAGTTTGGAGGGTTATCAAGGAACAAAGAATTATTTGCAACAACTTGGTAAGTGCGAATATCTTGACTGGAATTGATCTGCAAACTCAAGTAGCTATTACTTATTTTTTAATCGTTACTACAATTCGCGTCACGCATGTTTCCCTCTCTGAACTACGTCGCAATTGATTACGCAGGATGTCAATTTGGCAAAAAACATAGGACAGCGCATGCACGGGGCCCAAGGTGGCGCTCGTATACGTTTTATGCATACTTGCGTCCCGCTTGCTACATGCAATACGACTGTTGATGCGAACAGTGTTACACGTTGTTATTGTTTTAAATTCGTTATTTTGGTTATTTCTTACTGTTTGATTATGTTTTGTGTGGTGTTCCTGAGGTGTATGTGTTTGTTGTGTTACTTAGTGGTCTGTTATTGTTACTTGTTTATAATATAATACGTAGAAAAATATTCTTCGAACATAACACTTTTTTACGCGATTGCACCTGCGCAGTCGTCTCTAAAACCTAACTTCGGACCGGCAAAGAACCGTAGAGCGAACTGTACATTCTATATCATTAATTCGTTATACCAACACTAGCTGACCCACGCAACTTCGTCTGCGTCACATTTTCCATTAATGCTCGGCTCCTTTTAGTCTTAGCGTGATAATGTAGCCTATATCCTTCCTCGATACATGGGCTATCTAATACTGAAAGAATTTTTCAAATCGGACGTAGTTCCTGAGATTACCCCCTACATACAAACTTACAAACAAATATTACCTCTTTATAATATTAGTATGGATTCGTTTTATAAATTTAAAACAACGATTTTATTTTCCAGGTGCTGAACACATAAACTTAATATTCAAATTCTCTGACTGGATATTGAAAGAACATCCAGAGAAAGGCTTGAAGATTTTTACCGAAGTAGAAGACTTGCCCCGTCCAAAGATATTAGATTTTCTTCTGAGAGAACATGAATCTCTTGTGATACCTTACTTAGAACATGTCATACATACGTGGAATGACACGAATTCATTGTTTCACGACGCGTTAATTAATATGTATAGAGATAAAATAACTGATAAGAAGGCGAACTTAACAGATGCAGAGGTGCAACACATAAAGTCCAAATTAGTTGCTTTCCTAGAAAAATCTGCACATTACACTCCAGAGAGAGTGGCGGTGCATTTCCCTACTGACAGCTTGTTTGAAGAACGAGCCATCATCTATGGGAAGTTAGGGCGACACGAGCAGGCACTCGCCATTTATGTGCTCATATTGGGTAAGTGCGGCTTCAAGGGCCTATGCTGCGTTCGTATATTTTTTTTCTAAAAATTTGGACAAACAATAATTGTTTTAAGTATATAACTTTAAAATCCGCACATAAAGTTTAATTAGCGCTACAGCTTTTTTTTTGTCTTGAAATGAACCCAGTAATCAACTTAATATACTAGCTCATTATGTGGGAAAATTTGTTTATTTAAATTGAAATAACATTTTGCTAGGCTAAATTGAAGGAAAACCGTTTTTAAGTATCTAAAAACCTTTCAAATTCTTACAGGGGACGTAGAGCGAGCAATACGATACTGCGAAAATGTAAGCGCGAGTCCAAGCGATAAGAACCATGACGTATACGTAATACTGATGAGGATTCTCATGAACCCTGAGCAAGACAGTGCGCTCATCGGGAACCCTCTCGCCAAGGTACCTCGGCATCCTAAGACGGCTGTGCCAGACTTGGAGACAGCACTCAAAATCTTGGAGAAACATGCTGACAAAATTTCGCCTTTGAAAGTAAGTGTATATATCTCTGGAAAATGGAAAACTCCGTAAGATTGTAAAATATCGCGTGAAATTGTAAGCTTTTTTTTCTAAACAAGACACGGATTTAGTGGAAACTATTGAATTTTGATGGGATATATTATAAACTAGCTGGCTCGCGCAACTTCGTCTGCGTCACATTTTCCATTACTGCTCCGCTCCTATTTGTTTTAGCGTGATGATATATAGCATATAACCTTCCTCGATAAATGGGCTATCTAACACTGAAAGAATTTTTCAAATCGGACTAGTAGTTCCTGAGGTTACCCCCTACATACAAACTTACAAACAAACAAACTTACAAACAAATTTTACCTCTTTATAATATTAGTATAGATATAAAACGATTTTTTCATAATATTTCGAGAAATTATAATCTAATCAATATTTATTACAATCCTACGGAGTATGCCATTTTTCGGTGACATATATATATGGAAGAACCCTGTGTACCTGCACCAAGAAATGACACAAATTTTGTGATGGACAACAGATAATATGACCTTACCGAATTAATTTAAATGGTTTGTTATATTCAATGCAAAATGCCCTTCTAAAATCCTAATTTAGTATAATAGATGCGAAAGAGTTTGTTACACTTACACGCCTAAGTGCGTATACACGTCAGAAACGTAGAAAGCGGGTTGCCGGCGCCCATCTGCCAGTGCTTGTCGGTGCTGGTCCGCGCAGGTAGTCTCTATACTACAGTGTAGCGAACCAGCGCCGACAAGCCCCAATCTGCCCCGATCAAGCGCTGGTAGGCCGTCATTTGTTGCTGTTATCGGTACTTGTAGTCTGTAGAAGCAGGGGCTATCCCTGTTTCTACCGGCTTCCTTTACGTAGCGGTCACCTGACCTGACAAGTACCGATAAGCGCTGGCAGGTCGGCGATGGTTACCTGCTTCCTTTATGTACGAGTATACGCCCTGAGGGACTACTCACATTTATTCAGCTCCATTCGCTGAAAGATTTTGGTCACATTTATACAGCTCTACTTTTATCAGCCGCGTACGGCGTCCTAATAATGAAAAGGTGGCAGCAACAGATTAGTTGTGAAACTCTATCTATAGCACTCGCGAAAGCTGAATAGACGCGTCTCCATACAAAATCGTGGTTTTCTATGGGCGAAAAGCCGAATAAATGTGCTCTTATTCCCTCGCCACCGCTTTTGACGAATTTTGGTACAGAGACTTATGGGACTCTGGAAACGGTTATAGACAACTTCAACGCAAAAAATGCCGCAAAAGTTAAAATAGTAAAGTAAAAATATTGAATTTAAAGTCGTAATTTAATTACAGGCCCTGTCAGTGTTGCCAGACTCAGTGCCGCTGAGTCGTCTGAAACATTTCCTGGAGAGCGCTCTTGACGGGCAGCTGACGCTGAAGCGACGCACGCAGGTCCTCAAGGGGTTGTTGTACGCCGAGCATATGCAGGTGAGATGCTTTCTTTGTCACGACACTACTTGATGGGACATCAGGCTGCGACATATCAAGATTACGTAGACCTAACTCTGGCTCAAGCGTTGTATGTATACGAATATGATTATTAGTATTATTAGACAAGGGTTCATTCAAATGTCTTCTGGACTTAGCTTTGTGTATGCTAAATAAAACTTTCCTTATTCATTTCGTTGCGGGATCCATGCCAGTTCAATCGTTCCTCTGGGACTCATCGGGTTTCATTAATTCCGCGCTTTCCAAGCATTGTTTTTTTTTAGGGTTCCGTAGCTCAAGAGGAAAAAAGGGAAATCTTATAGGATCACTTTGTTGTCCGTCTATCCGTTCGTCTGTCTGTCAAGATTCTTTATCTCGGGAACGCGATCTATCGGTATCGAGTTGAAATTAAAGCCATATAAGTACTCAGATCTACAGTCCCTCGAAGATGTGACAAAATCAAACTTCTAAGTTAACGTAAAAAAAGATACGGCCGTTAATACCGCAAAAAACGAATATTTTCGACAATCAAGGGAATGAACATTTAGTTTTTGTCGTCTTATACTACAAGTATAGGGAAGTCGGAAAACCACATATTTAGTAAAAAATATAGTCTTTATTTAACCACTCTGCACGACAAGATTTTGACATAAATATGACACACCAGCTGAGTCGACGGGATTTTGCGAATTACGTCATCAAATTCAGGAATAACATCAAATTTCGGCAATCGAATTTACCTACTATGAAAAATTTGTTTCCGTAGCTATATTATACGATGAGTTTGTGAGAAATATCTTAAATTACAAGTTAAGGCCGTTCAAATCGCTTCAGTCTACTTAAAAATGTGTCTTAAATAATATGAATTACTTCACCTCTCAGAAATGTAGTTGTGGTGTTCACTAGAATCACTAGTTACACTTTTGAGGTTTGGATTAAAACCACTCAATTAACAGTAAGTAGTATGCAACTCGAAGAAACCGTCTAGTCGCCAGCAGGGCTTGTTGGGGACTGCCTCACGACGATACCATCGGGTTACAAACTACGTTTATTGTTTATACATCACATATATCTCTTCCTTTTTATAAAATAATTAGATCATATGTACAACTAACATAATTATCTAGAATTTAGGCTTTCAACATTTGAAAATACTATAGACAACTTTAGAATTTATAACGTTAACCCTTTTAAAGTACTTATCAATATTTAGTAGTCAAACATTGTTTTTTTTTACGTATAGTTTAGATTTAAAGTACAATGACCATATTAGAATTTATAATACGTTATATAATTAATTAACAATTACAATATCTAGTATTTAGACATTTTGCTTACAGTTAATGTCTGTCAATATGTAAGTACAAATAGATTTGGACTTAGCCATTAATGAGATTTTAAGATTATATAATATTACAGCATTTGCTGATCTTGTTTATCTTTAATTTCTAAGAATCTGTAAAAACACAATATTGCATTGCATAAGCATTTTGCTCATATTTGGAGTACCTATTAAGCATTTTGCTCTTATTTAGGTAATTATCCTTCTTTGTCCAATTCATGATTGATAGCTTTCCGCCTTCTATCTTCTTTAGGTTTACGATGTTTCTCTTGTACTCTTGACCCGTTTGGATCATTCCTTATATTTACATAAACTTTTACACCAATTTCAATTTAGCTCGTCTATTCCTGTCTTCGTTTGATTTGTTTTTTGTCCTTTTTTTTCTTGTCTTTTTCTCTGACCTCTGAATCGTCGTAGTAATTTTTTAAAGTCTGTTAAGAAAGGTAATTTGTCTCTGAACTTTCGTCCATAGAACAGCTCGGAAGGAGAGTTTCTAGTGAGGTGACTGATTTTCGCATTGGCTGATTCTGAGTCGATTATGGGTGTCTCCATTTTGCGTCTCTACCTCGCCGTTTTGTTGAGGCCAGTAAAATATTGTATTGAATACTTAGTGTTATTGCTTGTTCAATACAGAACGATTTGAATTCGTGAGTAGTGATTTGTCTGCCTGACTAGTCATTATTTGCTGTTATCATAATAGAGTTCTGGTTCGCGAAAACATATTATGTAGGTATTTTTCATACTTTTATTGTATCCTGTGTGGGGATAGATTCCATGATTTCGATTTCTTAATATCGACTGTAGCTAGTAGTCGATAATTATGAAGATATGGTTTCATCTTGGCAGTGGACCTAAAAATCAACAGCAGTATCCACTTAGGCTTTCGAAGGAAGTTTACGCCTTTTCATCGGTACTGGGGGATTTGGAACATCCTTTACTTTTTATTTTACCGTATTTTCGGCGTGTTTAGTCTATTGCCACCATACCTTTGTGTGTAATCTAGCCTTCATACTAATAATGCTTGGGTGACTTTCGTGTACTGCTTTTAAACTAAAACATCTTTTCTCAAATTAGTGAGTATCACTAATCTGTTTCCTCTTAATAAGATGCCTTCATGCAAACAAAGTTCATGGGCATGTAATTTGTAGTTGTTTATTGAAGTATCCCAAAACATTATTCATTAAAACGTATTTAATTCACACGTACACGCGTACGCGCGCGCGCGCGTTCGTTTCACGCGTTTTCGTTTTTTTTACTCATTATCATCATTTGATGCTTCAATAATGGTTTTAACGATAGTGCCGCAGGTTGCGCACATTGAACCACTTAGTTGACATGAAATTCATTTTCAAGTGGACTTTTTTGTATGTCTGCTGCTTGTGCACAGACGAGATAAAGGGTCGGCTATGTTTGATTTGCCAGGTTATAAATGACTTTTTAATGTTTGAGTGTAAGCCATCGCATGAACCCAACGCTCGATTCGCGCGCAAGGTTTAGATTTTGTGCCAAATATAACTTCGAAAGGCTTGTAGTCTGTGACTAATTATTGTTTTTTCATAATTGTTTTTCAACGTCTGGTAGACTCTTATTTCCAAAGGAAATTATGCGGGGTCCTTTGTTGTCGTACTGAATAAGTACCTACCTACAGCTCCTAACCCCACAAGACTTGCATCTGCAATAACTTGGGTACGATCTATAGGATTATAGTAACCAAGGGTAGAAATTTTAGAGACATTTTTTAATTCATCAAATGCAACATTTTTTCTTTATGCCAACATCCGTGCTTATGACACTTTTTTATTTTTGCACTTTTGTCGAAATAACTGTCTAATAAGGGTTCAGTTAGGGCTGACAAATTGGGAGTCCAATTTCCGATAAAATTTATTAACCCTAGAAAACTTTGAATTTCTTCGATGGTTTCTGGTGCTCTAAACGTCTCGATTACTTTGATGTATTTATCAAGTGGTTTAATGCCTGACGATGAAAGTTGTGCCCCAAAATTTAATAGGAATATTGGTATATACATTTGAAAACATATTTATTTGTATTGAGTAAAACGTTTTCTTTTAGCACCGTCAATACGTTTTTTTTTTTTTTAATATATCTAATTTTGAGAAAATTGTTGCTTGACCAAATTTAGGAAGTATGTAGTTCTTCCATTATTGGCAAAGGATGGTTTTCTCTAAATGATGGCTTTGTTGGCGGCACGCAAGTCTCAACAAACAAGAATATCATCATCAGGCTTTGAAACGGGTACCATTGAAGAAACCCAAACAAATGTTTTATTTAGAGGTTCAATGATGTCCATTTTAACCAGTTCCTCTAATTTTTATTTATCTTTTGATTCCAAGGGAATTGGAACTCTTCGATAAGTCTGACAAATTGGAGGAATTGTTTTATCTATTGTAATTTTAGATAATAATCTTTGAATTTTTTTAAGTGGATTATCGTCAATGGAGTTCAGATTGAAACCCATTTTAGTATGTTTAGGAAAATGCAGTTTTATAGTTTTATTTGGGCATCAAAGGAATCCGATACTTAAAGCGGATGTTGAGCACTGTAACTCATGAATGTTTTGTTTGGGGACATTTCCTAGTTATAGATAATAACTTCAGATTTTATCATATGTTCCTAAGTTTTATCGCTTTTAATATTGGAATTAGACTACCTGACAGTCTATTGTTGCATCGTCATCAATATTGAAAATATAGTCTACAGATGTAAGTAGATTTTATTGTTTGGATTTTTAATTTGGCTGTTGTTATTTGTTGTTTTGCTAGGTTAGCACTCTTTATTTTGTTGTTCCTTATTCTGCAGTATTTCTGGTAATGGCCCTTGTAACCACATTTTATGCAAATTGCATTAATTGCAGGGCAGGAACTAGTATGACGTTTGTGATTTTTGCTGCCACATCGGCAACAGTGAACTTTTTTTTTTTTGTATCACTTTTGTGATTTTTGTTGCCACATCGGCAACAGGGAACTTTTTGTATCACCTTTGTGAATTTGCTGCCACATCGACAACAGGGAACTTTTTGTATCACCTTTGTGAATTTGCTGCCACATCGGCAACAGGGAACTTTTGTATCACCTTTGTGAATTTGCTGCCACATCGACAACAGGGAACTTTTTGTATCACCTTTGTGAATTTGCTGCTACATCGGCAACAGGGAACTTTTGTATCACCTTTGTGAATTTGCTGCCACATCGGCAACAGGGAACTTTTGTATCACCTTTGTGAATTTGCTGCCACATCGGCAACAGGGAACTTTTTATATCACCTTTGTGATTTTTGTTTTGTGTCAATTTTATTAAGGCGGGTACTTGGCATTTATACTCTGGCTATTGTGGAAATTGTTCATTTGCCGTTTTACGGTTTCTAAAGAATTAGTTTCTGCTAAGATTTTTCAATAGTTGCTACATCACCAAGTGTCAAAATTACTTTTCTTAATTTAATTGAGAGACACTTTTTCTGTTATTTTTTCGATACGATTTTCATCATCATTAGCAAAATTGCATTTTGAGCTTTGACGCCTCAATCGAATCAAAAATGCTTCGAATTTTCCGTCCGACACTTGTTTCATTAAGCGGAACATGTGTCTTTCAAATAAATAACTTTGCTTCGGGGAAAAATACTTTTCCAACTTTAAAATCACGATAATATTTGACTTGAAGGGCTATGCCTCCGGAATTCAGTAAAATTGCACATTTTTTGTTTTGATCTGTGATATTTGTGCTGTAAAATTTATTTCTACGGCCCGTTTCCATTTTTATCCAATGGGAGCCTTTAGGGAATATTGAGTTCAGATTTTCCTCACAATGAAATTGTTCTATTGCTGGGATTTGTAATTAGGACATGTTGATCGATCTGCAAGTAATGGAAAGGAGACGTTGTTTGATTACAATAGTAGTAATAACATTTCAAGATCGATTCGACAAATTAAGATTATTAGATACACAATAGGACAATGAATTTCTATGTTAAAACAATGAAGCCGACTTGAACAACTTTAGTTTATTTTAGCTTCGAATTTATAGTATCCGGACAAAGAGCTTTTTGACTTCACTTGGCACTTCAGATGAAGAAACTCTTGCCGAAAGATCGTACAAAAGGTCAGTTTGTACCCGTTAAGCGTTAATAAGCAAAACGGCCACTTGACATAATACCCTTTGAGGCATACAAAGTCCCATTGAAAGGTGATGAATTGTTATTATTGTGACAATAGCCAGTGTAAAATGCGTTTTAGATTTAGTTAAAATCATTTAGCCTTAACGGATTTCATGACACTTATTCAGTTTTAACAACAGATACAGTAGATTTATCTGTATTACTTCGACGTTGTCGAAGGGGCACTTGGTTAAAACTGGAATTTACGAGAATTTCTCGCAAATCAATTTCTATTGAATTTTATTCAATAGGCACATTTGTTTTTATTGAAATTTCTTTCAATCTTAGGCACATTTTATTTGCGAACGGATTTGATCAACAATACGTAGTATCGGTATTTGTTACAAGTCAGAATGTATTACTGTATTAGTGACTTGTGCTTGTTAAATGAGTAGGTAAATGATGTTTAGTTTGTATTTTGATTTTTCAAACACCTTACTCATCGAAATTATAACGCAGTACCTACATTGGTCCATACAGCACATCAGCAGATAGCCGACGCAGATTGCGCATGGATAAATAAATAACATTTTAATAACCAATTGAAATTAAAAGTTATTTTAATAAATATACAAGAAAAAAAATTAATTGTTGGGTAGGTACTGTAAATCTCTAATTTTGTCATACCATCACGCCGGTTATTCAAGATGGGTTAAACAGAGGTGTATCTTATCAGCCTGGCAAAGTTTTTAGGCTTCGTGAATGTTACTGAAAATTTCCCGATGGTAAAAATCAACAACATTTTAGCCGACCTAGGAATAAAATCCAGGATTTCCTGTTTAGCAGTCGCTTTTGCGACTACTCGACCTCATCTATTTTATTATTTTCATTTCTTTTTTTCTTTTTTAATACAATTACAATATTATTGTTGACCAACTTCCGCAAGCAAGTACCTATATAATTTGAGTTACAATTTTGTTTCACTTACTGCGCTTTAACTCGTCGCCAATGTGGTGTTCACTAGAATCACTAGTTACACTTTTGAGGTTTGGATTAAAACCACTCAATTAACAGTAAGTAGTATGCAACTCGAAGAAACCGTCTGGTCGCCAGCAGGGCTTGTTGTGGACTGCCTCACGACGATACCATCGGGTTACAAACTACGTTTATTGTTTATACATCACAGTAGTCAACTTAGATTTTCTGAAAATATACAAGTAAACAAGGTTCTAGCTTGATAAAAAAAATCAATACGAAAAAATTAAGACATAATTATTCTATTTGCGTCCTTTGTTTTGTCTTCTTTCATACATAAGTTAACTAAAAATACGAACGAATCTTGACAAAATTTAATTACGTTGAAATTTTGATGACAAATGTTTCAGGCTAAAAAACATGAAAATTATGGATTTGAGGACACTCAGACACCATTACAGAGGTAGTGGTTTGCTCATAATTTGATTTTCTGACGAATGTATCCATATTTCTAACGATATAATGTAGCGGGAATGAAGTTTTCCGATTTCCAAAATCGGAGTTTCGCGCCAACTGTGTTTGTTTACGTTTTTGTTTTACACAAATATCACCTACGCACATGTAAAAACGATTACAAGTATGACAATTATGAATCTAAATATCATGAAGAACAATAAAAACCCCAGATTTAAATGCAATTGGGATCTGTGGTGTTCACTAGAATCACTAGTTACACTTTTGAGGTTTGGATTAAAACCACTCAATTAACAGTAAGT
This sequence comes from Ceramica pisi, assembly GCA_963859965.1. Lineage (NCBI taxonomy): Eukaryota > Metazoa > Arthropoda > Insecta > Lepidoptera > Noctuidae > Ceramica > Ceramica pisi. The sequence continues at coordinate 11,570,368 of OY982539.1, forward strand.
AGTATGCAACTCGAAGAAACCGTCTAGTCGCCAGCAGGGCTTGTTGGGGACTGCCTCACGACGATACCATCGGGTTACAAACTACGTTTATTGTTTATACATCACATCTCTTCCTTTTTATAAAATAATTAGATCATATGTACAACTAACATAATTATCTAGAATTTAGGCTTTCAACATTTGAATATACTATAGACAACTTTAGAATTTATAACGTTAACCCTTTTAAAGTACTTATCAATATTTAGTAGTCAAACATTGTTTTTTTTACGTATAGTTTAGATTTAAAGTACAATGACCATATTAGAATTTATAATACGTTATATAATTAATTAACAATTACAATATCTAGTATTTAGACATTTTGCTTACAGTTAATGTCTGTCAATATGTAAGTACAAATAGATTTGGACTTAGCCATTAATGAGATTTTAAGATTATATAATATTACAGCATTTGCTGATCTTGTTTTAAATCTTTAATTTCTAAGAATCTGTAAAAACACAATATTGCATTGCATAAGCATTTTGCTCATATTTGGAGTATTAAGCATTTTGCTCTTATTCAGGTAATTATCCTTCTTTGTCCAATTCATGATTGATAGCTTTCCGCCTTCTATCTTCTTTAGGTTTACGATGTTTCTCTAGTACTCTTGACCCGTTTGGATCATTCCTTATATTTACATAAACTTTTACACCAATTTCAATTTAGCTCGTCTATTCCTGTCTTCGTTTGATTTGTTTTTTGTCCTTTTTTTTCTTGTCTTTTTCTCTGACCTCTGAATCGTCGTAGTAATTTTTTGAAGTCTGTTAAGAAAGGTAATTTGTCTCTGAACTTTCGTCCATAGAACAGCTCGGAAGGAGAGTTTCTAGTGAGGTGACTGATTTTCGCATTGGCTGATTCTGAGTCGATTATGGGTGTCTCCATTTTGCGTCTCTACCTCGCCGTTTCGTTGAGGCCAGTAAAATATTGTATTGAATAGTGTTATTTCTTGTTCAATACAGAACGATTTGAATTCGTGAGTAGTGATTTGTCTGCCTGACTAGTCATTATTTGCTGTTATACTAGCAGGAGTTCTGGTTCGCGAAAACATATTATGTAGGTATTTTTCATACTTTTATTGTATCCTGTGTGGGGATAGATTCCCTGATTTCGATTTCTTAATATCGACTGTAGCTAGTAGTCGATAATTATGAAGATATGGTTTCATCTTGGCAGTGGACCTAAAAATCAACAGCAGTATCCACTTAGGCTTTCGAAGGAAGTTTACGCCTTTTCATCGGTACTGGGGGATTTGGAACATCCTTTACTTTTTTTTTACCGTATTTTCGGCGTGTTTAGTCTATTGCCACCATACCTTTGTGTGTAATCTAGCCTTCATACTATTAATGCTTGGGTGACTTTCGTGTACTGCTTTTAAACTAAAACATCTTTTCTCAAATTAGTGAGTATCACTAATCTGTTTCCTCTTAATAAGATGCCTTCATGCAAACAAAGTTCATGGGCATGTAATTTGTAGTTGTTTATTGAAGTATCCCAAAACATTATTCATTAAAACGTATTTAATTTATTAAAACTCATTATCATCATTTGATGCTTCAATAATGGTTTTAACGATAGTGCCGCAGGTTGCGCACATTGAACCACTTAGTTGACATGAAATTCAATTTCAAGTGGACTTTTTTGTATGTCTGCTGCTTGTGCACAGACGAGATAAAGGGTCGGCTATGTTTGATTTGCCAGGTTATAAATGACTTTTTAATGTTTGAGTGTAAGCCATCGCATGAACCCAACGCTCGACTCGCGCGCAAGGTTTAGATTTTGTGCCAAATATAACTTCGAAAGGCTTGTGGTCTGTGACTAATTATTGTTTTTTCATAATTGTTTTTCAACGTCTGGTAGACTCTTATTTCCAAAGGAAATTATGCGGGGTCCTTTGTTGTCGTACTGAATAAGTACCTACAGCTCCTAACCCCACAAGACTTGCATCTGCAATAACTTGGGTACGATCTATAGGATTATAGTAACCAAGGGTAGAAATTTTAGAGACATTTTTTAATTCATCAAATGCAACATTTTTTCTTTATGCCAACATCTGTGCTTTTGACACTTTTTTATTTTTGCACTTTTGTCGAAATAACTGTCTAATAAGGGTTCAGTTAGGGCTGACAAATTGGGAGTCCAATTTCCGATAAAATTTATTAAAACCCTAGAAAACTTTGAATTTCTTCGATGGTTTCTGGTGCTCTAAACGTCTCGATTACTTTGATGTATTTATCAAGTGGTTTAATGCCTGACGATGAAAGTTGTGCCCCAAAATTTAATAGGAATATTGGTACATACATTTGAAAACATATTTATTTGTATTGAGTAAAACGTTTTCTTTTAGCACCGTCAATACGTTTTTTTTTTTTTTAATATATCTAATTTTGAGAAAATTGTTGCTTGACCAAATTTAGGAAGTATGTAGTTCTTCCATTATTGGCAAAGGATGGTTTTCTCTAAATGATGGCTTTGTTGGCGGCACGCAAGTCTCAACAAACACGAATATCATCATCAGGCTTTGAAACGGGTACCATTGAAGAAACCCAAACAAATGTTTTATTTAGAGTTTCAATGATGTCCATTTTAACCAGTTCCTCTAATTTTTATTTATCTTTTGATTCCAAGGGAATTGGAACTCTTCGATAAGTCTGACAAATTGGAGGAATTGTTTTATCTATTTCAATTTTAGATAATAATCTTTGAATTTTTTGAAGTGGATTATTGTCAATGGAGTTCAGATTGAAACCCATTTTAGTATGTTTAGGAAAATGCAGTTTTATAGTTTTATTTGGGCATCAAAGGAATCCGATACTTAAAGCGGATGTTGAGCACTGTAACTCATGAATGTTTTGTTTGGGGACATTTCCTGGTTATAGATAATAACTTCAGATTTTATCATATGTTCCTAAGTTTTATCGCTTTTAATATTGGAATTAGACTACCTGACAGTCTATTGTTGCATCGTCATCAATATTGAAAATATAGTCTACAGATGTAAGTAGATTTTATTGTTTGGATTTTTAATTTGGCTGTTGTTATTTGTTGTTTTGCTAGGTTAGCACTCTTTATTTTGTTGTTCCTTATTCTGCAGTATTTCTGGTAATGGCCCTTGTAACCACATTTTATGCAAATTGCATTAATTGCAGGGCAGGAACTAGTATCACGTTTGTGATTTTTGCTGCCACATCGGCAACAGTGAACTTTTTTTTTTTTGTATCACTTTTGTGATTTTTGTTGCCACATCGGCAACAGGGAACTTTTTGTATCACCTTTGTGAATTTGCTGCCACATCGACAACAGGGAACTTTTTGTATCACCTTTGTGAATTTGCTGCCACATCGGCAACAGGGAACTTTTGTATCACCTTTGTGAATTTGCTGCCACATCGACAACAGGGAACTTTTTGTATCACCTTTGTGAATTTGCTGCCACATCGACAACAGGGAACTTTTTGTATCACCTTTGTGAATTTGCTGCTACATCGGCAACAGGGAACTTTTGTATCACCTTTGTGAATTTGCTGCCACATCGGCAACAGGGAACTTTTTATATCACCTTTGTGATTTTTGTTTTGTGTCAATTTTATTAAGGCGGGTACTTGGCATTTATATTCTGGCTATTGTGGAAATTGTTCATTTGCCGTTTTACGGTTTCTAAAGAATTAGTTTCTGCTAAGATTTTTCAATAGTTGCTACATCACCAAGTGTCAAAATTACTTTTCTTAATTTAATTGAGAGACACTTTTTCTGTTATTTTTTCGATACGATTTTCATCATCATTAGCAAAATTGCATTTTGAGCTTTGACGCCTCAATCGAATCAAAAATGCTTCGAATTTTCCGTCCGACAAGCGTCCGACACTTGTTTCATTAAGCGGAACATGTGTCTTTCAAATAAATAACTTTGCTTCGGGGAAAAATACTTTTCCAACTTTAAAATCACGATAATATTTGACTTGAAGGGCTATGCCTCCGGAATTCAGTAAAATTGCACATTTTTTGTTTTGATCTGTGATATTTGTGCTGTAAAATTTATTTCTACGGCCCGTTTCCATTTTTATCCAATGGGAGCCTTTAGGGAATATTGAGTTCAGATTTTCCTCACAATGAAATTGTTCTATTGCTGGGATTTGTAATTAGGACATGTTGATCGATCTGCAAGTAATGGAAAGGAGACGTTGTTTGATTACAATAGTAGTAATAACATTTCAAGATCGATTCGACAAATTAAGATTATTACACAATAGGACAATGAATTTCTATGTTAAAACAATGAAGCCGACTTGAACAACTTTAGTTTATTTTAGCTTCGAATTTATAGTATCCGGACAAAGAGCTTTTTGACTTCACTTGGCACTTCAGATGAAGAAACTCTTGCCGAAAGATCGTACAAAAGGTCAGTTTGTACCCGTTAAGCGTTAATAAGCAAAACGGCCACTTGACATAATACCCTTTGAGGCATACAAAGTCCCATTGAAAGGTAATGAATTGTTATTATTGTGACAATAGCCAGTGTAAAATGCGTTTTAGATTTAGTTAAAATCATTTAGCCTTAACGGATTTCATGACACTTATTCAGTTTTAACAACAGATACAGTAGATTTATCTGTATTACTTCGACGTTGTCGAAGGGGCACTTGGTTAAAACTGGAATTTACGAGAATTTCTCGCAAATCAATTTCTATTGAATTTTATTCAATAGGCACATTTGTTTTTATTGAAATTTCTTTCAATCTTAGGCACATTTTATTTGCGAACGGATTTGATCAACAATACGTAGGATCGGTATTTGTTACAAGTCAGAATGTATTACTGTATTAGTGACTTGTGCTTGTTAAATGAGTAGGTAAATGATGTTTAGTTTGTATTTTGATTTTTCAAACACCTTACTCATCAAAATTACGCAATACCTACATTGGTCCATACAGCACATCAGCAGATAGCCGACGCAGATTGCGCATGGATAAATAAATAACATTTTAATAACCAATTGAAATTAAAAGTTATTTTAATAAATATACAAGAAAAAAATTAATTGTTGGGTAGGTACTGTAAATCTCTAATTTTGTCATACCATCACGCCGGTTATTCAAGATGGGTTAAACAGAGGTGTATCTTATCAGCCTGGCAAAGTTTTTAGGCTTCGTGAATGTTACTGAAAATTTCCCGATGGGAAAAATCAACAACATTTTAGCCGACCTAGGAATAAAATCCAGGATTTCCTGTTTAGCAGTCGCTTTTGCGACTACTCGACCTCATCTATTTTATTATTTTCATTTCTTTTTTTCTTTTTTAATACAATTACAATATTATTGTTGACCAACTTCCGCAAGCAAGTACCTATATAATTTGAGTTACAATTTTGTTTCACTTACTGCGCTTTAACTCGTCGCCAATGTGGTGTTCACTAGAATCACTAGTTACACTTTTGAGGTTTGGATTAAAACCACTCAATTAACAGTAAGTAGTATGCAACTCGAAGAAACCGTCTAGTCGCCAGCAGGGCTTGTTGGGGACTGCCTCACGACGATACCATCGGGTTACAAACTACGTTTATTGTTTATACATCACAGGATCACAGAGCCAATAACACGTAATTTCATTACCGCAACACTTAATTCGTGTTTAAAATGTTCAACCATTTTGTTTTTTTTTTAATTTTTAGGGTGTGTCATATCGATTATACTAATCGATATTTTTATTTCATTCGACTCGGTAATTTAAATGAGCGATTTTTATAAATCGATTCTTAGTAAAGGCATAAAATACAATTAGCACTGATTATAATATTTTTATGATTTCTTATTACATTTGATTAGATTTATAAGCGGCAATTTTTGAGAATTAAAAAAAAGCAACTCATCCATGACCAATTTCGCGCGAAATTTTCTTTTATTCGAAATTTAAATTTAGAACGTGCTCGTGATTCAGGAAAAAATATTAGACGAAAATTATTGCGGTTTTACATTTGACTAGTTTCTGTCTGCGGCTTCGCCCGCGATAGTAGTATTTTCAGGAGTTTTGATTTTTTGACGGAATGAGTAGTACATTTAAAAAGTCATTAAGAAAAGGTTTTTTTGAACAAGCTGTCGTAAACACTTTCGCATTTAGAAAAAAAGCTGTTATTTTGATAGTCCAAACAGATACTTGTACGTATACCTATGTATGTTTGGAGATAATATCTTTTTTATTTAGAACGCCCGGTAGACTAATGGCTGACTAATATTACAAAAGCATGGAAATATTAATGACTATGTTTTCAGCGATGCAAATTACTATAGATTAAAAATATTTTAATATTGAACATCTAATATTGAGGAGCTCGTGGCTAAATAACAACAGCCGCACGGGTCGATCTTGAAGGTTAAGCAACGCTAACCAAGGTTGGTCTGTGGATGGGTGACCATCTTAACATATCGAGTTTCCTCCGTACCTAGGAGCCTCTTCCCACAAACATCCACACATGCACTCACATAGGTACATCATCTGCCTAACCTTTTCCCAACTTTATTGGGGTCGGCTTCCAGTCAAACCGGATTTAGCTGAATACCAGTATTTTACGTAAAGCGGCTGCCTACCAGACCTCCACAACCCGTTAACTGAGTAACACGGTACTTCTTGGCAAGACAGGAGTCAGATTTGAAAGCTTCTGACTATCCGTAACGACTGCCTAAGATCTACAAATGAAAGCCGGGACCAACGGCTTAACGTCCTTTCCGAGGCACGGAGGAAATTCGGTACAGCAACATAACTACATTCAGCAAGTTCTCTCATTTCAATAGGATATGTTTATAACTCGAGTACTAATAAGAGTGTTGTTTATATTTTATTTCATGACGACATAATTTAAGAACCCGATACCATTTCAAGTGCGTGGATACAAGCTACAGAAACGCTGAGATAACGTTTCTTGTGGCCGGGGTCAGATTACACTTACGATAAGCGCCCACCCGCGGCGCTTGCGGGGCGTCAAGGATTTGTGACGTAATAAACGTCCGGGAGGCGAAAAGTTAAGATGGTCACCCATCCACAGACCAACCTTGACAAGCGTTGCTTAACGTGGAAGATCGACCTGTGCGGCTGTTAATAGTTAGCCACGAGCTCCTCACATGCACTCACATACATACTGCCAAAAAGCATTCACAACTTTCTTTTGCAGCAGAAGAAAAAAAACCATCTGAACGAACAAATTACAAATATCCGCACATAAACAATTTTCATGTAATGAAAAAAAACAACCTGAAGCATAGCATACTCTTGACATGCCAACATTAATGTATACTGGGAATTCTGTATGAGTTTCATATAGAATATAATAAGTAATAATAATATTTCAAAATATCAACTGAAAACGACACAAAACTCTCAATATTTTCAATAAAATATAATATTTTTGAATCGCATTCTGAATTTAAATTTTGAGTAAGTAACTTAAACGAATAGACTAAAAAATCTAATTTGTCCGTCAGTTAGATTATCAAAATATATTTGACTCGTATTTTTTCTTTTGTTACGGGAACCAAAATTGATGAAGTTACGACGCTTTTAAAATTCTCAATACGTCACTCTCCGGCATAATTTTTAGCGGGTAGTGACGTCACGAGCCCCCAATCCCGAGTTTTGATGCGTTTTTCTCTATATCTTTGTCAATATTGATTGATTTACAAAAACAAAAATACGTGTCCATTATTTTTCAATACTCTAACTGTCGGACTAAATAGTTTTGCAATTTGTGGATGATGGAAACTAGCCTATTGGCGCGAAAACCCACGCCATTTAGGCGGTCCGATGAAATTTTTCACTTAGTTTTATTCCTAATGTAAAAACCTGTTTGAATTACATGAGAAAACATAAATAATAATTATCACTATTGCAAATTGCATTTCATGCCTGAAACGTATTTTTTCTTCGAATCGATTTACGATAATTGCTCATTTATATTAATCGGTTCGATTGAAATTTAAAAATCATCGATTAGCATAATCGTTTTGGTAAACCCAAAAGATTAGAAAAAAACAATATGGTTGATGGTGGACGGCGATTATCACATTTATACACTTGGATTTTATGTTGAAAAATAGTAACTTTGCGGGTTTTTTTTTTATTTTTTATACAAAACGGGGAAACTTGGCCCAAATCTCACCTGATGGAAAGTGATGATTAGGCCGAAGATGGAAGTGAGTTTCACCCGGAATCCTCTTACACAGAGGAACTGGCTATCAAACCTGTAACTGCCGGAACACAACAAAGCTGTTAATATTGTTGTTATGGCGACAGACTTAGACATGATGGTGGTAGCTTGCCAGGTGGATTTATAACAAGTCCTACCACCAACCAAACCGAGCAAAAAATTTGCCCCCGCTGGGAATCGAACCCGGGACCTCTGGGTCTGAATCAGGTGGTATAACCACTAGACTTCGGAGGCGGTTAGTGTCACCCGGGGACCACGTGTAGGGATTCGCTGAAGGGTATTCTCCTACGGACGCGGGTGACTCGGCCCCAAAAAGGAAAGGATATAAACGAAAGAATTATTGACGCTATCGTATGACCTTTTTATCCAATTGTTTTAATTAACAGTCATACATAAGATTTTTTAAGTAGTTTTATTAATAATTAATAATAAGGATGTCGTATGGCATAACTCTTAGTACCAAATGGTACTAAACCCGAGCCGGCGGAGGTTTGCCTGTCAAGGTCCAAATGGTACTTCTGACGAACTATACGGTTATAGTAACATGTACCTACAAATTTGTCCGGACCCCTCAGTGGGCGAGTCCGACTCGCACTTGTCCGATTTCTTTGTAAGCTCCCCAGTTTCTTGTCATCTCGCTACCAGGTTATATGACCGCGGCTGTGGCGAAAACTGGCATATATACTGTAGTGTGACAGATGACATTATTAATTTTTGAATTTTGTTTTTTTTTTACCTCTTGCAATTTTGCCTCGTTGTTCTGTCACAATCAATGTTTATATAACATTGACGGAATTTGTGACTGAAAGACAACGCTCAGCCAAAACTGCTGGTCGTAGAAAGCTGAAATTTGGCATGCAGGTTCCTTGGGGAGTATAGGAGAGCACTAAGAGATTACACTAGAAGATTTCATGATATTCCTATGGGAACGGGAAAATCGGGATATGCGCGAACTAGTCTATACTAATATTATAAAGAGGTAACATTTGTTTGTAAGTTTGTATGTAGGGGGTAATCTCAGGAACTACTGGTCCGATTTGGAAAATTCTTTCAGTGTTAGATAGCCCATTTATCGAGGAAGGTTATAGGCTATATCATTACGCTAAGACAAATAGGAGCGGAGCAGTAATGGAAAATGTGACGCAGACGAAGTTGCGCGGATCAGCTAGTAATATTATAAAGAGGTAAAATTTGTTTGTAAGTTTGTATGTAGGGGGTAATCTCAGGAACTATTGGTCCGATTTGAAAAATTCTTTCAGTGTTAGATAGCCCATTTATCGAGGAATGCTATAGGCTATATATCATCACGCTAAGACAAATAGGAGCGGAGCAATAATGTAAAATGTGGCGCAGACGAAGTTGCGCGGGTCAGCTATCATTAATAAAAATCGTACATATTTGTTACAGGTACAAGAATTGAAGCAGTTCCACGAATCGAAGAGTGTAGCGATAAACACTTATAACGTATGTCCCGTGTGTAAGAAACGCTTCGGGAACCAGAGCGCTTTCGTCAGATACCCCAACGGTGACATTGTTCATTTTAGTTGTAGACTCGATAAGTAGTATATTATAGTAAGTCCAAAATTAGTAGATATTTTAAGAATAAAATAGCTTCTCCATTTTACCAGAATATGGAAGGTAAATATTATTAATTTTTCTATGTTTGTAAAAGATGCCTAATCGTAATCTCTAGTTGTGCCGATCTCATGACCTTTATTATTTCATTGATTTAAAGCTAACACGGTGGCTGATGGTTTTAATTATGATAAATAGTGCGGTTTCAGAAGAATAGGCCACGCAATCGAAGCCACGGGAAATGTAAAGAGTCACTGGTGAAATTTGTATGTACTATAAACCTCTACTATGTATTACCCCTTCAGGAAATACAGGCGTGTAATGATGTTGTCCGGTCAGATAGTATCACGCTTTGTCGTTTGCCACATATACGATTGTTTTTTTTTTCAAATAATAAATGGGCTCGATTTTATTTCTTGGCTGTGATTTAGTGATGAATCAGTAGCAACACATTTATGAAAAATAATTTGAATATTGAATTGGTTAAGGTTATCTATGCTGTTCTACTACGACATCTGAACAATGTTGTGTTTAGAAAAATGCAATCCATGATGAATGAAACATTGATTGCAGTACATGTAGAAAATGCCTAAATTAATTCACATTTTTAGAATTTCATTTTTGACGATGATAAATAAACAATCAATCAATCAATAGACGTCTACTGTTAGCTTAGACATAATAAATTATGCTTCTTTTTCCGTTATTTTATTTATACTCAGTAGAAATGCCTAGCTAATTTTGTACAGTGGTTTCAAATGTTTGTAATAAGAATCAATGTACAGAGTGTAAAATAAATGTAGCCATGTATTTTATCTATACCTACTTTACCTATGTATTATTAGCTCATGTATAAAAATATTGAAATTATAATATATGAAATTTTTATTTAACAATCTTGTCTGATTTCTCCATAGTAACTACCCTAACTTCGCCACAGAAAAATTAAAGATCCAAAAAGAAGAAAAGAACCTATGATTTCCGTAAGTTACATTTTGCGAAGTCTCATCAATACTGTGGCGGGCGTCAGATAAACTTGCAATAAAGTACATTGACCTTTCTCTAATATCCCTTCGTAGATAGCAGAACAATAAATTATGAACCGTTTTTAATTACTAGATAACGAAAAGGATCACGATAGAGTCGATTCAGGACAGCTTTGTCTTTATTTCTGTTTTTGATATTAAGAAAGTCAATAAATGTATGTGGGTCAATGACCGTTATTGCACATTTATCTGGCGGCTACCATAGTTAAAACAATATTATGTGGCTCGATCTTAGAGGTACATTCATAAAGATTTTGCTCTATACACTAAGTTCTGCAATGGCTTCGTTAAGGAAGTTTTGAGGTGTAGATACGGTATAAGCAGAGCCAATCTCAAAATTCTTGGCTAGAATTCTAGCCCCGTGGCACTCCAAGGTAGGCAAGCAGGGTGACACCTTTAAAGCTGATTATTACTTACGCCCGATGAAGAAATCGAAATAGACGCGAATACAAGGTAAAGACACCTTTCAAGTGGATTGCATCTTTCTTGCCCGCAGAGCTGATTGACTTGCATAGGTAGGTGCCTATGCTCTGGAAAAACTCGGCAATGGTACTTTTTTAAGTCTTATCGCCTCGCAGAGCCGGGATTTAAATGCATTGACTATATCAAAGCCACGGATCAAAGCACCACCACCACGAAAAAAAGAAAACTTTTTGATAACCACGATTACGTCGAAGGCGACCAAAATTCTACAGCGGTATACATTTTGTAAGTGAACCGTACAGTTGTAAGTTTATAAAATTATTTAAGTACTTACTAGCTTCTGCCAGCGGCTTTGCCTGCGTGATCTACCTCTGTTCCAAATTTCATGAAGATGTTTTCAGGCGTTCTAATGTGAAAGAGTAACAAACATCTATCCTCACAAACTTTTGCTTTTATATTTGACTTCCCTAATATTCAGTAAATATTAATTATGAAGCCGTATCGTGGCACTGATTAATTAAATCAAATGAATGTGCTTCGTACTAATTAATACCTAGCGAAGGAGGAAAACACGTTATTTATTGTAAACAACCATATTTAGTATTCGCAAGTCAGTGGTAATAGAGGACGTATTGTCCAATTTCAAACACAAAAACAGAAATATGTTTCGCACTAAAATTAAAAAGCGAGAAGCTGAAATTATCAAAATCATAAATGTAAGTTGCATTACTTTGTATTTGACTATATGAGCCATAATAAAAGTAGCATAGTATAATTATAACTTGGGTACTAACGTGTAAAGGAAGATCCATTATGTATTTCAAAATGTCTCGTGAAATTGTAAACTTTTTTTTCTAAATAAGACACGGATACCTATTATATTGGAAACTATTGAAATTAGATGGGATTAATGTTATATAAAACGATTTTTCATAATATATCGAGAAACTATCTAATCAAGATTTATTACAATCTGACGGAGTACCTTATGCCATTTTCCGGTGAAATGTACCTACCTTACACTACTGACTGGGCCGGCTAGGGCGAGTGCCTGTTAGGTTAGCGAAAGAGTTACCGTGGCCCTGGAACGCAGCCATTAGGAGGAACACGGGTTGGTTTTAGTCAATAAGAGTCTGACATTCCCTTCGCTTCCGCTCTAGGCGGAGCAAAGGGTCTCTAAGGCCATTAACACACGGCATCGCGAACCGCTGCGGTAGGCGGTGAAGCGGATCTCATGTCGCATTGGACTCTAATAAATCCGTTGATGCTAAACACACGTAAACCGCCTTACCGCGCGGAAGCACCGCTACGAAATCCGCGCCGTGTGATAATCGCCTTAGAGTTATTTGATGATTTTCTATCCAAAAATAAAAAAGTAGGGATAGTTGTACCTACCGTACAGGGAATGACCTCATTCTATGCAGATGCTGGCGGCCGGTGTACTGGGTTTCAGGAGGAGCAAAAGGGAGAAAAAAAGATTTATTGAATCTACCATTTACCCAAACCTTACAATTTTCTATTTGCATTAACATTACATACCTTTCTGACACACCTACACATTTTTATCAGAGCCTCGCAGACTGCACAGCCGAACAGAAAGAGCAGAAGATAATTTCCATACAACTCCTGTACGCTCTGGAACTTTTCGACAATAAACAATATTCGCAATGTATTAGGGAGTTCATTAAACTCAAGAAGGATCCTGCTGAAGTCATCAAACTGTTTCCTGAATTAGACAACGATGACAAAGAAAAGACTAAGAAATTGTCAGGCAAAGATCTGCAGTGCGCTTTGAAAGCATTGATAGACTATTTGAAGGAAGTGAAAGCTAACTTAAGAAATAGCAGTGGTGAAGGCGGGGCGACAACGCAGACACAGCAACTGGAGTTGATAGATACTACTTTGTTGAAGTGCTACTTATTGGTAAAGTTATTTTTAACACAGAGATTGACTGGTAGATAAAGCTAGAGTAAGATAGTTTCGATTGTTAACCGATTGTGATTGTGATAAATGGTTTCAGATTAATGCTGAAGTATCCCCTCTTATACGAAACAGCAACAATTGTCGTCTTGAAGAAGCTGAGACACTGTTACTACAGTACCGAAAGCACTGCGACTTGATGACATTGTACCAAAACAAAGGCCTGCATATGAAAGCGCTTCAGCTACTGTCGCTACTAAGAGAGCAGGCCAAGGATCAGGATACCAAAATAGATGTTTATCAAGAAATGATGAAATATTTTAAAACACTTGGTTAGTTTGAATTTGGATATCATCCCTCCCCCTTCTGTCCCTTGTAGAAACTTACCGAATCAATTAACGCACGATTTTCTTTTTCTAGGAGCTGAACATATACAGTTAATATTCAAGTTTTCGGACTGGATTTTAAAAGAAAATCCAAAAAAAGGTTTAAAGATATTCACGGAAGAGAACGTAGAAGTACAAAAGTTGCCCCGACAAGACATTTTTGATTTTTTTAATAATGAACATGAAACTCTGGTGATACCTTACTTAGAGCATGTCATCTGTACTTGGAACGATACGACTTCTTTATTTCACAATGCCCTAATTGAAAAGTACAGAGAAAAAATAATTGACAAGAAAGCGAAGTTACCAGAGACAGAGTTACAACACACCAGGTTGAAATTACTTGTGTTTCTTGAAAAGTCTGTACATTACACTCCTGAAAGAGTTGTTGAGCATTTCCCTACTGACAGCTTGTTTGAGGAACGCGCCATCATTTATGGAAAATTAGGACGGCACGAGCAGGCACTTGCCATTTATGTGCTAATTTTGGGTGTGTGTTTTGCATTTTTTTTTCCTGTTCGAGACAATTATATGTAAATTGGAATTCCATGGACTTTTCTAAATTGGTTGAGTAATACTTAAATATGGACTTTCCTACCTCTTGATACCACAAACTTTATTTTTCTTACAGGAGACGTAGATGGAGCTTTAAGGTACTGCGACAATGTCGGGCAGGCAACAGGCGCGAGTCCAAACCAAAAGGGCCCAGACGTATACGTGATATTGATGAAGATCCTCATAAATCCTGAACAAAGCAGTGCTTTCATCAGCAAACCCTTAGCTAATGTGCCGAGGCATCCGGACACAGCTGAACCAGACTTAGAGAAGGCACTTAATATCCTTGATAAATGTGCCAACCAGATATCACCCTTGAAAGTAAGTGTGGTTTGAAACAGATTGCCACTGGTGTGATCACTGTAAGATTTTGATTCTACCTTATCTAAAGTGAAGCATGAGTGTGAGCACTTTATTAGGTTCAGCGTCATGGTTAATGATGATGACTTAAGGTTCTTAATTTTTTTTTGGTAAAATACCATCAACACTTCATACGATGGGAACTTGCAGTCCCATCGCGTGGGCGTCACTATTGCTTTTGCTCATCAAACCAGTTTACATAATCTTAGTGATAACAAGTCTTAAGATAGCGACCTCAGTAAATTAGAGGTGTATAGTTATTTTAGTGTATGGTTGCAGGCCCTGTCAGTGTTGCCAGACTCAGTCCCTTTGGATCGTTTAAAATATTTCCTAGAGTGCGCTATGGACGGACAGCTCACTATGAAGCGACGCATGCAGGTGGCCAAGGGATTGTGGTACGCTGAACAAGTGCAGGTTTGTGAGATATAATTTAAATTCAGATATATCTTTTGGAATAGTAAAGTTACCTTTTTGTATAGTTTTATCATCTGTATCGATCGTTCTGGAAGTAGGTATAATAATAATAATAAAAAGAGTATAAATTTATTGAAATAACAAGTTTACAAAAAAATGTACATTATGGTGCAGTTGTATATATTAATCTAGGTCTACATTAGGATTATAATTATATAAATTTAAAACTATGGAAGACAAATATGAGTTTACAGTCAAAAATAGAACTCTGAATGTAATGTAGTGCGTTGCCTGATCTAGGTTTACTTAAACCTGTGTTTCAGGCTACCTTTCTGCGAAAGTACCTACTTGTTAAATGGGAAAGTCATTGAATTATGGTATGGTGCGCTATTGTGGAGCAGACTCCTATTTTTTCTTCTTTTATACATGGGAAGCACTCATGTTATGTCTAACTTGACATAGATTTTAAACATCTCGATCATCTCGATCTTATATTTGTTCTGTGATCTCGATAGATCTACCCGCCAACTACTTTTGCTGTGATGATGACAATATTCTATTCTTGACACAAGGGAGGCTATCCTGTCACTGAGACTGGTGGATATACGATATTAAGATGTGCAAATGAAATAGAAATTGGTCCTGTATTTCGGTTACAAGTTTAGTTTTCGTAGAAATCATGAGGTTACATATTTGGTTACTTTCCTCTATCATGTTTTATGCTTGTTACAGGTAGAAGAGCTGGAACAGTTCTACAAATCGAAGAGCACAGTTATAACTGATATTGCCGTGTGTCCCGTGTGTAAGAAACGTTTCGGCAACCAGTGCGCCTTCGTACGATACCCCAACGGTAAAATTGTGCATTTCAATTGTAGACTTGACAAGTACAAAAATGTCGAATGAAAAGGTCTATATTACGATCATTGCGGGCGCAGTGGCAACTACCAATACAGGAACCGGAAAATGGGTGACGCTGACGTTCAATCTATCAGACGATTTTGCAATAAAGTTTTTGAGTATTGTAATTGATGTATGGCGTACGAGCGCGATACCGGACTTTCAATATATATCTAGTTCGATACGATGCATAATTCGAACAAAGCCCAACCTTCAAACTACCGAATCACATGCAGGGTTTTTAAAATTGAAATCATAGTATGTTACTTTTTGTAGCAAAAGCATTGGGTATGCGGGTAGTTAGGAATAACCCAATGCTTATTTTGTATGTACCGTACTAGTATAGTTTGTAAGTAATCAGAATTAGTGTAAGTTTATAGAATATACTGTAGACGAATGTATTTAGTCCAATATTACTTTTCATCTTTATTTTTAAATGTAATCATAATAATGTGTAAACAATTATTTATAAAAAAATGGAACAACACAATAATATTTTTCTGATTTCTACCCCCATTCCCAGCACCCGCTGTGTGACTAGAAAATAGTCCACAACTACACACCGCCGGTTCATTTCATGGTTGTAGCGAAGCTTTCACCTTGAACCACTTTTGAACAGAACAAAAGACGATTTATTACAGTCTAGCAACTTATGATGAGTTGTTAACTTATAATATTGGTAACTAACGGAGTATATTTCGAAATAGACCGTATAATATCTATGTCGTGTCTTGTCAATAGCTGTGTACTAAAATTAGACCAACGTGGTACCAGTTTGGAAATTCTACAAAGATACATTGTAGTATACGCGACGCGAAGCGCATAATTATGTTTTTCAATTATACATAAATGTTCCTCTTCAATAAACACTTTTGTTTTCAAAGTAATTAACTAATTCCCGGAAATTTTCTGCAAAATCTGTGTAGTCGATATTAATGAACAAATAAAGGCAGTGTAATTTTTTTTTGAACTACTGATAAGAATTAAATTATCACTTATAAATGTTACGATAAAAATAATTAGGTGTAATATATCCACTACTGGTTGATAACTCGCGGTTCCAGTAATCAATCAAACTACCGAGATGTTTGTATGTATAACGTTAGACACACCTCCTCTGACCATATAAGTAGTCGGTAGTTGCAAGTAGATATCAAGACGTAAAAAAATTGGGAAGCCCGCTTCGACGTCACAGCGTTAATTTTGACTCAACATACTTGTAGAAACAAATAGGTTAGGAATGCCGTTGAATATAGGTACACTTAGGTAAAAGAATCCGGAACTAATGGTGGTTTGAGAGGCAAACTTACGACCAGCTCGCCCTGGTTTTGACCATATGACATTGAACTCATGTATTGACATAAATTATGTATGTACGAGTAATGTAATACATAATCAGTGTGGGTGTCTGTGTGTGTGATCGCACGCGCCCGTGTGACGCGCGGTGACGCAACACCGTCGTCAGCGCCGCCGAACGGGTGCGTCTACTCGCGTCGCTCAGCCGGTCGCCTCTGTGGCCCAATGGATAAGGCATCGGCCTCCTAAGCCGAGGATTGTGGGTTCGAGTCCCACCAGAGGTACACAACCGTCTTTTTGTATGTGATCCTGTTTGTAATTGTGCTTGTTACAACAAAAGCGTCGGTCATTTCGTAGCTTTTGAATTATTTCATTCACATGAGATTTGATTGTTTGACAATTTTATCAATAGTTAAAATTAAATGTTACGGTGATAATTAAAGTTTGATTTGTATTTGTTTGATAACGTTTTTGTTTTTTTTTTTAAGCAATCAGCAAGATGTTTGTGTCTTTGGTCAGAACACAGTTCTATTTGCCGAACCAAAAGACCAAAAGAAAGATTTTTGTTTGTTTTTCTGCCTAGAACCTAGGTGGCCACATAAGAATATTCTATAAGATATAGCTAAATCTAAGCAACAATCCATTCCATTTAGCCCGCATACCGCCTACAGGTTACGGTACATCCTACGTAAGATAAGCCAACATTTTCGTAGCCTATTTATCAAGTCTTCGCCCATCACCTGTCATTCCAGGATTTCATAACACGGTGACACTGGCACGTTTCGCGCGTACATTACATCTGACACAGATAAAACTATCTAATACCTACAACATTGGTGTCGAGTTGTCGTAGTGTGTACCTATTATAAAAGTCCCATATCGCAGGGGAAAGCTGTTAGATATGATAACGATACAATTTTATTGATAAGGACCGGTGAAGCATCGATCAGTCGATAGCTCACCGGCCGTGGTCCCCGCATGGCTCCTCGCGCTCGCAATCATTATCTATCAAATAATTAAGCTTTGTTATGAATTTGCCTTATCAGCGGTGATTTGAGGCAATCAACATTTTTTATTTATTTATGAATAAAATCTTAGCTGGTCGACGGTAGTTTTTGAGTGATCAGTGCAGAATAATCAGGGGCATCGTGGACGTAGCTGGTGTATGATGAGAATGATGGGCGAGGGCGAGATGGTCTACGGTGACTATTACAACTACGAGAACAGCTGGTCGATAATCCCATCGGACTATGGCGCTGACCCGGGCTACCAAGTGCGGCAGCCACAGATCGACGAAGACTATAAATACAACTCTTATGCGTGAGTATTTACTTTGGTACTTAACTAAGCAAAAATGATTCTCATGTACGTTAATGAATGAAGGTATTCTTAACCGTATAAAGTTATTTCATACCTCAGAAACATAAATAGATAGAGATAAACGCCGATGTTCTGGGATTCCAGGTAAAACAAAACTTATTGACATAATGATTGTATAAGGAAGTTCATAACAGGTAAAGTAGCATAGCTGATGCTCAAACTACTAGACGTGCATGCATTTATGAAAACGAAGTGCATCGTATGACAGCACGCGATCCTGACTATGTCGTTGAAAAATGACTTGCGGACAAATTTAACTGAGTGCACTGAAATTGACAACGAGCGCGGTGAAACGACTTTATGTGTTTCAGACTTATGGCATGGTATTCATGTTATTTTCTTTATTGAAACGAATTTTCTATTTTAGAGTGAAACGTGCCTTTGGATTTTTCATGACATTGCTAGTTTTCTGTTTACAGCTCATCGAAATATGAGGTTCTCATTCTCATGGGACTCCAGGCTGAAGCGATTTTCTTTATTTTAGCAGTTTATTTAAATGCAGCATTTAGATGAATTTGTTAAAAATGTATTCTAAATTTTCAACCATGTCGATAGATTCCAAGAAGAGACAAGAAACACACTGCTACCGTCTTGAATACAGGAGATATTATTGTATGTACTTATGTATGTTTCGTAATAACAGGTGAATCATATATTGTGATCGCAGTTATATAAAATATGGGTGTGTTTTGTATGTCTTCATTATGTATTTGTCTGATCCATGTTGAATAGAAAGGGCATAAAAAATCTCTCTTCGCATCATGCATGTCCTATTAAGTATAGGTAGAGGACCTGACGAAAATTTTCCATACCAAAAACCTTTAGTAAACTCTGTAAAGTGTTTAAATGGTATTTAGATTTATATGTTTCTTTACAGTTTAAAATAAGATTTTGCTACTGTACAAAAGGCTCGACAATATCCAAAATATTATGCATACTGTTTACGTTGGTTCCGGTCGATCGGGCTGGGTTCGCGTGTCGCACACTTACAGCCCGTCGGCGATGAATCGCCGCACTGAGAGTACCATCGAGCTCGTAATCCACCAGCTGCGAGCTCTCCCATGCCTTCGTGGAGCCCTTAATTGGTTTGGAAACCCTCTTCGCAGGTTAGCGTGCTTCCAACCATTTAGGCTCAGTGCGCCTAACCAGATTGCCATAACGAAATATTCGTGGAACCCCATCGACCTACTCTATTCACTCGCGAAGGCGCAAAAACTTGGAGTTAGGAGTTCGCCCAGCTATAAATTCGCTTTAAGTATCATAGGTGCTGAGTGACGTGTTGCCGGCTGTCGTTTGTTTCTTTCTCCGCCAAACTATCTGGGTCACGAATGCGGTGTGCTGCCTCAGCGTGATTTACGTTTATTACTCTAGTATGCGAACTTAATACCCTTGAACTTACATTTCTCTAGCCACATTTCGCAGTTCATAAAATCTGATATTATACAAAAGTTGTCGTGTAATTTGATGACATTGTGCTGTTTAGCTTGGGTAATCGCAGCGGGTTAGTTTGGTCATAAGGTAATTTTTTCTCGCGGCGTTGGCGGCGCTTGGTACGAGCGGCGCGACTCCTCAATACGATATTCTACTTTTATACAAATTACATTTCTATCGTGCTTACTATCAACCCCCATTATTTTATCATTAACCAATGCAAATAAAACGATCTTCCTTTTATTTTCAGTGACTAATACACCATGTAATTTGTTTTGCTCTATGTATCGTTCCATCTAGGTATCTTTCAGTAATTTCCGTTCTCATATTTCATAAGGTACCTATTAAACGTTTTTAGATTCGGTGGTTATTGTAGCACATTGTGACGTAATGAATTATGCGCAGTTGATGGTTGAACTTGAACAATATAATATAATGATTCATTAAACACCCTTATTGATTACCAGTTAACATTTACACCTGGTCGATTCAGCCTGGTGGTACTAACCCTTCCCGGACAAAGATGTTAGGTACTTATTCTACTTTTAGAATCAATAGTGTGATGATCAAACAAACAAAAAAAGAATCATTTTCTTTCTTTAGGTACTTATCATGATTTAGTTCTTTGAATTGAACCTTCTTTCTTCTTCTACTTTAGAAAAGAACTCACACATTCACATGACATAACCTTTCGAACGATTATATGTAAGTAGCTTGTTACCCTTTTATTTCAAGCTATAATAATTGTGATTAATTTATATTACTAATTTTATTGGGTGGGAGATGCAATGTGTTAGTAAAGCGTAGTGACTAGTGACCCGTGTAACAGAGGGCTATTGCACCTGCCTCCCGCCCCTCACAAAATCTGGCCCTCGCAGCTTACCTCTCGATTGTAGTAAATGTAAAAATAAACATAAATTCCAAAACTTTCTGCTTAGAATTTTGAATAACTTACAAGAATATAGGGTAAAACCAGGAGAGATGGACCACTTTTTTTTCAACTTTAATATCTTTTTTATTGCTTAGTAACTATTATACAATTAAGTGTTATACTAACTAACTATTAATAGTTAACATTTTTTTTATTTTAATATGGCACGATCATAGCTTATTTATGGTAATAAATGAAATATTAAAAAAAGTGTCCTCGGCCCATCTCTCCCATACTATACGGGTGAGTCGGACCACCCAGTAAGGAGAGATGGTCCTTACAAAAATAATATTTAACACTTCTGAAACAAAAAAATTAGAAATTCAAAACGAAATCAACAAGTAAAATAAACAATTAAATGAAAGGAAAATCTTCAATTTGTCACCGTATTTCCGCATCGGTCGCACATATTGGGATAATTGGTGCAGCCTTCATTGGACCACCATTCACAAATAATGCACAGCAGCCATTCATCTTGACTCAGGGTGTGACCCAAATGTCAGGGTGACCCAAATGTTTTTGCTGCTTCATTGACAACCATTCCATTAGAAACAGCTAGAAAAGCATGAATTAATGCACTTTCTATCTATTGTCCTCTACATACTCCACTTTTCCTCTTATGTGTTAAAGGCATATTACCTACAAAAAAAGAGATTAACTCATTAAAAATGTATAGATTAAAAAATAAGTAGCAGTTATTAATCAAAAACCACTTAACATTTGCAAACAAAATGGTTGACTATTGGTCCATCTCACCCACACATAACGTGGTTCATCTCTCCTAAATTGTGTGGATAGATGGACCACCTTCTCATATTAAAAGCACAATAAATAAACAAAAAAAATGACGTTATTTTATCATTTCATGAACATACTAACACAGAAACATCAATTCTTATTTAAAAAATACAATGTCTTATACATACCTTCGCTTTTTAAACACCTACACAAAAAAAACACGCTTCCGAAACCTTTTAATTCGTTTTTTTATTAATTTAACAAACACAAATCTAACAGTCTCACTTTCTACACGGAGCAAATAGGTTGACAAGAGCTCGTAAGTGTTGCTAGCTCAAATAAATTTAATAGTTTGGTAGAAATTACGATGGTCCGTCTCACCCGCTGGTCCATCTCTCCTGGTTTTACCCTATTTGCGGAGATTATTGGTTAAGTTGGTTAAGTTATTGGGTAGTAAATGGAGGCAATCTAAACAGTTATGAATATTGTTTTTAAGCGATATTGGTGTTCTGAAAGAAATAAATGGGGCAGAATCCTAAAACAATCCATTTAGCCCGTCAGCAAGATTACCAAAAAATATTGGATTGGTATTTTACTTATCGTAAACAAAAAAATTAAGACCGACAGTGCATTGAAATTACGCGTGACATTTTAAAAAGTGAACCTAGAAGTGATGTAACAATTAAGTTCTCATTCTTGAATTTTAATGAGTTTTATCTTTCAATATTTTTATTGATTTGATAAAGCAAAAAAATGTGAGACTCATATTTTTTATACAGGGTGGTCCAGGCCAGATGGATATAAAATTTTTAGGTAGTCGGCTTAGGGACCTATTTGTATCCGCCAGGAAAAAAATCGCTTGTCACCCGCTTACAAGATAAGATTTTTTTTTAATTTTAGAAATATCACCACTTTTAATGTTTTCGTGATTTTTTATTTACTTTTAAAATGAAAAATTCTATTATTTTTTTATTTTAGGTGCTTACCTAAACATTGTACTCTCTCAGAAAAAAAATCAGAGTGATCTGCAAATTTAAAGTGCATTTAATTTCATATCAATGCAAGAATAATTACTTTCCTTGAAATCGACAGATTTTTCGTAAACTCCAATTAAAAATGAAAAAAGCGATTTTTTTCCTGGCGGATACAAATAGTTCCCTAAGCCGACTACCTAAAAAAAATTTTATATCCATCTGGCCTGGACCATCCTTTATTTAAATTCTAAATGGGATATTTATTTATATAGGACATGGGCACTTCCAATCAGTTTTTTAAGGTTCAATATCAGTTAAATACCTATGTCTTATTACCTTGGTTATAGTCTGCAGAATGACCGATGTCATAGGATCTAGCTAGACAGTCCCTGCGTGAGTCTGTTACCAACATGAATATGCACAAAATATAATATTATTATTTTCACAAGTCGAATTAGAATGATTTATTGCGAATTTTGGACAGTCTTTGATAATCGATGGTCACTATTTTGTTGTCATTTGGGATGTCGCGTAGGTGTTGCGTGGTGACAGTTACCATCGTACCGATTGGCAACTATTCAAAAATAATTTTAGCGGTATTGTTACTTTAGAATAATGTAGTTTGCCAGTAATTTGTATCTCGTAACTTCAGATGTGGTGGTATTTATGCTTTCTCTGTTGGCGTAAGAAATAAATAAATCATAATTAATTTGAAACACTTACGTATTTATTTGTTTTCTAATTAGACTATAGGTAGGAACTACGTCCTTCGGCAGATACAATGTCTAAAGCCTAATGCAAATCTTGTAAGACTAGGTACCAGACCTAGTCTCTTAGAATATTTACAATAGATTTATATACCGTCGGCGTCGAGCGTAGGCACAATTAATGCGATCGCAAAAACTGTAAAAATAAAACATGGAATTATTTGCATTGAGCGGATATCATGACAAGCTATGTATTAATAGGTAGATCAGCGTTTCACACTATCTTTTTGCTCATTGCATGCATGCTCAAAGATGGTAAGTAGTTTAAATGCGAACACTCTTTTGGTAGGTACCTAAGCAGTTTCTTTTTTCTATTGATAGACATATCTACGTGTTATCTCGCCTGATGTTAAGCGATAATGCGGATAGCTTATAAGAGTTTAGATGGAAAAAGCAACTAAAATAAAAAAAAACAACGCCATCTAAAAACGTTTGGAAACTTGCCGTATACTGCGTGCTTGCTGTACCCCACACAAAGCGATGAGCGCGAGCGATTGTAGCGATAGATTCAAAAACTCATTCTCAATAAGTCAATTAAACATTTCGTGAGCAGCACGCCACTTAGGGGTTCGTTCCAATATAAATAATTGCCCTTTGTTATTGCTGCGCTTTCACAGGGAAAGGGAAAATGATGCATGCCCTGCCCTTTACGGCTTGTGTTTTTTTGTTTATCATTTTCGAAAAAGTTTATCTTTATTTATATTTGTATGACTTATAAGGATTTGATTTCAAGGTATTGAAGGAGCCATATCTTTGAGAAAATTCGTAAGTATAAGTATGACATTGTTTAGGTTTAATTTCATATAGTAATGGACCTACAACTTATAAGTCTCTTAAATATTACCTACCTACCTTACATAAGAAAAGATTTACGAATCCGAATAACGGAAGGCAAGCAGGATTTTGGGTATTTATTAAACTTTAGCTTTGTAATATGTACAGATTTGGCGTTTAAGTAGAGTTTGCAGCGTCGTAAAATTTTCTGAATTGACAATTCAGAAAAGTCAACGACGATCAGAAAACAGTGCGGCTGATTTATCAACTGACCACGTTTATCTGAAGAATACTGATTGTAGTTCGGTGAGTGTGCCATAGAACTCCACGACCTCATCCCACCGGCCCCCTTAAACTTAGTGCAAGTTACCATCCCTACCTTTCGCTATTCCACCAATTCGCACTAGAAGCGTTTTCAAACGCCTTTGATAATGCGCACAGCAAATGAGAGTTACTCTCTGCCTGCGTCTGTTTCCGAACGCTTAAATCTTCAAAGTTAGAATGAACTGGCTTCTTCTGGGTCAGCTCGCTCCATTGTCGACTTTGTCTCTGTCATCTCTGACCTAGACCAGAGTTCTCCCATCACAAATAAAAAAAATGACATAAGCATATATTTATTAGGCCTGTCAAGTTAGCTTTGAACCTTGCAAAAATTGCTAACTCTGATTGTTTTCTTGAATCTTATATTTGTTCTTAGTTCTTATATTAACACAAAATAAACATTTCCCATAACCGGCCCGTTCTGAAAAATATATTTCAATAAAAGCTAGGTTTTTTTTTTTTTTTATTCAAAACGGGGTAACTCTTGGCCCAAATCTCACCTGATGGAAAGTGATGATTAGGCCGAAGATGGAAGCGAGTTTCACCCGGAGTCCTCTAACATAGAGGAACTGGCTATCATACCTGTAATTGCCGGAACACAACAATGCTGTTAACATTGTTGTTATGGCGACAGACTTAGACATGATGGTGGTAGCTTGCCAGGCGGACTTAGAAGTCCTACCACCAACCAAACCAAGCAAAAAATTTGCCCGCGCTGGGAATCGAACCCGGGACCTCTGGGTCTGAATCGGGTGGTATAACCACTAGACCACGGAGGCGGTTAGTGTCACCAGCCGGTCGATTCTGTTGACATCTCACCGTGATCACTTAGGTGGAGCGAACGACAAGTGAGCTGTCATGCCATCTTGTTTGTATGGTTTGACAGCTCACTTGTCGTTCACTTCGCCTAAGTGTTCACTTCGACATGTTTACAGAATCGCACGGCTGTTTAGCACCACCCGGGGACCACGTGTAGGGATTCGCTGAAGGGTATTCTCCTACGGACGCGGGTGACTCGGCCCCCAAAAAAAAAAAAAAATAATTAAAAATTAAAAATGATTTTACCTTAGTTACCCTAACGCTAAAAAAACTACACGCGGAGGTTAACTTATTGCGGGATACATTTTAACATATTCCTCTGCCTATACTCTACACGTTAACGGTGAAATATCAGAGTTATGAACTATTGCAAGGTTAGTCTAATTTCGCCGTAACCGCGTAATTTGCCTATACCTACTCGATCGAGCTACGAAGGAATTAAATCTTTTTTTTCCTTCTTTATTGATATAATTGGGGTATTTGTCCCAATGGATACGCCAACCAATTAAATCTTTGAGTTGTTAATTATTACGATATTTCAAGAAAATATGAATCATCCATCATTCATTAGGGAGGATTACAGTCGTAGAAATTTTTGTTGCTAGATACATAATAGGTTTTCAATAAAATAAATGTGACTAACTTAACAAAGCTTGCTACGGGCTACGGATTACGAACTACGCGGGATATGCAGCTTTCTAATTAAGTATTTCTCCTGCTCTTGTTTCTAACTTCAATTTTATAGACCTGTTGTACCGCTACGCTAACGTGGGCTGTAATTTAATTTTCTAGAGTGCATTATCTATAAATAAATGGTTTTCGCACTATATACTTAAAATTGTTTTAATTTACAGCAGCCGCTCCATGTGTATACTGGTATTTAGCTGAATCCAGTTTCACTGGAAACCAACCCCAATTTAGGTGATGATTTTAGAATTTACATTTAAACTAAGTAGGTATTACATTTTCATAGACTATACGAAAATTCTTCAAATACACCTAAGGTTTATAGTTATTTAAGCTAAGAAGAGTCTCCGTAATAAAGGAATACTTAGTTGAGACGCAGTACCTAGGTAAAAGAAACAAAAATAGATCCTTTTGTTATGAAGTTTACTTTTACAGTTCTATTGTTTTCCTCTAATCTTCTGTTGCACGCCTGCGTGTCGTAAAACTAACTTCTTAGTAAAATGTGTATTTTTATGGTAATTTCATAATCAGCATTCATAATAAATCATTTTTATCATTCGAGTGATTTAAATACCATTTTAGATTACCTAAGTACTTATTGAAGTGAAAACTTCTCTAGCGGCGTTTTGCACTTTTCTTGGGATGAGCATAAAATGTTAATTTCGTGTCAGGACACGCGTAACCTGATCGAAAATTCGTAAGACGGATGATTAAAAAATGCACAACGTTAGTGTTCAGGTTTTCACTTCTGTAGTGCGATTCACTAAGGAAGAACATCTTTACACTTTACAACCAAGAAATCATCGTTGAAACATCTGATGTGGCATATATTTAACAGATGTTTCAACGATGATTTCTTGGTTGTAAAGATGTTCTGCCTTAGTGAATCGCACTACTGCTGGCACTCCCGGAGTGCAACTCTTTGGTTTTATTTGAAAGTTCGCGAACGTAGGATGATTAAAAACGTGTCCAGACATCAAATAACGGTCATTATTGTCGTATTAAGATCAAGTAGTAATAAGTATTTAAAAGAGAAACGAAACGTAAAAAAAAATCTGCGATACATAAAACATTAGCGATATATAAAAGACTAGCTGACCCACGCAACTTCGTCTGCGTCACATTTTCCATTAATGCTCGGCTCCTTTTAGTCTGAGCGTGATGATATATGTAGCCTATGTCCTTCCTCGATACATGGGCCATCTAATACTGAAAGAATTTTTCAAATCGGACCAGTAGTTTCTGAGATTACCCCCTACATACAAACTTACAAACATACAAACTTACAAACAATTGTTACCTCTTTATAATATTAGTATAGACTAGCTGACCCGTGCAACGTCGTCTGCGAAACATTTTTCATTACTGCTCCGCTCCTATTGGTCTTAGCGTGATGATATATAGCCTATAGCCTTCCTCGATAAATGGGCTATCGAATACTGAAAGAATTTTTCAAATCGGACCAGTAGTTCCTGAGATTAGCGCGTTCAATCAAACAAACAAACAAACAATCAAACAAACAAACAAACTTTTCTGCTTTATAATATTGGTATAGATTACAGTTTTTAAATACACGGTGTTATAAATTTGATAATCGATCTTTATAGAGCGGAGATCCTATCTTTGAAAAAAAAAATTGGCTACAAGTAATTATACATTTACAATTTGTATTACACAATAAGAACGCAGTAAAATAAATAGTGAATGCAACTGAAATGCTCAGCCTGTATCTTGGTGGCCCAAGAAATGTAAATAGGCATATTGAACTTAACGCGAGATACCACAATGTTACTTACTTTTTAAATATGTCCAAAATTAAGAGTAAAATAATTATTATCAGAAAAAAAAAGAAAACAAAAGTGTCGAATGAAGAATAATTCACAAACTAAAATTGAATTCAAATACAGCAGTTTACAATTTTTTTTTAGTTGAAATTGGTTTACTCTTGACTCTAGTCTAGGTCAGAAACAAAGACAATCGAAGTCAAAATATCAAAATATTGATTCAAAATCAAAATATTGATGATGAAATAAAATTCAGAATTTATATTTAAGTCAAAAATTCAAAACAGAACGAGATTAAAATAATAATCAAGTAAAAACGGAGTCATACAATTTCCAAGATGCAGCAGGATATACTTACTGTTAGTATACACGGTACCTACATCAAATTAAAATGCAAGTGAAAACCGAGAAAGCTACCGGGTGTAGAACACATAAAGCTTCTAGGAAAACAATAAATTTGTGACAACAGACGTAATTTTAAAATTCAAAAAAATTGTCTCTAAACTAAATTTTAATGTATTTATCATTACTAAAACTAAATGTCGAAAAAATAACAGAAAATTAAACAGACACTTAAGTAAAACAAGTCAAACTATTCATCGTTCTATACTAGTATGTAACAACGTATTCTTAACTGTTTATTGTTTAAATTCAGTTTATTTTAATCATACAAATGATTATGATTAAGGTACCTACTAATTCATTTTATTAAGTCCATTAACAGGTTTACTGTCTGCACAGCAGACTCATTATATAAGCAATCAGCGAATACCACATGTGGTTCAGGCTCTTTGCTGAGCCGGTTAAGATTACATAACTGGTGACATACATTGTATAGAAAATTAGAAAATATATCTACTAAAATCCTTTGCGCTAGTAAGCTAATAGTCCCGACCCTGTCACCGCTGCACCGTCGCGTCGCAGCCGACTTCAACGAAGCTAAATCCGAATAAAGAAAGGGCTTTAACACAATTAAGCTCTATTGTTATAAGTGCCTCCTAATCTACAATTGCACACCTGCATGTCGTAAAACAAACTTCTATTGTTCCACATATAATGACGGGATTTAGTGGTGCTCGTCCTTCAACTGTAGTTTGAGTAGTGGTTAAAACATTAAGATAAAGTTTTAAATATTTTAATGTGTAGAGTTTTTAATATGTTTAAATAAGATATGATACATTAGGTTCCTACCTCTATTTATTACCTAGTAGAAACCCAAGCTATAAGTGGATGAACGGGCATCGTTCTGTGATGACGCCCGTTAAGGCCATTGCTCAGTACAGGCACAAAAATTAGAATGATAACACAACTACAAAGTAAACGTTTTCTTAAATTTTGTTGGAGTAACTAAAGGTTTATGTGAATTTACCGATTTAAAAATCCCTTGGAAACTATAGTAACGAAGCTTTTTCCAGTGGATTCACACATACCCTATCTCACATAGACCATGTTTATTATCCCAGAAAATTCTTGGATAATGTAAAGTAGCCTCAGCCTTCATCGGTACTGTAGGTCATGAAAGTACCAATCTTTTCAATCGAAGCTTCCACGGCCTTCCATTACCTTTTATAAACACGTTTATAAAACACATTATTTAACTTCTTATAAAATAAAGCTTTAAGATATCTATTTTCATTTTAACTCTTCATTATATTACACTTAATCTCAAGGTACGTACAGTAAGTGGTAAGGTACGTGACACGTGATTCGTGGTACGGTGTAAGTATGGTATCAATTGGTAGGTACCTATCTATGGTATTTAATTTTATAATGACCAAAATAAAGTTAAGTATTCAATTTCTAAAGATGAAAAGGCTCAACTCAAGTCCCAACATGTGTCCGATGAGATCTTTAAATTTTAAGAGACTTGTAAAACAATAACCGTTTTTAATAAAAAGGAGCACCGAAAACAATCGCCTGCGCACACGTGCAAGGCATAAACTGATAACTGTGGGGCTCCCTACCTGTTCGCAGAACGCCGCATTGTTTTCAAGCTTTCAATACGCTAAGAACTTCAACATGTGCAAGAGATTTTACTGTTCGATCCCGAGTTCCGACGGATGGTTTTACTTTGGTAGATTAAACAAAAGGAATTGTAGCAAGTTTTGATTACTGCTATATGGTCACGTTTAGATTTTGAAATGGAGAAAAAATATTATGATAGGGTACGAAAGTTAGGGAGTTGATAGTAGGTAATATTTCAGGAAATAGACCCAGACAGCCAGACTTAATCATCCATTGAGGTCTGAAAAACTGTAACAAGTCATTGTCATGTCAAAAGAAGTTGAGAGATTTCGTTATAAATGAAGAGGCCTTACAATTTCCTAAAAGTTGAAAAAATATGAAGTAACTACTTATTATAAAAAGCTACAATCGAATAGAGAAGTATTTTTAAAATGGGTACACAAAGTCCGTAAATATACTATGAACTACGAATTGGTAACAAAAAACCGTTTCAAATATTTTGCTAACATAGGCTTACACGGGCTTATTAAAACACTCTAAATGAAAATCGTTATCCGGGCATTTGGAGCAGCGTCCATAACGAAGCCGGCCTCAACAATGGGCTTAATGCTCGCACTCATTACAAAAAGCGACATAACATAACGCGCTACGTCGAAAGCTCCTCTATTCAAAGTGTATACTCCAGTTTTTTTTGTTGGGAAGGCTTCGGCCGCGGCGCGATTGGCCGCCGGGAATCCCGCCCAGTCGGCGGCGCGTCGTCATTGGCGGAGGTCAGTGGAGCACCCTCGAGGCTAGTCCGGAGCTGAGTAGGCTGTCGAGGTACGAGGGCGGCGCGGGGTGTTCTTCACCCCGAGCACCACTCGAGGGTTGTTTAGTGCGGACGCGGCGTCGCAAGGCGCAGCACGTGTTGTCGCGAGTGTAGCTACCACCGTCAAGATTATCCCGAAGGCGAGTTCTCCCGGGCGGGAGATGAAGTGCGAGGAGGGCGAGAGCGCGCGGTCTCCGCCGCCGCTGCTGCCGCCGGCATCGCTGCTGGCGTGGAGCCCCATCCTGCTGCCGCCGTGGGGCCCGGCCTTCCTGCCGGCCCTCTACCCGGCCGCCTTCCGGTCCGCGTTCCCCGGGTGAGATACGGATATGTGATCATTAGTGAATTAAAAGTGATCAAGTGTTTTTTTTTGTAGTCTTTTTGTAGGATATGTTAAAAATAAGTTTTTCTAAGTTTCTATATTTTGTGGTTCTTGAAAGTGCAAGTATTTGATCATTTTTCACCACCTGGTTTGTATTTCTCAGTTGTCGAGGTTTACTTTATTACTTTGAGTCAGTTACGCATTTTCTAACTCAAGTTCTCTCGATTCCATGCCACTTGTCTCCTACACACCTAATCCTCGCTCAGGATCGTGACGTGACATTCCAGTGACAGTTTTTGCACCTCTCTGAGTGAGAGGTTGTTAATAGCGTTGTTTACAACCTGCAGGCTGTATGTGAGCCGCCATTGATCAGGTCACGTACGGGGCCCCGCGGGAACCTCGCAGCTACATGTAACTGATTGACAAGCCGATGGAACACTCGTTCAATGTAAAGAAACCTTCCATTCTTCAGGTCACGTATTCTCGAGAGGTGCTCTTTAACAATAATGGCTAAATTGATGGAGTTTGGAATGTTTTCTTTCAATTACACACTATCGAGACTTGTCGCTTCTTAAGATGGGTTTGAAGTTTATTTGTGAAGAAGTGTGGGTGCATAGAGTATGGTGTGGCGTGATTGAATTGAATAGGAGTTTTTTTCTGTAATTTCTTTTATTAGTATTTGTAGCGTTATAGCCGTAGGCGTGATATTAGTTTTCAAATTGCTATGTGGGTAGGTTTCTACAACGTCATTTACTTTGGTGTCTAATATTTACTGCTTTCAGAACATTTGCTTTGTTTCAGTTTCAATAAAGATTATTATTTGCAAGGAAAGTCTACGTTATCGAGCTTGAGTTTCGAGAGTGAAAATATGATAGCAATTATAATCGATTAAGATTGATAAAAAAAAAATGAAGTAGAAAAAATGAAGCTCGTGCGCGTTTAAATCTTTCTTTCACAAACTTTAAAATTGATCGCTGCAGGTGCATAATTAAGTAGTTTAATTAAATTATCTATGTTATTTACTGTTTATTTGGGTCGGTATTATAAAACTGTAGAATACGTCATATTTGGACTTCACTTATAGCTTTTAGTAAACATTTACCTTGAACAATATATTATGTCATTATTTTCGATTCTCATAAAATGTAACCCACAGTTTCCTTTGTCGCAGGCTGCTGGACAGCATGAAGATGCCAGGACAGCGGCCAGGGTTCCAGATCTCTGACATCCTGGGCCTGAACGAGGGCAAAGGCCTGGAGTCGGCGCCACCGCAGGGCTCCCTGGGCGGATGCTCGCTGGAGCTGCCTCCGTACGCACCTCCTCATCACTCCTACTCTCACGAGCTACTGAGGCACCACCAACCCTGGCTGTCGCTGGAGCACCATGATGCGCATAACAGCTGTAAGTATTTCTTGCTTTATCTTTTATCCTGTAAAAAATCTTATATGAGGTAACTACTGAATGTCTTCCACCCTTCACACTTCAGTCCAGGAGCAGCAGTGGCCAGGTGGACGTTTCTGGGCACTTTGAGAACCCGTGCGCCTTCTCATTGTTATACCCCGCATGGAATTGATAAATTTTTCATCATCTATTTTCTGTTTACGTGCTTGTTTCTAGTGTCGAGGACGTCGAGGTCCTTCCATATTGTGTTCATTGCAACGCCTAATAGGATAGCGTTATGATTTGAATAGTGATAGTTATTTAAGTTTTTTTTTCAATAATGAAGTAATTGTGTTTGTAGGGATAAAAGAGGAGGACATTTTCGTTGGCGTTTGCAAATCCATGGATGGTATTCTAATAGTCAATTTACGATTGTATTAAAATAAAAAAACAAGATCCATCGATTCTTTGTATACAGGAGGGCAATCGCGCTAATAAAATTCGGCTGGAACGCAACTGAACTGTAGCCATTTCACAACATTTTTAAACATTCCGTATCGCGCTAAACGTTTGACAGAAACTTGGAACGCAACTGCATCACAACTGTAACGTTACCGCTGTCAAACAAAAAGTTGAAACAGTGCTACTTTTTCTTGACTTTTTCTCAATCGTTCGCGTTGTGTTGTTTGGATTTTGAACGAAAATATTTGTAAAATTTTGACAACGCAACTTTGGTTGAAGTTTAAACTTAGCGCGATACCAAATTCCTTACAGGTGAATCGAAACTAGATCATAACCAAAACTGAATTGGAAACGAATTGCAAGCGGACCTAAACTTTTAAAATTAGCGCGATTGGCCCCCAGGTTATCACTTTATTACTCATGCTAACTAGACAGTGAACGAGTACAGTAAGTAGGTACTTAAATTAGTGAGTAAAGTTTAAAACAAACAGCAATACATTCAGTGTTGATCTAGCTTCTCAATTGAAGAGTTTCCTAACGAGCAATGCTTCATTCAAGTTATTAGCTTTCGACGGCGAGTGCCCCAATAAACACTGTAGGTACTGTATTGACTGGGTGAGTGGCGCTTCTGAAGCCCCTCATTATGACTATTGAATCGGCAGGCATGTGAAGATCTTTGACTGTCATTACGGATATTCAGAAACCAGAAGTAGGTACTAACGATCTATTAAGCCTCCTAGGGCTCTCGTGTTACTCAGTCGCTGGGTTGCGAAGGTCAGATAAGCAGTAGGCAGGTAGGTAGTATGTATGAATCTGATTTTTTTTAAATTATATTATCGATAGGCATACGTTTGCCAACTATCTTACCTGATGGTAAGCAATGATGCGGTAGAAGATGGAGCACGCTTGCTTGACTAGAAAACGACCCCAATACAGTTGGGAAAAGGTAGGCTAGGCAGGCTAGTTCTAATCGACTTTAGAACCTTTGGTATTTTCCGTGTAAAATAATTACATCTATCTCTACTTTTGCGAAGAATACACAAAATGCTTATCTTTCTACAAAATATAATTTCCCCCCTGATTTGTGATTAGGCAGTTTTTGCTGAGTATTTCTTATACTCTATTTAGCCTTAACCACTGAAACCGTTCATTTGGCATTACCTACGCCTATTTTAATACGAAATTCTCTTATCTTCGTCTAAAAGTATTCAGTATTTCGTTTCTACAGTGGTATGCTGTCTCTCAAAGCTCGAAGACCTATATTAAAATTGTGTCTTTATGACTACTGATGTTTAAGTTTAATCCTATTACATTTCATGTAACCTATATTCAATCATAAAGTTTTTACACCTTAATCTAAACAATTAGCCACTAAGGTAAGTGGCCAATTGACACATACAATCATCTCACTGTTTTAACCATGATTTGTGTGTTCCACTGTAGTTCAAGGTTCTTGTTAGCCATAATATAAATAACAAACACTCCATGTTTTAATGTAATGTGATACAAACCCAAACAATACTATCAAGAAAAGGAAATAGGTGCCCAGTTTCTCCTACCTGTGATAACTAACAATAATGATTGCGAAATGCCTATGACGTTTAAATTGGGGCTAATCTATTCTGGTGGGGTTCACCTTCCATCGTTTCCAAACGCGTTTAATGATTCTCTTTTTGACTAGGCGTTTTTATTTTACATGAAAACTGTTACATATAGGTTTGCAGTGCTATCTTAGGGCCAATTATACATATTAAGGCGAGGTTGCAGTACTGTGTGTTTTGACGAACAACAGCGACTGTCCGGCGAGCGAAATAATGCCTAAATTTTGATTGTTTTTTCTTATTGGCGAAAACTGATAAAGAAATTACACAATCTGGTTTCAACATTTACTTCAAAATAAAAAGCTCTATCTATTGATATAACTTTTATATATATTCGTGATGGAATCTCTTAGCAGTACACGTTTAAAATTGTAATTTAGTGTCATGTTTGATTAAAAAAAGTATCGAGCCAATCATTCTAAATCGCGTTTCTATCTTTACGATTTACTTGAGGGTATGTTCAATTTTTATGTAATGATTTTTATTTATTAAAAAACTCAAAATTAATAAGATTTTCAGACGTTCAAAAATCTTAAAAAGTACTGCAACCGGGGGCCTTAAGCAACGTTCACATTCGCATTACAGTCTCAATCTGTCAAAATGTATGGAAATAAGAGGTGGTTTTCACAGATTGCGACTGAATGCGAATATAAACATTTCTTAAAAAAATAGTAAAAATGGGACGATTCGACATTTGAGATTCTCGACTTTTATTTTCAGAGTTTATGATGAGGTGGATATTTTGACCACTTTTACATAGTATTGTACGGCGGTAGTGTCTGAATGACATCAATGACCGTCTCAAATATGTATTTAGGTAATAAAGATTATCTGTCGGAGACTGTTATCAAGACCATACGGATAGTGTTAGCGCCCAGTTTATAAAGTCGTCATCTTATGAGATTGTACGTTTATCCGAAGATAAATGATAAAGAAGTATCATATGAACCTTCAGCATAGCACAGCGTGACGAATTATATCAATTTGTTATCCAAGTAAATGAATAAAATTCGAAATATGGTGGTATTTTCCATAGATTTGGGTTTCGTGTTTTCACAACAGGCTTTCGTTTGAAACCAACTAGTGTCTTGAGCTTTCAGCGTAGTTTTGTAATATATATTTATAAGTGAATGCCTGCCGTGCCTGGTTAGAGTAATAGGGTAGTAGTGTCATGGTAATTATAATAAACTGTACTGCAACCGTCGGTGTTTGTACCATTTCAAATAAGTTAGGTATAACAAACATAGGCCTATATCAGCGGCATTTATCTCCTAAATTGTCATCTCCGAATTATCATACACAAATAAGTTGACCCACTCGAAAGTAATGTATATTTGGTAGTAGTTGGAGAGGCCGAGATTATTTTTTGAAATGCTCCTTCATTCAAGTGCCTTCACCCGCTAATCTAGTGTTGTCATTAATTATTTTTATCGCTTATCAAACACTTTCGGCTCATTCTCTGTGTACTTGTGCATTGGATTGCTTGTAGCTGATTCTATCTGGTGGTGATTGATTGGCTTTTTGAGAGTTTTAGTGGCTCATTACAATCGAGATAGTTGTGTTCAAATATCTGTTGAAGTGTATGCAAAAGTTTTGTCTGATACAACTTCTATAAAATGATTACGCTAGTGTACGCTTCAATAAATGAATGAGACTCGTTCATTTATAAGTGAACTAGGTACATTTGTTGAGGCTGATAACTTGATTTTAATAACAGTTCAGAGAGCCAGATTACATAACATACTTAAGCACACAAAGTGAAAGTCTTCAGGAAAGTTTAATACTCGTACTCTTCGATTCTCTTAGCAGACAAATCTCAAGAATCAATGTCACCGGATATTACAATTGCAATGAAATCCAAAATAAATAAAATCTCATGAGTCTTAACTGGGGTTGTGTAAATGTGTATAGTTCACGCCCCGTAGGGTAATTTGAGGGTAGCAGCACAGCTACCAGCCTTGTTTAGCGAGGGGTGACGCGGAACAAATTTGTCACCAATAGATGGTGATGGGGCTCACGGGGTTTGGGCCAGCTGTCGCCTATCAATTACACCATGTTTGCGGCTGTTAGGATGCTATTCGTTCATTATTCGATGACAGTTATAGATTTTATTGTGTTCGCTTTTATTTGGTAGAGGATCTATGAGTATGGAATGGGGGTATGGATTTGTATTTTTTTCTAATTGATGATTGATTTGGTATAATGATTGGTTATGCAAGTATTGTGATGCAGAATTTTAATATTTGACTGACAGTGATGATGACATTGATATTATTAAATTAAAATAAGTACATAAAAAACATTTCATTCGAAGAAGTAAAAGATTAACACACATCTAGCAATTTATGATTTCGGTCTGAAATTATGAAAATAATGATGATATCTTTGGCGACAATCTCGAATGTAGCCAGCGTCACAATGTCACAAAATGTCTGCAATGTCACAAAATAACCCACTAAAATAGGAGATAAAGAGACTCCGTGAGTCGATACTTTTATTAAATTTCCTGGTTGCGCTTATGAAGGTAAGCAGGACGATCGTTGAACAAAAGCTGGCAGCTGCCGGGGATGGGTGTGGCAGCCCCCCTCCCCCCCCTCCTCCCGCCGAACCTCCCCGCGTGGTCCACCACGCCCCGGCGTACCCCGCCCGTAATACCACAGCCGTGTGAAACAACTGAACCTCCGAGGGGTGAATACGGAACAATGTAATATTTGCTGTGATTTTTTCACGTCCCATTATTGCTGGAACATGGAACATGGCATCTAGTTAGAGTTAAATAGAGCGTAACCCTCGCGAGATTAAGTGGAGATTTAGTGTGAGTGTTTGATACAGTCGCAGTTTGCGTAGTGGTTTTATTACTAAGTACTAGTTTGTGTATGATTTTATTGTTTGTTGAAAATTTTCTCACGAGCTGTATGATGACAGTTTCATTAATCTGTGTCATTCCTAATTTGCATAATTTCAACATTAAATTGATAATTCACTTGACTAATAAGCATCTATTATTTCTTTTGTCCTAGGTGTAGTGGGTCAACAGGCGAGTCCGGACAGCACATCCCGTGCCTCGGAACTATCATACGTGGGTCCGTCGGGCTCGTCCCCACCGGTGACGGACGCGCGGCACGAGCACGAGCACGACCATGACGACGACCACGATATCGAACACGACGACGACCACGACCACGAACCCACCGTCAACCCCGGCTCCGACAGCCTCGCGCACAAGAAACGCAAACGACGAGTACTCTTCTCAAAGGCACAAACCTACGAGCTTGAAAGACGCTTCCGCCAACAAAGGTACCTGTCAGCTCCCGAGAGGGAACACCTCGCCAGCTTGATACGACTGACACCGACGCAAGTCAAGATATGGTTCCAGAACCACAGGTACAAGACTAAGAGGGCGGTGCAAGAGAAGGGGGCTCATGACTTGAATGTGGGGGGGCTGAACTCTCCGCGGAGGGTGGCGGTGCCGGTGCTGGTGAAGGACGGTAGGCCGTGTGTGGGCAAGCCGGACGGACTGCCGCCGCTGGGCATGTCGCTGCCGCCGTACCACCAGTCCATGCACCACCAGCCGCCCGTGGCCGGGCACGCGCCTCAGGGCGGCGGCTGCTGGTGGTGAACCGTATCTACATACAAAGAGTTGAAGTGATTAACTAGTCCATGTGTCGCAGTTTTCTGAATTCGGTTTATTTGTCACGTAGGTAGATAGGTCTCAACAGAAAAGCGTAGGAGAAACAACTGTTAAATTGTTTAGAGACTACAAACAAATCGATGCAAACAAACAAACAAAGACAAATAAATCGATGTCACCAAACGAGTAACATTTAAATTATGAGCAAATGTTTCGTAGTTTTCGTTATGAAATTGTTAAAAGTATTGTTCAAATCAAATAGTAACTCGAATACGACTTACAAGTACATTTATTCGTACTTAGATTGGAAATTTTAAGGTATCTGGAGTTCCTACTTATTTGTAATAAATAATTATGTCTAATATTAATGAGTCAAGGGAAATTTTCAGTTGAAATTTTTGTGAGCCTCGCTGTTAGTGGCACTCACCAAGTGATGATGAATCATTCCATTTTGATTGCAGTTTGTATATTTGTATAAAAACCTGTGTCACTTTTAGCTAAGTAATATTATGAGAAATGACCAGATTTTATCAGAATGCAATATCTAGATGTAAGTTTCAGTATTATCATAGTCGAATATGTCTAGTTGATAGTTATTTATGTATATTCAGAAAGTTTTATATTAATATACGTATTTGCGTATAAAATTAGATTAATTAACGGTAAATGTATATTTGTGTACATATGTGTGATTAGTTACCGAGAATATAAAGTATTCCCGTGCGGTATAGAAATTATATTGTCTAGTTTATTCACTTTCATAGTAGATATGACGTTAGTAGAAATAATAATAAATACATATTCAATACTTACATAATATCCATTCTATACCCATAATCAATGTTCACCAGTGTGTCCCTCCCATCATAGACGATAAAACAAGATTGTAAAAATGTGTTATATATAAATTATTATCAGAATAAATATTAAAATGATTGAAATTATCTTATTGTTTTCCTTCACAACCTGTACGAAATTTTATTCCATGGCAGTGTCTTCAAAATCGAGAAAGCAGTTGGGATTACAAATGTTACTAAAACAACTAAAAACAAAATTGGGTAGCATAAACTCCCCTCAGCGAATAGGAAGCTGAGAATATTTTCTGAATAGGTACTGATATCCAAGAAGGTGGGTATATTTTTACAGTTAGTATCACGGTTGGTATTTGTTATATAGGAAACAGTTGAACGAACCAGAAGATAAACAGGCTGAAAAGCTATGATTGAGACCGCAAGGCTTAGGGTTAGGTTTTTTATCATCGTAGTGTAGTCGTATCATCGTGTCTACAAAGACACAACTACGATGATGCACTATTATTTTACATGGAGCAACTACCTATGTATCTTTTTTTTTTATATACAAAGCGGGGAAACTCTTGGCCCAAATCTCACCTGATGGAAAGTGATGATTAGGCCGAAGATGGAAGCGAGTTTCACCCGGAATCCTCTTACAAGTTGAAGTGATGTTAACTCATCCCCACAAAGTTTTGAGAGGACCCATTTAACACAGAAAGCTTAATAAACAAATCCAGGCAAGTATAACCTAATCTAGCTTATTAGGTACCTACTGTCAGTGCCGTCTGCAGTCTGCACCAACAAACAGAGGATGTCCCGATCAAATAGTCCACGTAGCAAGCAAATAGCACGGAGCTACGGAGGACACAAGTCAGGTTGCAGTAAGACCGATCATTGTTTACCGTTACAATATTTACCAGTCCCGGCGTTTATCTAATCGTGGGCTGCCGACCGCGATAGCTTGCGACCCGATTACTGACATACCTGTGCTTGTAGTGGTTTCTACTCACCTGTTCTATTTAATTCTACGCGTAGTTCTATCTAGGGTGTATGTTTTTAGAAGATGCACGCTGGGAAAGCTCTACGATGCTGCAGGCTACGGGTTAACTCGAAAGTGGTAATATGGACCTATGGAGACCTATGGAGGTAATCATAATATGGACCATGACAAAATAAGCCTTTACTAACATTGCTTTCATGTTATCTACATCTACAGCTTTGGCTTTGCACACTGCTGAGCATAGTCCTTTCTTATCTTGTTACATTTACCTCAATGAAACCATAAAATTACGAAAGGATATTCAAAATCTCATTATTACATGTTAGAGAGTTTAAGAATTACTTATGTACTCACTCTCATAGTAAGTCAAGCTAGCAAGAATCTTTGATTTGAAATGGTAATAAATGTATAAGGCGTTATATACTTACATACCTATAACGCCTTGCTAGCCAAGCGTAAATAGGTATAGTGATAAATCACTGAGGGTTATCGAACTCTCCCTAACGTACCTGATGGTCATGATTACCAGTCTTGAGAAGTGATTTGGTGAAGAGTGTGTACGTGTAGGTATTTATTTATTACTGCCTTTAAAGTTTCGGAAGAAAAATATGCAGCTTCTGGTGTGACTTATGCAGCTTTAGACATTCCAGTTTGACATGTAAGAAAGAAGGAAGCGATACTACTAAAACGTCAAGAATAACCTGAAAATGGGTGACTCTTGCGGACCTACATATAAGTTTCTCTTTTAAATCTTTAAGAAAATAAAAACATTTTGTAGTTTACACAAAGGAATGTAAACGTCCAATCGGAAACTGTCTAGGGGTGATATAAAGACCTGATTAAAGATGTGTGAATATCTCCGATGTACAAAAAGGATCGCGCCTCCATGGTATTGATCGAAAACATTTCAACAAAGAGGTGTAGCCGTTTATTAAATAAATAATAACAGAGCACAAAGGACTGAAGTCGTCGGTAGCTCGACAATGGCAAACAAACTGAGAATTATTTTCAATAAATTCTCGAAACGCCTTCGATTCTGTCGCAGTGAAAGGGCCCAATGGATGGAAGCGGTTGATTGTCGAAACGGAGGATAAGCCGATTAGTTTAATACAACAACATGAAGAAATACAGGCTTTCGGTGCGCAGTGACAGATTGGCAGTTTGTTATTATAAACGGTTCGTGTGGGCCAATCGTTCAAATAGCGAAATTCTTGAGCTGAATAAGAAAAAATAGGGTGTTTGTTCATTAGGCATACAATAGGTATTTAAGCGATTGTATTTTTGTACGTAACCAATAGTAATTTGTTTTCAGAAGGAAAGTAAATAGGTACCTTATTTAAAAATGTAGTATTTCAAAATAAGAAGAAACAAAATGCACCTGGCTAGATGCAATCAAACTCTCTAATTGAAAAAATATTAGTCAATCAACCCAGAAGCCTGTTTGGGACTTTGGGTAATGGAAAAACCAGTGATTTTGCGTACTTTACAGGGTTGCAGAGGCAGGGGTGCATCAACTTATCTTCATCCCATTCATTGACACTTTTGTAAGCATGATATGACCTAATAAGTGCTTCATATTTATGACTTGGCGTATTATAGCCGCTTGGACAAAACATTATCGAACATCGTAAACATATAGCAATATTTGCTTCTGTTAACTTGACATAAGATTCAATTTCCGATGACAATAATCCATGGCGATAGTGCATGGTTTGTTCCAAATGACTGCGGGGTGTATTGATTTTGTTATAAAAGTTTGAGGGAGTTTTATCCTTGTGTGTGGAGTTTAGGGTATATTTTTGATTGTTGGGTTGTGTTCGAAACAGCAATATGAGATACAATATTGTCGGTGTAAGCGTAATATCGTTATGATGGACGAGCGGCGGGGCGGTCAGCGCGCAGTCGACTTGAAACAGATAACGTGGCCACATCAACTATGCACCTGGTACGTGAGAGAGGAGCATTGCTTTTGGTAGTCGTAGTCCTAGTCAAGTTTGAAAAAATATTCGAAAAGCAACATATTACTGATCAGTTTTTTGTTCCTTAACTTTTATTTCTGTTATTTAAGTTGCCATTTTAACTTTGCTTTGTGCTACGGCGTAGCACTGGCCTACGAAATATTAGCTTACAATAGTTATACGAGCAAACATATTACACTTGTTTTATTAACACTAAAAATTAATCTTTCCCAAATCCAAGCTCACCCTTGTCACGTGTTCCCAAGTTATTTCAACAAAATGTACTTCGTAATCTGATCTGATAGT
The DNA here is from genome assembly GCA_963859965.1 of Ceramica pisi. NCBI lineage: Eukaryota > Metazoa > Arthropoda > Insecta > Lepidoptera > Noctuidae > Ceramica > Ceramica pisi. Next base: position 11,612,304 of record OY982539.1, read on the forward strand.
AAATCACAGTCATCAAATATGTTAGTAGGATCTGAAGAACATCGTTAGGGCTCAGCCGACACGCGCTCCAGCCATTTGCGGCTAACCCTGAGCCACCCTCGCGAGCCGCGATTTATTGCCATTCTTTAATAAACACGTTACGTTGTAGACCTAACGAATATTAATAACTGACTTCCTGGAGCGCCCGATGATTCTCATTTTTGTTATTGCCTGTCGTCACGTCGTTAAGGCTTTTATACGGATTAGCTGACTATTCGAATGCGAATATTTTAAAGCTCCAAAGAATATGTTAAGCAAAGCTATTTATATAATTACGACTTCTCGCTACGACTGCGCTTTCCACTGGAAAAACCGTCGTGAGTTTTTCGGAGCCATCCGTAGTTTTTTCATACGCCTGTTTTACGAACCAAGTTATGTTTTGTTTTGTAGCATAATAATTCTCCTAGTATCCACCATTCGCAAAAATGTTTTAGTTTTCCTATATGTATCGCAACAGCCATTTTTCACGTGCCAGCAACAACGCACAGACATAAAGGTTTACGACAGGCCGTCATATTTATGGCGCGGGTATTGTGATATATTTTTTGTTGTGCGCATTAGGTTTTATCTGACTTTCCGCTAAATCAAGTAGCTACTGGCCGGTGTCAGGAAATACCCTCGCATATATCATCCCTGGCGGATGCGAGCGTTTTGGGGTTACGTCTCGATTCCGCAGGGCCGGGATCGCAATCATTTGTCTTATTGATTGGAGTAACGGCCAATTTTCTTATTTGCTGCAAATAAATTAATTTATTTGTGTAGAGATTTTTGTTCGAGGCCACTCCATTCGGTAGCTTATGATGTGGTTCTATAGCTCGTAATTCACGCGTAGCACTGGCTCAGAACCTAGTAACTTTTGTTTACATTTTTTTTTCATCTACTTGACAAGGATAGGATATCAAGAGCGTTTTATTTATTCTTTCTCTGTCAAAACACTAATGCTAAAATAGCAATACATTACTGACAATCTCCCGCTGCGAAAACGGTTATCCTCATTCCGATACAAAGCACCTCATGCTAAAAAAGTTCCGTAGCACCGGCTTGATAGCTGCGGATATTTTGTAGCGATTTCGGATAGCACACATTTGGTCTGTGGCGCAGGGCGATACGGCGCTCGCCCTCGACAAAGTAGATGCTTCGATTAAGACGTATCGCGCCCTTTTTTCCGTAAAAAAGAGAAAATGAATAGTGCGGGGCGGAAATATTACGTAGTAACGGCATTTCCGCACAATAAATCGGCGTCCAATCAAAGGAAAGTCTGCTCTGCGTCCGCCGTATATCTTTGTTAATGCTACACTTTATTTTATTGGGCTTTTTATCGGTTGTATTGTTGTTATACATTTAGCTTAATTGATAACTATCCACTGTAAGTCAGTTTTGTTTGCTTCTTGACTTTAAGCTCAACAAAGATATGACTATTGATGGCTCTATACCGTAGATATTGTGGGCACAATTTTAAAATTCTTATATTAAATTGGGACACTAATTTCTCATTTTGCCATTGGTGCTTAAACTGTCCTCAACTGGAAATGCAATTTGTCTTAATAGCGAAATCAAACACCTTTAAATCTAAACCAATTTATAAAGTGTATTTTAAACGATGCACACAAGTTAGAGTGAGTCTATCGTGTAAATAGTGGTGGCCTGTTACCTGTCGTCGTTATCTGCTGGGGGAGGCTAAATCAGAAAATCGATAAACGTAGCGAACACTGCGTTTATTACAAATGTCGCCGTCGCCCGCCGCGTCCGTCCAATTTGAAAGTTTCCACTTTTGTCTTCGGCGATATTGGACAACTAAATCTGCTATTGGTTTTCGAGAAAATTTGTTGGTTAGAGAATATATTCAGTAGCATTAGCAGATGTTGTTTCTGCTACAAAACCAACTTTGCATTGGCATGTAAGTATTACAAGAATGGATTATTCAAATTATTCCATTGATTTTCATTTTCTCTGGCGATGGTCAGTTTGTAACGTTACCATATAACTTGCAATAAATTTTACACCCTGTTTGACTCAAACCACACTGTTACTTTACAAAATGACTAATATTTCTTAGTACAATACTTTTTGGCCGTTGCACGCGTACGGAAGTGCGGAATTGAGCCGTCAATGTGGACGTATCCGGGCGACGCCACAATATGCTCCCCGCTGTTTGTTGTGAATGAGCTGTCAAACATCGCCAATTAATTGCTAACAGATTTGTTACTAGTTACCAATACCAACCACAGCTTTCAGCAATTTACGCGTTTAAGAAGGACCAATTGACCACCTAAGTGTTGGACACACGCGTCGATGCAAAAACTGCGGCAGCTGAAATGACTCAATTTGGCCAAACGTGTGCTACGTTGAATGAAGCAATACAAACCATTGTAGATAATAAAGAAATAGAAATAAATGGTGATTTACGAAGGATCCAAATTTTAGCCAGTCAGACATTTCGTTTCTAATCTAAAATTAATATGCGAGTAAAACATCCGTCAAGAGGTCCATTTAAGACATTAACAAATTTAAAAACATTTGTATCAATATTGAAACGCTGGGAAAAGATTATCCTTTTGTCTTGAAACCCTATGGCTAAAGAGTATTTAACAAGTGCGGCATGGAAACAGAACATGTTATAATATCAGGTCCGTCCCGTCCTTCGGCCACCGGGTCGCGGTGAGTCAGCAGCTTGCTAATGGTCATCGGTTTGTTGGCTCATGATTAATTATCGTTATCAGAGCACCCGAGCCCGGCTGATGGCTCAATGATGAGAGCTGGTTAGTGAATATGAGGAGCGCTGCTTTGTGAAAGGATGCGGTAGTTGAGACGTGTTTTAGAAAATGTGGGGAAAGTCAATTCAACGACAAGTGTGAAGAGTCTAAGATATCGATGAATTCAGTACAGTTTCGTTCTAGAAGAAATAGTAGAATTTGAAAATAGGGGATAAAGGAATGTCTTATGACATGGGCGTCATATTGAATCCCGAATGAAGGATTCGAGAGCGCAGCGAGGTAGTTTAAAGTTTAACTCACGAGCGAAACGAGGGAGTTAATACAAGAATCCTGATTGCAGCGAGGGATTCAAGCTAGCCCAAGTCAAAGACACCTTTATTCCTAAGGATACTATACTTTTTACACCTACTGCCGGAAAATTAATTGTGCTCTAGCCATGAAAACAGGTGGCGCGCGTCGGACCCGCCAAACCCGCCCGGCTGGTCGCACGTCCGAAGCTGGTGGCTCCAGCCCACCGCCGCTGGGTAATAATTCCTCGTCCGGAGGTGAACGGGAGCCGCTCGCGGGTTAGAATGACGTATCTTAGATTAGGTTTGCATGGCAAATAATTTAATTTTTTTGTGCAGGTGTGAAAATATATTTTTTCCTGATTTTCCAACCAATATTGGGTTAAAATCATTTAATGGAGGGAAGTGATTAGCGAAAATTTTACCGTATGGCAACTAGTGAACATGGCATCTTACAATTATTAAACAGGAGTAATTAACGCGTACCTAATTCAGTAGATCTTTAAACATAATTATGATGAAAGAATTTAAGAAATTTTGAATAATAGGTACCTAGGTACTTGAGTTTGTAGAAAATTCCGTGACACATACAAGACATCCTTGATAACTAGTAGTATATGACTAGATAATAGGATCATTCGTTACACTTCCTTGAATGCCGATAAAGTAGTCATTGCATATCACTGCACCTATCTGGTCGGCATTGGAATATGCATTATCTAGGTATGTGCTACAATAACATGTTGGTACTATGTGGTGCCTAGATAACCTGTCGGTAACAGGTAGATAGAATATGTGCCTGTACAGGATGATTTTTAATTGATTGGTAACCTTTCAGTGGTGTGAAAGTATAACTCGCGCGCGATCAGAATGGGATGCGACCTTTTGGAACTGAGACGTGCGCGGTCCGCCGGCCAGCCGTAGCGTCGGCAAAAGTTGCCAGCGGGTTTAAAAAGGCCACTTAGCAGAATCAACCAGCAATTCATACTACCCGAAACTATTTAAGGATTTGTCCATTCTTGGCTTCGCGTGAACACGATGCTCGAAAAGATACAAAATACTTATCAAAAAACATGTTTTGTTTTTAAACGCATATTTATTCAATAGTTTTGTATCAACTTGCGCCTACGATGTGTATTTAATAAACAATTTTTTTTTTTATTCTTCGACATACCTATTTACATTGCTCGTCCTTCAGAGTTGCCAGTTTCCAACAATTAATCGTACCTATATTTTGTAAATAATAGGTAATTTACAAATCGATTCAAATTGTTATTTTTGAAGTGGAACTTAGTCCTCCTTATTCTTAAAATAAAATTCTTTTATTGTTTTATTATATCTGTTATTTGTAATCACTGACATTCATTCAAACATGTTTTATCCATATAATTGGAACACAAAAGAATCGAAGATGGTCAATGAATTTCGATTTTTAATGTACCTACATAATATACTCGTATATCCGTTGTCCTAACACGAGTACAAAGCGATTCGTCTTCTAGTTTTGTCGAACAAATCAACGTGACGATCGCATACTCGCGTAATGATCCCTTTGTATCAGGAACACGCCTTACGGCTTCAGCACCTGTAAGGTTGTAAATGAATTAAGAGACACCCTGTATGGCACGTTGCATTTTTCCTATAGTCTAGCCATATCGCTGTTCGCTAATCTTATCTGATTTGAAGCTTGTAATTGCAAACTGCGTTAGTCAGTTAAGGGCAAGTTAAATGTGTCAATTATCGAATAAAACAGTAGGTAGATAACCATTAAGTTCTAGAAACAGATACAAATATTATTATTTATATTTAATTTGGTCTAAGTTACAACACAAACCTAATACTTTCTTTAATATGGATGGATAACAGTTTTTGAATTGTCTCGAGATACTGAATTTGGCTTAAAAGTTTTCTTCATAACTAAATTTAATTTGGTCGAAGTTACAACACAAACCTAATACTTTCTTTAATATGGATGGATAACAGTTTTTGAATTGTCTCGAGATACTGAATTTGGCTTAAAAGTTACAACACAAACCTAATACTTTCTTTAATATGGATGGATAGCAGTTTTTGAATTGTCTCGAGATACTGAATTTGGCTTAAAAGTTTTCTTCATAACTAAATTTAATTTGGTCGAAGTTACAACACAAACCTAATATTTTCATTAATATGGATGTTACATAACAGTTTTTGAATTGTCTCATCTGATTTCTTCATAACTTCTCAACAATATTTTTAACGTTAAGTAAGTAGTACCTACCTACGGAACCACATTTGAATACAAAAAGTTACAACACCCACCTCACGCTAATGATCGTCTATAAAAATAAATAAAACGCTTAAAAGTAGTTAAATACTTGTTTTACCTTGTAATTTGTTACGTCTGGCAGATCCCATGTTAAGAAACAAATAAAACATTTAAACTTTAGATTGACCATCTGAAAGGGGGGAATTAGATTGCCGCGGGGGGTCTCCGAAACCTCCAAAATCCTCTGACAAAGGCAACGTTGGACTTCGTAACAACGGGAATGACAAAAAAGTTTATCTTCTATAAATTTATCTGTTAGCAAAGAAAAACACGAGCAAATTTTTATTTCCAATTATAAAGTTTTCGTCGCAGTTTTTTAGCTGTCGCAGTTTAAAGCATACGTCACACTTGGGCGTCTTTGATTTTCACCTCGCACTCGTCTTTTATTCCGTCGAATAATCTAAATTACGCTAATCCCTTATCCTTTTACGCGAGTTTCTTTGAAATTCGGAAGCCGTATGGAGGGCCTTTTGAGAGGATGGCTACGCGTTGGCAATTCTAATAATTGGCTCCTTTATTTGTCGACCGGAAAGGAGACCCACGTCAATGTATCGCGCCTTTAAAAGGATTTGTAATGACAAAAATGAAGTGAGAATATTTATGTGCTACTATAATGGGACTGGATTTTGTACTCCAGACAGAGTGTCGCCGTCGGGACGCAAAAAATGAAGAGCCAGCAGGTTTATGATTAGTTCAGAACTTGTTTATTATATCTTAGGCTTAGAACGTTGGAGGTCTAACGTTGAATCAATGTTAGTAAGTATCTCTGACAAAAAAAAAGTTGTAAATGAGTAAGAACATTCTAATAAATAAATAAGGTCAGTGTTTTAGGCTCTATAATAGAATACCTATTGTTCCATATCAAGATGTTAGGTAGTTTGTACTAGATATACCAAAGCTGTTGTTCAAGGAGTTGTCGATAAGAAATACTGATTTTATCTTTAATATGAAGCACTCATTTTTACAATATATAAAGATTAAATAAACAATAATGATAACAATAATTTAATATCAATCTATTTGTATTGTTTGATATCATTTATCGCAATTATTGGTAATTGATTAAAGGTAGGTATTATACTTAGGTATATAGTTACTTTGATTACAGGACGGTATAATGCTACTTATTGTAAGGCTTTGTACAAATATGTATAATTCGCTACAGTCTAGCAAAATAAGCTTCGAATATTCAGCATTCTACTCTTATTGTCACAACCACAATTGAAATTAAATGGCCACATTACACGTAGGGTACAACAACAATAATATAATATTCGTACATAATCTCGAATTACATTTTATTCGGTTAAATGGAGTCCCTGATCGCGGCCATGTTCGATTGAGCTTATTCTCCGGAGGCGTTCATTCAAACAATTTGTTATTCCAGTAAATCGCACGCAAAAATGCGGTGTCGTCACGGTATCTGTTTGTGTTAGAACTTAGTTTTATGCAACGGCGCGGGACCATGAAATTGATTTCAATCCGCTGTATTGAAAAGGCGGAAGCTTCTACCTATCTGATCACCTTCATTCATAGATGGTGTTCATTCATAAAAATTTACAACTGCACGTACTACGAGATCGCAGGTAGACAATTTTATGAATGATTTTTTGAAATCCTTTCACTTGAGTTTTTTTGTCTAGTTTGCTAACTTTTCGTAGCAATTAAATCAACAACATCTATTAAAATATTTGCGCTAGTTCCTGTCCTTAAGAGCGTGTATTCCGTCCACTAGCCCCGCCAATCGTTTTTTATTAATTGTAGTAAATTTAAGACACGTAGATAAAAAACCGCTCTGTAGTGTACTGAAGAAATGTATCTATTATTTTTTGACAGCTATTTTTAATACATAACTCATGGCTAAATAGCCAAAACGGCAATTATTGCTAAAAGTGGCCACTTTTAGCAAAAATATCGACTTTGGCAATTATTTATGTTCTAAAGTACAAAACATAACTCTCAAAACATAATAAATACATTTCTTCAGTACACTACAGAGCTGTTTTTTATCTACGTGTCTTAAATTTACCACAAATAATAAAAAACGATTGGCGGCGCTAGTGGACGGAATACACGCTCTTAAATCCTCAAAAGATATTAAAATACAAGAATCTGACTTCAAGCGACGTTTACTTGGATAAACTTATAAAAAGAAAGTCATGCCAAATACCACGCAAATTCGACTTTATAAACTCCAATGAAGCATGTCTAATGGCTCCAATAAAACTTGGACCATTTGTTTTAAGAACACACAAGTATTCTCAACAACTGACAATCGTTGAGAATGAGTAACTCCTCATCTTTCATTCACCCAGAGAGACCGACACTCAAGACAGAGTATGAATGGATTTGAATGGACACCCATTTAGCATCGACGAGTGTTTTACGACGATCCTGCAAAAACTTAAGTCAGGTACAGATCCGGATGCGAACGCTGTGGAGGCGGGGTTCCCACGAGTAGACAGTTAACTCAGTACAATAGTTTATGAAGTGACAAGTCCAGCACTTGTTTGTTTCCCTTTCTTGATTGTTTCTCGCTTGTTACGAACAAAGCGCCATGTGTTTGGGATCGGCAAGAAACCAATTGTAGTTTGGGCAACAGATGTGGGTTTACGAGTTTTTGTTTAAAATTAGTCATTATCTTGTAGTTGTTTGTTGATGACACAACGCTTTCAAGGAAACACATGATATTGATATAGTTTTAATTGCTATGACATGTCTCTGTGAGGCTAAGCGTACGCTAAGATGCAGGTGACACAGCTCAGAACAGTACAAATTTTGCAGGGCAGGGCAGGCGAAGCAAACGTAGATGTCTGCGTCGCACGTGCCTGCGCCGCAGCTTACGCAGCTCTGTGTACTTTCATGAATTACAAACTCTGCTCTGCCCTGCGCTGCTTAGACCTGTGGCACCTGCGTCTCAGCATACGCTTAGCCTTATCACTACTAGCTAGGTACTTTAGAAACTGTAATTTATCAGAGACGTCGACGAATATACTGAACTATAGTAGGGCAGGGCGGCTTGTTAAGTCAGTGACTTTTTGAATTCCTAGCGCAATAACTTAAAATGCATCAGTGCTGCCGTCAACCGTAGGGTACCTACTGAGAAAAATATTTAGCAATTACGTCCATTACGTAAATTCACCATTAACTGTTATCTGGCTCGCATATATGCCAATGGAGCAAGCGGTATGGACTCATGGTCAACCCAGCAAAGACGCAGCTTATCGTCGTGGGCAGGTCCAGGATAGTTTCGAGGATCGATTGGACATCTCTTCCCCAAGTTTTCTTCGATGACACAGTTATTCCCTTCTCAGAAAAAGTAAAAAACTTGGGGATATCATTGACAAAAACTTTTCTTGGACTGCCCAACTGCAGGAAGTTAGCCGGAAGCTATTTGCATCTGCTGCGTCGTTGAAGAGACTGCAAAATTTACTTGCGATTACTACCAAAATTGCGCTTGCACAATCACTTCTTCTTCCCATCCTTGATTATGCTGATGCCAGCTATCTTGACCTAACTCAGGAACGACTAGATAAATTTGAGCGACTTCAAAATTTCTGTAGGTATCAGGTTCATATTCGGTTTACGCAAATATGACCATGTTTCCGAATTTCGTCTGAAGCTCAAGTGGTTGCCAATTCGCCTTCGCCGGAATGCTCATATTCTTTCCCTATTATACAATGTTCTTTTTTCCCCTTTCACCACACACTTTTATGATAATGAGCCATTTTCTCTTGCATGCTCTCCGCAAGTCATTTACCTGAAACAAACATTTATCATTAGACTATTAGGTCTAGCACTAGCATTTAAATATAAACATTTGATTGGCAAATTATGGTAAACATAAGCGGCCATATTGCGTTCCCAACACGAAATAGGTTGTAATTAACTATTCAGATTCAGTCTAGATTGGTGATGTTTTGAATGGTTCACCCTTGTTTGGTATAACAACATTTTGTCGAAAATCGCTCCGGCTAATTTCAGTTACAATAAAGTCATTTCGTAGAATTATTCATTTGACCGAACAATTAATCGGTAGATTTTTATTTAGCATATTTATTTCTTTGAAATAATGTCATTTGATCGAATGCACTAATTTTATCTAAACTAATGTTTCTCTAGACTAATAATGATTTAGTCGAAAGATCGTATCGAATATTACGACTCTCAATTACGACTAGATTATATAGACAAAAGAGATTATTTTTAGTAGGCTAGCGAGAACCGAACTAGTTAGGCGGGGTTTATTGTTAAAAGAAAAATGGTTAGGTTAGGTTAGAACTGTGACCTCCTACGCACGAGCCGAGCGAGCGAAGCGAGCGGTGCCGCGGCAGCGGCCGGCGAGTGGAAGAAATTAAATAATTCGTAATAAAATACATGTTATACCACCTGAAAATTACATCAAATGAACATTATACCTTTTGATCAATAGCGCAAATGTAGTTATCTCAAATAAATATTCGATGAAATGAAAATTATGTTAATCGACATTATACAAATTGATTATTTTCTTAAACGTTGTTCGAATTAGTAACATTACATCAAAAGTGGTTAGGTATACCAAACAAGGGTGAACCGTTTTGAATATGAATTGTTGCACATACTGGTATTATTTTTTAAAATACAACTTTTAACAGACAACTGAACAGAATTCGTACAAAAGAAATATCGGACTAATATAGAGGCGCGACCCATTCCTGTACAACTGAAAGAATTGATTCATTTTCCAATCTTTGCCTACCGCCTATTGTAGTTCAGTGGTCCATTGCTATTCTGTAATTGATGTACAGGCTCATGGTGTCATTATTTAAGTAGATAGGTACTCGTAGTTAAAGACCAATAAACAAATCCAGTTATCCAGCAAAGGCTAGCAGGGGAGGCACGGTACGGTGTTCTATGTTCGAGAGAGAATCAGTCAGAAGACAATCAATTTTGGAGTCCAGTACTCGAGCTAAATCTATACATGTATACATCTATCTATACATATAAATAAAATTGGAGCGTCTGTTTGTAATATTGAAATAACCGTTTTTTACTACATGTAAACGAATAAATATACGGTACCTACATACACCAAAATAACATTTTTTACAATTTTTGTCTGTCTGTCTGTTTGTTCCGGCTAATCTCTGAAATGGCTGGACCGATTTTGACGGGACTTTTATTGGCAGGTAGCTGATGTATTAAGGAGTAACTTGGGCTACGTTTATTTATAGACAAAAAAAACTAAAAAGTTAAAAAATCGACTGTTAGGCGGAACGAAGTTCGCCGGGGTCAGCTAGTCATTAGGATATTAAATAATTAATCCCAAAAAATACTTCAGTTAAAGGCCGAAAATGGAATTTATTTCGGGGTTTGCCCAAAAGCCGTGGTCAAACCTAGGATAAACTATTATTACTATTATTATTTTGGGACAAGCCCGCAACACATTCCCAACCACTGCAACTCCTGAAAGCCAGAATCAACAGTGGCGACCACCAGAAAACGCCGAGCTAATGAAGCCCGATGAGTCCCGGAGAAACGACTGTCTAGGATAAACTAGTCATACCGGGAAGACTATAACATAACTATAATTATGCCGAATGGGCAAACTGACCAATTGAAAATTACCATAGATAATGTAAGAGGTGCTTTCCGCAGTCCTAGAACGCAAAGGGCATTAGGAGGGACACGAATGCGTTTTATTCAATAGAGGACACTCCCTGCTGCTCCGAGCGGAAGAAGTCGCATACTTAAAAAAAAGTGCCAACAATTCATAAGTGAAGCAAAATATTAGAAGGAAGTTAACATAAGCATATGGATATGGACTATGAAAGACCCTATCTATTGTATGTTTTGAAAACAGATCATCGCAAATAATTGAGATTTTCTCGCTTTTTTCTTTCGTGTCTTTAACTTTTCTACTATGTAGATACGTAGTGTACCAAAACATTTTAATGTTGCTATTTTACTCAGCACAAGAATTCCTCTTAGCAGCATTTACTGTATTATCTCTCTGCAAATAGGGAGAAACGATATTTTAAAATTGTTACCTGCATATACTTAGCTATATGTTACAGAAATTAAATCTGCTATGTTTGCATCCACCTACTTATTTACAGGTATTTTACAGTCAATCTTACTGAGTTTTTTTTTTGTTAAAAACGTTTTATTTATTTAATTTGCTATTACTTAAGCTTCCTTCACACGACTAGTTGATATAATTCGTTTCGTGGAACATCGTCCGGAAGTGTCCGGCGGTGTCCGGAGAGTGTGCGGTGGTCTGTTTACACTGATCCTGCGCACAATGCTGATCAGTGAATGAGTTCCTCGACCACCCATAGAGTGGTCGTCGAGTAGCCAATTTCAGTGGGGTATGGCTGCGAAGAAGTACTGCTCGTATGTTTAATACTTTATCTATAGGATAAAAAAAATACTAGCAGTAATATTGACTGCATAGCATTTAATAATGACTGAGACATTTTACTATTTTTTTTCTGTTCATCGTAGATTATTATCTATATTACTAATGAAAAGGTCTAATTTAGACCAAGGATAAAATACACATACATTACCTACCTATATTTTATATTTATTGAACTGTCTGTTTTTTTTTCTTTTAATGAAACTGTTAATGTGAATGTGAATCTGTTCGGTCTGCAATAAAAATGAATAAATAAATAAGTAAAATACATACAAACAAAATTGTCCCAGTCAAACAGTTTTCGTACATTTCAATTTGTTCGGTCATTCAATGGAATATTTGCCTGACAAGTTGCTTGTTATTTTTATGAAAATTTGGCACAAAATATTTCGTTCGTAAAACATCATTTGCTTATAATTGACCGTTCGATAGCGGGAACTGTTTCTGTAAGTTACGTATGCTCGGACTCAATGACGGCGGATCCGTGCCAAAATTTCTCCGACCTTATTTTACAACATTGTTCCAGATTTTGACGGTCAAATTATATTTAATGTGCCCATTTGATGTGTACGCTTCACTGATAAAATGTTGGACGATTACAAAGTTTGCAGAGGCGTGTGGCGATAAAGCATTAAATATTGATTTGAAATATGCACTATATATTAGCAATTTCATATTAGCTGATCGTCATCTAAAGCAAGTAATGTCTCTTTAAAATACGAAAGTTGAGGACTTTCTCACTGCCATACCTGCGCAAAGTCGTGTCCATTGATCACGGCACCTTTAATTCCTGCCCACATTTGTGTATTGTAGACAGGCGTTATTCTGTAAACTCCTCATTATGGACCATACTTTGTATAAAAATATGTGCTCCACTATAAAGGTAAACATTGATTTTTTCTAACGCCAGAGAGAATACATGTTTGGGTCGGCTCTGACAGACGGACAAAGGGACAATGAGGGATGATCTTGAATGGCGACCGCACACTCGCTGCGTACGCGCATACCTACGACGCGATGTAGTAACACTTACTTTATAAATTATAGCAATGACTTGGCTTATAGAAACTTGAAAGCTCTTGGGACGTCGAGCAAATAAAATATGACAGTACTTACCTACAATGATTTTTCATGTTTACTTAAATGGCAAAAAAAAATCAAAGCGTCCTCTCATGGAAATTGAGCGGATCAATTGCCGTTATGGGTTTCTCATGTTGTTTTCACACCATGGTGATGTTTGAACGATTCTAGTTTTGAAACAATTTTTCCACTCTTTCCTTACTTCCACTAATTATTTTATTATGATAATAAATTATCTAATGAAAGAAGAGGATTTTTTTTGCAATTGATATGCACGCGTTTGACCACTATCTCACCTGATGGTAAGCGATGATGCGGTCTAAGATGGAACACGCTTGCCTAAAAGTAAGGGTTTGGTTTGCCATATTTTTGGCATCGTTTAAATCCAGGATGCAAATGGACAGCAAAAGAGGTGACACGTAATAGCCTGAGAAGTGGCAAACCTGGGTTAGCAATCGGGATTTCCAGATTTGTCTCTCCCGTACGTGCTCAGGTGGCAGATGTTCTGTCTAAGTGATGAAGTGAGGAGGGGAGGGGTGTTTGTTTTTTCACAGCATGCATCTCTAGTCTAACTTCCAACGAGGTCATTTATTTAAAAGCATTTACAACTGTTTAATTAAACCAGTGGTTATCCTCGTGTAAAGAAAACTCATAGCTTAATGACAGTTTGTTGTTTCAGTAGCAGGTTGAAATTGCATTCCAAACTATCTACCATTGATAAAGTACTTAGGGCTGATTTTTCGAACGCCAGATAACTTTTATTCGTGGAATAAATTTAACGTTTGACAGTTTTTGTATGGAAGAACTGTCAAAAATTCAAAATTATCGCTCCGATAAAGTTATCTGGCGTTGGAAAAATCAGCCCTTAGTCGCATAAACCATTACAGCAACGTCAATAGCGCCCAACGGTGTTTGCAAAAATTGTAATTAAACTAAGAATTTATTTAAAATTCCTTTGACAGTTCAAATAATATTTTTCCATTAATCCGTGTATCCTCGCGGCAACGGTCACAGGAGATCACACCTACTCCTGCGCAATGACTTCCCCGCCCTCAGAAGGCACGGTCGCCTTCTATTGAATGAAGAACCGTGAGCTTTAGTTGTTATTGTGAATTGTAGGCAATTTATGCGTCCCTTTGATATCTTGTGGTTTTATGTGGACGATTGAAAAAATAGGACTCGTGTGCCGGCCGGAGTATCATCAAAAGGTTTCTGGGACACGTGCATACATACAGTCATAAAACCTCATTCTATGTAAATATCTATACTTACTTTAAAATATCTGTCATTGAAAAAATAATTTTTAAGCCAAAAATATTAGCACTAATCTATTTAATTTCGACTTTGTAAATGCAGGCAACAGGCTGAAAGTCTATACTAATAATCTATTTTGAGTTTGATATTTATTCTGTACGATATTTTTAACGAAAAGTGGAATAAGTAGGTAACATCATAATCATAACAATATACCAGAACATCAAGAAATAAAACTCTTACAATATTGTTAATTTCAAGATTGCTTTTTCTTACATCCTAATTTTATGCGCTTTAAGAAAAGCACTATACTAAAAGCATTTGAGCATTTTCCTTCGTTATGGTGCTTCCGAATTCAGTAGATTTATGTGCCGCCATAGTGTGTGAGCGAGACGGAAACCTCTATATAGGCACTTACTCTCTAACAAGAACAAAAGATTGTCGTCTCTATTAGCTACCTAACGAATCGCGTAGCGAACTAGCGACGCGTAGTACATGCAAAGACACAAAGATAAAAAAAGAAATCTTAAATAATGTTGGGTTTAGAAAATTCGTCTGTTAGTTATAGAGAGTGGAAATAGAGAAATAAATCAGTTTTCTTTTGATGTAACACTGGGTACGTTGGCGACATCTATATCTATATCTATACATATAATAAAATCGTAGAGTTGCCGTGTCTGTACATTGAATATTTTCGCATAAAAAATACATAGAAATGTCAGAAAAATGACATAGAACACAAAAAAGCAGTTTTTGAAATTCTTTTCTGTTTGTCTGTTTGTCTGTGCGTCTGTATGTCTGTGCGTTTGGAGGAGCATCACGCATAAACCACTGATTGGATTCAAAATTTAGGTACTTCGAAATATTAAGTGATAATCGGAGCAACATTTAGTGTTTATTTCATCAAAATCGACCCACAAAATCAAAAGATATCGAATTTTAAAGTTTACGAAGAAACTTCATCGAGCGCTAAAATAGGTTGTTTTCATTGAGACTTCAGATACTTGCAATGCCATCTATTGAGAATTTTTTTAATAAGAAATGTGTGAAAAGACCCCGAAACAATGTATTTTTGAGTTATTTTTTAATTAAACACATAATGTTTATAATTATATGTTATTAAATTATCATTATTTATCGTAACGTGTAAGCTTCTAAGTTTGAACTTATGAGTAGTTATGAGCATAAAGACAGTTCAGTTACGTTGTAGATCGATAGATGGCGTTGTACTTATGACGCGTTTTTCTGAATCGCGGTGTTAAGATTCTCCGCAGTAGCATAAGGTCAGCCCCATGTTTTATGTTGTTTAACTTGAAGACGTATAATGTTGAAACTTGAAATTATTAGCTATGGAAGTATGGATTTGATTGAATTACTAGATTGTTTTTCGATTTACTGGGAGGAGAGGAGAGTCTCCTCCGGAGTCCGGAGTTACCAGCAGTGCTATTCTGTAACAACATTTTCGTGTTTCGATAACGGAATCCGAGGTGAGTTTCAAATTCGTATAAATATAAGACCTTATGTTGTGTGAAATAAAGTTCACTTTGTAAGCTTAGTCACTCAGGTGAAGTCGATATCGAAATGTTTATTTACAGAATAGACTAGCTGTATCCATAAGTAAACTGTTTTACTAACAGAAGAGATGAATATTTGGTATTATGTTTCAATGTGGCTAAACTATATCAGCCGAACACGTCGATCTTCAAGGTTAAGCAACGCTTGCCGAGGTCGGTCTGTGAATGGGTGACCATTATAACAACCTAGCCTTTTCCTTACTATATTGGCTCGGCTTCCAGACAAACCGGATTCAGCTGAATACCGGTATTTTACGTGGCGCGGCTGCCTACCAGACCTCCACAACTCATTCAATGCAAGATTTCAGTCAGATTTTACTGGCTTTTGACTATCCGTAACGACTGCCAAAGATCTACAAATGACAGCCGGGACCAAAGGCTTAACGTGCTTTCTGAGGCACGAAGGAAACTCGGTATGTCAAGATGGTCACCCACCCACAGACCAACCTTCGCAAGCGTTGCTTAACCTTGAAGATCGATGCGTTCGTCTGTTATAGTTTAGCCTTGAAGATCGGCCCGTGCGGCTTTAGCCACGAGCTCCTCTATAGTAAATCGATTCTATGAACCCAGTAAAACTTTTTTGATATTATAAAATCTTAAAACAAACTATATTTATCAGTGGTCTACGATCAGCAATATTGTCAGTAAAAATCGGAGAAAATGTGTTTCTTTTTGGACTGTTCTGGACGAAATTAAGAATCCACTTGATTCAGCACCTCTACCACCAGCAATCTATACTAATATTATAAAGCAGAAGAGTTTGTTTGTTTGGTTGAACGCGTTAATCTCAGGAACTACTGGTCCGATTTGAAAAATCTTTCAGTGTTAGATAGCCCATTTATTGAAGAAGGTTATAGGCGTATATATATATATATATATATATATATATATACATATATATAATCACGCTGAGACAAATAGGAGCGGAGCAGTAATGGAAAATGTGACGCAGACGAAGTTGCGCGGGTCAGCTAGTAATTAAATAATTGAGGACGGGATGTTATCTAGTGTGATTGGCATGAACAACAGGCAATATGGGTAAAATGAGGGCAAGCTTTTTGTGTTGCTGAATTATTTAGATTACCTACATTTCACGTCATTTAGTGATATGATTCGAATAGGTCAGGTTTTTTAATGAAACCTGAATATTTAGTTGAAACAAGTACCGAGTACATAAACTTATTTAGGTACCTAGAAATAGATGAGAATTTTTAACCGACTTCCCAAAAAGGAGGAGGTTATCAATTCTGTTGTATGTGTTTTTTTTCAAAATACGAAGAAACTAACAAAAACCGAAATTAAAGTTAATTTTTTACTTTGTAGTGTTTTTTTTTTGGAAGTCGGTTGTATTTTTTGTAATTAAATACTGACACGAAAAATTATGGCCATCTTGAATTCTTGACAGGCAAGGGCAAGTCTGAAGCAGTGTGAAATACGATTTGTGGACTGATAAATCGATTCCAGTCTATATCTTTATGCTACACTTTCCTTTAAATGACTTCACGGTTGACGACACGGTTGGCGCAGTGGTTGAGCGATTGACTGCTGCGCAGCATGTCGCGGGTTCGATTCCCGCACGGAACAAATATTTGTACGACCTACAAGTATTTGTTCCGAGTCTGGGTGTTTTTCTATCTATAATATGTATGTATTTACAAAAAAAAAAAATGTATTTAAGTAGTATATCACCCATCTAGTCACCATAACACAAGCATTAGGTTGCTTAGCTTGGGACTATACGGCGTTGTGTGAAATGTCCAAGGATATTATTATTATTATTATTATTATTATTATTACTTCTATAGGACTATCACGTGCTTGAAAATTGGACTTGTTTTGTCTTCAATAAATAAAATTATTCAATAAAATTATCCTCTTTTATTACATATCCTATATTAGGCGATCTTATGAAGCTCTGAAAATCCGTCTCGAGTAAATTGAAATTGGAGGGAGACGGCAAATATCAACGGTATAGGATTTAACCGTTCGTGTAAAAGGGTCAGAGATACTGGGAGTGAGAGCTCAATAACGAGCGGGCCAAGGGTTGGCTGTTTCTCTTACAGTCTGATACTCGGAGCCAGGCAATATGTGGAGATTTATGTACCTCCCCATGTACCGAGCGTGCTTACGAGGAAGTCTCATGACGCAACTTATTTCCATGGTTGCTAACATTACGCTCGCACCTAGTTATTGGGTCGTTTATTAAAAAAGTCTTGTGATACACTGACAGCTGATTTTCTTTTCACCTAAGGGGAAACTAGATGTTGTATGGAACAGTTTTCCAAAACATACAGCTTATTTCAAAATATATGCTATCCTTTTAGCTAGAAATTGTTTTGTGGAATCGATCCTGTAACACAAATGGTATAGAAAACGCCTTTGAACAATTTCCAGGTGTTTGCTATAAATGTCGTAGTGAGGATTCCAAAAAGTATGCTCATCTTCTATGCTCATTCAAAAAAGTTATGCTTATCCTACTCAGCGTGTACAACTGAGCATTATTTCATTTTCATTCAAGTATCATTTTATTTCGGAACCAGTCCACATGCATAGGGACATTAACAAAAAAATCATAATAAACACAATGAAAGAATAAAATAATAATAATATTGTTTATTAATATATTTTATTATTCATCAAACCGCTAACCACTAAATAACTAAATATAGATATCTACCCTTAGTAATGATAATTATCTTTTACCTAATTCACTGATAAAGACCCTCTAAGGAACTTCTTCTTCAAATCATCTCGACGGCGACGAGTTTGAATTGAATCAAATTATACTGTCTGGACCTAGTATTTGGCCATATTTATAGCCTCGTTGAAGGCGTTGTTTAAGTCATCTAAGTTGCAGGTGTTAACATTTGGAACACTTCAGCAAATGGGACATAGTATGAACCGCACCCGCTCGCACGGAACTGACAGCACAAAAAAGTACAACCGACTTCCAAAAAAAAAAAACACCACATGTAAAAAATAACTTTCATTTCGGAAGTCGGTGTTTTAGTTAGTTTCTTCGTATTTTGACACCGACTTCCGAAATTAAAGTTATTTTTTACTTTGTAGTGTTTTCTTTTTTGGAAGTCGGTTGTATTTTTTTGTAAAAAGTTTTTATTTTTCACTTTTAGTGGTACCGCACATCTAACAACACCACTGCAAAATCGCAGAATAGCAAAATATTTCAATTTCGATTACTTGGATAACATAAAACCATCATCCAAGTAAACGAATTCCATCAGCTATTTCGATTTAAAATCCAAAATTCTTAACCGATTTTGATAAAATTAAAATGAGACCAATCTGCAAGTATATCCTTTCAGATAAAACTTTTTAAGCCTAACCTAAGATTTTTATCGGTTCATAATTTACGGAGTTATGAGGTAACAAACATAAAAAAAACATACAACCGAATTGAGAACCTCCTCCTTTTTGGGAAGTCGGTTAAAAATAGAGCCAAAAGCAAGAAGAACTGAATAATATTGCTAAAAGCAAGACGTTATTATATAAATAGCACAATCCCAATTGACATTGTAAATAGAGAGGTGCGTGTGACCAGTTCAATCAGTCCAATAAATGAAGCAGTAACAGTTGTTTGACCTAATGTTATTTGAACTTGGAGGCGTCACAGTGAGACAGAAGGGCGCCGTCACTCTAATCATTATAGATGGTGTTCGATATTGCACTGCTATAAATTATCTAATGGTTCTACCATTGCTCATTGTCGATTGCAACACGATTTGGCCTGATCTTGTTCGTGTTTGATCAGAGCTTAAACTGTGTTAACAGTACGACTACGTTCTTTGTTTATCGTTTTTCTGTAAAAGCTACATTTGAAATTTAAACTGCTGGAACACTCATCATCGTGTGGTTAGATGAAAACGAATGAAATGAAATGATGACTGTTCACGGATGACAGACATCTAGTATTCTTTTGTTTTCACCAACCCTGAAACATACGCTGAAAAGAATTGAAAGAAAAGTACTGTGCTGTGAGCGAAATGTTTTGCACAAAAATTGATTATAATCACCGATATATAAATAATAAAGAATCGCCGAAATGTATGTATGCGCATAACTTCGCATCGACTGACCCAAATTGGATGATTCTTGTAAACGTACAGTCGTGTTCGTAATTGTCAGGATCAATTTCGGAAAAACAAAACATCTGGGCGAAGCCCTAGTCATAAGTAAAATGGGTTATTATTCGTTAAAGAGATAAGTATGGGTATACATGTCACCGGAAAATAGCAAACGGCGTAAGACTGTAAAATATCTCATGAAATTGTTAAATATTTTTTCTTAATTATTCATGGACATATTGGAAACGATTTTTTCATTATAGAGAAATTATAATCTAATAAAGATTTATTTCAATCTTACGGAGTTTTAAATTTCAAGTGACATGTACATTTTTATTGAGGTAAAAACAACGCTGAAAAAAAATATACAGAATCAAGATCCTCAATACAGACGGCCTCGGTCGTAACGTTTGACTTATGCAAGAACATTACTAGCAAATTGACATAAATGTCGATCGATGTGTATTCTTATGACATGTAGCTGAAACTGATAGTAAGAGCTTTGACCGGCTAGAATACGATTAGCATCTCGGACATAGTATGAACGCAATAAGACCATGACAGAGTTTCGAAACGCGTTAAATATAAATAACAGGTGATTCCGACGTTGGGAACGAAACTCCCGAAATATTACTGCGGTTATTTTCGGATCCCGAGCTGTATTTAGATAGGTATGTAATCTTTATACGAATCCGTATCTCTATATGCAGTTTTTTTAATCATTTTTTGTTTAGCTTTATCCAGCTGTTGTTGAATTCAGTGGGCGAAGTGAAGGAAATTCTGAAAAATTGAGGAAACTTCAAAACAAAGTTGAAAGATGACCTCAAAATTAAGTAAACGAAATGAATTTTATTATAATCGTTGAGGAAAGGTGGAAGTGGAAAGTAGAAATGTTTTCACAGCTCGCCTCTGTTGCTCAAATATTTTATTTATTAAACAAAATTTATAGAATGTATTCGTTTATCATTATTAACAAGTGTTAAACAATAATAAACGAGCGTGACTCCCTCTCCTAGAGCAGGCCCTCCCACTTAATCTCGGAGTATCGCTAACAAATTTAATATTTACTCGTGTGACTTATCCTTATAAATCGGCAACAATATTAAAACCGCCAGTACATTTGATTGTTGTGTTGCTGCCACCCCTTACTTTTCATGTTTGGTGCAAGTTACAGACGGCCATAAACACAAGCTCACCGGATCAATTTAGCGATGCTCACGTGTTCGCTAAATTGGAGGTCTGCAGTATTTGCAGTAGTCTGCTGTGGTGCACGATGACCTTAGCTACTGGAAGTAAATGAAATTCTACTATAAAATATTATCCATTGTTATAATATTGTTATATTATTATTATTTCTATCTAGCCCGAACTGTCCCACTCCATTCTTTCCACCGTTCATGGTTCTGAGCCTCTTCTTGCCAATTTCCGAGGAAGACATCCAATCCAAGTCGTCTCGTCATCTCCTTCGTAGTCTGCTGCGGCCGATTCAGCGATTAAAGGGCACCAATTTTGTGTTAATAAATTGCCAACTGCAAGTCAGACTCGCGCACGAAGGGTTCCGTTCCGTACCATTATCGGTAAACACGGCAAAAAAAAAAGTTTGTTGTATGGAAGCCCCCTTAATGTTTTCTTGCTGTTTTTAGCATTTGTTTTTTTTCTTGTTAATATTACCGCCTAATTGTGATATTTTTATTTGTGTGTATTGTGTTGTATTTTTATGTAATTAGTGTATATGGACTTCAAAGTCTGAAAATAAATGATTAATTAATAATAATAAATAATTTATTGTTATAGCGGCAACAGAAATACAACTTCTGTGAAAATGTAAGTGTCTTTCTGTCACGGTTCATGAGATACAGCCTGGTGACTGACGGACGGACGGAAGGACAGCGGAGGCTTAGTAATAAGGTTCCGTCTGTTACCCTTTAGGTACGGAACTCTAAAAATATACCTAAGCTTAATTGTAATTGAGATAGGCTATGGAAACCTGCTACAAGGACGGCAGAGAGTTTCATTCAATTATGCTTCCTTATGTAGAGTGGAGAGTATCAGATAGTTGATCCAAATATATTAACTGGCTAATTATATTATCACATACAAGTTTGTTAGAAAGTGGAAACATTTTTTGGAGAATGTCCAGCACATATTTATGTTTGTTACAATTTTGTGTAAAATCTATTAAGAAAGATATTGGTTTGTCAAAGTTGGCTCTAGCAACGAATAAATACATTGGTTTTAAACTCGCCTTCGCTTATGACTTGGCCAGCACCGTGAGTGAGCTTTAGCACCCTCGTAGTATGCGAGCCCATGCGCGGATTTACAACTAATCCGCGCCCGGCCATGTCTATCGCTCTCCGATGCTCGCACTGAACTATGTGTTAACTTTATTAAAACCTAGCCGTTTATTTACGCCCCAAGAGGATTTACTTACGAGATGTTATTCAAATAATTGAGTTGATTTCCGGTGGTTGGTGGGAAATATGAGATACTATATTGTAGGTTACACAAAAAAATAGTTGCACGACTCAAAGGTCCGGCAATTGAAATATTATGATAAAACCTTTGATTATCATAGTTATTAATTTGATATAAAGTAGGTGCAATACGTCCTGGGTTTCTCGGTTCACATACATAATATACATGATTTTCTGATAATATAAACTTACTGAATGGTGTTTACACCGGTTGTGAAATATTTGCAGGAACCCACAAGACATGAAGCACATATCCCGGTTGTCAGCAATTATCACATACCTCAAATCCCATTCAATTAAGAACCATGATACGGGCTATTAAAGCTTAATTTACATCAAAAGGCAGTTGGTGAGGTGAATACAGGACGAAGATTTAATCAAGTCAGCTCGTAATCAAACTGACATTATGAGGTGTGGGATGTCGCCGCCGATGTTATGGCGCTTTCTGAACACAATCGTTAAGCGGTTGATGTAGGTACTTACTGAACAAGATTGGTTAGAGACATTTTTCTCGAGTTTTTTCTTTATCTGTAGTAAACTATGTGTTGTTACAGTAAAAGCTGAAAAAAACATGCATTGTAAAGGGCCCCCATACAAGAATATTATTTTATTTCATTTTTAGGGTTCCGGACCTGTAAAGGAAAAAAGCGGAACCCTTTTTTTTTTTTTTTTTTTTTTTTTTTTTTTTTTTTTTTTTTTTTTTTAGGGATGGGAAATCATCCAATGACTCCTCCCGCTCTGGGTGTAGCGGGAGGGAGTGTCAGACTTCTACTGACTAAAACCCATCCATGTTCCTTCATTGCCCTTTGTATTCCGGAGCCACGGTGTCTCTTGCGAATAATCCCGCGACTCCGGCAGGCGTCGGCCTTTTCGGGCCCCTCTATGTTGCTGACTCTCTTTGAGGCGCGCGTGGAACACTAACGCGCCGTCGACACGGCCTGTCGTCACTAGACGGACGGACGGCGAGCCACCCATAGCTCGCCGTCCACAGGCCCGCGCCTACGGTGGCCGGAGGTCACCAGGTGGCCCCCGACGCCCGCGGCGTCCACCACGGCGGCCGGGACGAGAGGGTCTCCTCTCCCGCTCCGCCACCTCCTTCGCTAGCATGACTGCTTCGCAGAAGGAGGCAACGGCGTCCCATTCCGTCTCGCTCCGGACCATGGCTTGGACCAGGGCCGGACGCGAGAGGTCGCCGCCGATCGCCGTTTCGAGGACACGGCGGTGCGCCGCCCAAGCGGGGCACACCTGCACAGTGTGCTCTACCGTGTCCTCTGGTCGATCCTCGCAGTGGTGACACCCGGGCGTTTCCTCCCGCCTGATTCGGTGCAGGAACCTCCCGAAACAACCATGTCCGGTGAGGACCTGCGTCAGGCGGTAGGTGAGGACGCCGTGGCGCCTCTCAAGCCACTCCTCAAAGAGGGGACTTACCGCCGCTATCGTGGCGTGCCCTAAAAGCGGAACCCTTATAGGCAAGTTTTGTTGTCAATCCGTGCCGTCCGTTTGTCTGTCAAGACACCCTACCCTTTATCACAAAACGCGTGGAGGTATCGAGTTGAAATTAAAATCATACCCTCAGGTCATGCTCGGTGTAATATAAACTACTTCATACAAAATGGATGTTACGTTTCTACTTTCCTTCCACATTTTTCTGTCGTAAGGCAAACCAAAGAAACCCTATAACTTGGCCTCTGCTGTCCGTCCATCCATCCGTCCATCAGTGTGTCAGTCAGCGTTCTGTTGTTACTGCTTCATACAAAATATATGTAACGTTTCAAATCCGCGCCCCGTTCGGGCCACGCACACGGCACGCCCCCGGTTTAATACTATAAAACAGCCCTAAATTACAGGCTTATTATTTGCAATTATACCTAATACCTGGAATCAATCAGGCGAACCGTCACAGAAAAGCTTTGCCTGCCGCGCCACCTTTTTTTTTTGTGACAATCCCGCCGCACATTCCCAACCACTGCAACTCCTGAAAGCCAGAATCAACAGTGGCGACCACCAGAAAAACGCCGAGTTAATGAAACCCGACGAGTCCCGGAGAAACGATTCAACTGTCTTGGATCCCGCAACGAAATTAATCAGAAGAGTACAGCGGAGGAGTAGAAAAATTAATATAATTTCCACTTACACTCACACTTAGCCAATAGGCACCAAGGGACATATACAACTGGCTTAAGCCCAGTTGCCAAGCACCACGGATTATACTTAAAATTTAAACTAATGGGTCCTAAATTGTGAGCTACTTTTGATTCCAGTAACAGGTATGGCAAAATCGCCTGAACGCACGGAAGTTTGTTCTGGTTTCTACAAGGTCCGTATAGTAAACTACTCCAGATGTAACCTGAATACTATCTAAGATAATATTACGATTGTTCGTATTCAAGGTCAGCTGTAGAGCATTGACATAAAGGTGAGGCCACAAGCCTAAAGAAAAATAATTTACTCTTAAAGTTGCCATGACTAAACTGGTGGAGGTGTCGGCCCTTGATGGAATTTTCCCACCTATATTGCCATTCGCATAAAAGTTCCTCCCAGACGTGAGTCTGGGGTTTTAGTAATCTAGAGATCGTAGCACGGTCGCGTTGCGGTAAAAACTCTGGGTTCGTGATCTTTCTAGCGTAGTAGTACATTGCAGCACGCCGCTGCACCTCAAGATCGACTGGGAGAACACCCGTCAGCACCGGTAAGGCTTCAATACTAACCGTCCTATATGCCTTGCATAAGAATATTAAAGCCAAAAGCTGGTTTAGAAGTAATTTACGTCGTACCGCCCCTATGGTGGCCCTATCGGCCCAGACAGGTGCCCCGTAGCACATACAACCCAAGTAAGTAGCCCCATATATGGTTTTTAAGGTTTAAAATTATAGGTAGATCCCAAGTAGCCTTTGATATTCTCGTCAAGGCGTAGAAGTTCTTTTTTGCTTTTTCTCCTACTGTTTTTATATGATCAATAAATGAAAAGTTTCTTTCTAGTAGCATACCGAGGTAGCACACGGATTCTTTCCTTTTAACGGGTACGTTATTAAATTTAATACTAGGCCAGGATGGCCATTAAGGCCTGCTGCGCCAACTGTATCAAAAAGACAATTTTAGACTAGATAAGTAATTATTATATTAGTTTTTCTTTGTTGTTTTTGGTTGACTCGCGTTTGTCCACAATTTCCCCTGATGAAAAGCAATGATGTGGTTCATGAAGGAGCTCATTTGCCTAGAAGCTACTTACACATCGTGAACTTATAAATAAATTCTTAGTTTGTAGCTATTACGAATTACAGATTTCTTGAGTAAGAAGGTTAGAAACAATTTCTGGATAAAAATAAAGCTGCATCTGTTGCAGTGGGAGGGCTATTTGTTTCAGTGACTGGTAATAAAGTAAACATGAAAGTGAATGCAAAAATAATATTGTGCAAGTGTTAAATTATTGCATGCATTAGTCAAGAACTGCGGAAAATTTTAATCTTATTTTTGTTTCTTCCTCCCGGGTGTTGTGATATGACATCCAACGCATTTTTTTAACAGTATAACAAGTTGCTTATATATAATTTAGAGTCCAGCACATATTTATTTATTATACAGGGAAATTGAAAAAATACCCGAAACCTCTTAGGCAGTGAAAGTACACATGATTATAAGCAACTTTTGTTTTGGTAAAACTCCGAAATCTCGAAAAAAATATCAGCTGTTTCATACAAAATTTCGGGTATTTTTTCAATTTCCCTGTATACATATTACGTACCTACTCATTTGATGATCTACTTAGTTGTAATAGCAACCCAAACATAGCTACGGAGGATCAATAGACATTATTTACTTGTCCAAATCAAAGAGATTTTACCAAAATCCCATGTTAAGCAGCAATGTGGAAGCTTTCGGTATTGTTACAAATACAATTATTCCAGTCAAACGTGTAATTGACCCAAACAGTGCCCCTGCTAACCAACAGATGTGTCCAGAAACAATCTAATTATAAAATCAAACACTAGGTGTCTGTCTGTATGCCGTCAACAATGACTGTCTAATTAAGCGAGTAAAGGGTGACACCGCAGAGCTGGTGTGATGGATCCGTTTAATAAACGCTCCGGTTTGCGGCTTAGCCACGCCTTGTGCTCTCTTCATTTAAATATTATTAATGTAGGACGATCTAGGTAGGTACACTTGGAACGTATTGCTTAGTTTCCTGAAATTTAGCCTGTTAATATCCATGAGTTTATTAACTTATTTTATTTTTCCACAAGTTAGATAGTTTCGGATGATAACACCTACAAATAGCGTATTTTAAAACCCTTGTTATGAGTATTGATACTTGATGAAGCATTGAAAACATGAATAATAAAACCATCTACCTACAGCTTTATAAACAGGCCCAGGCGTAATCTGATAATACATCGCTACAAGCATAATCAACTTAAACCATAAAATTAGCTTCGATATCGAAAGCCAATATTGTAGCCTTCCGAAATCAGATGTCCGATCAAAATAGCTGAGGCGCATTAAGTAAGATGTAGCAGCAGGGGTCGGTGGGCGAGGCGAGGGTTCCGCAGGATATTGCCTAATCATTCCCGCCTTCACACCCTACTAACTGCCAGTTGTTTTAGTATTCATCGCTTTATATCGCGCCCCGGAGCCCGCCACATGGAGATTGATTCCCCATTGTTACGGCGCAAATGTTTCACTAAAAGGAGACTTAAATTGTCCGTTTACTTTTTAATATCGGTAACCCCCTTTCAAAAGGCAAACGCGGCCTCAGAACATTTTTAACTTTCCTTTGAATAATGCATTCTAGCGCAATTATCCTGTCGTGGTTGATTCATGATTTACATATTTTTTCTCGGTAAAAATGCAAAGTAAACAAATCCTCTTCAATATTATATACGTAATTGGATTGCCAAGTTAATAATGCGTAAAACAATCCGAAAATCAGAAAAGTCGTGGCAGTGTGCTGTAAACCCCGGGCCGCATTCACGGGCTATTAATTCTGACAAAGTACTGTGGACTTGTCGAAAGGGTTGCTCTGAGAACGGTTCACAAAAATGTTGTGACATTTGGTTGTAATGTATGAAAATAATGTAATGATATTCATTACTTGTAGACTGCCAACAGCTGTTGATAGGAGTACGCTTCCAAAAGCGTGTTAATCCTAAACTCCAATAACATAGTTTACAACACGCATCACAATTAAACTACTATCCCTACCTCTGATTGATAGTAATGTTCAGTAAACACAGCACTATTGTGCAATAACATTACCAAGCCAAATGAGATCGGAAGGAAAGGCTCGCTTCGAATACACCCCTGAACATATATCATTCGTTCAATGAGCTTACAACAATTGAACAACAAGCTATTGAGCGGCTGTCTTATTGTGTGACGTAATTTTATCAAAAATATCGGACATGACAATAGGAAGGCCGACAAAAGTCGGAAGAGCGGATGCGATTCGCGTCGTCTCTTCGGTCTGGTCCGACAAACGTAGTGCGCTGATTTTTTACGCAATAGACACAAAGACTTGTCGTTTGTCGAAGGGGATGTTTCCACCCACAAGTCAGCGGTACATGCTCATCGCTCATTACGGACAATCGGAAATGACTTCACGATCGGAACTTTTGACGCACTTGTAGTGCCGCTTGTAAAAAGTGCTCATTGATTCTATTGACGTAATATGAGGCGTATACACACAGGTGTGGGATTCTATTTCATTTCTAGATTCGTCATAATGGTCGTTTTAATATGAGATATTAGTGGATATAAAAGCTTTGTCCGGTCATAAGAAATCCCAGTTATCTGTGAAAATTAGACTAGCTTTTGTTCTGAATCGAAGTTCAATAAACAAACCCTTTCTACACCCACCTAAAACTGCAAGCTATAAAATGGGGACGAAATTAATAGCATCACAATTAATCTCGCGGCTTCGGCCATTAAGAAAGTGCCACATAGTTGACTCGAGCCGTGTTACTGGCCGTTATAGGACTTTTACTGTTATCGCAAATCGTAACGCCCGCCGCGCACCATGTAATTAGTCGACAATTTCAGTCCTTTTCATTACTACGATCATCCATCCACGCTTTTGTTGCAATCCTAATTTTATTTACGCGTTCCATTACTCTCTTAGCATTTTCAATTTCATTATTCTCTATACAAGTGCAGCAATGGGTTACTTTCGAATCGATAGCATCGGTGTCAATTTTTTTTCAACCCCTGGGTTGCGTGTCAGGGGTGGCAGACAAAAGCATCAGTTTGGTCATCGTAACAATACGATGGGCACGTCGAGATACAATTGATTTTCTGCTCGCTATTTAAGTCAATGTTATGAGTGAGGGGAACTCGTTTCCGTTTTGAGCTGTTACACTTTGCTAGTATAAAAAGTAGAATTTCTATTTCACTTTTTTACATAATTGCATTACTATCCTTCCGGGGAGAGCAATCGGATAGAAAGATTTAGAAACAAAAGTAATGCTGCTAACTACACAGTTATTTATACAAAATCGAAAATCCTGAAAGCTTTCTTGAATAGCCTGATGAAAATTAAAAAAAATGTTTTTCTAAAAATTTCATTTCCAAAATCGATGATTCTCTATTATCCCTAACGCTAAAAGCTCTCAATAAAACATACAGATCGGACTAGAATAATAAATTTACTAGCAAAAACTGTCCATTACAAAAGTCACTGCCACCAGCGCAATACGTTTGTCGGCGTTGCACAAGAGCTCCGCCCTTGCTTGGCTCGCCGACAGACAATACACATTCTCTTCCATTCTCTCCTCATAGGAAGGAAGTGAATCATTTTTATTCGATTAGCATCCAAACTCGGCTCCACAAAGAGATCTAACACAAAAGAACTGCTACTGTTGCGTACAAGTTAAGTTTTAAGAGCGATGACTCGGCAATAAATCAATAAAGGTGAATTAGAAGAGAAATAATCTTGAATTCTTTAAAATTATGTAGCTAATTTTGCATCTATAAAGATTCGAAGATCGTTACATTTTTGAACTCTCCTTTCATATATTTTTGCTATATGAAAATTAGCCTCTCAGTTAAATTTTAGACCGAAAAGTTTTTATTTAGGAAAACTTAGGCTAGCTGTTTTAAAATAGTCAATAATTTGACATAAAGCTGTCAAATCGCAATTTATAATCTCCGGCAAAATACATATCTACTTTAGAAAAATCGGCCCTAATAGATTTTAATTTCTTCAGTGTTCTAGTGTTACTTGTAATTCGACGTATATCCATCAAGAGCTGATAGGGGGGTCAAAATGCAACATAATTATGAAACCCTCCATGTGCAGGGCCGAAATTAAATAGTTTTCAAATTATTTGAATATCAGGTCCTGGCGGATATACGTCGAATTACAAGTAACCCCAATACATTCGCGGTGTAAATTATATTATTACTGCGAACTAAACTGCTAGATATATTATTATGATAAAACTAATAATAATCTAACTATATTAAATGAGGTAAAGATTAGAAGAAAAACGTTAAAATAACTCCAATGTAGCAGAAATGCAGGCTTTAAAATAGGCACGAATAGACTTCACTTGCTGTTGCTGCCAAGTGCAATAGAAAACTGCCCGTGAAATTAATTTCAACCATGTCGGAAGCATTGCAGTTAATGTGTCCAATTATAACTCGTGAGTAATTAAGAAAGACTTCGATATCCTTGAGAGTAAGGTCTTCAGTTATTTTAGTACGATGAGTTTAAATCTTTCCTTAATCATAGCATATTTATGATGGGCGTTGCAAGGCTGTACTTTAAATTGGAAACGTCACAGTTTTGGGAAAACAATTAAGATCAATAGGGAATATGCAATTAAAAAATATTTATTATCTATATACAGTTTATCTAAAAAATACAAACTTACAGTGAAAAAAGAATCAAAATTGCTCGTAAAGCACGTAATACAATTGTTTTAAACTAATAAGTTTTCGCGACAGGGTCAAGCCTGTCGCGAAAACATTGTTTTCTATGGCAGCTGTATAGGCGTCTTGGACTTTGACATCTAAGTCCCTGTCGGACTTCTCTTTATAATTGTAATCTTTGAAGCTCTATATCTTCCTTACTGATGAAGATATTTCAAAAATAATTATATGTTTGTTTACTAGAGCTAATCAGGATTTCATTTTGTAAATGAAAAAATTGCGTACATATTCAATGTTAGGCCGTGCTCAGTTTGTACGCATTTTCATACGATTTTTTTTCGTGCGTACGCGAACGAACACGCACGAAAGATCCTAACCTTTTTTTTTTTTTTTTTTTTTCCGGCTGGGAAAAAATGCGTTACGCATACCCTCTCACTCGGGGGAGTGGGAGGGGTATGTGGGACTCCCCGGGCAAGCCCGGTATACCCACTAAAACAACCCAACACTAAAATTCCCGCAGCGTCTTAGTGGGGGTGGACTGGGAGATCGGCGTAGCCTTTACGTCCAGTCCACGAAAGATCCTAACCTAACCTAACCTGCAAAGTACTGTGGGAGCGCACATACTGGATGTGAGTTAGTCGTACGTTTATGAAAACGTGTACTTCCGACGTCCGAAAACAATTCGAACTTGGGATTTTTAACCACACTGCACGACAAGATTTTGACATATTACACACCAGCTGAATCAACGGGGTGTTGAGTGTTTACCTACGTTATGAAAATCGGGAATTATATCAACTTTCGGCAATCGAATTTATTATAAAGAAATGGTTTCCACAGCTATTTTATGCGATAAGACTGTGGGAAAAATCTTAAATTACAAGTTACTTAATGTAAGTTAATTAGTGGAAACTCAAGATAGATGGTCACCCATCAACGTCCCGACCTAGGCAAACCTAAGTTAGCTTCGAAATTCGATTTGTGCGTTACAAATACTTATTTCAACAAACCCCTATAGGGTCACGCATTAACTGGCACATTTGAAACCATTTAGATGCAATATGGTGAGTAAGAGTATAATTATGAATTTCCGTCACCCCAACAAGACTGACTCGAACTTAGGTTTTTTTTTCGTGGATTTTTACTACGCATATTCGCGAAGACGACACCGCAGACTCCGAGTTATAAGAGAATTATCTTGAAGATACAGAATATTCATTGCTCTCCAACCAAATATGACTTCACGAATGCGAAAATTTTATTGCTATTTGACGGAGAAAAATGTATTCAGTGTACGCACTCAATTCGTCGAATTTGTATTTACGTAGTTGTACGTTTACGTATACGATACAAATTCGTGTCCAAAGTGTGCACGGCCTTAGCATTTGACCTTCTACGGCGTAGACCCTCTACGGCGTAGATAGCTCTACGCCGTAGAAAAGAACGATTAATATTGTTATTGTTTATCAGCATCTTTTTGTATGTTAAACCATTGTGTGATTATTTTTATACGAACAAGATGGTAGTTAAGATCCGAACCCTTTTCAAACGATCAAATTATGCAAGCAAGAAAAACACAGTTGATCTCACGATTACGGTGTACTAAATCCTTTTTTACACACACATAATAGATCAATTAACGTATCAAAGGTTTACAGCCGAGTCGGCCACTGGAAGGCGCTAATAGTTCGTAAGTAACACGCTAACTACTGCCGTCAAGTCTTGGGGCCTAGTGAAGCCTCGCCAACTAACGCACGCTGAAGCTAATTGGAACTTAATTGAAATAGAACACTGCTGAACAAGTGTTAGACGATTTATGATGCTCTATTTTTGTACGACGTTTACGTTTCTTCGTCGTTGGGTCAGAGCAAATAGACTTTTAGTTTTAGTTTACACGCACACCGTCACTGAGCAGCAACTATCCCGGTTGCTGGCCAGTGACGGCCTAAAGAACTTAAGTACGAGTAGTTACTCTGATTTTACCGAATGAGTGTCTTTTTAACGGTCTTACGCCTCTTTGTCAACCACAACCAACCAATCAATCCACCAAGTGGTTGAGGTCTTGAAATAGCAACTCTAACCACGTACTTTTATAAATATCAGAGAACCCGCCTAGAATGTCAATTCAAAGCTATCAGGAACACAATATGTGCCACTTAAAAACTATGCCGTCAGATGAATATGGTGCCATCGAGTTTCGAAAGTTAGTTTTTATGTATGTCATTATCAAAATGGTTTCAGGAGCTTTTCACCCTACAATGGGTAGGCAATTAAGAGTTTTTACGATTCTTCAACACAAAAGTCAAATAGGGATAGTAAAAAAGTGTCATCGTTTTTATCGCCATTGTCATAAAACTCGGGCTTTTTATATAACACAATGATAATTTGTCATCCAAGACTGAGTTGTGTGAGCACCTGGCCACCACGCGACCCTAACTCAGATCCACCGAGGTCGGCCTATAGCACAATTCGCAACGCACCTACCTTGTGAATGATTGTTTAATTTATATTATGTGATCTTCAAATGTTATTTAAGTAGTTCTTTAAACATGCAGATGTTCCGGTAGGCGGGTCGAGCGGCAGCTGGTCGAGTCCCGGTCTATGTATGCATCTCTTGCGTATAATAGGATGACATTGGAGAACGTTTTATGAGACCGCTATTTACCGACTGCATTATCGCCGTTGTGATTTCCACCGGTTAGTCATACTCGTCATCCTTAGTTGCTGATAATAAAATGCATCAAGGTGATTTACCTACTTTACTGTTTGCTATTCTTCAATCAGTTTTATCTTTAAGGCAAATATGTAAGATTGATGTAGGTAATTTTGGCCGCGTTGTATATGAAATTGTTCGTATTGTACTTAAAATTTATTACTTTTTATTTTACCAGGACTGAAAATGGCAAAGAAAAATTAAAAACACAATAACCCTCTGTTGGGAGTGTGACAGTGGCGCCAACATTCGCGGTCGGCGAATCGACTTCCTGCGTACCGTTTCCCGCCAAAATGGATCGCTTCCGGCGGGTATTTGTCATCTCCAAATCACATAGAGTAAAAAGAGTCGCTATTGATACAATGTACCTCTTTTGTTTTACGATTTTTATAAATCTGGGTCATTTTTGTGTAATATTTTTCTCTTGATCAGGTAATCTCATGACTTTTGAGTTTGTGAGCTAATCTTGAATTATGACTTCAACTGACCAAGCACAAAATGACAATACTTTTGTTCGCGGTCAGTTTTAAAGCTTATCTGTTTTTAGGGAATTAGTTGGGTTCTTATTTACGTTACTAAGTCATATAAGCTTTCCTAGTATGTACTTATTTAAACTAAAAAAGTAACGTTCTTAAAATTGTTCTTTAATTTTCTTTACTACGTATTTTGGGATGGGATCTCGTAATCCGTTTGTTTGTTACAAATATTGTTAATGATGGACTTTTCCCCTCGAGTTATCATTCATTCGGGATCCGGACCCTTGTCGCCGCTTGCGCAAACTGAGTGCTTTCAGGTCACTGTTTAATGAGCCGAATGTATTATGATTTCGTAGCAATAATAGAACTAACCTTTTTTCAGATATTTCTTCCATGAACATCATGTCAACATGTCAAGAAATTCTATGCTAGAATTTCTTGACATTTGCTTGAAAGTTACAAAAAAATCATGATATTCATACAAATTCACATTATTTTTACCACTAGTGGTATTGTTTTATTTTCTTTGTAATATCTGTTAGAGGAACTTTTTGTAAGTGTAGAACACTTGCAAAAATCTGAATTACAAGCTACAGATTAATTCCTATCAACGTGGTACTGTAGTCGTAAGATGTGTGGTGGTAGGAAGAAGTTTCCAAGTTTGTATCCAGATTTTCCGTTTTTATGTGCTGGTAGGTACGTGATAACTAGTGCAGATCCACCAGTGCACTAGGTATATACTAGTAGGTATTCGTTATCATAAAACTATGCACGTTCTCGATACACGTGGCTTCAAGTGCTGATATACACTACCGTTTGCAGCGACGCGCTGGTGTCCTCATTACACAAAGAAAATTTACATGAAAATACTTTTATTAGTTGCTGGCTTATGCTCGCGTAAAATTAGCCTAAAATGTCATCAAAACCGGTTCGACGTTTTAGACGTGAAAGCGTAACAAACAAACAAGTAAACAAACTCTCTTTCGCATTTATAATTTTGTAGTTTGAAAATCATCGCGAAGGCATGCAGTCACTGAATTAAAAGTATTTAATATCTACTTATTCAGCTGCAATCGCAGGAGACGAATGAGTGCCTAAGTAACACGTTACTTCGTTAGTTGATTGTAACTATGTAAATACATACATGTCTGCATATGCATAGTACATTTCACGCTGAACCGATTTTGATAAAACTTGGCACGGTACATGAGTAAACCGTGTCAGCCGACAGGATTAGATTCTATGTGTTCTATGTATTGAGTATATGTCATAAAGTACTCAGTTTATCCCTGAAGTTCGCTTGCAAGTTGGGAATTATCCAAAGGGAAAGTCCTTTGGATAATTCCCAACTTGCAAGCGAACG
Organism: Ceramica pisi; assembly: GCA_963859965.1. NCBI lineage: Eukaryota > Metazoa > Arthropoda > Insecta > Lepidoptera > Noctuidae > Ceramica > Ceramica pisi. The sequence goes on from OY982539.1 coordinate 11,646,937, forward strand.
AAGCCACTGCCAGAAGCTAGTCACGTATAAAACATTTCCGCCGTAAATTATCCGCCATTACCTTATGTAGATAAGACCGGGGCGTCGTCGGCTGGTGTCACCATGTCACAGGTAATTGTGAGAACTGATTGTGTAATTAGCGCGACAAGTCACAGAGGGCGCGGGAGAGACTCACCCTCCGTGTTTTACACCCGTGAGACTTTTTAATTGTTTCTGTTTGCACTGTGCGGCGTCTCATGATCGTATTACCGCTGTTTGTTTTAGAAAAGTAATTGGTATTTAATGCCTCTCACCTCGGTTTAAGGGGAAAATAAGCATTTTCGGACTTTCCATTGCCATTTTTTCTTAAATATTATAGAGTTAGAATATACTTACTGTGGATGCTAAAATGGAGGAGCTTTTTTAACGTGTTCAATACTTACTACTAGTAGTCAATACTTACTTAAGTAGTCAGTACTTAAGTCATTAATAAACTTTAAAACATCTTAGTGGATGATTTGCGAAAGTTATTGTAGGTACATGTACATCAAAATAATGTGAGTGCATCAATTTATTTCAATTTACACGATGGTATTGTTTTGTCGGGCGAGGGCGGCGTTCCCGCGCTTCCGGGCCCGCTTCCGACACGAGCACGACGCGTGCCGCGCCATCTTTGAATTGCACCCTACAACAATCGACGATTGTTGCCAGAAAGAAAAAACATCACAAATTGAGGTAGACATTACGCTATTTTGAACATTACGCTCCTAAAATTAAGGAATGATTTCCACTGCATTGTTAAGGTCTACTTTTGTCATTTTGGGTTACATGAAAATCTTTGATTGTTTTGTCTGCTGTGCTAATGCTGTTTAATAATTATCTGGAACATGTTTCGTGCGGCGAGTGTATTATTGAACGACCGTCGTTTTCAGGATGACTATAATTTGAATTAAAAGTCACGTCGCCAGCATACGAACAGTCAGAGTGATGGAGGGGTCAGGTGGATGAGTATAATTACGGAACGTTAGTAATTTTCGGCTTTTAGTAGGTACTATATTTACGCAAACGTCTTTATTGTAGTTACAGGAAATAACAAAGTCATAAATTTCACTCAAAAGGTAAATTAAAAAACAAACCATTCCGTTATAAAATCCTGTGTTAAACGTTCTAAAATAATACTCAGAAATACACAAAGTTACTGTGTCTCATTTCCCAATAATCAGCAAAGCTGGTGACATACCTACTTATAAAATAAACAATCTTCATCTACCTATACTTATAGTTTTTACTTAATAACAGAAATTTCATAGGAACTGAACAGAGAAAATGCATGCAATGCTTATTTCATCGTTGCAATTCAGACCTTAAATTATACCTACATCTATAACGCAAATAATGGTAGGTACCTACATACATTTCACACGTGACGAAGTCAATCAACATCTGACCTGGAAAGCAATTAAATTGTCCATTACCGTAACAAATAGAGCAAACACGATGTGAGAACGTCAAACGAGGCGGACAGAGTCACGGCGGCGTGGCAAACGGGTGCAAACATTTGCGATGCCACTCCCCGTGTGTGCTCTTGATGACTTGATCGCTGTTTGTTCACTATATCCTCGTTTGTTTCCAAACACGTAGGTTAACTGACATTGCGAACTGTGTCACTTATAGTTGTCACAGAAAAATTGCAAACGCCGTGATTGTAAAATGTCTATTTAACAACATTTTTGTATAGATTCGGTAGGTCCGAGAATAGGTCGTCGGGTACTTATTTCTTTTTTATTTGACAAAACAACTTTTGCTGAGTCAGCTAGTAATCTAAAAAAGATTTATTACAATGTTACGGAGTTTGTAATTTTCCGGTGACTTAGATACCAATTCCAGGTGAACCTGGAATTGGTGGTGCATCATTTAGCTAATTTTGTAGTTACCTGTTGCCAATTTCTAGATTGATTCTAATTACATAAATGTGAAATTGACTCTGTCAATTGGTTCGTCTGTCTGCCTTCCTGTTTGTTACCTCTTCAAGCCTTTACGGCTAAACGAATTTGGTGAAACTTGGCATACGATTACGCTATATCCAATTTTGGTCTCAGGTGTTTTTTAGCGGGCATATCAGTGCCTCCAGTCAAAAACGGCATAAGTCGAGTTATGCCCTTTTGTTTTTATAGCATCATTATAATCTACGTGTTCTGTTACGTAACATATCAAAAGGACATAATATAACTCTAGCTGAATCCTAACTTACTTTTTTCTTATTTATCAAAGGCATAACTCGACTGCTTCTAGAGGCATATCCATCGATATCAAGTAAATTTCACTGTTTAATAGACACAATTACAAGTAATCCGAAAAAACAATCGAACGCAAAGGTATAAAGCCAGTTAATTTAATTACAAAAAGACACAACCCATGTAGTTCCAAAGTTTTTCAACCACAGTAAGAAATAAATGTAGATATTCCATTTGGTAAGCATGGTTGAAAGGGAACAACTGCATTTGTTCCGTTTGCTTCATGCAGTCAAGCGGTATTTCCCCACTAATCACTGTATCGCTATTGGTGGATTAGCGTGCGGTTGACTGTTTTTAGGGATAAGTCATTTCATTCATTAACTAGCTGACCCGCGCAACTTCGTCTGCGTCACAATTTCCATTAATTCTCAGCACCTATTTGTCTTAGCGTGATGATATTAGCCTAAAGCCTTCCTCGTTAAATGGGCTATCTACCACTAAAATAACTTTCAAATCGGACCAGTAGTTCTTGAGATTAGCGCGTTCAACCAAACAAACAAACTCTTCTGCTTTATAATATTAGTATGGATTTATAATTTGATAGTTTAGTGTATTAATATTTAGAGTAGACTTAGCTGTAAAAACGGAATACCTGAAAACGTTAGACAAAGTTTATTTCAAAATTACTGGTAACTGGGAACTTATGAACAAAAGGGTAAATTAAATTAGTTACAGTCAATAAAATTACACTATATTTGGACACTTGTGGTGGGCAAAATAAAAATTAATTTGCGAGTGTTTGAGACTATATGCAATGTCCCATGTATGTGACCACATATGCAATGCATAGATCACAAGTTCCTGTCAGAGAGATAACTATACATAATTTTTATAATTTTGAAAAACTGGTGAAAGGACCAATGATTTTATTTATTTATTTTTAAACTTAGAGCTATCATTTTAAGGAAAGTGCTAACAAAGAAAAGGTACACTCCTTCGTCCTCTTTCGTCCAAACCATCGCCTAGTACAGACGTGTTGTCCAATTTTTTAAGAAATCTAAAATTACTCTAACTGCGATAATAGTTCTACTTACAAAGTGTACTAAACAAGATAATTGAAAAGCTCTGTGCGAGAAGTCACCGGCAGACACCGCGTCAGAAGCCCCCCGAGCCTCGACCCGCGAGAAAGAGAGCAGCCTAATAATTGCTTTCCCTTTCTGGCTTCGCTGAGGTCGGCCGCGCGGACTAGTCACGCATACATAAGCACTTAGCTAATTGGTACGTAGCTTTAGCACCACACTCGTGTCCTGCTCCGGCGCACATTGCGCTCTGTGTTACCGTTTCGCCCGCCTACCTCAAGACTTCACCGCGTCGCCTATCTTCAACCACGAAACTTCACCGTGACTTTGCCGTATCTGCTCGGTGAGTCAACTTAGTATCTGTCAAGAAATGAAACGCACGCCGCCCCCTAAATCCCTATCTGCTGCGGATTCTAACTTCATGAATAAATCCTTATCGGACACGGAAATTAACATGGTGGACACACATAAAACTCCACCTAACTATGTGTTCCAACGAGTCAAAAGATGCAGAGATGATATGGATGATTCCCTTGTCAAACAATTAAATGAATTTAAGGAAGAGATAAAAGTAATGCTCTCTTCTTTTAATGAAAAACAAGGGAATGAGACACAGCTAATTAATACAAAACTTCAGGAGATTCAGCAATCAAATGCACAAATAGAAAAATCGATTGCGTTCTTAACTGCACAAAACCTGGACCTTCAAGAGAAGATTACCCGATTCGAGAAGCAATCTAAAGAAGACAAAAAATATATCTCAGTATTAGAAAACAAGATAGAGGACATGCAAATTGAAAGTCGGAAGAGTAACCTAATGATTAAAAATGTGCCGAGAAAAAATGGCGAGACTAAAGAAGACCTTTTAGGAATGGCTATTTGCCTCTTTGAAAACATTCAATGTAGCATAAAAAAATACGATATTAAGGACATATACCGAGTACGCGGAAAAACAGCGGAAAAACAAAATACACCTATTGTCGTGGAAATTGGCTCCACAATCTTAAAGACCGAGACTTTAAAAATGGCCAAGGCTTTTAACATAAAACATCAAAACAAGTTGTGTTGTAAACACATGGGATTTAAAAGTCAAGAAGACACCCCGGTCTTCATAACGGAACATTTAACAGCTAAGGGCTCCCGCCTCCACTTCCTTGCACGCGACCTTATTAAAGCTGGAATCTACAAGTTTTGCTGGACTGCCTATGGAAAGGTATACATTAAGAAGAATGAAAATTCGTCAACTGTAATCGTAAGAAGTGAAGAACAGGTACATAAACTGTTGCTGGAAAAATGACTATTTTCCATTAACATAAATCGTATCCTTCTAAAAGGTAAAACTTTATTATTACTGTATAATTTTAAATTATTACCCACCAAACATGTTTTAAAGATATACGCAATTGGTTACTTTGGCTTCCTAGCCGACAAGCTAAATTATTTTGATAAAAAAATAAACTTCACTAAACAGACACACATACTATACTTATCTATCTTACATACACACAAAATATTTACACAAAACTCCAATACACAATCACATAACTTACTTATACTCAATTATGCACACGTTATACAATACTGCAAAATAAAAACACAGCCCACCCAAAAAAGACAAACGAATATATACTCTCTATATGGCTACTTACTGTCTAAATATATTGAAATAAATACTTACCTAATCTTGACGGTTCTTCAACTGACATTAAGTTTTAATGGATAATACACTACGTACTGTCTCTGAAATAGATAGCATTGAAATTGCCCGTACGGTGGAATGCGATTCTACAGAACTTCGTAAACATATCTATGTACATAAAAGTGATCTCACAATAATATCTCAAAACATACGAAGTATTTACTGTAATTTTGACAACTTTGCGATCGCGTTATCTACCCTTAAATTAGAACCTGACATTATTATCCTAACGGAATGTAGATTGCATGCTAATAAAGCGATTCCACAAATAAACAACTATAACTCATATATGACGATTCGTCAGTTGAACCAGAACGACGGCGTGGTTGTATATGTTAAGGGCTCTTTGAACCCTAAAGTTGTGGAAATACAGCTAGTTCAAGCCTCCTGTCTGCGATTAGACATATTGGGTAACATTGTTTATTGTATATACCGATCTCCCTCTAACTCAAACACAGACAGCTTCATTGACTCCCTCAGTACACAGTTAAACACATTAAAATCACAAAAAAATATTATAATAGCGGGTGACATAAATATTAACATCAAACCCAAAGAGACCGAGTCATCCCAAGAGCACAAGAGTAGAGTTTATTACCTAAATATGTTATCGTTTTTTGGCATCTTACCTGGACACACTTTGCCCACTAGGGAAAAAAGCTGTCTTGATCATTTTATGCTTAAAATACACAAAAGGTTCTCGGCATCTATCGCTATCCTGCATACCACAGTGACTGATCACTATACAACATTTATCTCTATATCGAAGATAAAAACAAATATTAAAAACGTAAATAGAACCACCACTACACTAAATTATGAACAAGCTTTAAAAGATTTACAGGAAAGGAATTTATCAGACTTATTGTTTTGCGATGATCCAATATTATTAGTTGATAGTTTCATTAATATGTTAACCAGCCTTGTAAATCAAAACACTAACATAAAAAGTATTCCAAGTAATCAACGCATCATAAAGCCGTGGATCACCTTGGGCATCCTTCGCTGTATCAAAAACCGAAATAAATTGCAAATACAAAATCGCGAAGACCCTCATAATGAAATATTAAAAATTACTTACACTAGATACAGAAACTTTTGTAATAATTTAATAAAAAAATTGAAAAGAAAATATGAAAGAAATTTACTCGCACAATCAGTATCTAACAACAAAATACTCTGGAAAAATATAAAAACCATCACATACTCTAATAGATTAAAAAGTCAAAACATAGAATTATTAAATATAAAAACAACCCCCCTAGAGTCAATAAATTACGTTAATGATTATTTTGCTAATATCGGAAAACATCTTGCTCAAAAAATAAATCCTGATTTAAATAATTTTCCTAATAACCTAACGTACACATTAAGATCACAACCTAATACTTTCGTACTACTAGACACGGATGCTACTGAGGTGGATGGAATTCTGATGAATCTGAAAACAGACAGTGCCCCGGGCTGGGATAATGTCTCGGCTAAATTCCTAAAATACATAAGGAAAGAAGCAGTTCCCATCATAGTTCACCTTGCCAATCTCTGTTTTCAAAAGGGTGTCTTCCCGGCTCCTTTAAAACAGTCCGTTATTACACCAGTTTATAAGGGAGGGGACAGCGACGATGCCAGCAACTACAGGCCTATTTCAGTTTTACCGTCGATATCAAAGGTGTTTGAAAAAATTATAAATGTTAGAGTAACTAATTATTTCAAAAAATTTAATATTTTATCTAATTCGCAGTTTGGTTTTAGGCAAGGTATATGTACTGAAGATGCAGTAACTGCATTAAGTTCTCTTGTAGCTGAGCACCTTGACAGGGGAAGTAAATGCCTGTCTGTTTTCTTAGACCTCAGAAAAGCATTCGACACAGTTTCTGTCCCAATCCTTGTGAATAAGCTGGAAAAAGCCGGAATAAGAGGAACTGCACTCAGTTTAATCAAAGACTACCTGTCCAACAGGAAACAAAGAGTAAAAATAGGACAGTACTCCAGTAGCGATGTAGATGTGTCATACGGCGTCCCACAGGGTAGCGTTTTAGGGCCTACCCTCTTTCTTCTGTACATTAATGATCTCTGTAATATGAAAATAATAAATGCTAAAGTTTTCTCGTACGCCGATGATACATCTGTTGTGTTCTCTGGGTCATCCTGGCACGAAGTTAAACTGAGTGCAGAGGCAGGAATGGCTCGGGTAGCTGAATGGCTAAAAGGTAACTTGCTTTCCCTAAACACAAGTAAAACAAACTATATATGCTTTAGTATCAGTAACCGAACACAGCCTGTGGAAGAGTTAGAATTAAAGGTTCACATATGTGGAAACATGCCTAATATAAGCTGCAACTGCCCATGTATTGAGAAGGTCGCTCAAACTAAATATCTTGGAGTTGTAGTAGATCAAGCACTGTCCTGGTACCCTCAACTTGAGCAAATCTCTGGGAGAATAAGGAAACTCAGTTGGATTTTTAAAACTCTCAGACATATTGTTCCATCTAAAATAGAAAGCTGTAAAAACCGTCCCAGAAATCTACTAAATGAAATATATGTAGCACTGGCCCAGTCAGTATTATTATACTGTATCCCAATTTGGGGCGGGGCAGCAAAAACAAAATTCTTAAACGTAGAACGAGCGCAGCGTGCATTAATAAAAGTAATGTATTTTAAAAATAAAAGATTCTCCACTGCAAGCTTATACCAAATAAGTGATTTACTATCTGTAAGGAAACTTTATGTAACCCAAAGCATACTCAAAATACATAAAACCCGACCAACTAATGATAACGAAAAATCAAAAAGGAGAAAAGATTTAGTTGTCGCAGTTCCCCTAACTAAAACTAGATTCGCTTGCAAGCAATTCCATAAACGCTCTAATCAGCTCTATAACAAAATTAACAAACATATTAACTTATATAATAAAAGTTACCACGACTGTAAAAAAAGTGTAATGGATTGGATAAAACGACTTACCTATGACGAAACCGAGGCACTCTTGGAACACGTTGAGTAGCTGAAATAAATCTATTTTGTATGTTTATATACTTAAAACACCACACACTAGACCACTCCATACCACAACACACCACATCACACACTACACCACACACCACATCACACACCAAACCACACACCACTTCTCACTCCACACCACACACCACATCACACACCACATCACACACCACATCATATACCACACCACACACCACACCACACCACACTACACCACATCACATTACACCACACCACACTAAACCACACAACACATCACATACCACACTTAACACTACTTACCATAACACACTATACACTACAACGCATGCACTATTATTCTCACTATTTATAAAATTTATATTCTGGAAAATGTACTTACGTTGCATACTTACCCTTAAGGTCAAAGTACACTATATTGATTGCTGTCAGTATAAGTGTACGACAGTGATGTGAAAGAGCGGAGCCTTCTAATACAGGCATAGTTTGCTTAAAAGGAGACTCCAAACACGTTATGTAATGTAACTTTCTGTTTTCCCAATAAAAATATTTTGTATTTTTGTATTTGTATTTGTATTGTATTGTACACTGGTCGGATATAAGCTGGTTCAGATACACACAAACCGATCAGCTGGTTGTCATCTATAAAATATAATATTATAAAGAGGTAACATTTGTTTGTAAGTTTGTATGTTTGTAAGTTTGTATGTAGTTAGTATGTATGTTTTTTGGGGGCCGAGTCACCCGCGTCCGTAGGAGAATACCCTTCAGCGAATCCCTACACGTGGTCCCTGGGTGGTGCTAAACAGGTGACGCTAACCGCCTCCGTGGTCTCGTGGTTATACCACCTGATTCGGACCCAGAGGTCCCGGGTTCGATTCCCAGCGGGGGCAAAGTTTTTTGCTCGGTTTGGTTGGTGGTAGGACTTGTTCTAAGTCCGCCTGGCAAGCTACCACCATCATGTCTAAGTCTGTCGCCATAACAACAATGTCAACAGCATTGTTGTGTTCCGGCAGTTAGAGGTATGATAGCCAGTTCCTCTGTGTAAGAGGATTCCGGGTAAAACTCGCTTCCATCTTCGGCCTAATCATCACTTTCCATCAGGTGAGATTTAGGCCAAGAGTTACCCCGTTTTGTATAACAAAAAAAAAAAAAAAAAATTTTGGGGGTAATCTCAGGAACTACAGCTCTGATTTGAAAATTTCTCTCAGTGTTAGATAGCCCATTTATCGAGGAAGGTTATAGGCTATATATCATCACGCTAAGACAAATAGGAGCGGAGCATTAATGGAAAATGTGACGCAAACGAAGTTGCGCGGGTCAGCTAGTCATCTATAAAACCAATCTAAATTCTGAAATTCAAGACTTTTACTTTTGGTGGGCACGCGTTTGACCACTATCTCACCTGATGGCAAGCGATAATGCGGTCTAAGATGGAGCATGCTTGCCTAGAAGTAACATACTCACTCTTGACTTAAAGACTCCCAGGTTGTAGGTATGTATCAGGAAACACAGACTCCGGCAGGGAATTCCACTCTTTCTGTTCTCACTTTTGCTGTACGCACTCTGAATGTGTACCCAAAACGTTTTGTGCGTGTGGGTGAGATGTCCACTATGTACCAGTGGCGCACCGCCGTTCGTCTTGTGCTCCGATAATAGAACGGGCTTGGCGGAATTAAATTATGCAATTCCGTCGCACATTCTCCAAAATGCAACGGGTAGAAAGCCGACAGGCTAGCAACTCGGCGTCGATGCTCAAGACTTTGAAGCTTCGACTCGACGAGCCTATCATTGCCGATGATCCTCTTTCTCAATTGAATCAAGGGTATCAAGCTGGTATTTGGCAGATCCGTCCCGAAGATGAGAGCAGTACTCCATACACGACCGAACTTGCGCTTGATAGAGTTTGAGCAGTTGTTCCAGCGTCTCACTTTTCCAAGGATCCCCAATTTTTTTGCAGCCACTTGAGCTTTTGTCTCCATGTAAGGGCCAAATTGAGGGTAGATGTTAAAGTAACCCCATGAAGATCAAGTTGGTCGGTGATTGGCACGGCTACACCTCGGAAAGCTGGGTGGAATTGTTCTCCAAAGGATTGCATTCCAAAGACACGGAAGAGCCAGAAATACAAACATTTCATTGAGTGTCATCTCCGATACACCCTGCACCCCTCCCAATAAGCGTGGAGAAAAAACGAGATATAATGACACTATTCTACCATTTACAGACACAGAATGTCACGAATTTTACAAGAATTTGCTGACGTCTACGTCTGAATTGGAAAGAGCAAAAGACGATCCTGACTTAAGTTTTGTACCGGGCAATGAAGAGGACAGCGAGGACAATTGGTTTTTTTATTTATTTAAAGTGTCGATTTATTAAATAAATGAAAGATTTCATAGACTTTTGTTGTAATTATAGATCCATGTTAATTAATTTAAATTTCGACATCAATAGAGCAGAAGGGTCATTATAATTGCCTTACATAGACATTTATAAAATTAGGGAATAACTCGTAATATTACTTTACATGCGACCAAAGTGACTAGTATAAATAACGTTATTCCATTATCACTTCGTTAACAAGGGGACAAGTCAAGAAAAACTAAAAAAAAATATAGTAAGAGTGACTAAATGTGGAAGTGATTCCCATTAAATGAAAGCGCTATTTTTTACCTATAATGTAAATTCGAAAAAAGTTTTGATTTTAATTACGAAATACAAAAAAAGTTACAAAATGTTGTTTTTTGCCTCTCCTGAAAAGTGTCGAATTTGAGTTGTTCCCTTTTTTACTGGAGATACTGATATGTTCCCTTGGGTCAACTTACGACTTCCACGCGGGCGAAGAAGCGGGTGAAGACGCTGGCAAATGCTAGTCAATATCATGGTTTGGTGTACAATAAAGCATATATAATTAAATAATGATTTTACAGAAAGATTGCCATAGTTTCAATCCATCCTGGATGAAAATTCATAATCAACTTATGGCGTTGTGTTGCAGTAGTTTCTTTAGTAAGCTGTAGCAGCAAATTTTAATTGGTGTTTAAATGTTTACTAGCCAGTTTGTTATTATTCATATTTTGTCGTGATAAAATGTCGCGTAGGTAATGTCAAACTCAGTACCAAGTGACACCCATACCCACTAAAACTCTGATTTATGAACGGAAATCCTTCATTTACTGTAAAATATGTTTTGAATATGCAATAACTTGAAGTCCAAAAAGACACTTGTGTTTTATGCTGACGTGCCGCTGCTGCACTAAATTCAGTACGATCAAACAAGTCGCTCGAGTAAAATTGCACTATCTGTATGCACCACAGAAATATAAAAAAACAGATATCTATGGTATGCACGCTATTTGACAAATTTTATAGTTTCTGTCAATTTGCCAACCGGAGTAGAATAGTCAACGCGATCTTGAACTAGATTGCTAGTATTTTATATTACGGGTAGATACTATTTTTGTATAAGCAGAGCTTTTCCACCCATCATCGGTGCTTCTCTAAGTATCACATAACATCAATCTCTAACACAACGGAAACTCTTAAATCTATCAATTTCCAATATCTTAACTACTAGGTAGAGACTAATAATTGTTCGAAGAGGTAACATTGCGATACCAACTGAGGTTTCTATTGTAATACTTGTTTACTTCTAAAAGATCAAAACCAGTTCAGACTGCTTGGGTTCTGAACACCAGACATTTCCATTCAGTGTTCATATACTTATAAAATATAAAATAGAGTTTAGAAAATAGTGCGGCAAGTTTTCTGTTTATCGAACAACTTGTGCAAGAGGAAGCGTCTGAAGAATTACGGGGTGAAGTACGCCAGCGTAGAGGGCATTACGCTAGAAAAGTTTTGTGTAACAATGTGTAATGTTGCCATTTCTATGCGCAAATCTCCCGACCGGAAGTGGCGGAGCGCACGCGTCTCTCGCGGGGCTCGGACAACTTCGCTATTGTGGCGCCATCTACTACTGTCCGTACCACTGACGTGTTTCCGGCTTCTCTTCAAAAAGTCTTGAGCTGTCAACTCATGAGGGGATATGTTAGATTCTTTGAGAGTCTTTTTATTAATTCATTTCTCGATGAAAGATTTATTATTGTATTTGGGAATCAAGTTGCTGTTACGAAGCTTTTTTATTCCATCGTCGATTGATTGAGGAAAATCAGATGGCGCAGTTCTATTTGTGGAGAGACGAGAGACTGTTTGGTGCATTAATGTTAACAATAAAGACGTGTCTTAGAACAATGAGGTATTATGTTTTCTAAAATGATTAATATAGATAGACTCAACGCCAGTCTATACGAATTTAATGCGTAGGTAGGATATCATAACATGAGTAACAGACAGAGATAGTAATTATGTGGTAGCGCTAAACACTTGAAAATGTTCAGGCCATGGTCGTCGGCGCGTAAACACGATATGACCCAATTTACCCACTTGTATGATTCAAATATAATTCCACATATATTCACTGTAAATATGTCTCAATTTATCAACGAAAGTGAATGCAGTACGCACGTTACTGGATAAGGGTTGGTCGACAAGTCATGAGCAGCGCCAAAATATGAGCTGCCACGGCTGATTCACCTCGCATTTCAGTGGTGATTTAAAATACGTATACCTATCCTAAAACACTCTATGCTTCATGATGCCGGTGCTAATACTTGAATGTATCTATATTTAGGTACAAATTTTGCTAAGTTGAGGCGTACATCCATCGAATCACATGCTACATAATAGTTTTACTGGTATCTAAGGTATTGTTTTCGTAGTACTTATTTATAGCCGTAGTAGCGTTTGTAAATGCCTATGTCACATTGATGCGAAAACTTTAATTTTGGCACGAGATGCAACATTCCAATTAATGGATGCCACTTTAAATTAAGACAGTTTTTTAAACACGTAAGAAAAATTAACCGGATACAATTTTAAGTACCTAATGGACGCAATTGCTGTAATATCAAATTTTGTATTAACTACATGTAGGTATTTGAAATAGTGATCAGTGAAGCGTAAAACCATGCAAAAGCATCATCAGTCTATCCGTAGGCGGGCTCTATTCGTAGCAAGGTCAGGCGATATTATATTTCAGCGTAGCACTACCAGTTTGCGTAGATCTCTCCTGTTTTCTCTGTTTGTTTCTTCATTATCTGTGTAACAAGTATGATTGGGAGACAGGGGAGGTCTATTAAGCTGGTTGTATATAGTGATTGCCATCGCTGTGTATGTGCCCACGCATATCGACGCACGCGTCACTCCCGCCGGCGTCGGATAAACAGACGCCTGCTAGCGTGACTTTGTACTGAGTGCTAAGTAATGGGACGTTGTTCAATCAAACCTGAAAGTTATCCAATGTTTACGACGTCAGATGGCGTCATCACTCGTTTGTATACTGGAAAATCTGCTTGGTTCATTAAGAAAATGATTGCAGCCGTTTCGTAGCTATCACTGTAATTTTGTAAATTTTGACTTCCAAAAGTTGTTGTGAAAATCTAATATCTCTTCTATTAAGAGATGACACTAGATATTTGGGATAAATAAAATTTACCTTAGGTTGAGAAACTTTGATGAAGCGATTTTACTGTTGTACCTATAACATACCTACGTCTCATTGCGTTTGCATTGTTGAGCAAGACTAGATTTAATAGCAGGAACATGAAATACATCTACATAATAAATTCAACTGCGACGTCGTTAAATACATAATGCAACTATACATTTAAAACAAGATGTTGGCTCCCTTGTTCGTGTGGATGTAAATCATGGTGTTAATACCGTGTCTCTGGTGGACTCGGGTCCCGTCATCGCTATTCTGAACAAAACGTGACTGCAGTGTTGCCAAAAACAAATAAGCATTAATACTCTCACACATGGTGGCTTTCATTGATTGTGAATGACAGCGACAGCTTCCGAATTAAATTGACAGCTAGCATGTAAAAAATACACAGATTTTTGCTGAACACACCATATTGGATGCGGTAATAAAATAATGGTCGAATGTTTGAGCATCTTCACAATCTTTGCATAAGATTTGGACTGCGCTAATAGGATCACAGTTCTGAATTTCGTACAAAACAAAGCTCAAATGCCTTCCGATAGGACTTTTTTTTTTTTTTTTTTTTAGGGATGGGAAATCATCCAATGACTCCTCCCGCTCTGGGTGTAGCGGGAGGGAGTGTCAGACTTCTACTGACTAAAACCCATCCATGTTCCTTCATTGCCCTTTGTGTTCCAGAGCCACGGTGTCTCTTGCGAATAATCCCGCGACTCCGGCAGGTCCGATAGGACTTCACCGGTATTCTCATATTTTATTTCTGCTCTTCAGTTTTCTGTTCAATCCTACAATGCCTTCTTTTGAGCGTTTTAAGTTCCTTCATGACACACAATAATAGATATCTTAGCTGACCAGCTTCTACAACAATTTTTTACGGCTCAAGTGGTGCGGTTTTGATTGCCTTACCCGTGTCGGTAAGGCGTACTCAAAATGTCCATCGCATTTAAAACTAGGGCTAATTATCTCTCTCGTTAATCGTCTTTACATGGGATCTCTGCTTTATTTCATATTTATGATTGTCTACCTATATGTATTTATATTCTTTTAATGTATAAAAATCTCGTGTCACGAACTCTTTATTATCGAACTCCTCCGAAACGGCTTGACCGAATTTTATGATATTTTTTGTATACTTACTCAGTAGGTCTGAGAATAGGTCGTTAGGTACTTATTTTTAATTTATTTAGCCAGTTATATTTATAATTAGTACACCTAAGACTGCAGTAACTGTCTTTTCAACACACTTGCTCAAAAATTTCGTTTACGAAGCCTGTATCTATCTGAAATCGACGCACAAACGATTTCCATGGGTCCAGGGCATGATTCTGGACACCCCAGAGTTGGAATTTTTCATCGGCTTTTTTCTCATTTTTCCAGTTTTTTCAAGAGTTTTTTTTACTTTAGACTACTCATAATCGTTATTCTGACCTAACGCAATGAGATTTTTAATAAAAAAATAATTAATTAACTAGTTTCACTAAAAAGAGCAATGTAAATAAAACCACAAATAGGTATCAGCTCAGCTGTGCTAAAGTACAAACGAAAGGTCAACGCAATGCATAGTAGCTGCCCACACACTAACAAGTATGCATGTGTGTCACGCGTGTATGATTTGTTAAAAGCATGCCGCCTAAGACTGCATTCCAAAGAAAATGAAACGTATCACAGCAAAACGAAGTAGCCGATTTCCAACATTAACGTAATAGGTTAAGGTTGAAAATCGGTTACTTTGTTTTGTGTCGATAAAACCCATTTTCATATTGCGGCGGCAACACGTAGCGCGCGCTCTTTGACCTTTACCGACGAAACCGACGGAGGACGCCAGAGACGTATTTGGGTGCAACCGGTAAAACGCTTTTTAATAAGCGTTTATGTGGAGTCACGATGATATCCGACCGAGAAAATAATCTTTTTTTTTTCTTACTATTAATAATTGCGTAAAACCATAATAATGCTGTGTTTTCTGTTTCCTTCTTCTTATGTTCTGATAAAATGTTTGTACATAAATTGTTAAATAAATAAATTAGTTAAAATAAGTAATGTTATGCTTATTACAATTGGATCTTGCTATACCCATTGTACGCTTTGATACAATTAATGTGACAGAATTTTAAATACGGCATCAACACGGGTGTTGAAACTTAATCATGACGATTGATGACCTTAATTTGTTTCTGTTTGGTTTTAAAAAAAAGTTCAGTTTTACAATACCAAAATTATTCGATAAAAAAACATTAATAAATTTAAAGCAAAAAAATGAATTTTCATACTATTATCATCGCAAGCCCGGCCCTGGCACTGTAGGTCCAATGTAGGTATCTGTCGGCGACCTCAAAGGATAGATCGAAAGAACATTTTTAATGAAATAATGATGGATTTTTGTCAGTTCCTTGTTGACGCTGATCGCGAACGAGTGCATTTTTTTTTGCAAAAATCGGTTTTCGAAACGTTAGAGAAGACAAATTTTGGTTTATTTCTGTGAACTTGCGTGTTTTTGTGTGTCTTTGTGTTTCATTGAAAAATGTCATCTGGACTTAATGAGAACTTCAGTGCCCAAGAATACGGTAACATGCTGATGATGTGACGCTGCCTTAGGTACCGAATCATTCGGGAATCGGTGGATTGGGAGATTCGGCCGGGAGCCATGGCCAGCTCGCTCACCAGACTTGACCCCATTAGGTTTTTTTCTTTGGGGTTATGTCAAGGACAAGGTGTTTGTGTCAGCAGAGTGCGATTCCGCAGCCGAGAAGCGGAATTGCATAGTGAATGTGTTTGCGTCGCTGTGTGAGGAGTGTGCTCAGGCCTCAGCGTCAGGACCCAACGTTTCTGCCCCGTGTCCACGCTGAAACTCTGCGCCGCGCTCAGTGCTGGCGCCGGCCACTTCGATTCTTCGAACCCTATCTGATTAGGGGTGAGCGAGCCTAAGGTGAGTTCTAGGTAGTTACTCGTTAATACCTACTGCAAGCTTCTTTTTAGGATTCCGTACCCGAAGAGTAGGTAACCAATGGAACCTTATTACTAAGCCTCTGCTGTTCGGCCGCCGCGGCCGGTCCGTCTGTCTGTTAGTGGGCTGTATCTCAGGCATGGTATTTCTAACAAATAAAAAATAAAATTTACAGAGAGCTCCATTGGAAAGCTCGCATACAAGAAACGTGTTTTTTGTTTATGGTTATGGTACGGAACCCTTTGTGTGAGAGTCTAACTCGCACATCGCCGGCTTTGTTATCAATCCTTATCGGAGTCGTGTTCGTGATTATAAGAGACTAAGCAAGTCTCCTTAACTTCTGCATAATCATGTTAGTAGGTAGGTATTTTTGAGTGATTAAAATTATTTTATGTGATATTATTGCCGTCGGCGAAGGGTGATATTCGTAGGTATTTGGGTACATTCAAACTCAAAGAGAGTTAGGTAGTTCATTAGCTAGCTGCGTTACCGGATCTCGATGTACTTACAAGCTTATTTTTTGTAATCAATCTTTATCGGAGTCGTGATTTTAAAAGACTAAGCTTATGGCTCCTTCTTTTCTCTTAAGCTCTTCAAAAACAAGTTCTTAAGCATGTTTAAGAAGGATGTAATGCAGTGTTCCATTCAAGGTGACCTTGCTAGTTGCCATCCATTTAGACGATACCTAGATGCAATCCAAATTCAAACACATTTCGCTGATAGAAACATAGCTCAAGGTCAGCTTTTTTCTCTAACATTCTGCATAAACATGTTCCTACCATCAGCAGGTAGGCACCGTAGTTATTTCTCAGTGATTAAGTAATTTCATGTGGCGATTCGTTCGTAGTTACCTACATACGCGCGCGGTGCGGCGCGGCGCGTCGCCGCGGCGGCGTCGCAGACCATGTACGTTTGTGTGCAAGACGTGAAGTAGGTATGTATTGCGTGCAACGCTCTCACGCGTTTGTATCGCGTTGTTCACAATACATTGCGCGCTCGAAAATGACAATTTCTGTAACCGTTCATTAGCGAGATTAATGACTTCCACAATTTGGTTAGTGGCATGAGATGTAGCCTTTTCCCGAAGTTTGCGTTACGATGTCAAATACGCCCTGTATATTGTTCGAAAGTTAAAGTTACGCACCATACAATCCATTGTATGGTGCGTAATTTTATTAAATAGTTTTAAAATAGTTTCATCTTCTTTACCGCACGCTCCGATGTATAGCGCCGTGTGTATCCTATACGGTTTTTTTAATTTCCTAAAAAACTTTAAATTCCACAAAGGAGTTTCAAAATACGAGAATTAAAATAGTTCAGAAGCTAGGAGGTAAAATAAAGCGCAGGATACTTTCCAATGCTTCCTTATATTGTTCAATAATTTTAATTTGATTATTCATGTCAGGAGAATCGCGTATACCACAGATTAAAAATTACCACCACATAAAGCAAAAGCTAGATAGGTACTTTAAATTCAACTAAATTAAAAATGGAACATCCGATAATACTAATGCTTATTCATTTTAACTATTTTGAAGTTCAGTTCTAATAACAGAATATCAGCAAAATAATTAAAGGCATCACTTAATAAGCTGAATAATCGAACCTTGGAATCGCTTTTGCTCAATACGTTTGTCAAGTATCAATTTAATCCTAAAAAGAAAATGAGACGAAAGATGTAAGGCTCGAATTTGCAAATGTAATTCTAATTTTAAATTAATTCGAGCCATTTTTCCGACTGATATCTAAAAACAAATATTTTGTTTCATTAGGTAGGTACCTATTGTACCTACTGTTTTCTCGCAAATGTGATGAAACACATTGTATGACACACATGCGGATATTGGTATTTACAAATTCGTAACTAGGTAGCTCGTTTGTAAAAACCAAGTTACCACACTTTTTTTTTATGGGATATTCATCAATTGTCTCCTCCCACTTTGGGCGAAGCAGAAGGGAGTGTCAGACTCTTACTGACTAAAACCCATCCGTGCTCCTCTTAGTGCCCTTTGCATTCCAGGTCTGCGGTGACTCTTTCGAACAAATTCCGCAGCCCAAGTTACCGCACTTGTATCATAAATTATTTCTTCTCTTTTTAAAACCCACCGTAGGGTTGTTTTAAAATCGCTTTAAGCGATAAGGCCGCCCAATGTGTCACCCTATTAGTGTTTCCTTTATCTATTTTTTCTCTACCTATCTGTAAATATAGTGAAATTACTTAATAAAGATTAGTATTATTTGCTAGTTACAGAACTGTATACAATATTAGTCAATGACTGTGTATATATTTTAGTAAACTTAGTTAAAAAACCAATCTATTTTCAGTGCATTTTTTTTCAATAGTTGTTTGTCGATTTCAATCACAAAAAGTATTTTTGATTGAAATCAACAATAAAAAATGCACAGGACATAACAAAAGTCAGGATGCTATAAAAGTTTTCTTCTTTTTATTTATTTTTCATGAAGGTAATGGTTTCTATATTTTTTTTTTGGAAAAGGCTTGCCAATAACTTCTTTAAATTATGTCACCTTTCCAGTCACAATAAAATGAACTAAAGCGTTAAAATGACGAACGAAGACACCTGCATAAGCCTACATCATGTACCTACATTAAGATTGATCAACAAATAAAACGAAGACACGACACACCAATATACCAATTAAATTGTCATTAGCAGGTCTAATGCAAATCTCAGATTATTGATTGGGCGTGAAATAGCTTACCTTCGTATGACGGACAAAATGTCAAACGTTAATTAAATAAGTGAATATTCCATGCGTCAATAGATGTAGTACCGGATATTAAACATTCGAACGTAGAGCCAAGCTATTTGAGTGGTTCTGGAGATTTTTTTTTTATTGTATCTGTACTGCTTAGTTTATTTTATGTTTTGTGTCTTATATCCGATCTTGGACACTCAACGGACTACTATTAGATACTATAATTATAATTTCTTCTATGCCGTAAAAAATATTGTAATAGTTTGACTCAGAGAAATATAAATCTATGGTTTGACTAGTCATGAAACTATTGTGACAATCAGCTGACCTCGCATTCTTCACGAAGACTGTATTGTGCCGTGTAGCTCGCAAGGTCGAAGTAGTAAAACTAAAAAAAAAAATGTATCGTTACATTAATGCTTTTCCTGGTTCTATGATGTTATTTATTGTTTATCTAATTAGCTTTGAAGCTTCCGCGCTTTCTATTTAAAGTTTTTGTGTTGACTCTATGTAGAAAATGTATGGAATTCTGACAATCGTGCACGTGTTTGAAAAGACATGCAGCTTGCGTACACAAGCCTCCTAAAATATGCTCGTAGGCTACGAGCACATTCATAAACTTGCCGATTTATTTATCTTATATATTTATTGATATACTTAAATAGACAATGTATTATTAATATTATTTATTAGTTAACACACTTGCACCATTAAACAATTGTGTAAAACACGTGTAAGCTTAGAATGGTGACAAGTAATGGTTTGTAACACTGGATGCATGTCGTTAACATGAGCCAAGCTTTAAAGACTGTGACTGACGCGCGCGAATCATCAACCGTGCTTATTCTTCAACACTTCAAACGATTATAATAAATCCATGCCTATTTCAGTCAATATAGCGCTAACTTTTGGCATAGCAAAATCAGCCAGCCCTACCTTACTAACTCCGTCTCCATTTCAGCAGTCTAGTTGCTTTTTATATCTTTTACATGCTTGATGCACAAGAGAAATTTTCGGTCATAACTCCGATGTCCTACGAATTTCATCGCCCTTTGCTAAGTGCGACAGAACATTAACAGTTCTGAGAAATATCGCCTGAAATATCTAGACAACTAGTTGTGGTGTAAGTACCTCTCATCCTTATAATTAGCATCGATTAGGTTCCTGAAACATTTCTCGTTGTGTTACACGTTCCGCATTGCACAGATGATTTATTATTCTAAACAGATTTCACCAGACGTTTATTGATAGTAAAATTCACGGTTGAGCTCCGTTTGCAACTAGCGAGTCTGTTGTTTTTACCTGACAATGTCATTGTGGTTGTTAAAAATGCTAAAAGCTTCAAGAAATATGAAACAAGTAGAATTACTTTCAGAAGGGAGGCAAGTGAATCTATATAGTTTATTCGTAAAGGTTAAAATTTTAATGAGGAGAAATTTCAATTAAAAGGGATTGTCTAAAATTACAATTAGACTTCATTTCTGCTGCAAAAAAACGAAAATATTCGTTTTAAAAACAAATTTAAGTCAATTTACTTTAAGGAATCTTTATTAAATTAGATTTTGAAACTTAGACAGTAGTGGCGATGTAATTCAAATAAAAATGTAAACCGTTGATTGTATTCTTGGTCCGTCAACTTGACCGCTGCTCCTTTCACTCATCATTAAACAATATCCAACCAAACAACAATATCAATATCCACACCAAGTAATTTAAGGTTCTTCTAGGAATCGGATTTATTATGGTCGAACAAACATGAGTCGAGAACTTATGACATTGGGGTGGAGGGGATTTCAATCATTTGGAAATTTAAATCAGCTTTTTTTAAAAATAATACAAAAATAATACAGGTGTAGTCCGGGACCGCGGCCCCGGTCCCGAAATCCCCTCGACCCGATATTGGTTAGCTAGCAGTCTTTAGAAACCTAAAGACAAATGTCAACGTGAGTAACCTTTTCTTAAATAAACCTTTTCCAACTACCAAACATTGATCTATGTAATTATTTCGAAGACACGCTTAACTTAAACTGCGGTTGACTCATTGATCAGAATTATATTGAAACTAGCTGACCCGCGCAACTTCGTCTGCGTCACATTTTCCATAAATGCTCCGCTCCTATTTGTCTTAGCGTGGTGATATATAGCCTATAGCCTTCCTCGATAAATGGGCTATCTAACACTGAAAGAATTTTTCAGATCGGACCAGTGGTTCCTGAGATTAGCGCTGTCAAGCAAACAAACAAACTCTTCAGCTTTATTATATTACCTATTTTAAAATATAAGTATAGATTGTAACGAAACTCAGGTATAGGTATGGGTATGCCCAGGTACTATTGCGTCTTGGCGAGATGATTTATCTACATATAAAAAGTTATGGACAGGCTATATGACTAATTTTATTCCATGCGTAGGTACCTACCTAACTGTTGAAGGTACCTACTAATTTTAATACTTACCTACCATAAAAGGCAACAATTCGCCAATAGGTGTAGGAGCCAAATTAATTAATATTCCATAGTTGGAAAGTTCCTAAGAAAATCAAGAAATTTTATTTTATCTGTCTCTTTCTGATTCTATAAATAAGACTGGTAGCGATCGTGTTTGCTATAAAGTTGTCTGTTCACGTGTCAACAGATACTATATCTTTGGGGGCGTGTGGCTATATTTGCGCTTCTGTTTAGCATCAATTGTTTCTATTTCAAAACTAGCTGCAATTTATTTGCTATCGAATCCATTATCTATACCTACCTATACGTACTCAAGTTCTTCACGTGAGTTCACCAGTTCTTCAGTGTTTAAGTACATTAGCTTCCATACTTTTTGATACCTAGGTATTTTAAGGTAGATTTGATTTTGAACTATCAACTACTAACATAACTAAACTTTCGTTTATCACAAGGAGAGTCAAATATGAGCTCGGAAAATTATGAAAATTCTCCATCAGTATTAAAACTATGTGGTCATTACCGATAAATTGCCAACTTGCCAAAATATTGTTTCACAACGTACTAGAACGCACATATCATGAACAATTTGTATCACCTGCCCGCCCAATTGCCTGAGCACATTTATCATGGGTTCTTAATATTTTATACCAAGTATAGGTAGTCGTCTCTAAGCAGGATTTAATGCTGTCACCGTCAGTAATTTCATAAAATACCAATGTTCTTATTGAAGCTATTTCAAATTCTTGTCGTACTACATACTCCTATTTATATTTTAAATATTTTATTTATTTGTTGTCTACTACTACTGTGTAGTCTTTTTTACAATAACCCAAAGGCTAACTGGTAGAGAATGCCTTGTCGAAGTTATACCACTACTGATACTGTACTGTACTGACTCTAAGTAGGTACATAAAGGGTAATAAATTAATAGGTGTATTAATTTGTTCACGGAAATGATAAAAGTGCTGTGCAGACTGTCCTTTAATTGCTACATGGCTAATATGCAATCTTTACAAGAACTGAGATTCTCACTTTTAGTTTACTGCGCTGAGGTTAGATGCAAAACAAACGAGTCTTTAATTTTACTAATTCATTAATAAGTCAGCTTGGCCCTTTTTCTAAGCTCATTAACTATAGAAGTTATCTCTCCTTGCTCTCTTTGAAACGACCAGAACGAGAGATTAATCAAAATCCCACAGACAATTACATGCAAATAATGAACAATAAAATATTGAACCGATTAGTGCTTCAATCATTGACATTTAGCGCGTGTACAAATAGCCACAGACAAAATAAATTGTCTCTTGTAATAGTCTATTATTACTTATATTTTATCTCCAAACAACATGCATCATTAATTTTTAAAATGTTTTGGCTACATCATTTGGAGCTAAGAATCTAAGGTGATACAAATTATGTTCTCGTACGAGGGAGTGTATAAATAAAACGAATTAGTAGCGTCAACGCATCAGCAATGTTCTACACCTAGTAGCTCGAAGCGGAGGTGTCGCTAACCGCCCGGAAAGACGCCTGACTTGCTCACCCTTGACACCCCCGTATGCACTTCAAAATGTCGCCAATGAGTTAAACACGTCATGTAAGGGCAAAAATGGGTTATTTTATTTTTATTTGCCAAAGCAATATATTTGCAGTGACTAGTGCAGTTGTTTTTAGATTTATTTTGGGTAACATGAATAAATAATCATTTGCTTTGAGAAGCATACGTTGAACGTTGATACTTGAAATAAGAAATGCATTCACAAAATTCTACGAAGATATTACTTTAGCCTTCTTTTTTTCATGAATCAGTAGATCACTGTCTCAGAGTTACTTCCAGTAACTCACTCTGTGGGTATTGCCTGCAGTATCTGCTAAACACAAGACATAATTACGCTACAGTATTATCTTCTAGTAGATATGTCTATCAGTCTGGGTGGGTAGGATACGTTCTTCATACGTCAATCTTTTTTTTTTCCTTTTGATAGGCACGCGTGACCACTATCTCACCTGATGGTAAGCGATGATGCGATCTAAGATGAAGCTCGCTTACCTAGAAGTAACCTAGTCACTCTTGGCTTAGGTACAAACTCGAAGGTTGTAGCTATCAGGAAACACAGACTCCGGCAGGGAATTCCACTCCTTTGTTCAATTCCATTTCCAATCCCACAATTAAATTATGTAATTGCGTCGAACATTCCCCCAAAGCAACTCGCCGCCGATGCTCAAGACTTTGGAGCTTCCACTCGACGAGCCTATCATTAACAATGATCCTCTTGGCTCTTTTCTCGTTTGACTCAAGGGCATCAAGCTAGTATTTGGCAGATCCGTCCCAAAGATGAGAGCACTACTCCATACACGATCGAACTTGCGCTTGATAGAGTTGAGTAGCTGTTCCGGCGTGAAGTACCGTCTCACCTTTGCTAGGATCCCCAACTTTTTTGCAGATTATTGAACTTTTGCCTCTGTGAAAGAGCCGAAATTGAGGGTAAAGAAAATTTGCTATTCAATCACACAATCCGGCCTTCGAGATGTCAGGGGAGACCGCAAGTGCTTCCCTGTGCTTCTCTATGGCCTCACTCCAGATTTTATTGGCGTTCGCTAGCAGATCCCCAGTTGACCAATTTCGGCAGAAGCCGTATTGTCGGTCACTAAGGATATATCGTTCGCTTCTAGGTATGTCAGCTCAGGAGCTAACGGTTCAGCATCCGTTCCGTATTCTTACAGAGTATGGACGTTACCAAGATGGGTCTAAGATTCGACGGGTCAGCTCGACTACCCTTCTTGGGCACGGCCTGCACGTTAGCTTGCTTCCAAGCCACCGGCACTTTCCCAGACTCAATCGAAAGGCGAAATAGGCGTGCCAAGATCGGAGACAACTCAGCGGCACAAGTCTTTAGAATTGACAATTGTCGGTATTCTGTCGAGGCCACTAGCTTTGTTCACGTAACGCAGTACCCTACGGACATATCCTGATGAATGCGAATGTTCAACATACTCGACTCGCATCCATCAGGAGAAGGAAGGGGCCCTGCGTAACCAGGATACGAACGAGAAGCGAAGATTCCGCAAACAAAGAAGCAAACAAGTTCGCTTTCTCCTCAGTAGAGTGGGCCAGCGATCCGTCGGGTCTCAGCAGTGGTGGTAGTGAGGGGCGGCAGAAGTCAGATTCGGCCGACTTAGTCAGAGATCAAAAAGCAAGTTTGTTCCCTATTCGGCTAATGTGGTCAAACCGAGCCCTCTGCAACACCTTCTTGCAGGACATGGCAGCCCTGTTGAAGGCTCTCTCATTCTGACTCACGTCATTTACTTTGCGCGTACGAGTGTCTGTCAACCCGTGCTAGGTACGCCGCATGTTTAGCATCAACGCGATTGCACTCGGCACCAAACAATGGACGAGCATCGCCAGACATTGTTACGTCAGAGAACGGAATCTAGTACTCCATCCCCCTCCACAAATCATCCGTCACGGCGTCCGCGCACATCTAAGCGTCTGTCGAAGAAAAGCAAGTAGGCTGCCAAGGATAACATGCGAAGAAAGATCGCATGCCAACCCAATCTGCTGACGTGTATTGCCATACCCGACGGATGCCTCTCGGGTTAGGATGAGCCGGAGACCAAACCTCCGGATACAGACTCCACCAGACAGTGGTCGGATTGTCGGAACTACCCAGTGGCGAAGAAATCGTCACCGAGTATCGGTCTGGATCTATTGTCAGCAGAAAGTCCAAACAATTGGCAATGCGTGACTCAACGTCCGGCACCATCGTTGCCCCCTGGACCAACTGGGTAAGATTTAATGCTAGAGCTAGATTTCGTGCCTCTCGTCCAGCATGGTCGGTGCACTGGCATGGGAAGAGCCCACTACAGATGGCGGGCGTTGAAGTCCCCCAGCAACGCCAATTGGGCAGAAAGGTACCGCTGCTGAGCCGCATTCGCCGCCTCACTTAGGTGTTGAGTGAGCCCAGTTGTCTCCAAATCTCCGCTATGCGACCGGTAGACACAGGCGTAGACAATTTTATCCAGGCCAGTGTTCATTAGAACCTATAGTGTTGAGAACCTGGAGTCCTCAAGGTTGCCAAGACGTGTCGTCCCGGGCGTACATACATACGCTTGCGCGTGGTTTAAAGTGTTGCTCCAGGGTAAACCCTGAGTAGAAGCGAGATTTGAGTGCAGACTTCGAATGTTACTGACAGCCCTTTCACACGGCAGTCCAGTTTTGCAGGATCGGCTTATTACGGTATCCTGTTAAACTGGACGCTGTGTTCACATGGCAGTTCAGTTTTGCAGGATTCAGTAAAAAGCTGGTCCCGTAAAACTAGACTGCCATATGAACACGGTTGCATCCTGTTTTTTTTACCATTCCTACGCCGGTTATCAAGTGAAATGGACGTGAATATTTTCCTAATTTTCTATTGGTATTATCAATTAGTGTAATAAGAAGTTCGGGATCAATATTTGTTTGCGACATTTTTCGACGAAACACAACCTTCTCGGCGCCGCGCAAAAGAGCAATGCGCGAGCGCTACACACACGCGGGTGGCGCGGCGGGCGCGGGGCGGGGGCTGCCACCACTCCACTATCCCGCAAAAAACAGTCTCCAGCAAAAAACCGCACGCAGGAAGCCGTGTGAACACTGCTATTGAAATATATGTGTGATTAAACGGGATCCCGCTTTTTACTGGACTTCGGATCCAGTTTCTAGTGACAAAACCGAACGGCACAATTCGACCGGATCGGTTTTTTGCAGGATCCCGCATGCGGGATGCTCGTGTGAACGCTAGCATATAAACACATTCGCCATCAAACGGGATCCTGCAGAAAACGGGATCCTGTTAAAAACTGGACTGCCGTGTGAAAGGGCTGTCACAGCCCTTTCACACGGCAGTCCAGTTTTTAGGGTTTTTTTGAGGGTACTTTGAGAGAGAGGGAGTGCTGCCGCTGAACAGCGTTTTCTTTCTTTTTTTCCTTTTCATGTGTTTGAGAGTGAAGGAAGGAGAGGAGAGGAGAAGGGAGTGAAACGAGTTTCCATGCTGCTAACCTTCAGGAGCGCTCTGACAGGACGGCATCATTGGGGCACTAGTCTGGAGACTGCGGGGATGCCCGAGCCCCCCGCGGAAATGTCCATCGGGCCCTCTCGTCTGGTCGCCAATCATCACAAGGGTGCATTCTAGCATTTTTCGACAGTTGGCGGGGCCTTTCATGCGTGGCTAGCACACTACTTGGGCCCCAACTACCTGCGGTTGGCCAGCGGCGCACCGTGTCTCGGATCCCGCTACCATCCGCGACTAGTCCCCCGATACGCCCATGTCAGCGCAAGCCTGGTTGGTCTGCCTACATTGGAACAACCATTTCGATCCAACTCCTCTGCAATGGTTACACTGAGCATCATACCGGAACGCGGCTAGGCCGCTTGGCGGTACGTCTTTGCCCAGAGGGTGGTCACAAGCCGTCGGCCAAAGTCTAACACCAATTTGTGTCACCTGATTAGCACCACCCAGGGACCACTTGTAGGGACTAGTAATGGGTATTCTCCTACAGACGCGGGTGACTCGGCAATGATTTCTACGCACATATAAATTAAAATTTTAATTTATGTTTTCGTCACCTATAAAGGCGATATGGTATGCCACGGCTGAATAATGACAACCAGACGCCTCATTCGCGAGATTTTCTCAAGTTCCCGATGCTCTAATAATAGATATTGTGAGCATTATTGTGCGTTTGCTTGAACAGCTCGCGGTATTTTAGACTGGCCTTTATAATCGCGGTTGGCAATAACAAAGGGATCAGTAAGGGAATTTACGATAATTAGGTGCTATTCCTCCGATCGATCCAATCTGTAGGTAGAGTAAATATTTATAACCTAAACTCTACTTATGTTTATTTGGTTTCTTGGCTTATTGTTTATTGGTATGATAATGACATGTTTATCTTTTCACATAAAGGTGAAATAACATCAGTGACTGGTGGTGTGGATAACTACCTAAGACATCAAAAACACTAATTGACTACTTACTTACAAATCTTTAGACTATACACACTTCTACTGGTAGGTAAACTAGTTCGTTTCTAACGAAAATCGACAGTGTCGCTATAGATCACTTAATTAAAAAGAAAAAAAAAGTGCGTCACCATTCACAGTATCGAATGATTCTGCTTCCTACGATTGTATCTATAGTTACAATCACGGCACCACAAAATAATGATGTTAGTAAACAAGCGGACGTGGCCGGCCACTACTCAACCACTCAATATAATCCCATCGTCACCTTCTACGACGCCCACAAAAGTGACAGGATTGTCCTATAAGTAGCTAGCAAGGTCAGCCAGGAAAATATGATATCATAATAATTTTAGCTCGTGTTTGCTTCTTGAAGGGCAAAGACCTCACAGCACATCTACTTTCCTTGATAACTAACCAAGAAACTTTAAAAAACGTTCGTTCATTAAAAAATGTTTTCCATTACATCGCAAGTCTAGCTAGCCAGGCACGTTACTACTGAAATAATATGAACACATACGACTCGTGACAACAGAGGAAATAGAATATGCCTACCATCGGAAGTTGTATTAAAGTCTGATCTTCAGTTGTTTATAGAAAATCTATTTATAAAGCCGTTGAATGCGGGCCAAAATTCGATAAAACGTGATTTTCAGGGTGATGCACGTGGGTCGTATGACGCCATACAGCCAGACAACATACATACCTAAATAAGTAGGGTTATCCAATGTAAACAGACGAGACACTCATAACATTTGTAAAAAGGAAATTGAAAACGTTAACTGCTTTGCACATCTGCTGACGTGCATGTGCTTACCGTGTACGTCATACATCGTAATCATAGCACGGCACCAATCTCATACAATAACAAGATGACCGATTTGTCCTTGAGACATCATAGTATTCCATGAACAAAATACTCTTCCAGTGTTAGAAGTGGCACAACCTTGAACACAGACAACACGTGCAACATGAGACAATAAATATGTCTTAAACAAAAGAAAGACAAAGCTGGGGAAAATGGAAAGATTCAGACTTTACCAAAATATGAATGAGTCCACATCTATTCGAAAGATCAAGAACCATCTCGATCTTCGGAAATGTACGAGCATAAATGCTAAGTAAATAATTTGAACGAAAGGTTTTTTCGTAAAAGTCATGACAGTGAATTATCACTCTCAATCACTAACCTGACAGATAAGGTATAGACGTACCTATAAGTAGTACTAAACGTATTGAGACAAGAACCGTGTCGATCAGAAGCAGTAGGTGAACCATCAACAACTTCACCGCCAGTGGTAACCTACCGTTTTTTAATATAGGCACTCGAAAAGAAAATCGAATATATTAAAAGTATCAATACGAGGTCACCTGTCGCCGATGGCGCCAACCTTGTTACTCTTTCACAAAAATAAAATACACAAAATCGCATCAAACATTTTTTTGTAGTAGTAATAAATTATATCGTCTACATTATAAACATCCTGTTATGAATCCATTAATGACGTATTTCATATTTAACAAAAAATAAAATACTTGAATAACGGTGATATTGAAATATCATTGATTTCCAAAAATAAGTTTGCAGTGACTTAAAAATATATCGTCTACGGAATTTTATTGCCGGATACCTGCTCGTTGATCTATCGGAGCCGATTTCAATTTTACACGAAACTTGCTGAAAAGTTTGATAATGCATATAAATTAGACTAAAGAAAATTACAACGCAATTGAACTTTCAGGCTCTTAGATCTTGACTGTTTGAAGTATAAATAGCTTAGGCTTGCCTGAAAATGTTTCTTCAATACATTTTCAGGCAACATTTTTTTAATAAACTTTATTTATTTTCGGCTAAAAAAAATTTTGGTAGTTGATCTTGATGTCGTTCTGATTGAACTTAATAGGTTACTTCTAGGCAAACATACTCCATCGTCGACTAAATTCTCGCTTTCTATCAGGTGAGATTACCTATAGTAAAACGCGAGCCTATCAATAATTATATTTTCATTCGATATAAGACCCCGATGACAAAAATTTAAAATCACAAGTTTTTGCACGCACAAGTCTATGATCCTGACATACATAGGTGTTATCTGTACAAAACCTTAGTTGACAATAAGTCCGCCTTTGTACCCTTGTAAGCCTGTACTTAGTTTAAATAATTTTTGAAAACCCTTTCCAATACGTTGAGTCTATAAACAAAGCCGATTCATTAATGTGGAATGCAAAGTTGAATCACCCACAAAGTTGGATAATCTCAGGTGGTCGCAGTTACGCCGCTATTTCAGTACTTTCACGGGCGAAGCGTAGGTATATGTAGTACCTAACTACATGTAGACCAACGATGTATGGGCAATGTGGGAGGTTTTAATCGTTTTCCCAGAATATTCTAATCCAAATGATGTAATAAAACAACAAATATGAATAACATTCAAAGTTGTTGTGAAAATACCGGAATCAAAGTTTGTATCTGGACGTTGAAATCTTTCTATTATTATGTTTTGATGAATTTGAATCAGATGAAACATGAATTACCATTATTTTACAAAATGCTTTTAAAATTATAGTATTTTGTCTAAAATTTAATGATTTCGCCAGTAAATGACAGCACTTTAAATAATTAGCATCTTTTTAGTTCAATTAAAAGTGTAACTAAAAATGTTGCATCCGGGAACCAAAGCAGGCATATAAGTAGTAAAATACGGGTAAAATAAAACGTTTATTGAATGCTTTGGGCGGGCGGGGGCGACGGGGCAGGGCGGGCGGCCGGCGAGTGAGGCTCGCGACCGCCGCGACCAGTGCGCGCCCGCCCAGGTCCGACACTCGACGTCGGCTCGTCAACGAAACCAGACAACTCTATTTATTTAACGACCATTATTTAATCGGTAAGAAACTGCCCAGTGTTTCATCGATATGTCCGCAAGGGTTGTGCCAAGTGTACCCCGCGTGGGGTGGTCGCCGACTCACGATGTCACCCCGTTGTTCCCCACAAGTTCGCGCCGTCTCGCTCTAAAGTTGCGCAATTGAAACTTCGCCTCGCTCGGTTCGCGGCTTCGACTTGAGTCTAGTTTGCATTCTCGCTGGTGATTAGTCGAGATAAGCGGAGATACGGTAACATTTGTTCAGCAGCACGTAAGTTACTTACACGTTATTCGACAGTGAACGATCATAATTATTCATAATACAGGTGAAAATTGTTTTTTGATTCACGGAATATTAGAAAACACTGTGATCAATCATAATCATAGCCAATTATTCATTTGCTTCAGTACTGAAACTCGTTTCAAAATGGAGTACTTAGCATCTTAGGAAATTAACATTATTTAAATATTTTTTTGAAGTAAATTACTCTCACTCAGCTGTTTATTTTAAAGGACTAAGCTTATAAATTAAAGTTAAAGAAAGTTTTGTGTGTTAAGTAAATGCTTGTTTTCATATTTTATTAAAAACTATTCTTCTTAAAGTGTGCTTATTCATAAATTAATTCATAAAGGTACATACTTACATAATTTTATTTTAAAAAAACTTTGCAAATGACCCTCTAGTATACCAAATTATAATTATGAATGCCGCTGCTAAATGACAATAAATCCAATGTTGGTACATTGTATGCGTTCGTGTGTCCATACATAAGTCACAGGTCGCGGGTAGTCGGGTATCAGCGCACCTGTTGACGCGACAATGCGCCGGATCCGGGAATGCTGTGAATCCGATCCGGCCGCGCGCGCGCCTATTTTCAGCTACACTCATCCCGCGCCAAATTTGCAATCCCGCCAAATCGACGCGCCTCCATGTATTTTTGTAACCGTTTCACAATCGACTAGCTTTTTTTTAACGGCCAATCCGCATCGCGCTGTTACCTAGATACTTAACCTTCAATTTCCATCTGAACTAGATACCATGGATTTTTACACATATACCATTGACAGCTGCTGCAATCGTAGTACTATGGAATGGAGCATGGAAATGGATGTAGCAAAACATATTTGACATTGGCCTTTAGACTTGACCTAATTTGTTATAATAGGTAGATTACGACAAATCTGATTCCAATAGAGATTTAATTGGATTAAAAAATCTAAAACAGCTACATAAATAATTTAAATAATCAGTTTTCTATTATCGAAAGTAAACTTTTGACAAACATTAGTAGGATTTTCATACAAATATGTTAATTCTTCTTTCATTTGAAATCAGTTTGCTTATTGGTATTTAAATATCAGTTGACAGTTTTCAATAAAGCATTTAAAAACCAAATCTACGCTAAATATTTAAATAAAAAAGTTGGCCAAGTATATTTCGTTAAGTTTTTATTTCATTTCAAAAGACGTGGTCAACATTATATCTAGGTACAATACAATAATGTGTATATGTATTATTTATTGTAGAAAGAATACTACAAAATTATTTGACAAAAAACATAGATACATTAATTGGATGTTAATAGAAAGGGTGACTAATATTAAAATCAAATTCATTTAATATTCTAAACATAAAAACTACTTCACATGACCAAAGTAACTGACATTTATTTATAATATTTATAAATTACGTGCATTTGATCTAATCAATTCTTAATTAAATTGACGACACGGTTGGCGCAGTGGTTGAGCGATCGACTGCTGCGCAGCATGTCGCGGGTTCGATTCCCGCACGGAACAAATATTTGTACGGCCTACATGTATTTGTTCCGAGTCTGGGTGTTTTCTATCTATAATATGTATGTATTTACAAAAAAAAATGTATATAAGTAGTTTATCAGCCATCTCGTTACCATAACACAAGCATTAAGTTGCTTAGCTTGGGACTATATGGCGTTGTGTGGAATGTCCAAGGATATTATTATTATTATTATTATATTATTATTATTAAATTACCAAATCTCTTTTCACTTCTAATAGCTATGATATTACCAAGATCCTTAACATGACATCTAAGGACAGTTAGCTTTACCACTTACAATTAAAAAATCTCAATTTTATTTTCTTTTTTGTTGTTGTAAGAGCAAAGCTCGTTCTTTTGACCTGATATTTCGTTATTATTTCTCAATTTGAGTATAGAGTGATATTGTTTTACTAGAAAGTTGGTACACGTCCATAACTGCCCTTTAGCTGACATACTCGTAGTACCATCGATAATAACAAATCAACATCTAGCATGCCAACTATTTTGACTTCATTTCCTATCAAAATTTACCTATCTAGAATTACGTCTTGGATACCTATTGAGGCTAACTATGCGCAATACTAGTGCATCTTCAACCGACAAGACAAAATATTATATGCATCCATGGAATGCACATAATATTTTATGTTCTCGAAGATAATTGAAGTGTTTGCTCTTATCTACACAAACGTCGATCTGCACTGAAAGGCTGATGAATGTTGTTTCTGTTCTACTAAATTTAAACCAATGACGCACGTCAATGAATAAACTGAACAAAATCCAGAGATTGTGTTGTGAAAAAGTATTTGTAGTTTCGGTTTGAACTTTGCTAACGAATATTTGGTTTCGTTTTTTTAATATTGCATCAAGCCGTCGGGGCTTTCACAAACTAATAACGTTGAGGATTAGTAAATAAAAATACAAAACAATCGAAACAACATGATGTAGGTTTACCTAGGAAGAACTCAATCTCAGGGCTACATAAAACCCAAACCAAACCATAGTACCTAAATCAACCAGGCTACACAACAAATTAATAGTTGGAAATAAAATAATATAAAACTTCTACAGCTACTTCTACAAATACACGCATATGAGAAGACAACAAAGCGTCTATGTACCTAAATCAACCCGGCTACCAAACAAATTAATAGTTGGAAATAAAATAATATAAAGCTTCTACAGCTACTTCTACAAATACACGTATATGAGAAGACAACAAAGCGTCTATAGAAGCTCTTGAAATAAACCGAGGTTGCGTCGTGCAACCCTCATCAATTCGTCTTCACATACTTAAAGCTCGAAGCTTACGTAATGAGAAATTGCGGCAGGACGCTGACTTATCCACATCGTTACTCGCAACAAGGTCGTCACAAACTCGAAAATAGCAGAGCAATGAGTAGACATTCGTAAAAACGACTGTTTTCAAGTTTCTCCTCGACACCAGTTAGATTGGCTAGCATCCAAGTCCACGGGCCATTCGACACGAGCCAGCCACCGAGACGGCTATTTGCGGCCTTGCTGCTAACTCTTGCATACGTCACTGCTCTATTTACGAGGCACGAGCACACTATTGTACTCAATTATGTCACCTGGACATATTTTAAAAGATATATTGCCAAACTCAAGGTTAACTTTTGACATATTGACATCCCATGCGGGGCATACATTCCTAAAAAGTTTTTTGTGAATTTATTATTTACTTTTGTGAATTTATTACAACAAATGTTTACAAATATACTAATATTTGTTACAGACCACGAGCACGACATAAACTGCCAAAATGTTTAAAAATCATTTAGAAATGATTGGCAGAAACGAGACGCCGTCGAAGAAAGCCAGATTTTGGCAATCCTTCGTGCGATCTCTTAAAGGTAAGCATAAGAAATTGCAATTTATTCACTATTGTATATCCAAATGGTCAATGTTTAATTACACCCCGTGGAACTCAAAGAATCCATGAGGGATTATGAAAATCATGAGATTCCTAAAGTCCAACATTCTTCTCCCCAGGATCTGAAGACATCAGAGCCGAGGAGAGGTACAGGCCCAGCCGCCGTAGCGTGTTCCCCGAGCTCTTGAGCACTAGCTACCCCTACAGCAAGTCCATCTACGACGACCCCATCGGCGCTGCCGAGAGGATCACCGTCCCCGGATACCGCTACCTGCCCGTCCACCGTGAGACCTACGGGTACTCCCCACGCCCCATCTACACCCACAACTACCCGCGCTCCCTTGACTCGTACAGGCCAGGTTAGTACCACAGAGTAAACAAAAAGTACACCACAACATACTCATGCACATACGCTACACTAACCGTCTTGCCAATTGACCACCAACTTGATGTGATTGCTAAGCTTCATTAACGAAAATAGACAATGTTGATGGATCACCTGTTGGTAGCAGTTCAATAGGTAATCGATTGGCAAGTGCATCACTCACAATGACACGTTAATTTGGCATTCAAAGGTGACACCTTTGTCCGACTCAGTTTGTCTAGAAATAAAAGTTAAAAGTGTTGTTATAACAATTATTTATCAGATATCAATGCTAAACTTAATGTTCACTGTAAATAGTACATCGAGTTCAGTTTTTAATAACACTGTACATAAAACATTCGCGCTTCACGCTGTGTCACTAAACTGTGATGTTATCAAATACAGCAAACTTTAATCTAGTTCTGTAGTTTTCACTTCAGTTCTAGAACTGTATTAACATTTTGTTTCAGCACAAAAGGTCTCCGGGAGAGTATAAATTAAAATTCAGGACTTCTTATATTACGAATACTACATAATTAATGTATAGTCACGCTGTGAGATATCATATCATTATCAAAAATTGAGCGACATTTTTTTTACAAAAGCAAATGAAGCAATTTTTAATACTTTTATAACAAGTCTTTGCGGGCTATTCTGCTGTCTATATTTTACTATGTAATAAAGTTTTATATAAATAAAGAACTTAAATCATAAAATTTAGATAGTGTACATCCTGTCATCAGCTCGAAGATTGAAATTGGATGAATCGATTTAACATTACATGGAGTTACATAAAAACACAGATTTCTTTGATTTCAAGCAATTCTTCGCAATTCTAAATGACTGTTAGTGTTAACGTTATCACGTTAGGTAGGTATTCTAGTGAAAAGAGATATTTATGGTACTACGTTGACATCTTGAAACGTAAACCCTTTATTTTTAAGCAAACAACTAAGTATAAACTTAGCTTAAAAATAAAGGGTTTTTCATGAATATTTATATTAGCTTCATTGGTTCAAATATCTACATCTGTACCGACTGGCATTTGATGTTGTTGCTTGTGCAAGTTACAACTTATTTTACTAATATAAAGCATGTGTCATTTGATAGAAATCACCTCTTTTACATAACATTACTCGTACTTCACACTTGTAAAGTCCATGAATGTTACATCGACGTCACTAGTACTGCATATCTTCCAGCATTTGTCAGGTGATACATATATTATTATTTATCCCTTTATATAATACTACTAATTATGACTTAGCCCACAATGATTTTGATTTTCATTTTCGAGCCCTCCCGGCAAGTTGATGTAGAGGTGAGTTCTATAAATAACTTTCGTGATTTACCAACTGTGATTCCCCAGACATTTTCCTTAAAAGCAAGACCTCAAGCTTCGCTCAGCAAACTAATAAATTACTAACATTAATACAATTATTTTAATCATTTCCTTCTTTAATTTGAATAGACACATATATTATATATGGAAAAAAATACCATATGGAATGGCCTAAGTATTTTTAATATTTTCTTATCTCCTTTAGCACAGTCTACAATTCTGCAGTTTGTTCCTTCATGAATTTCCATTTTCAAAAGGTTGCAAGAAACTGATTTTATTCTTATTTCCTTCCGTTTTCATTTTTTTAATGGTTCTATCGACGAATCTAGTGTGTCTGCAGTATTTATATTTAAAAAATAGAAATGGCAGTGAACGCTGGCTTTGGGGCATCCGTCCATCATACTAAAATTTTAATGTAACTTTTCGTAAGGGTACAAATGAACCAAACCAACTCGTTGGCATTCTAGAGTGTAACGATTTTAAGAGTTTTAATTGTTAACAGTTTCAAGTCCTCTAACTTTGATTTTTTTCCACTGACAGTATATCACGTACCAAGGCGCGTCCGACGCGGCGTCGACCCCTTCGATGCCCACAAGGCGTGGCAGGACCATCTTGACAGACTGGCAGCCATCGACAGGCTGTACCCCTCTCGCTACGGTCTCTACCTGAAGGACCGGGCATACCCCATCACCGACCTTAGCGTTCCCATTTCCGCACCCCTGGAGCCCAAGAGCCTTAAAGGCATCGAATATGAGCCCGACAGCAAGCCCCACTGGGGAACAGGTAAATACTAACCACTTTATGCACGAACCAATAGGATAAGATAGGATAAGCGCTGCCGCGGTTTATCTGTACAAGTTTTACTTCTACAACTTATTTGTAGTCGTCTTTCGTGTCTGAGATAGACTGATTGTTATTGTAAATAAAGTACAGGCGAATCCCGGCTGTTTGCTGATCCAAGGCGGAGGCTAAGTACGGAATACCAATTATGTTAAATATACATTATCTAATAAAGATAATAGTTCTAGTTGGAATATCCCGGACGTAGCTCTTCACGTGGATTCAGATAACTATAAGAACCTAGTGGGACTCCATTCACCTGTAAGATTCAATCACAATTGAATCTAATACGTGTGGTATGACGTTGTCCGGAGAAAAACCAGAAGCTATAACAACAACTTATTGAATTAACTTAAGTAAGCAAAAACTCGTCTGATTGGTACATCGAAATAAAAACAACAGGTACCAAACCAATTCTAAATCCGTAATACTTTACCGAGTACATTGTTATAAATAAACGATCCAAAATTCAAAATTGTAAATAAGTAGAGCTTCAATACTTGAAATTGATGCATTACATCTGCGATTTATCTATAATCATTTTGACATCCTATTGTAAAAAATTACAACAAAACTATATTTTCTGATTGAGTGAAATTTTAAATTGTATTTGTTACGATATGTAGAAAATAATTTTATACTTTCCCATAACTTGTTGAATAGTACAAAGTTTTAAGAACATTTAACTAACACTACGATATATTTTGTATTAAAACATAAAAGACCAACCCGTGTTTTGATTTAGTAGTTTAGTACCTTTCCGCTGTATTTTAAAGTACATACTTAGCTATAAAATATTTTCTAAACCTAATTTGGCACAAAAATTATTAACATTTTCAAACATAAACGTACGTACTTGAGACTGCCACACATTCCTGCTTTGTAAATTGTACTACTCGTACATATAAAATAACAAATTTTGTACATCTATTTTAATATCCACCAACATCTAGTTTATTCCACAGAAATGTGCGCCAGTCTGAAATAGAGATGAAATTTTCATGCATCAATATTTTGAAATGAACATGTCTGCATGAGCTGCATTGTAAATATGAGCAAAGCAACATTAGCTCCGGAATTTTTATTCGGTATTCATGCTCGGCATACAAGAACACTACACTCTACAAGTATAGTACTTATAATATAATAGAAGACAGGTGGTCTCTCTATTTGGTCTTATGTATGTATGAACGTGGTCAATGGATTCTATTGAATCCCCGACGTATATATTTGAGAAAGGTATTGATAATGAGACTTGCCATGAAGGAGCGTGGCCGGCGAGGATATCGGACGTGTTCAAAAGGGACCCATTTTTCGCTGAAGCTGAAAAATGGGCAGGCTTTGATCGCTCACTCCGAGGGAAGTCCCCGACGCCCGTGAAGCCAAGGATTAGCCCCCCGCGCGACTGCGAGGTCGCATACGATGCCGACGGTAAGGGCAACAGACCACTCCCTGTACAGTGTACACCCTGTATCTTCGTCATGACCCACTCTTCTATCTGGGTTATTGAACTCTTCTAAGTCAAAACCAAACTTTCTACGTCCGAAGCCCCAGTGCAGTGCAGAAGCACCTAATTTTTCAGAGCTGTGTGAGACTTAGCATCTGTAGTTAATATAACCAAAACGTTTTACTTCTAATTTCTGTCGACTTGAATTTCCAAGTGAATAAGAAAACAGGACATTTTTATTCACAAAATCTTTCCTATTGTAGGTAGATAATATTAATTAACATTGTACTAGTCCTATGAAGTCCAGTTAAATGAGTGTATGTGTTCTTTTACATAAAATTTTTGCTGAAAAATCGCATGACGTGAAAGCAGAAATTAAAACATAATCATACTAATCATAATCGTCCATTACTTTGTTAGTATTAACACTTTTACTTGGATGTTATTACTGTGAGTTGTTTATGAGTCCTTTATAGCACTGCCTACTTTTGTTAGTATCTGTTTGAATATGTTGTTACATTGGTATATTTCTAGTTATGTGATAAAAACACTATTCCAAATTAATGTTACATGTTATATATGCATTTCTGGCATAATGATCATAAATACATGACCATGTCAACCACAAAATCTGTATGATGTTTCATCTGCTCTATTAGGTACCCTAACTTTTTGTTGTAACTCTTCATACAAAAAATTAAATGTTCTTAGAATCAAAATAAATGATCGGAAGCGGGTAGTGCTTTTTCCAATTATGAAGTTATAAACCCTACTAGAATCCCTAGAATTCCTAGTTACCAATAAGCTTGGAAGGGCTCGTAAATAACTAACATTGTAGTATAGACACAGTATCACGCAGCTGTGTTAAACGCTTGCTTAGTTAACACTGTTTGGGCGGGCGATGACGAAGAGCAGCTGTAGTATGTCTGTTGTCCCGGCACTAAACGTTATAGTTGTGGCGTATAGGTGCACCGCTGTACAACGCTGGCGGACTCCGAAGAAGGCCTTGGGCTGACATTTTCAACCCGAGCCCCTCTCTACCGATCTCGGCCATCACTCGGGACCCCTTCTGGTACGACTGGCCGGAGCTGAGACCCATCGCTCGATGGGACCGCAGCCCTTCCTACATCCGTGACTCGTACCTGTCGCCAGTCAAACGCACCTTCCTTTGGGACAAACATCCGATCAGGCCGTTAGGTTAGTGGGTTGCTGTAAATATGCAATACGTCACTTTGCAGCTTTATTGACGTCTTCTGAGCTGTACAAAACTGGCCTTTATCATCGACATGGATTACCATCGCCATTTATTAACTTTGAATATAGC
The DNA here is from genome assembly GCA_963859965.1 of Ceramica pisi. Taxonomy (NCBI): domain Eukaryota; kingdom Metazoa; phylum Arthropoda; class Insecta; order Lepidoptera; family Noctuidae; genus Ceramica; species Ceramica pisi. Next base: position 11,686,459 of record OY982539.1, read on the forward strand.
AATGTCACTGTGATATAACGACGAGACGCTGCAGTTGGTGACTTTTCATTACGAAGCGCAACGTTTGCAGTAAGTGCGTTGCGCGTGTAACTGTAAACTGGTTTAATCATTTCATATTTAGTTGAATCTCAAATATCTTCAAGTGTTTTAATATTGTCTCTAATTACGGCAGATTTAATGGTGGCAGACCGGTTCACCGTGGACGATCTAAGCAAGACTTTACCGTTCATTCGTAGTCTATAAAACATGCAAACTTAAGCAGGTATCTGTCCGTAAAGTCGTTCAAGTGAATGTAGTTTGAATCCTTTGTCTTGTTCACGAGTTATTCCTACTCATTTGTGGTAGTTACACGTTATAGACGTAGATCACCGACATTTCCGTTTATCATTATTTCAACTGAAGCTATATATTTATTTTTCATGAAACTTTATTTTATTTTCCAAGCACTAGATATCTACATATTTAAATAAAAACTTCTTTCTATCCACATTGTTTGTTTTCATTAGGTTTGCAATTCTATTAGATCGTTGTTGTCACTCATTGAATCATCTCAAAATAAATAGCACTACCTTTAATTGCATAAGACCACGTACATCATTTTCATAATTATTTAAGCACGCAGAAGGACGCCTGGATGCACAAAGTATCATCTCTTAAAACTACACACATAAACCCTAATCGAACTGTAAATAAGCCCATTATTATTAAGAATTTAAGATAATACTCCAACCTAATTAATGACCTAAATTAATTTCCTTGAAGCATATAATGTGACAAAAAAATCAGATTTTTATCACCACCAAAGTTTTCCAAGCTATAGGATTTTATTTGAAGAAGAAAAAATTCAGTTCTTAACTTCCTACTTTTAGTGAGTAGAAGAATAACGTACTGAAAAGCTATATTTTTAACGGTTGATTTTTCGTAACGTTTGGTCTTTATTAATACATACTGTATAATGCCTGGAAAAAAAAATGACGGTGATAAAAAAACTGCCAGATAGATTCCCTTGATGATGATGATAGTATAAACAGTATCTATTTGAATATGCAGACCGTTTAACTTGAGACTCGCCGGAATAACCTACCTACCCATGACATCCCCTCATACACCGTCTTCGCTGTCGCACGGGTAGGCACACCTGAAAAGAGAAAAAAGATAAAAGGTCTAGTCTCAAGTTAACGTACAAACTGCTTAAATAATAAAAAATAATGAATATTGAACGTACGGTACTTACCTACTAAGGTATTAAAAAAATAGTTATACTTAGGTACCTTATCCAATCCAAGAAACTTCCAGATAAAAAAACAAAATCTTCAGTACTATTTTTTAAGTGTCAGCGTGGTTTACTTCTATTTTCTTTTTCAGCTGCTGCTTTCTAAGGGGCGCAACACCGAACCCAAAATATTCTAAGAACTTAATTTATATTTTATAAACTTTTCTGTTAAACATTGACTATGTTAAAACAATTATTTAACAATAAATTTTAAACTAAGCTACAAATTAAATTACGAATAATAATTTTTGATCAGTGATCACGCAAGATCTCAAAGACTGCAATAACATAGTCACTGCCACTCGAATAATAATATGAACTTGTTACAAAAGTTTTGTTTTTATTACCTAAATATTTTTATTTATTCCACAAATTAAAAAAAAAACAATAAAATCGAAAAAACGTGACCTTGTTTTCTTTTATCTAATTTTATCAAACCTACGATGTTTGTTTGTCTATCATCCATAATAACGTGGTAGGTATTAGGTAGGTACTATAGGTACCTACCTAATTTCAAGTGTTAATGGGTTACCGATAAGCTTACGCCATCTTTCAGTCAAATGACTCACAAGTTTTTATTTTTCTCAGTAAGTTGAACTCTACTACTCTACTATGACATCTATCATGAGAAATACGTTTAAGTATATCTATATGAAACAAGAAACTATACAGTCATAGGGTTCGAAACCTAGGGAACCTGTGAAAGGGTAAGTATTTTTTTTAAGAAACACACCTTACTCTACGAGTAGGTACAATACCCTCTATTTGAAGCAGTCGGGAACAAATTAAAACATTGAAAAAGTAGGTTCAACTGCAGGTATAAATTATCTAATACCCGCATCCTGTCATTTAATTTTCTTTAGACAACAAGTTTTACATAGTTGTAACCTCAGGTTGTAACTGGGTTCACATGTAAATAAAAAGCCAGGCTAAGCCAGGGTCAGTTTCTAGTGGTTGTACCTACCGAGCTCAAGGTCGCTGGCAGAACCATTTTCAAGACGGTACATCTTCGAAACTCCGCCTCGAATAAGACAACTTTTATTTTGCCCATAGAGAATAAAACAATTTTTTTTTTTATTACATTAAAGGGAAAGCTTTAACACAAGAAATATTTTTTTTCAGTTTATGGTACGGAACCTTTCGTGTGAGAGTCCAACTCACACTTGGCCGGTTTTTCATATCAACCGGTTAATCTGACTAGAAATATCGATTTTACAAACATCCAATGACGCAGTTTTAGTTTTCTTTAAAATCGGTCTCGAGTCTTCTTTAAAAGTTTTTCGCTATTCCTTAGTTTCGGATTTGGCCATCTACGCACACTTAGTTTGTGAAAATATCACCGCCTGTATTGTTGGTGGTAAGGTAAGATAGCTTTTTGAGAAAAAAGTATGTAAAGTAAGTTCCGCTGTAAGCAGATGTTAAGTAAGAGGCAGTATGAAAACTCACCGATTACTTACCTATAGGTACGTTCCACCTGGTAAACATTTAAATACCTAGTAATAATCTAATAGTACTATAATTCAAACTGAAACCTGTGCATGTGCAGATTCTGACTTAAATTGACCGAGTTACGATAATGAACCTTATGAACTTCCACCATCCATAAAATTCGTATCAGTAGGTATCATCGGCAAACGAAAGAATGCTCGACAACTTACCTATTATAATTTTTTTCAAATTTTAACAAAATATTTTTGCACCATTTTTGTCTCTATGAATACATTTACGATATACACTACAGTAAACGTAATGGTATGGAGACTTTGATACACTTAATTTTCTCTGAACACATTCTCTATCGTGACAATAACTACAATTTTTAGTAGTACCTCAATGCTTCACTGATTACAAACACTGACAAATTCTTCCGCTGTTTTATATTCTTGAGAACTTCGTTGTGTCTAAATTTTCGGTGACCCTTGAATGTTCCTGTATTCATGAAATCAAATCCTGCTCCGTAAACCACCAAAGTGTCTGATTCTTTACCAAAATACTGGTCTACAAATTTTATTTAAGAGCGTGTATTCCGTCCACTAGCGCCGCCAATCGTTTTTTATTATTTGTGGTAAATTTAAGACACGTAGATAAAAAACCGCTCTAAAGTGCACTAAAGAAATGTATTTATTATGTTTTGAGAGTTATATTTTGTACTTTAGAACATAAATAGTTGCCAAAGTCGATATTTTTGCTAAAAGTGGCCACTTTTAGCAATAATTGCCGTTTTGGCTATTTAGCCATGAGTTATGTATTAAAAATAGCTGTCAAAAAATAATAGATACATTTCTTCAGTGCACTACAGAGCGGTTTTTTATCTACGTGTCTTAAATTTACCACAATTAATAAAAAACGATTGGCGGCGCTAGTGGACGGAATACACACTCTTAACATCTTTTGATCATTGATGTATTTGTCGAATTTTAATAATAATAATAATTGGTGCCCCATTACATTTGAAATGTCTAACGGGGCCTCTGCGAGCTGGTTTCGGCCCCTCGTACGCCTACCAAAGGACCGGGTCTCTAGGGACCCGAGAAAGTAAAAAATAATAATAAAAAGATGGTTTACATAATTTCTGGATAAAAAGACTTTTTTCACTCCATAAAACGTTAGCCGAACAAATAACTGAAATTTTAAAAGGCTATCAAAATATTCCCGAATTTTTGACTAAAGGTATCACTTAAATGCTCCCAAAATCGAGTAGAACCCAGGATCCTTCACAGTATCTATAGACCTATTACTTGCTTACCTTATATAAAATCATAACCTCATGTATTACGAACAAAATCATTAAACATATTGAAAAGTATGATATTTTAACAGAAGAACAAAAAGGGTGTAGGCGCGGACACATGGGCTGTAAAGAGCAATTAATAATTGATTCCACTATCTTAAACTACTGTCAAAGATCTAGAAAAATTTATACGTGGCATACATTGATTACAAAAAAGCATTCGACAGCGTTCCGCACTCATGGTTGATCGAAGTATTAAATATTTATAAAATTAATCCATTACTTATACAATTTCTTAAAGATGCTATGGGATCCTGAAGAACTACACTTAAATTACAATCTGAAACAAGGAACATAACCGTGGACGATATAGAAATTAAAAGAGGTATCTTCCAAGGGGACTCATTAAGTCCTCTCTGGTTCTGTCTAGCCCTAAATCCACTCTCTCGAGCGTTAATCGATTCTAGATTGGGGTTTGATATTAAGAATGGTAGGTCAATATTCCATCAAATTACGCATTTACTTTATATGGATGACTTAAAATTGTATGCCAATAAAAATTCAGATTTGCACGATTTATTAAATATAATCGCAACACTTTCGAAAGACATAAGGATGGATTTTGGACTAGACAAATGCCGAAAACTTAATATAGAGAAAGGCAAGATTGTAGGTGGAAACTACTTAACAGATAGTGATGAAACAATAGAAGCGATTAAAGAAGAAGAACTATATAAATATTTAGGTTACAATCAAGCTAGACTTTTAGAACATAAGGCCATTAAAGATAAACTAAAAAAGGAATATAATAGCAGAATACATTCTTTGTGCAAAATGCATCTATCCAGCAAAAATGTATTCAAATCCATTAATACATACGCGGTACCAATACTTACTTACTCTTTCGGTGTAATAAAATGGTCGAATACAGACCTACATGGCCTCGAAGTTAAGACAAGAACTATGTTAACACAACACAGATATCACCACCCAAATCAGCAATTGAAAGAGTGATAATGCCCAGAAAAGAAGGAGGTAGAGGATTAATCGAAATATCACATCTGCACAAAAGAAGTCATAAATCTCAAACAATTTTTCAGGCGAAAGAAAAGTTCGAGTAAATTACACAAAACAATTACAGAGTTAGATTTAAAATATACACCTCTAAACCTTAGCGATGATAATAATACTGAAACAGTAGACCAAACGGAACACATTGAAGAAATAAACAGAAAATGGAGGCAAAAAGAACTGCATGGTAGACATCCCAATGATTTACATCAAACATTCATCGATAAAGAAGCTTCTAACAAATGGCTGGAGGTGAGTGGGCTGTTTCCGGAAACAGAAGGGTTTATGCTGGCCATCCAAGACCAAGTTATTAACACAAAGAATTATAGAAAATACATAGTAAAAGATAGGATAGTAAGGAATGATTTATGCAGAAAATATCATAGCAAACCTGAAACAATACAGCACATTACAGGAGCTTGCATGACATTGACCCAGAACGACTACACCCATCGTCACAATCAACTCGTTAAAATTATTCACCAAAAACTCGCCGTTAATCTTAAACTAATGCAGGACCCATACACACTATATTACAAATATACACCAAGAGCTGTTTTAGAAAATATTTTTTACAAAATATATTATGACCGCACTATAATTACAGATCACACTATATACAATAACAGACCCGATATAACACTTGTTGATAAAGAAAACAAACACACATACATAATAGATATAGCCGTAACAAAAGACTATCACAGAAATAATAAGGAAGTACACAGAACTACAAGAGGAAATCACCAGAGTTTGGAAAATGAATAAAGTCACAATTGTCCCAATAGTAATATCAACAACAGGTGTTATCCCAAAACAAATTTTAATATTCAATAGCTTTAATGTTCTTAACCTTTCGAAATACACATACTTAACACTACAAAAAGCCGCTATTTTAAATACTTGCCGAATAGTTAGAAAATTTTTACAACTAGACTTGGCTAACAATTTTACTGCAGTACTAAGTAATTTACCATCACAAACTAATAACTAGGATCTCACCTTGGTTCACACCCGTGAGATTCTAGCAAATACCAGGCACTAGCCTGAGAAAATAAATTTAAAAAACAAAATAACAATAATAACCTTGTAGCCAGGATCATCCACCAGCAACTTGCTCTGAGATACAATCTTGTGGAATCGGAAGTACCGTACTATAGGTATGTGCCCGACCCAGTTCTCGAAAATGGCAATTGCACGTTGTACCGGGATCGGTCTATCATCACTGACAGGACTATTGTTGCCAATAAGCCTGACATAGTGGTGATAGACCGACTAGAGCGTCGCGCAATGATCGTTGATATAGCAGTCCCTCATGACGAGAACCTCGTGAAGTCTGAGAAAGAGAAACAAAGTAAGTATCTTGACTTGGCTCGCGAGGTTGTCGACATGTGGGATGTGAACACAGCAGTCATTGTGCCGATAGTCGTGACGGCCAATGGCATTATTGCCAAGAACCTCGAGCAAGAGGCTCTTGTTGGGCAGCTGGATCAAGGGCTTGATCCAGAAAGCAGTACTAAATCTAAGATATAATTATAATAGGTGCAAGCGATGGTTGTTCGGAATTGCAATGTTAGGTAGCGACCAGCCCGATCTAGGTTAATTTAAACCTGTGTTTCAGGCCATCACTTTACAATCAACTACTTTGGTCTATTACAATAAAAAGTTAAAATAAATAAAAATTAAAGAATCCTTAACAAATATGAGAAAAAGCTTAATGGTACCTTAATAATTATCTAAAAACTAAGTATGTCATAATACAAAAATAAACACTTACGAGGGGAACTAATATCATCATTCCAAAATTTCTAGAAGTTGTTCTGTGTCTGTGTAATGCAGTGTCATTAAATATTCAGATAACATTTTACTACATTTTTTATACCTTACACTAAAGAAACTAAGTAACTTGTTAAGCCTATTATATAGAAAAGGTCCCAAAAACAGAAAAAAAACGATGAGCAAACGCATGTCTAGTTTGAGGTTTTATGCAAACCAAGTCTTTCCTTCTCTTGTCAGGAGGTACAGGGTCAAAAGGAAGTGCAGTGTGCTGAAGTAGTACTATGTTTAAAATAAATAATTGCTGTACTGTAAGTACATTACATTCAGTGTAGAGCTGGTACGTAGGAAATCTAAATGGGCGAAATGTAGCAACCTTAAGAATTGCTCTTTGAGCACGCTCTAATGGGAGTAAAATTGTTTTAGACGCACCACCCCAAGAAGTTACGCAATATGTGAGAATGGATTGCTGGACACAAAGCTAAATAGACCTGTTTAATTAAGTTAAAGTCGGCAATATTCCGCAAATTCTTGAAAACATATATTAATTTACGAACTCTCGTACTTACACAGTAAATCGATATGTTTTCGGAAATTTAGATTTGTGTCAATGGTGACACCTAGATATTTTAGATGGTCAGTTTTAGCTAAAGTGGGGCAAGAACATGCGGTGTCAGCATTATTTTTCATTGTAAATAAAATGTAATTGGTTTTATCTGCATTTAATGTTATAAGATTATTACGGAGCCGATTAGACACAATGTTAAAACCATTTTGAGCATATTTATAGACCTCAACTCTAGATTTAGCTGAAAACAATAGAGCGGTGTCATCCGCATAAGATAATATAACACCATTTTGGAGTGACAGTGTGTATAGCTCATTAATATAGATTAAAAATAATGTAGGGCCCAAAATGCTACCTTGTGGAATACCAAAACTACTATTTTTAAGTTCAGAGCTAGTATGCTGACCAATTTTAACCCATTGACGACGATCGCTGAGATAATCAGAAAATAGTAAAAGTTGTTCTCCTCTTATCCCAAGTGTTTCAAGCTTGTGCAAAAGTAAGGTACAAGAAATAGTATCGAAAGCTTTGGCAAGGTCTAGAAAAATCCCAATTGTGTGCATACCATTATCTAGGTTAGTAGTAACATAATTAGTCAATTCGTGGACTGCTTGGCTAGTTGAACTTTTGGCCCGAAAACCAAATTGACTATCTGATAGTAGTCTGTTATCTTCTAGATATTTTATTAATCTAATGTTTATAATTTTTTCTAACATTTTTGAAATCCCTGTTAACACCGAATGAAAACGTCATGCGCGCATACTACGGGTCTACAGAGGGGGGAACTAGCCTTAACTGCGTACCGTGTCAGGATGCTGTCTCTGTTTCAGGACTTGAAACCAATTGTGAACGTCTCGGCCCAACGGTTGTCGGATCAAGTGCGGGTCATCCAACGTAATCACAGGTTGGACGATGCCGTACTTGATAGGCTGCGCTTAGAGGTACTGAACAACCTTATTATCTCGACCTCAATACAGACCGCGGTTCAGGCGCCAGCTAGTGGCGCATTCACACCGCAGCCCAACAACATCGGTGATGAGGTAGATAATAGGGTTGTCACGGTAAGTAGCCAGTGCAACGATAGACTGAGGAGCGCACTGGAGGATGCGCTTCGCGAGTATAGATCGACTCCGACCGAACTTAGGCCCCGATTACCACGGTTACCCATGCACAAAAAGACTGACGACTTCAGAAAGTTTGTGCATGGGCAAACCGTATTCGGCGTTATAAGCGGCGGGTTGATCGATACTCGCAGAATCGCATGTTCCAGTGCGACGAGAGGTGGGTATACAGAGCTTGGGAGCGACCTGAACAAAGTGTGTCAGACGTGTACCGCCCGGATGATGTCGCCACGAGTACTTTCTGGCGCAGCATTTGGTCGGTGACCGTCTGTCACACCGAGGGTGACTGGATGCGCGATGTCAAGAGTGAGTGTCAAGCTATACCAAAAATGGAAAAAAATTACAATATCTCCATTAGATATAGCCAAAGCAGTTCGTCCGTTACCGAATTGGAAATCTCCGGGACCGGACGGACTGCACAACTTCTGGCTTAAGTGGTATAGCAGCTCACACGCGCTCTTGGCGTCTCAATTCCAGTCATGCTTAGAGTCTGGGTCGCTACCACAGTTTCTAACAACTGGCGTTACCCACTTGCTCCATAAGACAGGTAGTCCCGCGGAACCCAAGAATTATAGACCGATTACTTGTTTGTCGACGGTCTATAAGCTACTTACATCCATCCTGAGAGTGAAAATTAATTATCACATTGAGATTAACTCAATTGTGTCTGCCTCTCAGAATGGATGTAGGAAGGGGTCCCGCGGCACTAAGGAGCTACTCCTCATAGACATGGCCATAAGCCAACAGGTTCGTCGATCCCGCAAGGATCTGTCGACATGTTGGATAGATTACAAGAAGGCCTATGATTCTGTGCCACATACATGGCTCACAAAGGTGTTAGAGTTGTATAAAGTAGATGCAACTCTACACACCTTCCTTGAGTCATGTATGAGGCAATGGAAAACAGTCCTTCGCTATCCAGGATGTCGACCAATTCAGGGGAATGACGAGCCTGTATGGATTAGACGGGGAATATTTCAGGGCGACAGTTTGAGTCCGCTTTGGTTTTGCTTAGCTTTGAATCCTCTAAGCACATTGCTGGAGGATTCAGGTCTAGGCTATCGCTTGAGAAGAGGTGGTCAGCCAATATCTCACCATCTTTACATGGATGATTTGAAACTCTTTCGAAATGGGCGATTCAGAAGAAGAGAGCCTTCAACAGGGCTGCCAAGTCCTGCAAGAAGGTGTTGCGGAGGGCTCGGTTCGACCACATTAGCCGAATAGGGAACAAACTTGCTTCATACCCAGCAGGTAGTAAAGCTTTTTGGTCCCTGGCTAAGTCGGTCGAATCGAACTTCTGCCGCCCCTCACTGCCAACACTGTTGAGACCCGACGGGTCGCTGGCCCACTCCGCTGAGGAGAAAGCAAACTTGTTCGCCTCTATGTTTGCGGAATCGTCACGTCTAGATTCGGGTGGCGCGAGGCCCCCTACTCCTCCTGTTTTTTTTTTTTTTTTTTTTTTTTTGTTTTGGCTGGAGTGGGAAATCCTCATGGACGAATCGGCCGCCCACTCTGTGAGACGGCCGAGACAGTGCCGGACTCTTACCGGCTAAAACCCACTCCTGCCACGCTAGTTGTCCTCTGCCAGTGTCAGAGACCTTGTGAGCGATTTTTGTTTGTTTGCAGTCATTGTTTAGGACGGTGATCAAAGTATGAAGAAAGACAAATACCTCCAGAAGACTACTCTGCTTATCTTCACTTACCTTATAATTTTATATATAAATATTTTTTTTTTTATTTTTTTTTTTTTTTTTTATTATCCTGTTATGATTAGGTACTAACACTATATATTACTATATAACCTAGTAGCCTACTTACTTAGTCTTATTTCTATTTATAACTATTTTTCCTATTTGTCTACAGTACTCTAAAAATATTTTTCTAAATCTACTTAACATTATGAGTCGGGGCAGATTGTCAACGGTCAGTTTGACGTTGAGCTGATGCTCTACATCGTGCCGCTTTTGGGCGGTTATAGGGCAATCCAGCAGTGCATGCAGAACTGTTTCCTCCATTTCTGGCTCACAGGCGCACGATGAATTCTCCTTACATTTGAAACGTTTCAAGTATGCAGAGAATCCACCGTGCCCTGTGAGGATCTGGGTGGTAACACTTGTCAAGTCGATTTGACGGACGACGCTGTACGCCGCGATCGCATCGGGAAAAAACAGTTTAGTGCCGGAGGCTGTTACCCCCGACTTATATCTCTCGTTCCATTCGTCAAGCGTCCCCATACGAATTTGACGCTTGACGAATGAAACGGGGCACAGATCGTAGTCCGGCCTCTTCTTCGACCCTAAGGCAGCTTCCTTGGCGAGTTGGTCGACTCGCTCGTTGCCCTCCAGTCCAGCGTGGGCTTTGATCCAGAACAAGGAGACACTCTTGTTCTGGAGCCTGCAGCGTCTGATGGTGTCCCTTGTTTCCACCGCTAGAGGATGGGGGGCAGAGACATTTGTAACCGTCTGGAGAGCCGCCATAGAGTCGCTGAAGATGCCGAACGTGCTTTCCTTGTGCTTGAGGGCCTCCGCAGCCGCTCTTTGCAGGGCCAATAGTTCCGCCTGATAGACGGTGCAGTAAGACGGCAAGGTAAGTTTGAGGGCCTTCGTTTCGGTGGCATTATTCCATAATGATAGCGCCGCTCCGACCCTGCCCTCAATCTTACTGCCGTCGGTAAAAATGCGTACAGCGAAGTTGTTGTGTGCCTTGTATTGCTCCTCGTCTATCAGGCTACCGAACTGCAATGTGGCCTGTTCCGCAGGGTGGGGGGCCTCGAGGGCTGGAGCCATCCGCTCGACCTCTCTGTCCCTTAGTGCGGGCTGGGGCACGCCCCTCTTGGTTTCGTAAAGCGAAGCAACTTCTCTTATCCGAAGATCGAGGGGGAGTATCCCAGCCAGCACCAGTGCAGAGTTGAGGGAGACTGTGCGGTAGGCCCTACACAACTTTTGCGCGAACCCTCTCTGAACCACATTGAGCTGCTTAATGACCCCGAGTTTTTTAGCAGCTGGTGCCCATGCGCTCGCGGCGTACAGCAGCGTTGGTTCGACTGCCGCGGTGTATATTGTGCGGATCACTTCTGGGTGGAGTCCCCAATTTATTCGGGCCGCTCTAGCCAGCTGTTTGTACATCGCTATCGCCTTCTTACAGGCGATAGCGATGTGTTTATTAAACGTAAGTTTGGCGTCAATTGTGAGGCCCAATATTTTGACTTCCTGGGACATTCCAATGTCGATCCCGTCCATGCTCAAGCGTGGTGTATCATATTTGAGCTTCCGCGTTAGAACCATCGCACAAGTTTTGTGCGGTGCGAATTTCAGTTTATTTTTGATACCCCACGCTCGAACATGTTCGAGAGCGGCATTGGCACGCCCCTCGATTTCTACTGCCGTTTCACCGTCGAACAACATGACAACATCGTCGGCAAACGCCTGGCAGTAAAAGCCCTTACATTCCAGTTGCTTCAGAAGCGGGTCTAGCAGTAAATTCCAAAACATTGGACCCCCAATCGACCCCTGAACGCAACCTTTGCTACTCCTCCTGTTGGATGCGGGTCATATATGCCGAACATAAGCATTCATCAGAAGGACGTACTTAGGGTACTGCGTAACCTAGACGTGAACAAGGCTAGTGGCCCCGACGGGATTCCAGCAATTGTACTGAAGACTTGTGCGCCTGAGTTGTCTCCGATCTTGACACGCCTATTTCGCTTTTCGTTTGAGACTGGGAAAGTGCCGAAGGCTTGGAAGCAAGCTAACGTGCAGCCCGTGCCCAAGAAGGGTAGTCGAGCCGACCCGTCAAACTATAGACCCATCTCGGTAACGTCCATACTCTGTAAGAGTATGGAACGGGTGCTGAATCGCAAGCTCCTGGCATACCTAGAAGCGAACGATATCCTTAGTGACCGACAATATGGCTTTCGCCGAAATCGGTCAACTGGGGATCTTCTAGCGTATGCCATTCACATCTGGAGTGAGGCCATTGAGAAGCACGGGGAAGCACTTGCGGTCTTCCTAGACATCTCGAAGGCCTTCGATAGGGTCTGGCACGATGGCCTTATTAGTAAGCTTCCTTCCTTCGGTCTGCCCGTCGGATTGTGTGACTGGATTGCAGATTTCCTGAGGGATCGGTCTATCCGAGTGGTCATAGATGGCTGCTCGTCCGGACTGCTGGATATTAATGCCGGGGTTCCTCAGGGGTCAGTACTCTCGGCAACATTGTTCCTGCTGCATATTAACGATCTGCTAAAACCCTGTACTTTTGGGTATGCAGACGACAGCACTGTTGCTGAGAGATACGTGTCTGACGCACGAGCTGGTGAGTCACAGACCCGGTCTCTCCGGGAGGCTATGGTTGAGCGCTTGAACGTATCCTTACAGGCTGTCTCCGAATGGGGCGATGCCAATCTGGTCAAGTTCAATAGCGCGAAGACCCAAGCGTGTCTTTTTTCCGCTAAAAGGAGTCAATTCGACCCTGCTCCATCTCTCCGCGGTGTAACCCTACCGATAACCGACAGACTTGAGCTTCTTGTTGTTACATTAACCTCCACCCTCAATTTTGGCCCCTTCATTGAGGCCAAGGCTCAAGTGGCTGCTAGAAAGTTGGGGATCCTGGCAAAGGTGAGACGGTACTTCACAGCACTTGTACGGAACAGCTTCTTAAACTGTATCAAGCGCAAGTTCGATCGTGTATGGAATACTGCTCTCATCTTTGGGACGGATCTGCCAGATACCAGCTTGATGCCCTCGAGTCAATTGAAAAACGAGCCAAGAGGATCATCGGTGATGATAAGCTCGTCGAATCGAAGCTCCAAAGTCTTGAGCATCGACGCCGAGTTGCTGGCCTGTCGGTTTTCTATCGTTTACATTTTGGGGAGTGTGCGACGGAATTGCATAACTTAATTCCGCCAAGAGACGTACGGCGATGTACCACCGGTACATGGTGGACATCCCACCTATACGCACAAAACGTTTTGGGAATACATTCATTGTGCGTACAGCTAAGGAGTGGAATTCCCTGCCTGAGTCTGTGTTTCCTGATAGCTACAACCTGGGAGTCTTTAAGTCAAGAGTGAATAGGTTACTTCTAGGCAAGCGTGCTCCACCTTAGACCGCATCATCGCTTAACATCAGGTGAGATAGCGGTCAAACGTACACCTATCAATATTAAAAAAAAAAATACTCTTTGCCCCCAACAATTCGCGACTGATGGAACTACTGAAGGTCACTGAAAACGTCAGTAGTGCCATCAGGATGGAATTTGGTGTGGACAAATGTGCAGTCATGCATGTTAAAAAAGGAGAGATTATGGAATCTGAGGGAAATCAACTCTCGGATTCCATTCACAGGTTAGATCCCTCAGCTCAACCGAAACCTACAAGTATTTGGGTATGTCGGAAGCGTTGGGCATTGATGTTGCCAACATGAAGCAATCGGTGAAGGAGCGCTTCTTTGGCCACCTGAAGAAGATTTTTAATAGCCTTTTGTCAGGCGGAATTAGGGTGCGCGCCTTCAACGGTTGGGTCATGCTGTTATTAATGTACTCTTTCGGGTTACTCAAATGGACTCAAACCGAACTCGACGCCCTGGATAGGAGGGTCCGTACACTGCTGACCGCAAACCGGATGCATCACCCACGAACGTCGGTGATGAGACTGTACATCCCGCGGAAGTGTGGAGGTCGAGGCTTTTTAAAAAAAACTCTCCACAACCGCGAGATGTGCAGTCTCAGAGAATATTTTCTTAAAGCTGATGTGGGTATGCACCGAGATGTGGTCGCAGTGGACAAAGGACTCACCCCGTTGTCCATGGCTAAAGAGAACTGGCACAAACCTGTGATACTTAACACAGATGACCGCAAGGAGGTATGGAAAGGCAAAGAGCTTCACGGGCGCTTCTATCGGTCTCTTCATGGGTCCGATGTAGATTTTTCAGCGTCCGTGGCTTGGCTACGCTTCAGTGATCTCTTCGGAGAAACTGAACCTTTTTTCTGTGTGATTATGGACGAAGTTATCTTGACGAATAACTACCGGAGACATATTATGAAGGATGGGACGGTGGACGTGTGTCGGGCATGCCACCGTCCGGGTGAGTCCATCAGACATTTATCTCTGGTTGTTCTCGTCTGGCTAACGGCGAGTACTTGCACCGACATAACCTAGTAGCCAGGATCATTCATCAGCAACTTGCTTTGAAGTACAAACTGGTGGACTCTGAGGTACCGTATTACAAGTATGTGCCCGACCCAGTTCTTGAAAATGACCATGTCACGTTGTACAGGGATCGGTCTATCATCACTGACAGGACCATTGTTGCCAATAAGCCTGACATAGTGGTGATAGACCGATTAGCGCGCCGCACAATGATAATCGATGTCACCATTCCGCATGAGGAGAATCTCGTGAAAGCTGAGAAAGAGAAGCAAATTAAGTATCTCGACTTAGCACACGAGGTTGTCGACGTGTGGAATGTGGACTCGGTAGTCATTGTGCCGATTGTCGTTACGGCTAATGGCCTGATGGCCAAAAGCTTCGACGACCACCTGTCGAAGCTGGGGTTACACAGTTGGGTAAAGGGCCTGATACAGAAAGCAGTACTCCTCGATACGGCTCGTATTGTGAGGAGGTTTCTTTCTCTGGAGCCCTAACCACCGGTAGCTTGGACCCTGCTCCCGACACCGGCGGACTAATTATTTTTTGTATTTTTAATGTTTTTAAAGATATATTTAAAAATTTAATTAATAAGTATTTAAAAATGAATAAACGGAATAATAATAATATCCTTGGACATTTCACACAACGCCATATAGTCCCAAGCTAAGCAACCTAATGCTTGTGTTATGGTAACGAGATGGCTGATTAACTACTTTTATACATTTTTTTTTTTTTGTAAACACATAACAACAATTTTAAATTATTTATTCCGAGTAACAGTGACTCATAAAGTGTAGTAACAATAAATAAACTTAAAACTATGTTAGCGACACCATTAGGTACAACAAATACATTAACACACACAACAAAATAATCACCGCTGCAGCATCCCAGCTGAGATGCTGGAGCAACGACTAACAATACAGCAGTCCAGCCTGTCAGCAATCATACCCAGGATGCTATTGGAACTGGCTCGCACCCTGCGCACCAAGGACGCACATCTTTTACGCATTAATGCATAAAAGCAATCAATACGCATTTCCGCAAACATCCCTGATGCGCTACAGAAGCGAGGCAGCCCCATCAACACCCTGAAGGCATTGTTATACTGAACGCGAAGAGCACTGTACGATCTTTGCGTAAAATGCACCCACAGGCTACAGGTATAAAATGAGGAACAGAAGGTTCTAAAAATCGTTTTTTTAACCTCTGTAGAAGCACGCTTAAACCTGCGGGCAACCATATTCGCTCTGACCGACAGCGCCCTTCGCTCTCTCTCAATGTCGTCATCGTCTCTAAGGGTAGTGGTCAAGATATGCCCAAGGTACTTCAACGAGTGCACTCTCGATAGCGGTACACCATTTAACCTTATTGGCGGCATCGTTTCAGGACATTTCCCACCAGCCCCAAACACCATAACGACACTCTTCTGTACATTGTACAACAGGCCATGCGCTCTAGCGAATCTCTCACACACACTCACAAGCTTCCTCAGGCCACAGACCGAGGCACTGAGCAGCACCATGTCATCTGCATAGCTTATGTTGTTGACACATATGCCATCAATATAACATCCGACTCTGGTGCTGCTCAGCTCCACAATCAACTGGTCCATGTACAGGTTGAAGAGTGTAGGAGAACTCAGACCTCCCTGTCTCACACCTGACTCAAGACCATATGGACTCGAGAATGCCCCGTCCCACCTAACACTATTGACCTGGTTCCCGTACCAGAACTTAAAATTATTTACATACATATTATAGATAGAAAAACACGTAAACTCGGAACAAATACTTGTAGGTCGTACAAATATTTGTTCCGTGCGGGAATCGAACCTGCGACATCAAATTTAAAACGTTGAACTCTTCTCTGTTCGTATACCTACTTTCTGTTTTTCGTTGAACCGTTTTAATTGAAATCTAGTGGTCTTTTGCGTTTTTAGATTTTCTACTTCCCGTTCTATGGAATCTAGGCTCTATCCAATTTCATACGTTCTTCTATGTCTTTGATGAAACGCAATCTTTTACGAGTTCTGTGGTACTCTTTGGACTCGTAGGTACATTACACGTTCCTTCTCTGCTACGTGTGCATGTAACTATCGGTGTTTTGGGCCCCAGGATCCACTGCTATGATTTTTGAATAGTTTCGTCTACCACCAACGGTAGTATTCTCTATAGACGCTTCAGACTTTTTACACTTCTTTGACTTAAATCTTTGACCCTTTTGTACGATCCGATTCATGGATAGGCACACGCTCACACCATCGGTAGCAAAACTATACCCAAACTTAGGGGGTAATGTAAAATGTCGATTCCAATACATGTGATTGTTAACAGAAAATTCAGACCAAATAGATGATGTATTGACTGGATCTACTCTTCGAAATAATTCGTGCATACATCGAGAGTCATACCTATGTTATAAATTTCAACCCTTTGAATATATTGGAAATGTGTTGAATGATTGCTTTTTCTTTTCATACAACTCGTGTTGAATCTTCACAAACAGTGGGACGAATCTCCAAAAGTCTTTCTTTACATTTTTGGCATTGATCAAATTCTCACTGAAACAATCGCCGACTCTATTAGATTTGAATTTACCATTATAATAAGCATCATAAGTCGACGAGTATACTTCAGATTTATCCTTATATTCAATTCTTCACCAAATTTATTGTACTTAGGTAATGTATCTTTTGAGCCTTTTGAATGCATGAGTCGATATATTTGTCTCTAAAATTGTACTGTATTGTTTTGCAATCTGCTTAATTGTGAATGATCTCAATCGACCATCGTAAAGTGTATTGTTATTCCGCAATGTTAAATATGTAGAAATTACAATATCAGGATCATTTACTTAACTTGTAATTTGCACCCTTCAATGCATATGTAAACTGAACATCAAACTTCGGAAACAGAATGTGAAAATCATCCCGATTGATGTAGTGTCTATAGAAAAAGTGGTAAACTTTTTTATGATAACTCTACTGATAATCTAGACATTTCTCGTACATCATCACGTAGGTATAGCACGATCACAATAGAATCTTTAAAACTACTCAATGGACATAGCACAGAAGTGAGACCCTTATTGATACTATAAACGGAAATTTCTTGATCAGATTATACGACGTTTTCTATTTGAACATTTGGCACTAGATGAACGTTGATATCTTTGCCACAAGATGGACACACCATTTCTATGTCTAATCAACTGAACTATTTATTTTGAAAGTATTTTAAGTTCATATTTGTTTAAAGTTTAGTGTATGCTAACTATACATTGCGAATTAAATTGATTAAAATTCCCGCTCATTCATATAGGCTGTCATATTTTGCGAATCCATAGACAATTTATGCCACATCGAGGATAGGGATTAAAGGTAGGCGTGCACTTGGGGTGAATCGGACCACTGTATAGGAACGGTATTCGGTATTTTCGGTATCAACACAGACATCTACTATTTATATGTCTGTGGGTATCAACAAAACGAATAGAATTTTAATCATTTTCTGAGGTGAATGCTCCAACCAGCCCGCGAAATTCAAATTTTCTTACGTTTTTTTCTGTTCCTACGCCTTTATGAACTTGGAGGGTTGTATTGGTGATTTTGATGATTATAATTCTGTAACTACATACGTCTTACACACGCAAATAATATTTTAATTTGAATTTCGCGGGCTGTTTGGAGCATTCCCCGGTGGAAGCGCCAGGGTAGCCCGCAAAATTCAAATATTTTTATGTTTTTTGGTTTCTTGCAATTTGCCGGTCAGTGTGAAGCTGTATGTTTAACAAAATACGATTCACGGCCGTTACGCATTTATATTTTTTAATTATCAATATAACCCTCTAAGTTCATACAACTCGATTGAATGACTTTTTACGAAATGACATTCAATCGAGTTCTATGAACTTAGCGGGTTATATTGATGATTCAAATGGTTATAATCCTTTAGGTAAATGCTCTTTACGATCGCGAACCGTATTTTGTTTAGCATACAGCTTCACACTAACCGGCAAATTGCAAAAAACATAAAAATATTTGAATTTTGCGGGCTACCCTGGAGCTTCCACCTTAACGTTATAATTTCTTTCAAGATCATTTTGATAAAAAGTTCTAGATATACCTGTGTCCCATAAAATTCAAACGTAGGAAGTTTTATACAAATTATTAGCATTAATACAGGTTCAGAAAAAAGTCTAGAAACGGAACAAATTTGTCCGTTGGCAACATTCACATACACGGAAATAAAAATTCGAACATCTTTATTCTAAAATTCGAATTTGTGGATGACGGTATAAGTTTTTCGTACGAAAGAGGTCGTCATTTCGTCAAGCTATAAGTACGCGTACTGCTCGTACGTCTATCAATCACGCTCGCTCTCGCGATCGCCCTCCTCCTCGCCTCTATACTCCATGGTCTTGACTTGACAACAAACTGTCATGTCAATCATTTTGACAGAAAGGGAGCGTTACTATTTAAATAATAGCAATTTGTTTTGCTCATTTGCTGTACTGTTGTACTGATTGTTTTAGAATAATGGGAGAAAAAGTAGAAGATCTTATAAATGATGTGGAGATGAATAGCTCAGAAATAACTTTTGACAATTTTACTATTCTAAAGGAATTCGGAAATATAGTAAATCTCGTCCGGTAAGTACCTAATCAACGCTTTCTTTTCCTTGAAACAAACAAGTTCATTGTTATATTAATTATAACATTAGTTCATACAATTCCACTTAAAGGATTGCAACTGATGAGTTGTGATTGAATAATTTACTGAGTAATCACTTTTTTAATTTTTAAGGAATGAAGATTTCCTTGAAACTGTCCCCAAAGCAAAACTAAGGCGCGTCAAATGGATGCCCATGTTCAACTGTTTAAAACAAGGAATACTGGACGAGATGATACAAGAATTAAGTTCCATGTGGGAGTATGAAAACATGCCCCAAAAACTTGAAATCCTAGAAAAGCAGAAAGAAAAGTTCATGGACATGGAAACTCATCAAAATTTGTGGTGAGAACTCTCAATAACTAGGATTATAGATGTAAAACAATGTATTCATTAAAATATAGCCGTTTTAAACGCCAAATAAATTGTTTTAAAATGGTTGTAGTCACCTACAAAAACCAAAGAACTGTGTTTTACACTTCATTATGTCACTAAACAAGCCAAAAAATAGTCTATAAACTAATTGAAACTAAACATGACATAGGTTTATGGAAATTGAAAACCCACATTGTTTGAAATCATATCTGGTGCATGTGTGTGTAGGGTAGGCAAGCTGGCAACGTTGTGTTGAGTCATGAGTGCGAGAGTGTGAGTTTGGAACCAAATTAAATTGATTATTTAAATCATTTGAAAATAATGAAATATGTTTGTTGACCAACACATAGTTTTTAACTTATCAATAAGAGCTTTTATAAATTAGGTAGGTAATACCTACACTTGGTCAGATAGTCCAACTAGAAAACCAACTATTGATCTGAGCTATTGATAACATTTTAGTGTCCTTCTTAAAGAGTAGGTATGGATTGGTAGTTATTTTACAAGGCGCTTGCATGAGTCCAAATTATAGACACAAACCTTCATCGTTTGTTGCTCTTTCTACTAGGAAAAACCATATCTAAATCTGTTGCATGGAAGTAAGCAGAGAAACAGACAGGCATAGACAGCAAGTTTGATGACTACTAAATAGTCATCAAATTTTGACGAAGGTTTGTAGACATATGTCAACTAAACTGTCCAGTACCCCATTTATTGTAATGCATTCTGTTTATCTATTGTGTTTAGCCTTAATCCTCCCACACCCACACAGATTATAGTAGCTGGCACAAGTCATGAGCACAGATGTACATACAACAAATTACATAAAAAGGGCATTTCTATATAAAATTTCATTTCAATTTTATTTAAGGTTCAACTGATGCCCATAATAATGCTTTTCAGTAATTATTACCTTCATAGATTTATGGGTACCGGTTTGTGATTTTGACTAGCTTCTGTATTTACACCTAACCATTTTCCTTTTTAGGAGACCACAACTGGCAGATGTAAAAGCGCAGTTAAAAGCCAGTGATGTAGCCAATTTGAAAAAACAAAAAGTGCTACTAGAATCTTTGGCAAAAGAATATGAAGCAAGAGTTAATAGGGTCAAGAAGATCCTAGCAGCTAAACGCGGTTATCTGAAAGCTCTGCAGCTTGATATCCAAAAGTACCAAAGGAGGAATGAAGACCTTATTTTAAAAATTAATGATAAACTAGAGAATCACCACACTCTGATCAAGACTTCTCTTGCAGATAAAATTGATATTGATGAAGACATAAACTGGAAAGAGATCAATGAAATAAATTGATAGATATCTTATTTGAATAAAATTTATATTTCAGAAAATTGTACACACCTGAGAAAAAGTACAACAAAATTTTATAATAAGTTATATAATTTGAAACTCAATTGCTTTCGAAACTTATCTTTCTCCAAGTGTAGATGAAAATAGAATAAAATTTTTAAATATTAAGTGACAGTAATTACATAAGTTCTAATGTTACTGCTATCTGTACCAGCTAAATATTTTACAGTATAGTTAAAAATAAGAACAGATATAATTTTATAGCAACATAATTATCTTCTAACAACAAATTTAATAAGCATCAAGTGATGTATAAGTATGAAATTGAAATAGATTAAGTCACATTTACTCTCATAGTAGATACATAAAATGTTAGTTTTAAACAAAAATACATTTTGTAAATGCAAACCAAACTGAAAATAAAAAAAATAAACCTCTTAGTTTAAAATAGTGGTATTTATTATTTGAAAAACCATACATAGCTAAATAATAAATTGTACAATGCAAAACATGCATATAATTTTATAATATAACAGTAATAATACAGCAATTGCACTATTGTTGCGAGGACTACACTGCTTCTACCACATTTTATAAATTATAATCAATTCATTTTGAGACTTAACAGTAAACTTTGAAGGGAAAGCCTCAGTAGGGGAGATCATGTTGAACATTCGTAAAATTTTGAACAGATACTTATTGGTAAGAATAATACTGAGTGCAAAATAACATTAATTTCACTGGGTACCACATTCCCTCCTTAACACATAAGTGATTGCAATGGAGTCCTAGAACAGAAAAAACACTTATTGCTATGACGAGGTGAAGGTTAATATCATGTCTTAGGCCAGCTCCACAATAGGATTATAGAAAACAAAAATATAATTAACTAAAGTAATCAAAGGATGAAGTTCCATGGACGATCATTCGTTCTAATTTTGCCTAATCCAATAAAACTAGAAATTTTAAATTAACCAATTATCGTCACTTACTCAAGACCTATATATAATTTACATTTATAGGCACATTAGTTACAGAATAAACCAAGCGAATGTGCTTTCGATCCACTACAACTTAATAAATAGGTAATATGAAATGTAACGACACTTTCGTCTCCAATGCCCGCATCTTTAAGATCGCTTGCCACCTCTCAAACATTTTAAAATTAACGAAACAATTTACTACAACATCAACATGTTACAATAACACAACAGGGTATGATACCACTTTAAAGGCTGCCATATAACCAGGGATCGAAAAAGCAATAGTCACCAAGGCATCGCCGAATAGATAATGTCAGCTCAATACAATCTGTAGAACTAAATTCATAAATTAATATCACTCACATTAATAATAAAAATTAAAAATAAGAAGGCACAAGCAAATCGATAAATAAATTTTAACAATACGCGACATAATTATTCGGCTATGTCTAATGACCTTACTAAACATAATAATTATAATATATGATATAATTAATTATTTGTAGCATTCCTCTCACTGTGCAGCACACTGGATCCCAAACGTCAGTTATTTCTTCTTAGGTGGTGATCGCTGAGGTGTGGCTGGCCTCCCGCTGTTTATGCCATTGTACTGGTATTTTGCCTTCTTTTCAGATGGCTTTAGTATCTGGGAGAACAAAACAAAAACCATTATTATGCACATAAGCTGTCTAATCGCACCCATGTGGGTACGCGCAGAAACTTCAATACACCATCTGCTAAGCAAATCAACAGCAAAACAAACCACGCTACAAGTAATTTTTTAACTAAAGTCTAGCGGTCTGATAGTAAACAAGTAAGAAAAAAAAAATACAGTATCATGTCGAATTACATCTAGGATACATCTATCTACCAACTCTTTAACAGTTTCGTTTGGTCAAAACAATAATAACAACCGAACACACAATCACCTGGATGTTAAATAAAAACTAATAAATAATTTGTTAATTTTTTGACTTATTTTACTCCAGGGGCAGGTTCCCTTTCTTTTACGCAAGTGATAAATTCTTATATGCAACTCCCTTAGTTTTCACGGAGACATTTTAACAAAATCGACTGGCTGGTTACAGTGGTTTCAATATGTAGTGAAATCCAAAGCAATCGGCTTTTAGGGCATCAATTTCATATTCAGTTGAAATATTTCCCGCCGCCAACCTAACTAGTATAAATTATGAAGGCACGCCAAGACTACACTGTATTGGCACAATACACGGCTCAACCAAGCAAACCAAAAACTGCCAAATAAAGGGAATAATAATCTACACTTATATTGGAAAGAAGGCTCCGAAACTACCGGACCGATTTGAAAAATTCTTTCACCATTAGAATCCTACATTATACCTGATCAACATGGGATAAATTTGAAAAAAAAAAAAAAATTATCTCTCTTGGATCTATTATTTTTTTATTTTGGCAAAATGTTGCTGCTTTGGGTGACATACCCAAAGCAGCAACAATTTAGGTATGTTACCCGAAGCAGCAACATTTTGCCTATAAAATTCATTATTTGGTGTGCGCTGAGGCCGAGAAAACTATTGATGATGTACTGGAAACTATTATAACTTCCTGTTAGGAGTCGTCTCCACGAGCGAGAGAATCGCCACGAGTTGACGTTTTTTCACTAGTTGAATCGCCGCGATAATATTGTCGTGTAGATACGTTCATAGAGTTGTTATAGAAATACTTGGCACGATGGTAATATCGACGCGATTCTCTCGCTCGTGGAGAAGGCCCGGCTATTTAATCCTCGTTAAATGACATGGCAAAGTTCTTTATCAAACTTCTTTGAAATCGCATGCTACTTCTTGTCAATTCTAACAATTGGAGTTCCTGCGCTGCTAGTTTCGATAACCGTCTTAATCAATCAATCAATCAATTTATTTATTCAGACAATTACATACTTAGTCCATTAATTTGTTAGTAACAAAATCTTACA
The DNA here is from genome assembly GCA_963859965.1 of Ceramica pisi. Taxonomy (NCBI): domain Eukaryota; kingdom Metazoa; phylum Arthropoda; class Insecta; order Lepidoptera; family Noctuidae; genus Ceramica; species Ceramica pisi. The sequence goes on from OY982539.1 coordinate 11,710,435, forward strand.
AACTAAGTTAGTAGGTCCACATTACACAAAAAAAAAGGGTGTCATGAACTCTGACTGTCATGAGTCTCAGTCGAGTTCAGCGCAGACTGTATCACTATCCGACCAGAACCCGAACAAAAGCCTTCATGACTGCCGAGTCATATCTCTCAGCAATAACTTGCAGGATACTGTTAGTGCTGTCCCGCACTCTGCTCAGTAGGGAGGCGGTACGCTTGCGCATTATTGCCTGGAAGCCATCAACACGAGCCTCCACAAACATACCTGAAGCACTGCAAAACCGGGGCAGCCCTAGCAGCATCCTGAATCCATTATTATACTGGACGCGCAAGGCATTGATCGACCTTTGAGTATAGCTGACCCACAGGCTACTCGTGTAAAAAGTTTGGCAGTAGGCTTTAAAAGGTGTAACCTTCACCTGTTTACTGCAGCGAGCGAACCTGCGTGCCAGCATATTACTTTTTATCGCCAATGCCCTGCGCTCCCTTTCAATGTCAACTTGGCCATCAAGATCCTCAGTGACATAGTGCCCTAGGTATTTGAACTGATAAACCCGTTTAAGCTAACCGCGGGTGCACTAGGTGGACACTTGCCAGAGGCCCTGAAGACCAAGATTTCACTCTTTTTGCAGTTGTATAACAGTCCATGCTTATGTGCATACTTTTCACAGACCATTAACAACTGCCGTATTGCACTGACAGCTGGGCTCAGCAGCACCATGTCATCCGCATAGCTAATATTATTCATACAAACATTGTCAATTGAGCAACCAACATGTGTGCTGCTGAGCTCAGCCAGCAGGTCGTTAATGTACAGGTTGAAGAGCTTAGGAGAGGTCAAACCACCTTGCCTCGTCCCACACTCCAACCTGTACACGTCGGAAAGACTGTCTGCCCATCTGACACAATTGGTCTGATTAGCATACCAGTATTGGAAAATTCGTTAATGAACCCTTTAAAATATCTGGCTGGTCTTAATAAATGCTCCCGGAGTTGCTTTGTAAGTGCCTATTGTCCAATGGTCCATTGGCACGATAGTGAGATTTGGTGGCAATAGGCCATGGTTTGGTCAAGAATATGCTAGCATAGTTCTCTTACGACTAGACCACCCAAAACACACAATACCTACCCTTGGTACCAGTAGATAAGGATCATGTTTGTGTCAAGCAATGTGAGTGTATGATCAAATGGAAATGTGGGTATGTTACTGCAAAAGCCCGCAAAGGTATTCCATTTAAAACCTTGAACGACGATTGTAATACAGTGATATGGTGACAATCCAATTTCATTATGAGGGTATGGGGGAGTATATGAGGAATTTTATGAAAAATTAAAATAGCAAATCACGTCAATTTTATTTACGAATTATTTCATTTTGTGACACATTCAGTTACAGTTGATAAATGTATTAACATAGACTTATGTCTTAAGGATGCACCCGCCATCCTTACGTCAGAATGGCGACTTACTTTCGTTTAGTGATATCGTTTTGCAACTAGGTGCATTTAAATCATAAAAAATACTGAAAAACACATTTAAGTTACATTAATTCAACATAATCATCTCCTCCATTGGACAAGTGCGCTCGCCATCCTGACGCTTATACCTAGACGTATTACTGAAATTCCAGTCAATATTTTACAAAACAATAAAACATAATAGTGTTCGCTCTATTCAAACACGTGGTTATAACAACTCACATAAATTATTACAGTATTAATAAAGTAAAACATTCTAGTACTAATTACTTTGTACTCTTTCACAAAAAAAAATAGCCTACCCGCTTTAAAATCCTTTTTTACAAAGTAAGGTAAAATAAATATACGGTCATTTTGAATATGTAATTACCGATACTCCTACAAAATTAGTTAATACATAAAGTTCAAAATAATAGAGATACTGACGAAAAACCTCAAAAAGTTATATTTGCGTTTTTCCAAAAAAAAGTTTCCGATTAACATTGTATTGTCATGACAGGGCGGCATTGTACTGGTATTTTGCCTTCTTCTCAGATGGCTTTAGTATCTGAAGGAATAAATGTTGGATTAGTCTATGGGAGACTTGGCTAGCATGGTGGTGTTTGTATTACATGAATAACTACAAAATTCTCATGAGAAACTACATGGTGATACAACATTTGATGTACGCGCTACCCGCAGGCTTCAAAGCTCGCGAAAGGTCAAGTGACGCAACGAAATTATTTCGAACAAACTGCTTTTCTATAAATTAAGTGTCATTACAGCCTCGGCCTGCGCCGACCGCACTTGGCCACAGAGTAAATCGCTCCGTAAATTCTCACGTCATACTACCAATAATAGGCTAGATTCCATCATCCACAAATTCCAAAACTATTTAGTACGTCGGTTAGACTATTGAAAAATAATGGACACGTATTTTTTGTTTTTGTAAATCAATGAATATTGACAAAGATAAAACGCATCAAAACTCGGGAGTGGGGGTTCGTGACGTCACGACTCAGTAAAAATTATGCGAAGGTGTGACGTATTGAGAATTTTAAAAGCGTCGTAACTTCGTCAATTTTGGTTCCCGTAACAAAAGAAAAAACACGGGTCAAATATTTTTTGATAATCTAACTGACGGACTAATTAGATTTTTTTAGTAATCTACCCTATTCAAGCTAGGTGAATATTGAGTGACGTTAATTCGCAAATTAAAGATTTCTTAAAATAAATATGGACATTAGATAGGTCAGTTTAGTAGCAACGTAGCTAATAGATCACCCTTTACATTATGCTAAACATAATTCACTAATTGAGACATTCATACTCGTACCATTATGGTTTTGAGAACTTTAAACAAAAGTAAGCTAAGTAAGCTATTTTGTTAGTCAAAGTTGTCTTAACATAATTATAGGAGTGGTTAAACCCGACTTTCCAAAACACAGTTCAAGTATTTAATAAGATACACAGACACACGTTTAACTTATGACACCCCTCTCTTTGTGTCGGGGGTAAAAAAAACTCATGAAACTGAGGGTGATATGTTAAAAAATAAAAAAATAGAATTACCTGGAAAGAACACATAAGTGTTTCGTCAACAGACATCATGCCACCAGCATTGTCAAACTCTCCACAGTAGTTGGGCGCAGAAAATAGTGTCACCAGTTGTCGTTTTGCAAAGAACTCATATCCATCTTCCACTACCTAAAAGCACAGGACAAATTGTTTTTTTTTTGTTGTTTTAACATTCAAACAAGAAAAGACAGATGGCGAAATGTGGGTGTTCTATAGAGCTCTGCCGATCCCCTTAGGGTTCAAAAGAAAGGTTGTGATAATAGGGAACATGCATGAAAAAAATATTTATTATCTATACAGTTTATCTATAAATTATACTTAACCAAAAATAAAATAGTAACAGTGAAAATACAATCAAAATTACTTAAAAAAAAAAACCAGATAATATAATTATTTTAAACAACTATATCTGTCCCTCTCGCGAAAACGCTGTTATCGGCATCTGAATAGACGTCATGGACTTTGACGTCAAAATCCATATCGGACTTCTCTTTCTAATTGTGACCTTTGAAGCTTTATAACTTCATCACTGATGAATGAATTTAAAAAATAATTTCATGGTTCTTTACTAGAGCTAATATGTATTTTATTTTGTAAATAAAATAATTGCATGCATATTGCCTATTGCTAGTTAAAGAGTTTATTGTAATCTCATTAATATTTCCATTGTTTTACATCTCATGTAGGTACATTAGTAAGCTTTGCGATAAGACCACCGCGGTTACAATCATTTTTAAAATCCTATTAAAAAATATTGTATTAAAGGTAGTGGATTAATATTATAATGGTAAATCCATCGACCGAAAGTTTCCGAGGAACTTTAGTTGGATATGTGTTAGGGCCCTTCCCGTCATGCTTGTATTCGCCCCCGCGCGGATCTGGTCCGCATGCGGGCTGCCCGCATTCTATCATTTCATACATGTTTTCCGGGCAGCACGCGCGTGGAATGCGGATTGGCTGCGGGCGCACAGCCCGCGTGCGTGCTATCCGGATGCGGGCGGCGTTCTGTCTTCACTGTTGTTTTTACTGTGTCGCGGGTAGCACGCATGGTCATAGACTATGACCATGCGTGCGACTGCAGAGCTGCAGTGTCGTGCGCGTCGCTTGGGACACGCACGACACTGCAGCGGCAAACGAAATCACGAAAATCGAAATGCGGACCAGACCCGCGCGCTGGTGAAAACACGCATGACAGGAAGGGCCCTTAGTACCTATTTGGGATGCATTGATAGCCAAGAATATAAACTTCACTAACAAGCTCGTTAACAGGCGAATCTTCTCAAAGTAATAGGTTATTCACAGTAGTTAGTTAACAAAACAAGCTAACAAAATATACAAACCTGGTGGGCCCGACAAATCAAATCTAGGTCATGTCTGTTGAGGAATTTACTGACGACATCTGGACCGAATGTAAACGACACGCCGCGGTCGTTCTCGCCCCAACCCTGTACATCTTTGTCTGGATCTGACCATAATAGGTCGCAAAGCAGTCCTGAAACATTTTGTATGTTGATGTGACTAATTGAGTCGTAATAATTTAATTCGAACAAATTTTAACTCGCCTCTATGTTACAAACAATGACTTGGCAACAGTCAAACCAATCTATACTAATATTATAAAGCAGAAGAGTTTGTTTGTTTGTTTGGTTGAACGCGCTAATCTCAGGAACTACTGGTCAGATTTGAAAAAATCTTTCAGTGTTAGATAGCCCATTTATCGAGGAAGGCTATAGGCTATATTATCACGCTAAGACCAATAGGAGCGGAGCAGTAATGAAAAATGTTTCGCAGACGACGTTGCACGGGTCAGCTAGTTGGATTATAAAAATATATACTATTTTTAAGCTAATTTAGATGGCTTTAATAGCAGTTTCTACCGTTTTCAAATATCTCATGGTCTCCAGATTAACTTCATACCTACATTTTGTAACTGATACTGTTCTTGTTGGACACAATGATACGGAACATGTCAATGACGGAAGCGAATCGTTGGCTTAGTCACATGGATGAACGAACATGATTCATCAATTATAGAGTCATGTCTTATATTATATATCTACTATTTTAGTTTCGTTGTTTAGCAGGCAGGTAACTTTACCTGTGTCAGGGACATCAGTGGGTCGCATTATTCGCCTGATTTGCTCCATGCCTTGTAGATCTGGAGAAAGGCCGCCATGACAGCAGAAAATCTTCTCGTCAATGATAGCTGCTATCGGCAAGCAGTTGAAGCAGTCCGTGAATGTCTTCCACAGCTTAATATTGTATCGGCGTTTGCACTCGTCGTAGAAACCTGATGGATGCACATAGCGTGTCGAATTGCAATCGTAAATCATCTAAAGATTCCAATCTATGGCATGTGAGCCTTGACAAAGTCGTAACAAGTGAGGTCAACTATAAATTCAATTAGAAGTTTAAATGAACATTACTCAGTATTTACCTGTACACAAAGGTTCTTGAAGCAGAAAATGTTATCAAGGGAGTTTATTTACAAAATAATGGTCATATCGAAAGATAAAATCTGATCTCTTCAGATTAGATTCTAATTTTAAACCATATGCAAGTATTTATCATGAAGCACACTGATTTTTAATAAAAATATTTTTAAACGCTAATTTATAACACTTACCATAAATGCGATTTATGCTAGCACACTCGTGATTGCCTCTGAGAAGGAAGAAGTTCTCAGGATACTTGATTTTGTAAGCGAGCAGAAGGCAAATGGTCTCAAGGGACTGCTTGCCGCGATCCACATAATCTCCCAGGAATAGATAGTTAGCTTCGGGGGGGAAGCCGCCATATTCAAACAGACGTAGTAAGTCCGTGTACTGACCATGTATATCACCTGAAATTTATTGAATGTCGTGTAGAGATCAGGCGCAGGTGCGACGGCTTGGCGTGGCACAGGACTAAGAATAAACAAGGAGAAACCCAATAGCCTCTTTACCCACCCACCTAAGATCTTAATATGCCTTAGTATGTAGCCTGATAAACTAGCAACTATAACAACAGGTGTTATTAAAAGCAAACAATAAAACCTTGTCAAAAGTAATTCACAATAATTTCTATAGTGACACCAGAATCATTTGGTATATCCATGTACTGAATCCTTCTACCTGAAAATTCCTTTGATTATAAATTATACCTACTATTTATTGAGCTGTGCTCTGCTTTCAACTTGTTGTATGGAGCTCACTGACTGATAGGAGTTATCTTGTTATGGTTTAAAGTGTCTGTCAATAATGTTTTATTTTGAAGTCTAATCACAATATGCATCCGTCAGCCTCATTTGACATAATATAATCTCTGTGATAGACAGTTATTATTACAAAACTAATAAAACTTTTGGGTGACCAAAACTGGTTGGACATTATTGAATTCCTAACTGAAATCATATGGTTTGTTCCCATAAACCTTAAAGTGAAAAAACATCTCAATGAGATCAGGCCACTTGAAATTAAGGGTTAAAATTTCCTTTATAGCCCGCTGAGTTAAGGGTCGGGAGGGGGTGGAGGAGGTGGGGGCGAGGTGGTGCCCCCTGCGCCACTCCCACCCCCCGGAGCCCCATGGTTATGGAGATATCCATGGTTAAAGTTTTGAGGTTAGAATAGCATTTGAGTTAGAAAGAGAGATAAAATTGAGTATCGTTTAGCAGGCGGAGGGAAGGGGAGGTGCCCCCTGTGCCCTAGCACCACTCCCATGTAAAGGCGACAAACCGTTCTTGAGAAAAACTAATTATAGTAACCTAACCTTAAAACGTTTTATATTCGATCAACATTGCACAGCCAAGGGAGGCCCAGGCGACTAAGCCCCGCTTTGCGGGGCTTCTACTCCCGAGTGGTTTATAAAAAAATAACCACGAAGGGGATGGCGGGGTCTATTCGCTCGCTTCGCTCGCTCACTCGACCCCGCCATCCCCATCTAACCTAACCTGTCCGAGTCGGGGTGCCCACAAGTCCAGAGCTCGTTTCGCTCGCTCTTGCATTCAATGGCACTTCGCTTGGTTCACATTTATTACATAGGTACGTATGTGAATATATAAAATTAATTTTATGAAAAAAAAAAACAAGACATAAAATTGAATAAAAAACACTTCTAACGTCAACGGAACGTGAAATGTCAACTTTGACGTCTACCATGATAATATAACTAACCTAAAAATTTGCAAATGGCGTACTATTTTCTAATTTTTATTGAAACTTAATGAATTTTATCTCGTAAATCGTGATTCTCCGCATTTTGAAACTTTGTAAAAAGCTTCCTATTTGTGAGTACTATCTACAAAAAAATTACGAACTTCCACAGCAGCGGGCTATAAAGGGCTTTTAAATTACATACCACAAATTTTGAGCGGTGCTTCTAATTCCAGTAGTATCGGCTGCTGCAGGAATATCTCTCTGGACTTGGTGCAAAGGCCCCGCACCTCTTGCTCTGACATCTGCACTGTCTTCCCAGGCCTGCATCCTCGAACTGAGACAACATTCAATTATTACTTAATTTGCTGTCCCAAATATTCACCACATTAGTAATATTGTATGTAATGCTGAATAGATTTAATGCAAAGCTTCAACATGACAATAAATAAGTTGGGCTGCCATCTGTGGCATTTACCAGAATTACTGCTTTCAAATTACCTAGACTTTTAAACAGTTGAACAGTCTGGTACTTACCTTCCTTGGATTCCCTGAAAGAGAAAATATATCCAGACAAACCCAGATGGCAACCCTAAATGTGAGTAAAATACTTTACACAATTAGAATAAAACAATGATACTAAGAAAAGTACTAAATGATTCAAATAAATAGTACAATTACATCTTCAAGCACTCACAATATGCATGGATGAAGTAGTACTAGAATATCAATGAAATCATTTCTTGCTAGGTACACTGTACAATAATACAATAGGACTATTCAAATTTATCATACAAGAACTCAATAAAAATAAAGACAATTTTCAATCTAATCATGCATCTTAACGTAAACGAAATAGCCGCAAATCAAGATGAATTCTCGGACAACAATTTAGGGAGTGGAATAGCTGATTTAAATAAATAAAATTATATTGAAAATACAGAATTTAAGAAGAATCTTTGAAAACTTCAATCCTTTAATTATCATGCCTTTTTAACATACCTAATTAAAAACCAAAGAGTAATAATTGAGAAAGAATTAAAACTTGACAAAATAAAACAAACATCTAAAATTAATAGATGTAGAAAAATATAAGAAATAACCAATGATGTCACAAATTGTTATAAAGTTCACACAAATTCTTATATACATAATTATGTTCATAGTGGGTATTTAGGTGGTCAAATTACAGTGTAACTTTAGGATATAATGTGGCCTTCCATTACCAATAGCTTCCCTTTTCATAAAGTGGGCTATTTTTAGGACATAAGAGGAATAATAAAAAATAAGAAACAGAATACAAACAAAATTTTAATGGGATCTTTTATTATGGGATTGGTCACTAAAGGAAGAAAATAAAGAATCTAGCTTAATACTTTGGCAAGAATTCTGGATATAACCATACATTCTCCTGAAAAGATGTCTTTCAATTTCCCTTTTCGCCTTGCTGTTTCCTGCTGCAGTCTGTATACTGCGGTAACCCACCAAAAAGCAGCATAATAAAGTGAAATAAACATGTTTAAATCATATAAAGTGATACAGAAAGCGAATAAAGCTTTACAATAGGCCCATGGAAGTGTTCCATGCTATGGAATCTGACATCATTGTTAGTTGTGTGATTATCTATATTGTAACTATGTAATTTAACTATTTACAGTGTCTGCTCTATTTCTAAGACGGAAATTGTCGTCTGCGAGTCATCTAAAGATCTAACATCAAATGTAGAATCAGATAAGAATTGGGGATAATCGATTTATTTATGAGTTTGACGTTTCTATACCTACATACTCGATGATAATTACGCAACAAGAGCGCACTGAGCGAGAATCCATAATGTTAGAACATAACTTTCAGATTCAGAGAATCAACGTACACATTAGAAAATGAAATAAATGTATCTTTACCTTCTAAAAGTCTGTGAATTAGACTGTCAACATTGAGTTCGTCAGCCATATTTACTACACGAATAATTTACGTCAAAAAGTCAAATCTTTCGACACCACCACCCACCGCCAACTTCTTGTTTTTGGTTTTTGAGTCTTACGTTTCAATTCACGCAATTCAAATCAATTTTTTTTTAGTTGAACCGTTGCGTTGCTTCAAAATTACTTCAATCCTACTTTCAATACGCTTCTATTGTGTTGTTGTACTTGTACAGTAAAAACTAAAAATGTAAGTCAGTGGCGGCTTAAAATGACGCCTTCCCTCACCAGTGAACGGTGATGTCCATGTTCAACAGCGACTAGCGAGTCGCAGAGCTGCTGTGTGCTGCATTCTAGTCGATGTTTGACTTTTTCTGTTATATCTGTGAAAGTTCCTGGCCTAGGTACTAGAGAGTACATAACACGGTAACACGACGAAAAGTAAAAATACTCTGTGGCCAAGTGGACAGCCTTTTTCACGAGTGTCACACATTGGTTCCATAGAGAATACCAAAGTAGAAATCATAGACAATCCTTTTTTGTTTTTAAATTCTATTTTGCGGGCAAAATGTCGCTGTTCTTGATTGTCAAGCTATTTTCTCATCGTAATGTTCCGTTCTGGCGCATAGTATGTATGAAACGCCGTGGTTTGGCGTGTGCGTTCTATTTTATTTTAGACAAGACTTGACGGCTGTTTAAAAAAACTTCATGGCTCTTTGTTCGATTTTGTTATACCATTGCTTAGGTTTTTCGTAAACAACACGAACAAAACAACGTGAAAATTCAATGAAGTGGGCGGAAAATCGTTATTGTATCTAGTGGAAAACCTAGGCATTTCATCAAGACTGCCTGAACGTTGAACTACATCTCTGTGCTCAATGGAAGAAAAGATGGATAGTGAACACAGTTACAGTGGGGAGAGCAGTAGCTCTTCCGAAACATCTAGCGGCAGTTCGGAAGGAGATGACGAGGTGTTGGAACCGGTGCGCATCTTGGGACTGTCCCTAGAGCTTCCTCAAGAGCTCTGTGAAGACTACTCTGTATTCAAAGAGTTCTTCTCTATGAAAACTTGGGATGCTTTGGAAGATAAACACAAAGAGGAACTTAGCAAGTTCTTACCCAAATTCACTGAGAATGAAGAAGAGGAGAAGGAGAAAACCATAAAAATGCTTTTTAACCATGAACCTTTTCATTTTACATCACCTCTCGATGATTTTTATAACAATTTAAGGCAGGGTAATTACAGGCCAGATATAGCTAAGATGAGAAAGTTCTTAATGAAAGCCAGAGCTAAACAGCAGAAGCATAAGGTGAATATAAATATTGACACCAGATAAACTTTACAATTACTCTTTCATATACTCAAAGAATTGTGAAGATTTAACAGTATGTTTAGGAGTAGTATTCACATTGAAATGTTATTATTTCAGATAAAGTCATACTATGCTAAATTACTACCAGAAGTATTAATATCCCGTGAGCGCTTACTAGCAGCTGCTAAGGCAGCTCCACCAGGTCCTATACCACGTCTTCCTTTATTGCCACCAAAACCTTCTTCTAAGAATAACTTTAAGCCGTTATATCTGAGGGCTAAACAGAGATACTTTGAAGAGCTGGCTGCTATACGTAGTGAGGTTGGAGGGGATGAATCTGAAGATGAAAACTACCCTGAAGGTCCACCAGAACAGTCTATCAGGAAACGGAAACAACTTACTCCTGGACAGGTAATAACTGAATTAATTTGTATGATCTGAATATTCAACATATTTATTCAGAATTAACAGTTGTAATTCTTTATAGTAATATATTAAGATTAAATCTTAAGAATAATAAAGGCATTGCTATGTTAGGTGCTTGTACTGTACTGCTACATTATGAAGGGCACTATCGCTATCGCAATACTACCATGGCCTTGCAGTTAACTGTACTTTTATAGTTAAGATTTAAAACATGACTTTAATTTCAGACTGCCGATGGGAATGTATCTGGGACATTAGGTGGTTCAGATCAGTCAAACCTAACGTCACTGGAGTGTTTGAAGAATGTTCTTGCAGCTCATAGGACTAGAAGACAGTATAGAGAGGTAGACAATTTATATATTTTTTCTCGGCATGAATAATGTTTACATTTGAACTACTGTTTTGTAAATATGTGTGGTATATCTTATCTTGAAACAATATAATTATGCTGTGTTATATGTTATATTTGTAATGGTTAATATTAACAACTACCTAAATACCTGTGCAAATTGAGCAGTGCTAGCCAAATGTGGGAGTACATGAACAACCTGTCTACTGTTTCCTATGGGTGCAATGTAATTTATTTTTTATTTTTTTATTTGAGAGGTGTTTGCTCTTGACTCTAGTCTAGATTAGAGATGACAGAGACAAAGTCTAGCCTGTTCACTCTAACTTTGAAAAGATTAGGGTTGTAAGCATTCAAAAAACACAGACGCAGACACAGGGTTCCACTCTTGCTGTGCACATTATTAAAACACATTATTATATTATGCTTAGTAGCATATTTATTGTTTGGTGTTACTCTGCATCATGAAATGTATGTACTAACTTATAATAATAAATCCTATACAAAACTAAATTCATACTTTTTAATTTATATATTATATTCTTTTCTTCATCCGTTTTCTTGTCTGTTTGCCTTTTGGCAAAAGCCTCCTCTAACTCTTTCCTTCACCTTCCCCGGTCTTTTGCTGTCCGTGTCCATATATTTGTATTGCCTACTGCCTTTTTAATCTCTTTCTAAATGGTCTCCCTCTTTTGCTGCTGTACTAACAAATTGTGTGATAATTTTCAGAGTCATCCAGAATTAAACACAACAGGAATTTCAATTGATGATATAAAGCAGAGAGTTGCTCTTGTTAATGGTGCTAAAAAACTTATGTTTGGTGGCCAAAAAAGTGGTTCACCATTACAAAAATTACGGAGGGGGCCAAAAAAGGATAGTGTTAGTAAAAGTAAAGCTCAAGAAAAGACAACAGCTAAAAAGGGAAAAGAAGAATCATTTGAAAGTGTTGAAAATAAACCTCTATTACCAAATATAAAGATCAAATGTGAACAGGAAGAGTCTGATTCAGAAAGTTCATCATTAGTGGATCCTATCACTAGTCCAAAATCAATAAAGAAAGTTGAACAGGTTGAGATTAAACAAGAGGCCATTGAAAAATATCCGTCTGTACCAAAGTAAGTAACTTTTTAATATTGTCAGTTAATAAGTTGGCTCACTTATACATACCTATTACAATCATTTATGGCATGGTAAGAAAAAACTACATATGTAGTGTAATGTTCACAAAATATAATATTTTTACAGTCTAAACTACAATGATCCAAAGTTAGATAGCATAGTAAAACAAGAGCCTCCTGATGCTATGGTGCCCATTCCAAACTCTGCAAGAGCGCCTAGCGTGCATCAAGCAGTGCCCATCAAACTAGAGGATTTGGATGGAATTGGTAAGTTGCCATATATTTCACTGGATGGTAAGTATATCTCACTACTAATTTTTTATCATTCATTCATGATTGAAGTGCTAAGCGTTTTTTTTTTCTTTGCAATGCAATTTCCTTCACTTGTTTTACTTTTGGCTTGGCATAGCATTTGTCTATGTTAGTTTTTGTTATTTTTACTTCAATATACTTCTTTGCACACTTGCCATGCTGGTTCTATGTTATGTTATTTAACAAAGTTTTAATATTTCTTAATTTTTAACCCTGTAATTTTAAAAACTTGCTTTTACATGCACTTTCATAACCATTTCTTCATGTCTCGTAAAGCTATTAAATTATATTTTATCACCTTACAAAACAACTCTTTAAAATGCATGTGACTAACTCACTTGATGATTTGGGTATATAACCACCTAAAATTATGATATAACCTTGGAAGAATGAGACACCTTGTAAGCCTATTCACAATTCCCTGTCCTTACGTTTTAGACATGATGGCTTTACCGGTGGAACTAGCTGATGACTCAGGGGATGTTATTCAAGTGGAGACATCAACAGAAACAGTGGAAGAGACCTCCCTAGTGGATCCAGATGAGTCTTTGACAGAGACAACGCATGCTAACTTCTTGTCTTTGGTACGGGCGTTGTTCCCCGCGCGGGCGGCACATAGAGCGTCTAAGCAACAGTTGCATGCAAGATGTACGGCCGTCATGAGGTCGCCTATAGCGCCTCTCAACACTTGGTATAACTGTAAGTTGTTTAATATTTTCACTTATATCTAATCTATACGCCAAAACGGCAGTGGCGGGACAAACTGTGCGAGTAGAATGCTGAATACAAACGATACCAAACTAAGTGGTTTTCTTTTCCTTTACGTCTTGTTTAATGATCACGTCAACCCCGAATTTTAGCGTAGCCTGTTAGATACAAGTACAGGTATTGCAATTTTTAGTGCCCTCATTTTTTTTTTCAATAGAATATTTTTAAATTTATTTCAGTGTCAGCTGATTGGGTTGGAGAATTAGATTCTGCGTTGGACTTCCTTGCAGGAGAAAGAGGACAACATCCAGATGATTATGTTCCTTACTTACAGTTTTTACCTGAATCACAGGTTTGTAGTTGAGTTTGAGCAAAAATGATCAATAACTAATAAATTAAGAGATCGGATCCATAATATTTACCTAAAGAAAATTTTTGACGATCTAAGAAGCTTCTTTTTCTCTCTTCTTCAATTCATAGAAATCCGGGATTGCATAACTAATCGTAAATTAATTATCAGTAATTAAAACAGTAGAACCGGCTTAAGAGTCCTATTACGAATCGTAAATGCTCGTTTGCAATAGACGAAGTTACATTGGTCTGCGTTGGGAGTACATCTATAGTCCGCGAAACAATTTTGATACTTACTAGTCTGAATAGGATTATAGTTTATTTGGGCGCTCGCGCGAGACTGAGGAGCGCGCGCGCTGAATAGACGCAGAATATATAGTACTTTAATTTTATTTATTGTAATTTTGTTTAATTATATTGACAAACGAAAACTAATGAAACGTATTCATTGTAGATTGAAATTTTGTATCATATTAATTTATTTGATAAAATTGTTTTTATTTGGAATATAATGGACGCTGAATCAAGACATTTCTGGCTTAAATTAGGCTTTCTTTACACGTTTTTTTCCGTGAAAACTCAAGGAATTTAAAGAAATTCTAGAACTCCAATAAACAAGTAAAACATTCAACTTACCTTTTAGTAATTTTAGCTTTTAAAAGAATTGATTGTAACAATGTGAATTAGACCGTCAAAGTTCCATCGCCGACATTTTTTCTTGCAAACTGAGTTCGTAAAATATTTATAGTAAATTACACGAAAAGAAAAATGAAAATGTGTAACTCTAACTTACAAGAAAGAGACTGGCACTATCGTTATTCAGGATCAAATAATTAAAATATCTTACTGCTGCTGATAATTACAGCGTCAAAAATCATGAATTTCCGTAAAAAATGTAATAGGACTCTTAAATGCAAACTTCAAATTCATCAGCGAAAACAGCGCGATATAATTATCACGTATTACATAGAATTACTGAATTGAATTATTTTGATTGACATAGATGTACCAATGGATCGGCGCGGGTCGAGACTGCGACGCCATCCTGGGGCGGCTGTGCGAGCGCTGGCTGCGAGCCGCCTCGCCGCCGCCGCCGCAGAGCGAACCACCACCTCCAAGGTAATAAAACGACACTACTATTGCTTTTCCCCAGTTTCTGGATGATAATTAACGACCGCGACCGGTCACAAATTAAACGTAAATCAAGTGAAACAGTCCACTGTTTCAAACTTATTCAACCATTCACAGATAAATAACGCCCGTTTGACAATTTATCACAATAATTGTTTTCATGATTTTCGATCGTCAAACTGGGTCTTAGTTTTGTACAATTCATTTCACTTTGAAGACGCTTTGGAAAGCCAGTGTTCTCAGTGGATGTAAAGAAAAATATAAGGTCGAGCGCCTTAACTTATATATTTGCTTGCGCGTCTGTATGTGCTAAATGTATGGTAAACGAACCGGATGTTCGCCCTGATTGCTCAGAAACATAAAATGTCGAATCTGGCTAATAGCAGTATTAATCAGATAAATTCCTCTTATTAGTTTTGGAAACCAGACATATCTACTTGACATTTATTTGAAGGTATTAATGTCACAATTTTCATTAGGTATCCGACAACTTGGTCAGTCCGTGCAGCAACCGATTCAGAATTAGAAGAATTCCGTTCGCAGGAGAGACGGAGATTTTCAATGGCTGCCAAACCATTCACCTATGTTCAGCATGGGTAAGTTATAGTTACATAATTATATCATAAAAAATACCACTTTCACCGCAAATTGATTGACGCATTATATGCGTGTAATGCTGAGAGTATTTGAAACCAACTAAGTATTCTGTTTTTGGAAATATGGAGATACTAGCTGACCCGCGCAACTTCGTCTGCGTCACACTTTCCATGAATGCTCCGCTCCTATTTGTCTTAGCGTGATTATATATAGCATATAACCTTCCTCGATAAATTGGCTATCTAACACTGAAAGAATTTTTCAAATCGGACCAGTAGTTCCTGAGATTAGCGCGTTCAACCAAACAAACTCTTCTGCTTTATAATATTAGTATAGATTTCCAAAAACAGTATTTGTCAGAAAAAGAATGAAACATAAACACAATGCAAGAAGTAACATAATGTTTAAATTCATTTTACGCTAAACGTATTTTTTCCCATCCTTAAAAAATCGTATTACAGTTATTTTGTCATATTCCTTATCGAAATAAAAAAAAGAGTGCAATAGCATGTACTAAACATCGATTGTACTAAACACCATAGCATGTACTAAACATCGATTATACAGGGTTATTTGTCAAACATCGACAAGTTCTCAGAACTATGTTACTAAACATCATAATCAACAACTTTTGTTCTATGACTCTTAAAAATTCATCATATTTTAGTTCATCAGGTTTTCTTATAAAACTAAAAATATTTAAATTGAACATTCTAAATGTGTCATGGTTTGAATGTTTGTCTAATAGGGGATAGCCTAAACTCAAATTAGAAATGTCTAATAAGTCCGTCAGATAGATTTCGAAAAAAATATCCGACACGTATTTTTTATGGTTCCGTAGCCAAATGGCTAAAAACGGAACCCTTATAGATTCGTCATGTCTGTCTGTCTCTCCGTCCGTCCGTCCGTATGTCACAGCCACTTTTATCCGAAACTATAAGAACTATGCTGTTGAAACTTGTTAAGTAGATGTATTCTGTGAAACGCATTAAGATTTTCACACAAAAATAGAAAAAAAAAAAAAAACAAAAAATGTTGGGGGTCCCCATACTTAGGACGGAAACTCTATTATTTTTTTTTTTCATCAAGCCTGTGGGTTTTATGAAAAATCTATGGATAGGTCTTCAAAAATTACATTGAGGTTTTTGATATAATTTTTTTCTAAACTGAATGTAACTGTAACTTCTAAAATAAGAGAATGATAAAACTAAAAAAAATATATGATGTACATTACCATGTAAACTTCCACCGAAAATTGGTTTGAACGAGATCTAGTAAGTAGTTTTTTTTTTATTTAGTCTTAAATCGTAAATCGCAACTTTTGCTTATATATATATATACCTACGTTTTGTACGGAACCGTCGGTGCGCGAGTCCGACTCGCACTTGTCCGGTTTTTTTTCTTTTTTCACGTAAACAAGAAATTATGCCGATGTAGTACCTACATTGAAAACCTGTGACGGACTAATTAGAATTTTAGTCCGGACCCCTATTGTATGTGTGTTGTGTACAGATACCGCTCCGTGGTGGGTCCGTGCGCGCGCGGAACGGGCGGCGGCGGCTCCGTGCTGGTGTCGGGGCGGCCGCGCCACGCCTCGCTGCCGGCGCTCGTGCGCGACGCTCTGGCGCGCCTGCCCAACGGAGAGGGCACGCGGCATCATGTGCTGACGCTGCTCAGGTAAGTGCGTTGTGTACAGATAACGCTCAGTGGCGGGTCCGTGCGCGCGCGGCTCGGGTGGCGGCGGCTCCGTGCTAGTGTCTGACGAGCTGGCGCGCCTGCCCAACGGAGAGGGCACGCGGCATCATGTGCTGACGCTGCTCAGGTAAGTGTGTTGTGTACAGATAACGCTCAGTGGTGGGTCCGTGCGCGCGCGGCTCGGGCGGCGGCGGCTCCGTGCTAGTGTCTGACGAGCTGGCGCGCCTGCCCAACGGAGAGGGCACGCGGCATCATGTGCTGACGCTGCTCAGGTAAGTGTGTTGCTCAGAAAGTTGTAGTTAACGGGAGCGAAACCGCGGGGGATAGCTAGTCTACAGTATAAAGATCTTGTGTCACAGCTATCGATCTCCTCCGAAACGGCTTGACCGACTTCACTTTCACACCGATAAATAACTTCGTTGTAGACGACAAAAAATGCTTGCGACCAGACTTTACGCTCTATGAATGACGCCTCTTAACCTCTTAGTCCCGGCGCTCAGCCCGGCGCTCCAATTGTTCGAAAATTAAAATAAATCTTAATAACCAATGGTTCTACCGAGTGACCGAAAAAAAAGGAACCAAGTGATCAAATCTTTCTATTAAAGTCTAAGTTTCTATTCAAATATTCTTAGGTAAAGAAAGTTATTTTGTTTTTGGATTTTTTACAGATGTTATATAATTTTTCTATCCACAGAATGTCGCAATGGGTGTCGACGTGCAATGATCAAACACTGTTGAGTGCAGTATCTTCAGTATTAGACAGGCTGCTTTCAGCCAAACGAGATCCTGTCGTCAAGTATGATCAGAGAACAGCTGTATGGACTTATCTACATAGGCACAGGTATATTATTTGTTGTGATTATTTTGAAATTTGCGTCTGAAGTGAATGTGTACAAATTAAATTCTGCTACTATTAATAATTTACTTAATAGAAGTTCAAATCTTCGAGGCTCAGATTGTAAATTGTATACAAAATCGGGACCATTTTGTGCTTCTACTTTTTGCAAGTCGTCGCTTAAGGAATACAGACGATCTGATAAGACCGCTAGGACAATAAAATTGTTATCAAACAAAAAAATCCAGTCAAAACTGTAAGAAAAGTATTTTTGTTTGTCAGTTAGTATGCATTTATAATTATGTGAATATATTTGATCTAGGAGCGAAGAAGACTGGCTGAAGATCTCTAGCGGGCGCGGGCGCAGCAGTAAGGTGGGCACCATGCTGCTGTCGCCGCTGCCGCCGCCCAAGCCCGGCGCCGCGCACAAGGAGCAGGTGTCGCCGCACTCTGTGAGTACACTTACAGAGCTTTGACAAGGCACGGCGGTAAAGTCGATAAGGACACGCGGTCGTTTGGTGACCACGTGTCCTTGACTTTAAGCACGGTATGAACGCGGCAACCGTTTTTTCATATTGTATAGACGCGTTCTCAGGAACACGAGCGCAACACGCTACGGCGAGCGCGGAAATTGCAATTCAACCGTTGATATCACAGGGAAACGAACGCTTGTCGAGTTGTCGCAGATTGTCGAAATTGACGTTTCGATGCAGTCCCTTACGAGTCCCGACGCTCTGATGGTGTTGAGCATCTTCAGACGTTCATGTAGTTCATCAAATGAGCTCTTGACATCCGAAAATAAATGAAAAGTTTCGTGATTGTTTCGTCACTTCGTGATAAAATTCGTCTTCCCGAATATTCATAAGCTTTGTTTAAAATAAGAGTAAAGTATATTTTCGTGATACTTCGATATACTGGGACCGTCGTAGCCGCCGCCGGTGACCGTGCGTGCGTAATCCGTGTACATGTGAACGAGCTAGCACGGTTACACGGAAGGGCGAACGTGCCTTGACCGTATGTTTGTGAAAAGGGCCTTACCAGTTACTTACCTGGCAAGCTCGGCTGCCAATCGGCGCAGGTAAAATAGTTAAGTGTCAAGCTCCGATGCAAACACTTCTGTCATGGCTATCAAAGACGGCGATTAAATGATAGTCGCTAAAGGAGGTGTTTGTCATCTGTATTAATTTATATTATTTATGTTATTGCAATATATTGTCCTTTATTTTTATTAAATAACCTAACCTTATAACCAGTGTCAGTAGATCACGACAACGATACCAATGAAGTAGGTGTCCAAGGCAGGTTGTTGTGCAAAGAACGATAAAGCAAGGAATAAACTTGTTCCTGAGCTCTGACATTGTTTTCGAGATGCCATATTGGTATTACCTGGATGTTTTTTTAATACAAGCAGAGGCATACCTCTCTCAAAAAAGTATAGACCCGTTGTTATTTATCTGTATCCTTTTTATTGGGACCTATTCGCTAATAGCAACATTTATCTCGTCACAGTTGGAGCTAGAAGTCGGCAATGTAGAAGAAGTAGTAGAGAACGCTTCGGACAGCGACGTGGACGTGGACGACAGCGGGCCGCCCCCCTCCGCGCCGCACCTCTCCTCCGCGCAGCTGCTCATGCAGGCCACGCAGGCCACGCACTCCAAGCAGCTGCCTCTGCCTCCCAAGCCCAAGGGGAAGCTCGTAGCCACGCCACCGCCCAAAACAAAAGCCACCGCACCCAAAACTACTCCATTCACGAAACAAGGAACCGCAAAGCAATCCGTACTAATGGCTCAATCGGCTAAACAAGCCAACCTCCTCGCACAAGCAGTCAGACAAAGTAACGTACAAGCTAAACAGACGACAGTCATTCAGCCCGTCAAAACTTCAGTCCCGCAGTCCCCGAAACAGACGATTGCTACGCCTCAAGCTACAAAACTTAACGTGCAGCAGACATCTAAACAAGGAACTGTAATAACTCAAGTCATTAAACCTCCGACGATTGTGAAGCAAGCTGCTAGTCAGGCGAAACAAGTCAATCAGACGATACCCACGGCTCAGTCGCCGAAGCAGCCTCAGCCCCAACAGACCAAGCAGATTATTGTGAACCAGAGTGGAAATCTTGCAACTCAGCTGTCAAAGTCATTGCCTTCAGTAGTAGCAACGCCGCATAAGTCTCCTTTGATTAAACAGCGGCCGTTGCAGAAAGTTGAAGGATCACTATCTCAGGTTAATATTATGAACCTTTTTTGTAAAATTTGCTTAAAATATAGCTGAGTTTCCGCAAACCGATTATTATTATTCTTTAAATATATCCAAAAAAAATAATTAGTAAACTCATTTAAAAATAAATAAAATAGTAGCCCTCTGGTATTGGGAACAGGATCCAAACTAATTATTTTTTTCTAGATAATAACAAACACTGTTGCAAACCCTCCAAGTTTGCAATCGACAACTGTGATACAGCCATCTAGTACTACAACAGTACAAGTGCTACAGAGTAAGGTATGAAGTCTTAACCCATTTATTTATTTTTACACTTTTCTGCATACTAGAGTTGTCTAGTGATCAAGGAATAAACATAAAATGCTTTCACAGGGAACTCAAGGTACGCGGTCACTATTGATTCGGCCAAGTCCAGTGCAGACGACTGTGACGGCTGTAGTATCCACACCCTCGACTCAGGTACGTTCTACTAAGAAAAATGGACTAACACATAAAACTGTTGTTTAGTGAACATGGATAATATACGTAGAACGTATACTGGTGACCTTGATGCAGTGCCTATTCATTATAACAATTTTGCATGGATCTGCCAACCGCATAGAATCTACGGCTACTTTGACTTCCTAAAAAAACAAAACTCCTGGCGCAGTCTGGTAATTAGAACTAAATCCAGCATCTCATTTTTTCTTTAGTATTAAAGTGAGACAAACGTATTGAGCAAAAGCGGTTCCGTCTGCGTGTACGTCTGCGTGAAACTCCTTTGTGGAATTTTAATATATTGTTTACGGAAATAAAAAAAAACCGTAAAGGAGGTGCTATAAAACGGACCGTGTCGTAAAATAGGTACTTAGGTGAGAGTACCTATTTTACCGCACGCTCCATTGTATGGAGCGTATTTTTTTTTTTTAACTTTCGTACAAACAGGTTCCGTAAATACATTTTTTGAGCAAATGTGTTGAAAAATAAGTTACAGTAAAAAATCTTGACAGCATACACCATCTGAGAGGAGAATCAATTGACCTCTCACTATAATATGGTGAATCGGTTTTGAAGGGTTGGAAAACTATTCCTTCCCAGTCTTGATCATATAATACAACCAGTGCCTGTGAGGTTTGTTGCTAAAGATGATGGATATTTCTTGCTTAAGTGATGTCAGATTTAGATCTGGCAGGATGTACTTGTTACCAATACATTTCGGGATAGTGAACATGGATCTCATGGTTTTTGTTTGGAATCCTTCCAACATCTCAATGTTGCTATTAGAGGCTGTGCCCCATAGGTCTATTCCATGTGTCCATACCGGTTTTAGTGTTTGTAGATAGCCATTTTGCTTTCGTTAGATAAGTGTAATTTCCTCCCAATTTGCCAGAGAAACTTCTTAACTTTGTATCAAGTTATTCCCGATGTGCTTTTGCCACGTCAGTCTCCTGTCCAGGTGCATAACTAGGTAGTTGCCACTGTCATATTGAGAGATTTGGTCACCGATTAGTATGA
Organism: Ceramica pisi; assembly: GCA_963859965.1. Classification (NCBI taxonomy): domain Eukaryota; kingdom Metazoa; phylum Arthropoda; class Insecta; order Lepidoptera; family Noctuidae; genus Ceramica; species Ceramica pisi. The sequence continues at coordinate 11,732,064 of OY982539.1, forward strand.
CAGGAAGACAGTCACCTATCCTAAGAGTGAATGTGACATGCACAGATTTATTATAGTTCACTTTTATCCTCCATGATCCAAGCCAAGACTCAATTGAAGTGAGGTATTTTTGAAGAGTTGCGGTTGCGGACGCTGCGTCAGAGTTTATAGACATTAGAGCTTTCAATCATCAGCATATTATGTAGCTATCAATTTATCTTCACTTTTAGGGATATCAGCTGTTAAGATGAGACACAAAACTGGCCCTATGATGGTGCCTTGTGGTACTACTACTATTTCATAGAGTTTTGAAGTTTCTCCATTGTTGGAATGGAAATAAAGAAAATTTACGTATAAATTAAATTATGATTCTTAGGCTACCCCTACGACGAGGCGTGGCGTAGTCCGAGTACTAAGCCCGGCCACTCCAGCATCAGGAAAATCACTAATTTCACCGCGAGCGCTAATGCAGCAAGGTAAACAACTTATATGCTCAAGTATAAAATTGTCATGTGTTCCTGAGAAAGAAATAAATGAAATTCAATTGTTTTGACAGGTACACCTGCAACAAAGAAGCGGCCCGCAGTACCAACTACCGCGTCTGTCACAACTATTGCACAGGTAACTTTGAGGGTTATGCTACACACTTGTAAGGGTCATAAACCGTAGTTCGTATCCTAGATCCTAGACTGTGTGACCATTTCCTCAGGGTCGGATTTCCTTGACCTCGAGGAAATGCATGATTACTTGCGAGAAGGACGGAGTAGATTTCTTTAGTATCTGATGTATGAGCTGAAGTATTCAGGGTGACGCGAGGGGCGACATGAGAGGTCACGTATAATTTCCCTCTCTTGGTTTATGGCTGCAGCTGTCAAGAATCGAAATGAAGTAATTAGTTTTTATTCAAATTACTCTAAGGGCCTACGCAGACCGGGACGGCATGGCAAGGGGTTTTAATTTTTACTAATGGACATTCAACCGTACTGTTACAGAAATACGACATAAATTGCTATGCTTTAAAATGATGCCGTGGCATTGAAAGGGATTTTATCGCACGGCATTAAAAGACGCGCCACAGGCTCCCGTGGCGGGATGCCGTGGCATACTGCGGTAGGCAACAGCATGCCACGGACTCCGGCGCTCATAGTGATATACTGCGGGGTACGGCGTGCTGTGGCAAAGTGGTGGAATGCCGCGGTATCTAAGCGGCCAGTGTGCGCTGACTCACGGCAAAATCCCTTGCCATGCCGTCCCGGTCTGCGTAGGCCCTAAATTGGCCAAGATTTTTTATACTTTAATTAGTCAACGAGCATGTTGCATTATAGAGCACGGCCGGAGCGACAGCAGTGGTGAGCAGCGTGCCCACCGTGGTGACGTCGTCGGTGTCGACGCGCACCGTGCAGCTGGCGGGCGGGCGCACCGTGCAGCTCGCCAGCACCGTGCACCTGCCCGCCGGCGCCGTGCAGCTGTCCGCGGGCCACACGCTGCAGCTGTCCTCCCTGCAGCTGCCCACGCACAGCGTGCGCCTGCCCAGCGGACAGACCGTGCAGCTAGCCAACCCGCAAGCCGTCCGCGTCTCCAATGCCACAGTCAAGTGCCCCAGCCCACGCGCCCAACAAACCACGCCCACGATCAAAACGTCCCAACCCCTCCAAATACCCGTCTCAACAGTACAGCTGGCAGGACAAACAGTTCAAATCGCCGGACAAACAGTGCAGTTAGCAGGACAAAGTGTGCAGTTGACTGGCCACACAGTAAAATTACCAAGCGGACAAAGTGTTCAAGTAGCTAGCCAAAGTGTATTGCCGTCGCAAAGTGTTCAACTCCCGAGCGGTCAAACCGTCCAGTTAGCCAGTGGCAATATGCAAACAGTGCAGTTAAGTGCATCAAATGTTCAATTATCAGGACAAAGTGTTCAAATGCCAAGTGGTCAGACTGTGCAATTAGGTGGACAAACGGTGCAATTAGGTGGTCAAACAGTGCAGCTAGCAGGTCAAGCAGTTCAGTTGCCGAGTGGGCAGACGCTGCAGTTGTCGAGTGGACAAACTGTTCAACTATCGAGTGGGCAGACGTTGCAGTTGGCTAGCGGGCAGACAGTGCAGCTTGCTAATCAGACGCCGAAATCGTTATCGCAAGTAGTGCGGAGTCAAGCGGGCGGCGACAAGCCAACTACTGCGCAACCGATAGTGGCGAAGCTGTTGACCAACGCACAGGTGAGTGATTGTTGATTACAACATTTTGAAATGGCCGCTCACGAAGTATGCCACGCGAGACGTCTGATTTAATCTTATCACACGAAGATACTAGGTGAAAAGTAAGCAATTTATTAGATAACTATGTATTTTAAGTTGATAAAATGTTTAGGTTAGAGAAAACTGAAAGATTATTAAGTATGGCTAAAAATTAACAACTTATTGCAAATAATTAAATCAATAATTTAATCGTAATTTTGAACTTTTATGTGAGAAATGTGGGACTACAGTCTTTATACCAGGATTTCTTTTACATTCATCTGAATATCTTGCAGCATGCATTTCTCCCTTTACTAGGAGATGGTTTTTTAGGGTTCCGTACCCAAAGGGTAACCAAAATACCCCTATTACTATGCCGTCCGTCCGCGCTTCTGTCTGTCAGTGGGCCGTATCTCATGAGCCGTAACAGATAGACAGTTGAAATTTTTGCAGATTGTGTGACAAAAAATAATAAAAATTGAAGTTTATGGTGCGGAACCCTTCGTGTGAGGAGTTCGAGTTCGACTCGCACTTAGCCGGTTTTTTGTTTTCCAACTACTAATTTTCTTTTCAACTAAAACTATCCCACTGCTGAGCAAAGGTTTACCCTACTGCTGGGCAATAGTCTACCCAGTGCTAGGCACTGGTCTACCCCACAGCTTGACACTTTTGTTATTGTTGTCAGGGTCAAATGTTATCCCTGGAAGGCATGGTGGGCGGCGCGCGCACGCTGGGCGTGGGCGGCGTGCGGCCGCGCGCGGCGGTGCGCGTGCTGTCGCCGGCCAGCCGCCTGGCGCGCCCGCTGCTGCTCACCTCCGCCAAGCCGCTGCACAATATTATACTACAGGTAAGTACCTACTGACGTGTGAATAACAAGCCTATTGTGGCCTTTTAGAAAGTGTGGCATCTAGTAACTGGAATTGAGTTCTGCAGGTTAAATAGGCAGTCGCTTCATCTGCACTTAATACATATTATAAAGATAAGATTTTTTGCTTGTTTGTTCCAAATAGGCTCCGAAACTACTTAAACGATTTTAAACATTTTAGTCACCAAAAGAAAGCTAAATTATCAGGAAGTAACATAGGCTATAATAAATTTATCTTCAAAGGAATTAGAGATCCTTAAGAAAATTGCAGCGCAGACGAAGTTGCTGGCGAAGAGCCAGTATATGATTATAATTTATTCAGCTGTCAGTATCTGATTAGACAGGAAGCAGATTTCAAAACCATTTGATTGTGAATTCACACTATTTTGGTGGGTTTGCTATTGTCTATAGTCTTGGTCAGAGATAAGAGAGACAAAGTCTACGATGGAGCGTGCTAACCCAGAAGGAGCCTGTTCCCTATAACTTTGAAGAGATTAGGGTTGTAAACGTTCGGAAACACAGACGCAGGCAGCGAGTTCCACTCCTTTGCTGTGCGCATTATAAAAGAGTTTGGAAACGCTTGGTGCGAATTGGTGGAATAGCGACAAGGTAGGGATGGTAAGTTGCAGTGCATCTGGATGTCCGATGGTAGAAGGGAGGTGAGATGACGTCGTCGTGACCTTTCATGAACCAAACAGATCAACTTATTCTGTGAGATGGCAAGCAGTAAGCCCCTTTTTTAACCTCGAATAGATTTGAAACCAAAACAAAAATAAAGCGATCGAGCCGCTTTCGAATTTTCACGAGACTAACGCACGGCAATTGATTTTTATATAATTACCAGCTTTTGCCCATGACTTTGTACGCACGTAGCCCGTTTTCGGGAATATCGGAAATTCTCTTAGTGCTCCGCCTACTCCGCCTCTCCAAGAAACTTACATTCTAAATTTTACCCTTCCTACGACATGTAGTTTCAGTCAGTCACTCAGTAACGGAAGAGTTTTATAAATATTGATAAACTAGTCGTCTTCATAAACCCTTGAGTCACGTCTGAGACTGGCACAATTAGACTAATTTGATAATTTTGCAGAGTTTCTTTAAATATTTGTTCATTTACTTTTTCAGCAAAGCGATGGCAATACGATCAGGGTAACGTCTAGTGGAGCTGCGCCAACATCACAGACTTTAGTTTTAAGTAATATAGGTGAGTGTCTCTAACCCACAAATCATTTTTACAATTTTACTGTAGTAAGTAATTTTATTAATCTACTAGCTTCTGCCAGCGGCTTCGCCCGCGTGATCCCTAGGGAACATGTTTCCGGGATTAAAAGTAGCTTATGTGCTATTCCAGACTATAATCTATCTTTGTTCTAAATTTCATTAAGATCCGTTAAGCCGTTCTGGCGTGATTGAGTAACAAACAACCAAACTTTCACATTTTCATTTTTTTTTTTTCATTTTTTTTTTCTGTTGATTGTAGCGTGATGAAAAGTATACTATAACCAGCTCAAGAGTATGAAAAATAATCATACCAAGTTTCGTTAAAATCCGTCGAGTAGTTTTTGTTTCTATAACGGTTATACAGACAGACAGACAGACAGACAGACAAAAATTTTACTTATTGCATTTTTGGCATCAGTATCGATCCCTAATCACCCCCTGATAGTTATTTTGGAAATATATTTCATGTACAGAATTGACCTCTGTACAGATTTATTATAAGTATAGATCGATAATGTTTTTCTAATCGCAGGTGCTCAAACGGTGACGACATCAACAACATCAGCACCTGTTTTAAAATTACAACAGGTAAATGAAACTACTATAAATCTTATATCACTGATATATCACTCACACTTTAAGTTTTTTTATAAATTCCATCCAAAATATGTTTTTGTCATATATTGTTTGTTTATCATCATTATAGGTGAATCCGATACAACAAGTAAAACTCGCGCAAGGAATAAAAATACAACAGGTGAATTTTGACAGATTGCATGGTTTGAAAAATGCTTCCGATTGATTTGTAGTTCAAGATTTGCATGAATCTAAAGTTTATACAGACTGACAGCTAATTGAAGCTACTGACTAAAATGTAATTTGGTCGCGAAAATGGACTACCTATCTATACGGAAACTGTAAACACGCGCAACTGGCTGCGCCACAGATCACCGAGACTCCTCGATAACCACTGCTAGAGACTTAAGTCATAAATGTTGATAGTAATGGCGTGTCTAATCGCTGCCGTGGCAATTGTGTTCTGTGGGCGAAATGAAATAATGAATGGTGTTAGCTAGACCAACTTATTCATACATACCTTCAAAACTACCACCATCATGTCTAAGTCTGTCGCCATAACAACAATGTTAACAGCATTGTTGTGTTCCGGCAGTTAGAGGTATGATAGCCAGTTCCTCTGTGTAAGAGGATTCCGGGTGAAACTCGTTTCCATCTTCGGCCTAATCATCACTTTCCATCAGGTGAGATTTAGGCCAAGAGTTTCCCCGTTCTGTATAAAAAAAAAAAAAAGCTGACACTGATTTGACTTTTGCAAAATTGACAATTACTATAAAACCCAGACTTGACTCCAGTTGTTGACTCTGCTTTGATTGATACCCGTCCATCGCCGACACTATGCCTTGCAGTGAAATTGCAGTCGGTCTGACTACTAACTGCACACAAAATTCATCATCAACAATTCAACATTCTGCAGTTGGTTTGCAGTGTTTTTGTCTGACTGATAAACTGAAGAGTGTTGATTGCATGTGTGACTGAATCCAACGTCTGCGGGTCTTAATATAAAACAATAACATTTTATTTTATTTTCTTCACCAATTAAACATTTGCTTTACTTTTTTAACAAGCACTTCTTTCATAAACCCTAGCAATAATCTAGATTGTAAGATATTTTTAATGCTTTCTTGCAAATTACGTTCTTTTTGAGTCTGGTTTGATCTCTATCTCAGAGTGAAAGATTCACTTTTCATAGGTTTTGTGCAAATTATTAACATTAACAATTTTAGTCAGCTGCAAAATAACTATGAGCACACTACGCTTAGGGCGAAATTGTTATAATGCAGTCTAAAACTGCTGTCCCACTTTTGGAAAGAGGTCCTCGCCGAAGTTTTAGTCACTTATGTCTTTTCTGGACAATTTGTCAAAAACTCTCAAGTAATAATCCAACGATTGCAAGAACGGTCTCGGAACAACACCATTGCGAATAACTTACCGCTTTAAAGTCTGCAACTTTGCTCTATGAATTAATAAAATGTTGCTCTATAAATTCCAGGGTGTGACAAGTGCGTCTGCGCCCGTGCGCAGCGTGCTGATGGACGGGCAGCAACTGAAGCTGGTGGGCGGCCGCCACGTGCTGGCGCGCATCCTGCGGCCCGCGCATCCGCCGCACTAACACACATGTCTGTAACTATACAGTTTTCTTCTCCCAACTTTGAAATACAGAGGAATCCGTTTATTATGACGCCGCCTATGTTCACCAACCACCTAGTGTGATTGTATGAAGTAAATACAGTCTGAAGGTGGGTTTTCATATAAAATCAAAGTCTTCTTATTTTTCTTACTATAAATGCTAAACTTTGTGTACGTCAGAACAGCGGGTCTAAAAAGGCCACTTGTGTAGAAACATCTTATGATCGTAATGTTAATCATACAACAATCTATCAAATTTCATTTTCATCTTTATCGCTAAAGTATTAGGTTCAAGGTTGATTGAGAAAATTTAACAGCTTCGGGTAGCTTGTGCTGGCTGATTCTACTGAAGTGGCCTTTTTAGAGCCGATGATCTGCATAAAATTAGGCACAGATATAGATTATATTATTATAGTCTGTATAAGTATAACATTTTATTATTATAGTCTGTATAAGTACAGACTACTACTTTTATCCCGGGAGAATTTTCCCGTGTGATAATTTCCGACATTCTTTATACAAAGTTGGGTAAAATTATTTCGCTTATTGACATGTCGCTTAAAACGACCTATTTTTTAAGAAATTGTGTTTTGTTTAAGTAAACGACATGATTCCTAACACTTTCACTTGTCCTGTTCCTCGTCAAATCTCTTCTGAGACGACGTTTCGTGCAATTTGTAGGGTTTCTCTTTCTGTAACACTTAGTCAGCTTAGTATGACGTATTTTTCATTTCTCTTCGATGTCGTTATAAACGGATTCTACTGATTAAAGAAAAGCCTGAGATGAAAATGAATCAAAAATGTTAACGCAAAGTAAAATTGAGGTCTTATTTGTAAATTAACGTATCATAATGTGCGTTGATCTCGTTCAAAATACCGAAGATTTATTTAGGGCGGATTTCATCAATTAAACTGAACGCGATCAACATATGAACCAGGTTTACGAGCTGTCAATGTCATTACTTTCTATGGAATATTAACACTGACAACTCTTGAACGCAGTTTAGATGTACTGATCGCGATCAATTTCATTGGTGAAATCCGCTCTTAGTGTTTATCAAATCAACTTTTGTTGCATTTTAGATCATTGATGAGACTTTTAGTGTCTAAACACACTATGTCGAAGATACAGCACCGAAGTTCCGCCTGCAATGCTGTTTGAATTACTGACGACATATTATGCCAAAATTACGTTGCGTTATAGCGTCCAGCCGAACCTAGGTCGGGCGTAAGTTCAGCGGTAATTCGACGGCAACGTATTCTGTGGAGCACACATTATTATACGCGACTGAAGTTCGGTTCGATTGCACACGAAGACGCACCGCGTCACCGCGTGTCCGCCCGTTGTGTTTATTTCGCCTCCGTCTGATCATGACGCACGTCCGTTTTTACACCACGTTTGATTCAGAAACAATAAGTATCGCCAAGAGACACTAAATACCCACAAAGTCGCGCAATTGAATTACTGTCGCATAAGTTCGGCACTTATGATGTCTCATATCAGCCAAATACGTTGGAACGTAAAATCAGCCGCGGAACTTCCGTCGCGTTCCTTCGGCATAGTGTGTTTAGACACTTAGAGCGGATTTCACCAATCAAATTGAGCGCGATCAATTGATCGCGTTCAAGAGCTGTCAGCGTTAATATACCACAAAAAATAATGACACTGATAGCTCGTAAACGTGGTAAACTGCCAGTTAATTCTGTCGACATCTCACCGTGATCACTTAGGTGGAGTGAACGACAAGTGAGCTGTCATGCCATCTTGTTTGTATGGTTTGACAGCTCACTTGTCGTTCGCTTCGCCTAAGTGTTTACTTCGACATGTTCTCTGTATCGCACTGCTGAACGCGATCAGCAGATCGCGTTCAGAAATCCGTCCTTAGATGATACTTGAATTGTTAATCTTGAGTTTTACAAACCAATATTTCTCAAAAAATTTCGCAAGGATTGTAACGTGTAAGCGATAGCTAATATAGAGAACACGTGGATATGGGATTGTATAACGTGAATATGTTTCTTACAAAAGATGATTATGTTTTGTACTATTAGAAACAAAATTTGTTTAGTTATTAATTTCCTTAAGAAGGTAATTTTGTACAAATATAGTATGATGGACTCGGTTGTAAAGTTTTAACTTCAGAATATTTTTATATAAAAGTGATTTGACTATTAACAATTCGTTTATTTATTTTTGAACTAAAAAGTAAGTATTGGTAATTGAGACTTTCAAACTGAACTAAGAAAGGTAGATTCTAAATATTATGATGTAAATAAAAAAACAATTATTGATTAGGAAAGGTGTTAAAAGGGACACTAATGATTTTATTATATGCTTGTTATGATTATGTTTATTTATTATTTGTATATAGAGGACAAGAAAGCGAGACTTTTGCAGTTTGGCTTGACAATATACGAAATTTTATATCGCGGTTTAACAAGAAATTCTTAGTTATTTTAACTTTAGAAAAGATACCTTTATTATGGGTTTATTTTTATTGGGTATTTATTGACACCACAAAGGGGTTTCATGATGAAAAATTAGACCTATCTTATTTCAGATCTCGATTGCAATAAATTTTCTTATTTAATATGTTGTCTATGATAATTTTATTGTTCTCTTGTAAATAGTGGGTCCGATCCCCTTTCATGAATGTGACATATAAGTCAATTACTCGAATGAGTAAAACTTGTTTATAGTATTTTAAAGGCAATTTAAAATGTATGCTATAGTTTTTAATAATAAATAATAGGTTCGTATTGCACAGTTTTTCACTGTTATATAATAAATTAAATAAAAATATGTATAAATAAGTTTTCATGTTTTATTGATAAATTCATCTTGGAGAAAATGTTGTTTCCTTGAAATTTATTTCTTTTAGTTTTGTATTTCATATTATATTTCATCAAGTTACATGCTCGGAGATCGATACAGTAGGTGACAATTACTTACAATATTAAGGATCATAGATTTTGAACGGATGCACAATACACGCAGTAGTGACTAGGTTAATATCAAACACTTGCGCTTGTATAACAGTTTAATTGCCATTTTAAGTACTCGAAAAACGATATTGTTGCTTGTTCACCACTTCGACGGAGTTGTAACTGGGTATATACGTGTTCGAGAGTTCTCATTGGTCACGCTACATAACTCGAGAAACAGGTTTAGAACCATGATCAACAAAAATACCATATTCGGGTGGGAAACATAGTTTATTTCATTACTTATGTACATGGTGTGTGTCTCAGCAAATACAAAATAATCACACTGCTCGAGGCATTCGTAAAACTAATTCTAACACAAAGCTAATCGAAATAAATAATATTGATACGTTACTGTGCGATGTTACTTTGCATGATACAAAATGTTAGCATGATTAAAATGATCCACATGTCAATATAGAGGTAATTAATAATATCCAAACTTCGCCTTAACACACGACTCCTTGCGCTCGACACGATTCCATAAATACAAATCGCATCGCTCGGAAGAGACTAACAATTCCTTCTACAGGGGAAACGACAATATTCAAAGATACTACGGAGGTATCACATTTTAATTTCTAACTAACACTTCTCCCCTCTCCCTCATATATGCTTGTACAGTCATATTACATACCTAACATTGAATTACATATTACTCGTAAGTGCTTATATTTTCTTAGCACACAAAGTTACACATAAATTGAAAATAATAGTGCCGTTATAAAATAAGTTTTTTAACAAATTACACGTCTTTTAAATAAAACTTACTAATCCTAAAAACTCAATCATATATCAGTCTTATAACTATTTTTAAAATTATATAAATATACTTAATGGAGATGTAAGTTAGATAATTGAAATGTATAGTAATAAAAGAGCGACGTTAAAACACAGATAAACATTAGTACACCAAGATTGATATTATTTCATCTTATCCTAACAGGCTACACAAAAAATAAATGAGTTTGCTTATTATGTAGATTTATAAGTACCACAGGTTTAGTTAATACTGACGAGTCATACAATCGAACTTTCAGAGATATGATATACGTAGCACGAAGTTTGCTGCATCGCGTGCTGCGGCCAGCCGACAGGCCGACAGAGCTCTTTGTGTGCCACAGCGCGCAGTGTCCGGTAGGACCGCGCTTGATAAACATTCTGATAGCGTGAATAACATTGAGGCGACTGTGCCCGAGCCCAACCGTTACAACGTATCTACATTTATTAATAATGAATGAACAGAAGCTCCGAATGCCACCACTTTATAGTTAGGTTCTAGCAAGCTCATAAGTACACTATCAATATCTAATTGTCAAGTACGATGCCGAGTGGCATTTGTGAGTCACAGGGGAATAGCAAAATCAGTTATTGGATCACGTAGCCACTTACTATTAATTCCGTAGGTACATGAGCACTCGAAGCTCGCAAGAGACCTTCGCTATGTATTGACATGACACGAAAATGTATTTGCTATTTAATGGTGTCTGACCAAACAGATGAATAATAAAATAACTTGGTTCTGCCATTCCCCTGCGGCCAACGTATCTACGAAGTAATTTATTTGTAACAAAAATATTTTTAGCAATTTTGGCATTTGACCGTACGTCCCTAATTTACAATCGAATATCTAGTGCGTTTACAAAATATACTTACATATTATATCGTATCTCTGAACATGGAACCACCTCCCGGCCTTCGCTGGTACGAGACCAACCGAATCGTACATTATATACAAACAATAGGCACTGAAAGTTTGAAATATGATCGGTGTGTAAGAAGACGAACACTGACAGGTCTTCTAATGCGACTTGGCGAATCTACACTATGGCGGCTAAATCATTACAAAGTGCGTGAATGCCTGATGTACAATTGAGGTGACAAGGACGCGTGTACAGTATTACAGCGTCGTCGATGTAATCGCTGTTCATATTCATTGTAAGTAATTTCTATTAGTCATACACACAAGCAAAATTGAGTATTCTTAAGTGCAACATTTAAGTTATACAATTTATAATAATTATGATTGAGTTAAAATAGGTCATTAGTCATTACCGTGGCGCGGTCGCGCTTACAACAGTATCAGCGATTGTGACAGATGCCACAGCTTGACCTAATGGTGGTTGTGTTTATGAATGCTTGAGTTGCCGATGCCCTCGCTGTTGCTCCACACTTGACGTTCTAGCATAGCGAATAGCGTTTACTAGTAATCCTTTATACATATAAATGTATATTCTATTATTATTTAAATAAAAGTTATAGGTATTATTTTGATGTAGAAGTAGACGAGTGTGCATTGATTTAAATAGTAAAAATAGGGTCGCCGGACGTTTGCTTTAAATACGCGTTCATCATGCAAGAATATCACCTTGCTCTAGCGACTGCGCCTGAAGATTTCCGACGGCGTGGCGAGCTCGCTTCTATCTAGATGAGTTAAGTTATGGTGTCAAAAATGTGCAGTCCGCCCTATCCTTACTATATAAGTGAATGCGAGTATATCGATATGTACCCGAGTTGTACACGAGGCACCCTTGCCGGCGGCGGCGGTGCGGCGGCTGCTAGCTAGCGGAAGCGGGCGCTCACTCGTCGCCGTCAGCGTCGTCAGCGTTCTCCGCCGTCAGCAGGTTGGTGTTGTCGTCAGCCTGCAGGTCGGCAGTCAGCTGCTGGAACAAGTGCTGCGATTATGTATGTGTTGTAGCGTAGTCATATTGTAGAATTGGCCATTTCATGATGTGGCCGAGGTCTGGGGGAAATTAAGACACCCCGACACGGTTAGGTTAGGTCAGGTGGAAGATGGAACACCGGGGTGGTTTTAGTCAGTAAGAGTCTGAAAGACCCCTCCGCCCGCCCCAAGGTGGAGGGCATCCATGAGGATTTCTCCCCGTAAAAAAAGGTTCGAACTGGATGGTTATATTCATGTTAGAGGCTTTGTTGTGGAAGTTCGGGCGATTTCATGAAGTAGCCAACCATTACGTGAAATGGCCCACTAATTCATGGGATGACCAATGTTTTCGATCTGGTTACGATCTATGCATCAAAACACACTACTGTATTGCTCATAGGCTGCTGTTTGTATGTGCAGTATATCTCGTGTTACATGCATTACTAATTTCGCTAAAACTAAAAAAAAATAAAGGTTCACTTCACTTAGAGTTGAAACTCAACGGCCTCAGGCAAAAAGACATGTAGAGTGACTTATGCCCTAAAAAGTGGTAAAAGCTTCTTCAAATGTGTTCAACAAAAATATAGGTTTTTTCACATAGGTGTTTTAGGTGATACCTTTACTAGTTGCAATCTTTAATGCATGAGGTTCCTTACATAAAAGCTTGCATAAGTTTTCGAAATGATGATAGGTACCCTGGCTGATGTTCCATATAAGAAAAAAGACTAAAGACTGTTTTTATTATACACTACTACAGCTTCCAAATGGGTCTTAATAAAAGCTTTTCGCTTTTATTAAGACCCATTCGGAAGCTGTAACAGTCTATAATGAAATTACTTCACGGTAATTCGATACGATGGTTGTTTTGTCTATCCAGCTCGATTAGGCAGTCACTTTTACTAGGATAATATATCATTTAAAACTTGATTGTTAATACTTGAAATAATATATCAGCTATTCCTAATGATATCAGCTACCCATGTCTCAATTATTTTTTTTTACTTGAAATGGGTTTGCTCTTGACTCTAGTCAAGTCAGAGATGACTGAGACAAAGTCCATGAAGCGAGCTTACCCAGAAGAGAAGTAGCCTGTTCACTCTAACTTTGAAAAGATTAGGGTTGTAAGCAATCGGAAACACAGACGCAGGCAAAGAGTTCCACTTCTTTGCTGTGGGCATTATGAAAGACGCGCTTGGAAGCGCTTAGTGCGAGTTGGTGGAATAGCAACAAGGTAGGGATGGTAAGTTGCAGAGCGTCTGGATGTCCGAGGGTAGAAGGGGGCTGGTGAGATGAGGTCGTGGAGTTTTTGGGCACACTCTCCGAAGTACAATCTGTAGAAGACTGAAAAGCAGGCAACCTTGCGGCGATGAGCCAAGCTGTGTAGCTTCAGCAGGCATCCACCAGTTTTACGTCGCCAATGGGCCTCTTAGCTCTGCTTTTTACCGAGTCAAGCGCGGCAAGCTGATACTTAGCTGAGTCATCCCAAAGGTGGCTGGTGTACTCCATGCAGGATCGGACTTGTGCTTTATATAGAGTTAAAAAACTGCCCAGGCTTGAAGTATCGCTTCACCCTATTTAGGATTCCCAGCTTTTTGGCCGCAGTTTGGGCTTTGCACTCAATGGAGGCGCCGAAGTTGAGACTGGATGTCAGCTAGCATGCCTAGGCCGATGGTCGAAAAATCTCATTTTTGTGGTGAAGAGACACGCCTGTGTTTTGGTGGCGTTAAAAGAGACCAGATTGTCGTCACCCCACTGGGAGACAAGGCTTAAGGTCAAATTTGTCCGCTCTACCATGGCCTCTCTCAAAGAACGAACTTCATCCCCGCTGGTTGTTGCGCTGGACAAGTATCTCTCTGAAATCGTACTGTCATCTGCGTACCCAACAAAACCAGGCTGAAGTAGGTCATTGATGTGCAGCAGGAAAAGAGTTGCAGAGAGAACAGACCCCTGAGGAACACATCAATACCCATGAGGTCAGAGGAGCAGCCGTCAACGACTACTCGGATCGACCGTTCACTAAGGAAGTCCGATATCTAGCTACAAAAATCAGCTGGGATGCCATAAGCAGGAAGCTTGCTGAGCAGACTTGCGTGCCAGACCCTGTCAAGCCTTCGAGATATCGAGAGACAAAGCAAGTGCTTCGCCGTGTCTCTCGATGGCTTCGCCCCAGCAGTGCGTGACAACCTACACAAGAAGATCGCCAGTAGACCGTCCCCGGCGAAAGTCATATTGACGGTCACTGAGGAGATCATTGTCTTCAAGGTACGTCAGCAACTTACTGTTCAATACCTACCCTTCCCATAACCTTGCAAAAGATGGTGGTAATGGCGATTGGTCTATAATGAGCAGGGTCTGCACGGTTACCCTTTTTGGGCACCGGTTGCACATTTGCAAGCTTCCAGGATTTTGGCACCGTTCTTTTTTCAAGGGAGAGGCGGAAGAGGCGTGTCAACACAGTAGACACTTCTGGCGCACATTGCCTTAAGAATTTCAAATGAATGCAAACGGAGATGTCCATAGGCGTCTTTTATTTACTAATAAAAAATTACTAGCACTTTCTCGTTTTCACTCCCATGGCTTGGAACCGAGCATTTTAGGGTACAAAAGCATTGTGCAGTCGAGTGTCCTTGCACTCTGTGATAGTGTAGCTTTCTATAGTTATCGGGTCAGTACCTAGATACTGCCAAAGATTACCTTTTACAAGTTTTTTTTTTTCAGGATGGGAAATCATCAAATGACTCCTCCCGCTCCGGGCGGAGCAAAGGGGAGTATCAGACTCTTACTGATTAATAAAACCCACCCGTGTTCCTCCAAATGGCCTTTGCGTTCCAGGGTCGCGATGACTCTTTCGAACAAATTCCGCAACCCTGGCAGACAGTGGCCCTAGTAGCCTAATAAATAAGTGCCTATGAACGGGCAATTAATTTTACCTAATTCAAAATATTAGCTTAGATCTATGATAGATTTATTTCCAGCCTGTATAGTTTGCCACACATTAAAATGAAAAACAGTTGAAGTTCATACCCCAAGCTTGGAGGAGGCGATCTGCGCGCGCTTGCGCCGGCGCACGGCCAGCGCCAGCAGCAGCACGAGCGCGACGGAGGACAGCGCCGCCACCAGTAACGGCAGCAGCAGGTTGTCGCCCGGGGAGTAGCCCTGCAACATGTAAGAGGTGAGTGTGCATGTCATGCTATTTATGGTTAGAGCCAGATAATTGTGCAATAGCGGTCATTGACCCACATACATTTATTGACTTTCTTAATATCAAAAATAGAAATAAAGACAAAGCTGTCCTGAATTCGAATCAGGGGGTCTAAAAAGGCCACTTTAACAGAACCAGCCAATCACGCTACGCGACACTGTCAAATTTTCCCAAACAACCTTGAACCTAATGCGTTAGGTACTCCTTGTATGACGTTATATCAGATTGCCAAAATCCCCCGGAGTCCTAATAAGTCTGAAGCGTCTCAAACTCTTCTGAGTTTGATCGCAGGTGTTAAAGATAAATGGAAGCCTAAGTCAAGAACTTGACCACATAATAATGCTTGGTGGGAAAGTGCAATACGCAGCAGACTTCGCGACTGTAGCTAAACGCTAATGTAACCCGTCGGCTTCCTCCGACAGTTCCGTAGCTCCGGTAAGAGCAGCCGGGTTAAAGATTACTTCCGTTGACAACAGGAATACCTACCGGATATCCGACCAACCATCGTTAGTTAAAAGGAACTTACGATTTCTTTAAACTTATGCATGTGAAACATATCTACCTACCTACCTGTGATCATTGTAGGATGCATATTATACAAAGTCAATTACGAACTAAGACTTTATTAGGCCTCGTTTCCAGCTTCATACAGCTTGTAAGCAAGATGCATTTGGTACATTGCGGGCTACCGAGGTGATCAATCACTCCATCGTGCCCCGCAATGTATTAAACGCAGCAGTGGAACTCTCTGCCTGCGTCTGTGTTTCCGAAAGCTTATAACCCTAATCTTTTTAAGCTTTAGAGTGAACAGGCTACTGCTGGGTAAGTTCGCTCCATCGTAGATTTTGTCTCTGTCATCTCTGACTTATACTAGAGACAAGAGCAAACCCATTTCAAAAAAAAGCACATCATTTTAGGTAAGTAATGAGTAGGTACCAAACGTAATTTACCGTGGAGAACAACGAAGCAAATTAGGAGGGGCCTTGATAAGTTTTTTTTTATACAACGGGGAACTCTTGGCCCAAATCTCACCTGATGGAAAGTGATGATTAGGCCGAAGATGGAAGCGAGTTTCACCCGGAATCCTATTACACAGAGGAACTAGCTATCATACCTCTAACTGCCGGAACACAACAATGCTGTTAACATTGTTGTTATGGCGACAGACTTAGACATGATGGTACTACATAGAAACAAAGAGATTCTGATGAAACTTTAGGTAGGCACAATATCATCGACGATTTTATCCTTCACTTTATGCCAATTTTCCCAGGCCTATACGCGTAACGACATCCATATGTTTCTTACAGCGTCGTAATCATTTATTTGTCATTAATGTCGCACTTATTAGGACATGCGGATTATATGTAGGTATGTATAGTCACGTTCTTCAGTTATCTCTCACAATGTGTTACGTCTCGAACAATACCTAACTCTGAAAAGCAATGGTTTCAGAATTCGGAATTTACCTACACATCCGAACAAATACAAATTCAAAGTTGCATAGAAACTTCTATGTTTTTTTGGTCACTAACTAATTTTCTATAGCCATCGTAACTAAAACTTACCAACAGTAACTACAGTTATCGAATAGATAAATTACAGTTAACGGTGACAAAAACGGCGTCAAAACAGGCGTTTTCCCAAAAGCTGAAGCAGACCCACTGCTTGGCGCTAAGAGTGTTCCATATTCATGTTATGAAGGGCGAGCTACGGCCACTTTTTGGGCAAGCATCCAAGGCCTCGATCCGTTTAAAAGACTTAATAACACTTGCACATTGCCAGTCACATTTATAACCAGTAACTTCTTCGCTATTGTATTTTTGTTGCCAATAAACAGTTTTGATATTTTTTTTAAATATTGGTATATAGGCTGGCATTTGACCACTGTTTCAGCTGATGGTAAACGATAGGTATATGGTTAACGATGGGGTACGCTTACCTAGAACTAACCTATTTACTCTCGATTTAAAGTCCCTCCGTTGTAGTTATCAGGAAAGTTAGACACCAGCAGGGAAATCTACAATTAGGCTGAGCGAGTGTGCGCACAGCCTAGGTGGCTGAAATAATCATATAATCATCTAATCTATACTAATACTAATATTATATAGAGGTATCATTTGTTTGTAAGTTTGTATGTAGGGGGTAATCTCAGGAACTACTGGTCCGATTTGAAAAATTCTTTCAGTATTAGATAGCCCATGTATCGAGGAAGGATATAGGCATATACATATCATGGCGCTAAGACTAAAAGGAGCCGAGCATTAAAGAAAATGTGACGCAGACGAAGTTGCGTGAGTCAGCTAGTCTCAAATAATCATACTTATTAAGGTCCTAAAAACACTAAAAGACTTTTACGAGAGAAGACAATATTATAGCTGCGTATCTATATTTGCGTCGCTATAAATGTATTTGTAACATGTCTATGACTATGAGCCTATGTGCTAATAGTTAAATCGGTAGAAACGAAGGTCTTTGTTAACATGTAGTACAATTTTGATGCACCTAATGGGTTTTACCAACCGTTCAGAGCATAGATATAAATATTTCTGTGGTTCAGAGTGTACTGAACCAGGATCAATAAGTTGGAGCTCGCGTTTGTAGATATATTATTATGTCTGTCTGGTTGAATCATTGTAGCTATCTCAACGTAACGAAGGTTAAATTCTATAAACATTGATTTCAATATTATGGTTTCAAGTGGAACAGTGTACCTACTGCTGCATGTGAATATGTTCATTTGCGAAACTTTATGAACACATGAACAAGGCTAATACTTAATACTAGTAAAGTAGTAATAACATTTTGGTTTAATAGATCTCAAAATAAAAATAAATCATATCCCACGTACGCTAGGAATATATGTTTATGTAAGTATGTATATCTATTTCATTATATCCCGTTCTCGGTCGACTTAAATAGCAACTTAATTCCAAGTCTACTTTCCAGAATTAACGATTTCAGACAATCAATATCCACATTGCCTTCAACCACAAAACGAACTTTATCAGAATCGCATTACATAAGTAAGTACACAACACAACCCGTAATGGATTTCATAAATCAACTACATTTTCCATGTCCGCTTTCATTAAATTACTAGCTGTTGCCGAAGAACTGCTATGATTAGTTATGTAAAACACGCACTGGTGAGATGATTAAGTAAATAGGTAGGTATACATTACATAAGTTAGTTAATAATGCAGTGCATACCGTCCATTGGAAGTAAGATGACGTGTCCACGAATGGCCAGCGCGCTCCGTACCACCCGGCGTCGCCGGCCTTTGACACCGTCACTTCATCCGAATCAGTGCCCGGAGCTGCGTAGTCAGGCTTCAGCGGTGGCAGAGAAAACACTTCATCTACTTCGAGCGACTCTTTAAACTCATCATCGTCATCCACCGACAGCATCGTGTCTTTCAAATCTCTTAATTTAGAATTTTCACTAGTAGTGGAAAACTCAGTCGTCACTGGAGTCCTGGTAGTAGTAGCTTTAGTAGTAATCAAAACGTCATCGAACCCTTTTGTGGCGAATACTGATTTCTCCGAGGGAACTTGTGTCCGTGAATAGTATCTTAGTACGCTACGTAGCGTAATTGGTTCCGGAGTGACTGTCGCTCGGATTATAATATCTTTCTCCCATTTGACTGACGCATCATTATTGTTGCTAGATGCAGTACCAATTAGAGGAACAACGTTATCGTCTGTTGGAATAGGCGGAATAACTGTGGAGGAAGTGGAGCTTTTCCACGATCGTAATGCTGGCATCGTCCAGGGAGGCGTAGTCGCTCTGTCACCGGTTACTGTAGATGGAACAGTGAACGAGGTTGTTGAGGGTGACGTCGAAGGAGTACTTGTTTCGAATTTCTGACCTAGAGTTAACACGACTTCTGGAAACATCTTGAGTTCTTTTTTCCTAGACTTCACCATCTCTCGTGCCGCGGACGCCATCGGTGCAGGGGTCATTATTACTTCTTGCTGGCCTTGCTGATTCCTTGCATCAATAATATAAAGTGGAACAAGAGTTAGAACGAGCGTTGCTGCCATACTGGAGATTATCCATAACGCATATTTCAAGTCCGATTTCCTGCGAGTCCGTCGCACATGGATGGACGGGCTGTAGTCTCGGCCCTTGCCCTTGAGGCCGCTGTTGCTCAACACCTCCTCGGTCTGCGGGAGGATGGTGTACTGGAGACTGTTCTCGCCGTGTCGCACTGTTTTGTACATTTTGCTTTTGCTTCTACTTAGTTATCACAAAAGGAAACACTACGTTAACGTTTTCTATTCACACTAAATCTTATCACATGCTCGTATTTTCAGTGCTGAGAGGGATCCGCGGTGCTCGCGTGTCTCAGTTCTGCGAGTCATCAACGTGAAGAGTCGGTGCGAGACATCGCGGCCACTCGCGCTTTGTGCAGCGTCGCGGTCGCTCGGCGTTGGCGGGCCGGACGCAGCGCGCACGCGCCACAACATTGAGCGGCTGCGCGTCCCCTATCCGCGGCGGCTCGACGGCCCCGAGCTTTTGAGGTTATATGACTTAGAAGCCGGCTTCTATTTTACATCACGCCACACGACAATAACAATAACATTACAAACTCTTACAGTAGGTATCTACCTCGCCTCATCAGCGAAGATGAGCTTCAACGACTTTAACAGTCGCGTCTGAATGAGGTAGCTTCTTTTGTGTGCGCCGAATTGCTGCTGTTGAATGAAACGGAAAATTTATTTCGGGTCCACTTCGCTAATGTAATCGAAAGCCAATACCTACAGCCTGTCGAGTAAATCTAGCGTGGTTAAGTTCAACTTGATTTTTACCAAACATTTACGTTGCTGTTCCGGATTGAACGCTGGCATTAGTTTTTCTCGTAAGGTTTTTGTAGAACATTTTGTCCGACGACAAAATTGCAGCCCTCTGTTGAAAATTATGAGTCACGATCATTCACGATGTTACTTTTTTCCAATAATAAGTGCATGATTCAGTTTCGGTTTCGGGCAACTTCCATCCATTTAGTTTTTTGCATGCATTGATCAAATGCAATGACGGATAATTTATCATGTGAATACAGCGGGATTGGCATCGGCAACTTCCCAATAGTTACTGCCGCATTTGGTGCTCAGATGATTTTGCCGATAAAGCTCAATCTTGGTTGCTACAGTGTATTGAAGTAAATTTCAAAAGAAAAATTATTTCCATGCACAAAATACATGGTAGAACCGTGGAACTCAAAAACGATCCTCCTCCCAAAAACATAAGCACTGCATTCAATGATGCAGCTTGAGAATTCAGTTTATAATAACGTAAGCTCCAAACAGAAGATTTTTTTAACCTTCACAAGAAAGAAGTAACAGGCAGCAATCCGCTTCACCTTCCCAGAGACCAAACTATCATTCTCTACAAGATTATAGCGAACCGGCTACCAAGCGTCTCTAATTAAAGCTTAGAAAAAAGTGTACAACGAGTATATTAACATGTTTTTGCGGCCGGTCAAATAGCGAACACACCATACGAATACTAATTCACTTGACCTTCAACAGAATCACGTTTCCTTTCGAAATTGGTTCGTGAATGCTATATTTTTAGAATAAAAGTAAAAAGAGAACGGCCGAACAGAATAAAAGGGTTGGGCGGACGACTCGTCTCGGCTTTTTTGTTGGCCAACCATCTTTTTTGTTGGCCAACCATCGTTTTCTACTTAGAATTTCGTAAGCGTTAAGTTAGATAAAGGTACCCGTTTATTCCGTGTGTTTATAACGTGTGATGGTGTCTATCTACACTCTATAGTATTATTATTCCTCGTCAGTTTTCAAAATGGCTGTGTTGTAGGTAGAACTGGCGTAGGCCGTTAGATGCTGAAACGATTTGAATTGCTTAGTAATTAATTGTATCCCTATCTTCGTTGCCCGTTGGTATTATGTAATCAGCTTCGCTATTTGAAGTTATTTCCTTGTTTCTGGTTGTTCTATTATACGTGGTTTATACTCAGGAATTCCACGTTTGTCTTAAAAAGGACAAGGAAAGTTCGTATGGCGGTTTTACAAAGTGTGTAGGAGCAAGGATATTTTGTATTCATTAAAGCTTTTGGCTTAATGTTCGGCTCCTAGTTTCGACATAGAACTCAGTCTATGCCAAAACTGTGCGCAGTTAACAAACAGCTGAAATATTTTCTAACTGTTTGTAACCGTCAACATGCAGATTCTTTGATTTTGATATCAAAATTCTTACATCAGCGTTATCTTTCGTTAAGCTTTTCCTATCAGTAACAATATTGACTTTGGTCATTTACATACCGTATCTTTTTCCGCTAGCGACACTATTTGCTAAAGATTGCTGTTTGACAATATTAAAGCTATATTTCGTAGCTATTTAAATTCGACTTTGCCCAATATCATTATTATCAGCTGCTGCCTTGCAAACCTACTTTCAACAATAGTCAGGTGTTACAAAAGCCTTGACGACATCGAGGCGGTAGAGCATATCTGTTTACATAAATAGATAGAATTAAGTAAACTTCATGATGTATTTACCTACTTAGCTAAGTTATGACATGGTCACAATTACTGTAATGATGAATGATGTAATGTAAGCTCCGTATGAATTGCTAAAAACGTGTAACATTATTTCTTGGCACCATTTTGACCACGTGTGATGATGTCCCATTTAATTCGTGTGTAGTCTCATTTAAATTTTGACTACTGGCACACTCTACTCACTCACTCTAGTAAAATCATCGTCGTACTTCAGTGTATATATTACCTACAAGTTTTTCTTATATTAACTGTAGTTTCTCGTGATACTGCAGGAGATGTATCAATGAAATCTCCGCGGTGTGCAGTACAACGCTGGACTCTACCGTGGCTTGCATTAGGGCGTCGTTTGCTCTAGTACAATGACATCGACAAAGCAGCTATTTTCGTAAGCCGCTGGAAGCCGGCCAGCGCAGCGGGGCATCGCGTAAATAAACGTACATGACAAACGCATGCTGCGCTCTCTTCGGGACGATTTCGACAAATTTAGTAATGCCCTGTAGGAAGCTATCGACACAAAATATGGCTCGACGCACAGCTACACTGACTGAGGACGGTCGAGCGAACACTTGCATTCAGAGTAACCTACTTTTTTTCCATATTACAATAAAGGTATCAACTGTACGAATAATGAATTAGGTACCGACAAATATTTTAGTTTGAAAGAATTCGCTATATTAAATGCAGAAAAATGTTAATGGTATTCGTGAATAACAAGTTTCATTCGCGAACATGTAACAGGTAATAAATCTTTACATTAATTAGAATATGTTTAAAGATAATACTACATTTAGAAGTAATGATTTTGAATGTAGTTATTTTAAGTAACCTCCACAACCTTGAGGGTTCAAAGCACATCCTGTCAGCGAGTTTTACGAGGTTTGCCTAAATAAACATTTTCACGAACACGTGTTTGGTTGCTAATGCTGGCGTGATGGCGGCCAGGCGAGGGTGACCAGTGCACCGAACCAACCTCCTTTGTCGTAAAAACACTATTTATTTCCACACCAATATTGTTCTTTCATCCACTTACAAAACAATTTTGAAGGGAGAAACTATAAGTTACTTTACTACCTGCTGCGTTGTAAACGGCACCAAAGGTTTTTATTATACTTTTTTTAGACAGGGCTTTCTAAATATTGTTTCGTCTTTCGATCCCGGGCCCTGAGATAAGTCCTCTTTCGCTTATCTTATCCCCAAGAGGCTGGCTACGATAATATTTTAGGCGCAATCTTGCATAAAAACGCTTTTCATTTGGGATAAGGCGGCTGAATTGATAATTATCTCGACAGTGCCTTAAAGTTTTAATTACGAAAGGGTTTCTGAGTGTGTTTGTGTCTTAAATAACTTTTGGGGTTGTGTTGAACTTTTGTTTAGGCTGAGTTGTTTAGGTGTCAGTGCTGTTTGTCAGCGTGACGGCGGGTGCATCGGCCGCTCCTGACCCTGGCTGGCCCAATGCCACGATATATTCGCTGAATAGCGGCCCGGTGGCAGCTCGCCAACACCCGGACCCTTCCGCATCGTTAGCAAATCATCATTCTGCGCAAACTGTTGAGACGGCTATTTTCAGGAACCGTTTAGTAATTCCAGAAAATGCTGATTCATACACCTTAATTCCCCTTAGCTTTATTGTGTTCACTATTGTTACAACTTGTTGAAATAAGTATTCTGTGCTTGACGATATGATGAAAAAATGCTCTAGTTAATGAAGTCTATTTAGAGCACACCGCAATATGGAAGCCATAAAATATAATTAAAATTTAGGTCGATAGCAAGGCGTGGGTATCATACTAGAGTTGACTCTCATTTGGTCAAAGCCAGTGTATAATTCCGTGATGGTTCTACTATAACTGTCGTCGAGTCGGCAGTTGGCTGGTAGTTATTCTAACAGCGGATCAACTGGACGGTATTGGCACCAGGAGTGTTGGCATTGGCATAGGTTCAGGACGTTGAACCCGACGCATGTGATGGTATGGGCATATCTACACGTGAGATTGAAAGTGCAAGTGCATTGTCCGATCTTGGCTGCCTAGCCTCTGGTAGAAACAGGTAACTGTTTCTAGAATAACCACAAAAAATAAGTACCTACGCTTATAAAAATATCGCTTATATTATTATAAGCGTACTTATTTTTTTTGTGGTTATTCAAACAGATCGATCTAGGGTCAAAAGGTTTACCTGAGATTCTGTTATTAGGTATACTTTTATGGTTCTATTTTTTGTATTTCCAATGGTACTAAAAGTACCTAACATGTAAACGCCATGCAGCGTGAGTAGTTTGAGAATTTGTAGCACTTTGCTGCAACGATGCCCACGACAGAAATAAAGGGCTTTTCTTGTATTTGAAATAAATATTATGATAGCTGGTATATAGCGGTAGTGACCTACTATTTGATCGGGTATCATTTAAAATTATAAGTAAACACGTTTAAATAAACATGTTTTTATACTCAGTAGGTAATGCATTAGTTTACCAACTTAACGTAATGTTATGTGCACACTTTGGTACCTATTTATTGTGTAAGTACTTATCTTGTTTCCAAAATATTATATCTTTATATATTTATAATATTTATTTAGGCAGACGATTTATCTCTAAAATACTAATATTGATGTTATTATCATTATTATTCAATAAATTTTGTTTCAATAACAACTTATGCATGCCAGGCAACTGAGTTGTTTTGGATAGTGACAGATATTCATGTAAAAAATAAACATGATCATGTAGATTTTTACGTGGGTCGTGTAATTTTGTAAGGAGATAGCATTTTGTACATATTTTTATTAGGGTTCTGTACTAAAATGGTAAAGAGGAACCCTTACAAGTCTGTCCGTCTGTTACAGCTGGATGTCTCAAGAACTACTAATGCTATCAACTTGAAATTTGGAACAGTGTTAGATGAGATTTGCTAACTATTTTGCAAATAAGAAAGAAATAAAAATTTTTTTGCAACATCGACTGAAAGTTGTTCTTAAAAATTCGAAGTGGGGGGGGCTACTAGGTTATGTGGGATATCATATTATTATAAACATTTTTTTTTGTGGCCATGTAAGTATGCGGTATTCGACTTTTGACGAAAAATGTAAAAAAATACCATGTGAAAAATCTGCAATGATTGTATGTGACAGAAGTAAGTACGTAGGTACCTAAGTATTACAGGAAAATTAGAACCCCTTTTGAGAAATTATCAAACAAAGCTACTTTAGTTCCACTATCGGTCAAGAGATAGCGCTGAATTATAACTGCTATCTACACCGCAGTGGTAAAATTGTCTGACGAATATATATTCGTCAAAAAGTTTTGGGAATGGATGATTTGTGTATGTTTCCAAATATAATTTTGTGTTGTTAGATTGGCACAACTGTTTTCTATTTTGGCGCGGAGTTTGAGTTCCATCTGTTATTTAGATTAAAAACAGTGCTATTTTTAGTTTTTATCATAATCTAATTCATATTGCAAATTTCATAATGGACAAAAACATCGAACAGAGAGTTTGTCTTAAATTTTGCATGGCCAATGGAATTTCGTGTTCGGAATCACTGAAAATTTTACAGAAGGCTTACAGTGAATCGACTTCATAAAAACAACGTGCTTGTGAGTGGTACCTATTAGGTAACGGCCGAACCCAATAACCTAACTATCACCAGATTTGGCATACTGGAGATAGCAAAACAAATGAAACAATATGAAAATTATATAGGTTTTCTGTTGTTTCATTTGTTTTTCTATCTCCAGTATGATAGATAGGATATTGGTTTCGGCCGTAAGCGTTCAAAAGCGGTGGAGATGTGATGGAAGATTTGTCTCGCCCTGACAGGCCATCAACTTCTGCAACTAAAGTTAACATCGCAAGGAAATAGTGACTGAAAATCCTCATTCAAGTTTGAGAGAGATAGCCGCCGAACTGTCTGTATCACACGATTCGATCCGTACCATTTTAAATAAACACTAAGTAGTCCCAAAATACCTGAATTTAACCATAAGAGTCGCTGAGGACATGCTAGAACGAGTCAATTCCGACCCAACATTCATAAAACGCATTGTTACTGGTGATGAGACATGGGTTTACGAGTTTGACATGCAAATTATTCAACAAGCTTCGGAGTGGCGCCTTCCAACTGAACCGGATCCGAAAAACTACGCCAAAGTCGATCAAAAGTCAAAGTCATGTATGTTGATGGTACTCGGGATTCTTGCCTGAAGGACAAACGGTTAATAAAAACATTATTTAAACGTTAAGCGGCGTTTAAGAGAGCAAATAAGACGAAAAAGGTCAGATTTGTGGAAAGAAGCACAAGGCCATAATAATTGTGAAGAAATTTTTGACCTAAAACTCAAAAAATACCATCGTGCAACCATCTTATTTATATGATATGGCTCCAGCCGACTTCTTTCTTTTTCGTAAACTCAAATTACCACTTCGTGGCACCAGTTTTCATTCATCAGAAAACTTATAGGACAATTCACAACGAGAACTGAACTCGATTCCGGAAAAAACGTTTTAAAAATGTTTTAATGATTGGATTATTCGTTGGCGTAAGTGTATAGTTTCGAAAAGAGCATCCCACTTTGAATGTGATAAAATAAATTTGGATGAATAACTAACATTTTGTGTATTATTGATCTTTTCCCGGTACTTCTTGACAGGCTTCTACGATGAAAATAAAAAAAAAGTAATTTCACGTTTTATATGATTTTACGGAACCCTCGGTGCGCGTGTCCGATTCGCTCTTGACTGGTTTTTAAGTTTTTGATAAATATTGCATGTGAAAAATATACGGTACTTACTAACTACTTAACTAGGTAGGTACAACGTTATCACGAAAGCTCCAAGAGCCTTCAACACAAGGGAAAGTCCATGTCTGTTTAAAATTTTCCACAAAATTGTTGGATATCCGCCAGTGCCACTGATCATTCGAAATACCCTGCCTTGAACTTGACGGCACGGCATCCTGACGTCATTGGCGACCTGTCAGGGCATCAGGTGCCAGGGAATACACGTGGGACAGTCATACTGACACTTCAGCCTGATTAACAAATGTGAGGTAATTGACAGTAAGAAATATTGTTATGTCGTGTCTTGTCCCAAATTAGTAATTATTGTGTAAACGTTCAGCACTTGGACGTAGCTAAAATTTATGTTGACGTTGAAAGCTCGCTTTGATTAATCCGAACCAACAAAATTATATATACTTAGCTTAGTCTGGAATGTTTGTACTTAATGTACGCAAACGTAGCAACTTGCTAAAACACCATAAATCATAATAATCTTTTTAATGCAATCAAACTACAATTTAAATTATAAATTCATATACATTAGGGAGGGACTATTATGGCAGTATCAGGCCAGTGGCCGGTATATAACGTTAAATAGTTTCAGCATGTAGTTCATTATCTAAATGTGCAAGTGTTCGGTCATTACGAGGTCGGCGCAGATCGTGTTAACTAAACGTTTTTATTATTACAAACGTCACGTAATATGCATGGAGAAGATAAAGCTGCGATCCACATGTGCGGCTGCGACGTTCCCACGCCTCGCTCCCCCCCTTGCCTCTCCCCCCACAACATGTGTTGTCGACCATTGTAATCTGAACCATCCCCTTATAATCTAAATTTGAGCGTCTTGTTATTGTCAGTTATGATGGAGGTCAGCGTACGCTGGTGATTGTTTACCTCCCGGGCTCGTAGCATGTTCACGCCTAGGGTTTCAGGACTGACGGTTCTCGCTAATTGATCGACGGGCAATTGATTATTGAAATATGAAAGTGACTGCACAATGCATCCTGCTTAGTACGTCAGACATCGTTGATTTTAAATGCCGACATTATGGTTTTTTAATTGCAAAAAAAAAAAACCGAAGGTGTTGGCGTTAGACTATGCAATTATGCTAATATTTTCACAAGCTGCTATTTAAGATGATCTATCAAACGCATCAGATGATTAGAATAAATGATTTGTGATTTGCTGTTGCAAAAACACGCTGAAGAACAAAGAGAGCAATTAACAGTTATGAGCTAGACAGCCCATAAACAGCTAGTCCATGTAGATAATCCTAAATTTAGTTTTAAAATGCATTCTTAAAAAAACGTTCAAGAAACAAGTGACGTGCGGTTGATAGATTAGCTTTACGTACGGACAGAGTAATAAGACGATAATGGATTGTGTTAGAGGCACATCACATGAGCACACATAGTCGCAACACAGTCATATTGTTACTCAAAACGAGACTTGCTCATAAAGAAACTTGTTTTGTACCCAGATGGGACTTTAAGCATTCTTACAAGGGATGTTACAGAGCTTCAACTCCAACTCCGATAAGTCGGAACTTCCGATAACTAGATGTTACACCTTCGGCTGGGACATCGGCTCCGACACTTAAATCGGTGCAATTCGAAGCAAAGCAGATAACGCGTACGAACAGGTTTATTCATGTCGCGTAGGAAACCCCCACGTGCTCTCTGATGTCGATTACTCCTTCACCGCACATCTCTCTTCTTCCACCATCTACTCCAATTATACCAAATTTAAAACATCCGACACCGACTTCTCGATCTCAGCAACATCCCTGTTTTTTATAGCAATGGTTTACTAGCTAAGATATCTCCGCCTTTGTGTGCAGAGCTTCGCAGAAATAACGTTTCTGAATCGTGTGGCCACATAGAATGCTGGTAATTAACATAAGTAGGTACCTAATTTATTTTGTTTGTACCTAGTCACTTTGGTGAATTGTGGTCTATTTAGTGTCTTGTTTCTTTATGTGTTCTTAGGCATATTTATTTATTTATTACATAATATACTTTATTGTACACCAAATTTAAAATAGTAGGTACGTACAGAAAATCTTAAACAAAAACATACAATTGGGCGGCCTTATCGCGGCTTTGTTGTATATGTTTGCTATAAACCCTAAAGAACTACGTAACTATTTTTCTACTTATATTTTTTTGAAGTTGTTCATATTAGGTAGGTACCCCGACATACTTGTCTAAATCCGTGTTGGTTTACTTTATTAGGATTATGATTTAGATTGAGCTAGCTGTGGGAAATATCCTTGAAAAGTAGGTACTAGAAACACTACTACTAGGTACTAGTAGGTACTAGTCATTGAAAATTTAACTTTTGGAATCCTGGTGATTTTTTTCAAACCGTACGTGCGCACTGCAATTGAAGCATGCATCCTCTTGCCCCCTAGCCCATAGTATCTAGATTTACAATTACGCAGATGTCTAGGCGTCTTGAAAATCTCAACTTATTTATATGGCTTCATTCAGATTCGTATCGCCGCACCTGCTGCAACATGATACATGGCAGATCTTATCACTAACTCTTGCACTTACTAGAAAATCGTCCTGCCATCTAGTTAGCTCTGTGTTCACTGTCATAATTATTAACTTTTATCTCCTGTTAAAGGATGTTTCTTCGTAGTCTTGGAAATTATTGTTAAGTATTTCTTCATAACGCAAACATGAACAGGAATAACATGCTTGTTAGGTTTTACAATTTACATGCAACTTACAAAGTAAATACGACTCTTTCTTTCAAAATGTTTTGAAGACAGCGATTCACTCGCTTCGTGTTATTTTTGTAGTCGAGTCTCGAGACCACACGGGTCGAATAGAAATGTGATTAAGTCCAACATTGTTTCAGTAAATACTACTAAATCCTGAACAACACAATACAACTCTATCGTGTGGATTCCCGATACGCTTTTCGTTGCTTTTCTTTATTATAGTTCGTAAAACTCGTTAACTTTGACAGCTTTTTACGATAGTACTTACAGTAACTTCAAAGTTTAACTTATGACCTCACGGTCACGTAGTAACTTTAGCTTGAATAACTTTTATGAGGTCGGCAACTCGGCAACAGTTTTGGCTTGACTCATGCATGGGCCTCTACTATAGAGTTCTATTCAATAAATCATGTTATACAAAGAAAATAATTATGTATGGATTATTTTCAATTGAAGCCCCATTCAGCTTAATTATAAGTGATTACTAACTTATAATTGATAGCATACTGTAACCACGTGTAATACTTAAGTGGGTGTTTAATTAAACCATCGTACAGCGTACAGGGCCACTCGCCACTCCACTTGAAAGCGTTTCGTAACGAGCAAAAAATCAAAGCTAAACAAAGCATGATTTGTATTAGTGTGTGGTGTGTGTCGTCTGCATGTGCAGTGGAGTGTGTCACCTGACCTAACCCAACCCTGCACTTGTAAGTTTGACTCCCGCCGACATGCTAGTGATGTCACCTAAGCTACGACTACGCACCACGACTCAGATTTACCGATTCCACGCGAAGATTCAATGTCTCTTTATCTTCAAGTCATGTCGCCATTTGAATGACGCCGGTGTAATTATGCCGTATTCAATTAATCATTGTTGTTAAATTTGGCATCGTGTTTGTTTACATAATTATCAAAGCACCTCACGTTTTTCACTACGTATTAAACTCTGCATGACAGAAAGCATCAATAAAAATAGAAGTTATTTTTATTTTATACTTAATCAACTGCTTGTAATACAACACATCGCATGTGTCGGAATCTGCAATGATAATGTAAGTAGGTACTTTGCGTTTATGGGTAATGTAATACTTGCATGACAGAGACAGACATATCAGAAATATCGATATCATGATTTGTGGACGAGGTAGAGTCCATCACTAAAATGTTTTTTTGTTCAAAGTGAGTGGGGTTGACGGGTGCTACAAAAAACACAAGCTTAGCTATGGTGACAACGGAAAATTTTCTACGACGACCCTTCATAAGGACGAGTTTTGAAGAATTTTGTTATTGAATTTCTCACCCTTAAGCACCCGGGCTGGAGGACTGCTTAGTGCTTATAGCTCGTAAATATCGCCGCGTGGTTTATAATAAATTTACAGTTGACAACGTAAATTGCTTTTGCCATAATGTTTTTGAGATATCTTTTGGAATAACGTTGCTACATCCTGCCCCGTCTTCAGGTAGTTCTGATTTGGTAATTACGTTGTGCATATTTTGATTGTACGCTCTCCAAAAAGAAGATAACATTCTATTTTGCTTGAAAGAGATGTCTGAGCTGAAAGAAACTAGATGTGAAGTTAGGTAATGCGTGGTATTGTTTCATGAGAGCATTGTGAGCCGCGTCGGGTGTCTTAGTGAATATTTTAACACCCGACACGCTGGGTTCTCGCCTAAACTGTCTATCTACCTGTTAAAAGCAATTTTCATATCTTCATGTAACTTTTCGTTGGTATCGATGTAAAAATATTGAATAAGAAAGTAAGTATTATATAAAAGTTATGCGTGCAGAGACTGCGTAATAAGTTACTTGACTTTTTATTCTATTGACTTGTAGTTATTGGCAGTTGTCCCGTCTTGATTGCCAGGCTCTCTCGCATGTAGAGAATGCGATATTGGACATATTTACTAGCAAAGAAATTATTCTTGATCATTCTGATCGGCTCCAGCAAATTGTGTGCTTGGGCAATGAATACGTTAACGTTAAGTTGACTTGTGTTCTAATTGAACGCTATGTTCTGACTTATTTACATGCAAGTATATTCGTCGACCCACTAATAGGGGCACAACTTACTGGGCTAAAATATACTCAGCATAAACATAACTTTAAAGGATATGGTATCGATATTAAATAAAAACAGAGTAAGTATAAAACAGGTAAATTTTTTTTTTTTTTTTTTTTTTATGCAAAAGGGGGAAACTCTTGGCCTAAATCTCACCTGATGGAAAGTGATGATTAGGCCGAAGATGGAAGCGAGTTTCACCCGGAATCCTCTTACACAGAGGAACTGGCTATCATACCTCTAACTGCCGGAACACAACAATGCTGTTAACATTGTTGTTATGGCGACAGACTTAGACATGATGGTGGTAGCTTGCCAGGCGGACTTAGAACAAGTCCTACCACCAACCAAACCGAGCAAAAAATTTGCCCCCGCTGGGAATCGAACCCGGGACCTCTGGGTCTGAATCAGGTGGTATAACCACGAGACCACGGAGGCGGTTAGTGTCACCTGTTTAGCACCACCCAGGGACCACGTGTAGGGATTCGCTGAAGGGTATTCTCCTACGGACGCGGGTGACTCGGCCCCCAAAAAAAAGGTAAATAATTTTGAAAAGCGACTAAGTAGAGTTTCTTTATCGAATTCGCTCACGTAAACAAGCGGATCTCTTTGATTACATTCGTACGTGGCTTGATTCTCTGTCGAAACGAAATGAACCATGTAAACCGACGGAAAAGTATTTGGCAACATATTTCACTACGTAATACGGACTGGTTTGAGCTTAAACGAGAATTAACGAGTAAGTATGTATATGTGTGTAAAATCCCGGTTTTCGCAACATCATAACGATGTAAGTGTCAACAAACTTAACTTATTACGGAGATAAGAAAAGCTTGAGAAGGATGCGGGGAAAAACGTTGAAGATGCTTGCCAGATTTCCGCAAGACGTTTCGCCAAAATTGGCTCTCTATGAAGATTTCTCTGTGAAGATTTACATGTGGAGATTCTCTACATAAAGATCCCTTCGGAAAAGTTGTGACGCTACCTTACTGTGACGATGCCATGTCATAAAACATCAGAATCTATTCGAAAAACGGGGAAAACCTTACAAATAATCGTTAATCTGATCTGGGAAAAGAAAAATGTTATTGTGGTTTGCTATAGAACTTACAAAAAAAACAGCTCTAATTGTCGAGGGATTATCAATTACATCCACATCCTGTTGATGACACCCGCATGACGTCACCCACAGGATCCCCACCTCATTTATTTCCTTATGATGTGAATACATGAATAACATTACTATTAATAAATGAATAAAATCAACGCTAATTGAAATAACAATTACAAACGCAGTTAAATCATAATGCTTAGATTATCTTTTACATGCATAATGAAGTTAATAATGAATCTGTGATTAAGACTGAAGTTGACTGTATTGATGGGGTTTCTTGATGATGAAGAAAACACTTCCTTGATTTTGGGTTTCTTCGAGTTGGTGACTAGTGATAGATAACGCACAAAGTGTGTCGTGTTTTGTTGTTCGGTGCAAAATGGACTCCACCTTGAGTTGTCGTTTGTGTCATTAAATGCTATTAAGATTACTGTTATGTGCATTCCAAAGGATGGACATAATTAGGTTAAAATGGCTGTCTCGCCAGATTTCTAACCAGACCTGATTCTGGTATGTAGCTGAGTTCATATAAGTATAGCTTTACTGGTAAAAAGTGCAATCTTTGTGCAATATACGTTATATAAGAACGGTAACATTGCAGATATGATCAAGTATGGTATTATACCTAGGTATTAGGTTATCTAACTAGCAATAGCAAAAATGATGTTAAATTAAAAAAAAGCTTTTATCTTTTTTTTTTGAGATGGGTTTGCTCTTGACTCTAGTCTAGTTCAGAGATGACAGAGTAACCCGTTCGCACTAACTTTGAAAAGATCATCAAAATCCTTTTCATCAGTTAAGTAAATGATTTTCGCTTATGACTTTCCCACTTAACTAAAGGTTAGTACATACAGGATGTCCCGTTACAGTGGTCCTAAAATTCTTTTCTTAGGAATGGTTACTTAGGTATCGTTTAAGAACAAAATAATTCCGCGAAAGTCTATATTATATAAGTTTGTGTTTTGGACCACTGTAAACGGACCATCCCTGTATTTATATCATTAATTCGTCGGTGCCGGTTGTTCCTCTAGCTATACTGTGCTTGGATTTCATACAATAGTCTGGGATCATTGCTTTTGTTCACTTTTGTTGCCATTGCACTAATGAGTATGAATCCTACCCGATCTCACGCATAATAAAATTGTGATACGAAATGTACAAATAATTCGTACCTATCTAGTGTATTTTTTGCCATTGAATTAATACTATAAGCTCGTAGTGTCCCTCTGCTTTTGTTGTCCATGTTGGCCAATCTGAGCACTTCTTTGAGATAGTAGTCCAACTCGACGCGCCATCTCTTTTTAGATCTACCGCGTCGCCAGCTCTTGATGTGAGGGACCCAATCTGTGGTGACTTTCGCCCACTTTTCTCATCATTTTCCCATTTCATCCCAGTTGCATTTTAATTTGACAATTGAAGGTTTACTTATTTATGACAACATTTAGAATTCTAGAACTCATAAAATTCCTTATTTAGGTTGCATGCATGATATGACGTGTGTCGTCTTTTTATTTCGTCTTTTTACCTTCATTTATTCGAACGTTCGCAATCCCCTGTCGTGTTAGTGACGCAAGTGTCAATTTCATTTTATTTGCTTAGCATACAGTTAGTGTAACATTTATATTTTACAAAATGTATAAAAGTGTATGTAAATATTGTGCTGCAATGTTTAAGAAACGCGAAGGTTACTTAAAAGTTCCAAGTTATGTCGCCATTACTGCGCTTTGTCCACTTTGCAGTTTGATTTTATCTAATGTATGTTGTAATACTTGTAATGCTTTGTCTTAACTAGGACTGGGGTCATCACCGACAATGTAACAAGTATTATCTATGTTTTTTAGTAGGAGTTATGTCTCACCTTTGTCACGTTTCGGAGAAGTAATGTCGATTGGTTGAGCCTTGCATCCCAAACGAGGTTTTACACAAAAACTTCTCGTATGAGTTCTCAGCACACGTCCGTATGGTGTGCTTAATTTTGTTGTCCAAATGCAAGAAATATTAAGATTTGTATAGCCTTTTTTGGTCCTTACAGTCATGGCCGTAAGAAGCGTTCATAATTTTTTCGCTTCCTAAATTATAAGTTTTTTACAAGACGAGCATGATTTCAAGTGACTAGCTAATCCACTCTACCAATAGAAGCTGCTAAAGCTTTTTTCACTCACAAAACACAAGCATGGACTATGATCTCGTCTTTTTAACCGACTTCCCAAAAAGGAGGAGGTTATCAATTCGGTTGTATGTTTTTTTTTTTTTTTTTTTTATGTTTGTTACCTCATATCTCCGACAATTATGAACCGATTTGAAAAATTTTTGTTTTATCTGAAAGGATATACTTGCAGATTGGTCCCATTTAAATCATATCAAAATCGGTTACGAACTTTGGATTTTAAATCGAAATAGCTGGAATTTGACTATTTAGATGATTCTTTGATGATCGAAATTGCGTATTTTGCTTTTCTGCGATTTTGGAGTGGTGTTGTTAGGTGTAGGGCACCACTAAAAAGTGAAAAATAAAAAACTTTTTACAAAAAAATACAACCGACTTCCAAAAAAAAAACACTACAAAGTAAAAAATAACTTTTATTTCGGAAGTCGGTGTCAAAATACGAAGAAACTAACAAAAACACCGACTTCCGAAATTAGTTAAGTTGGTTGTATTTTTTTGTAAAAAGTTTTTTATTGTTTATAATGTTAATGCAGACAATATTTTGTCGATACCTATTGATTAATTATAATTATCTTTTAGCAGTAGATTTGTCTCTATGTAGGTATCATTACATACCTACATATATTATATCTGCTATGTTTCAGTCTGTTTGTGTTTTTACTTAATTAAACTGTAAATGTTTTGCCCCTTTTAGCAGCGATTTGAACGCAGCTCCGTTATAATAAATCAAAATATTCTAAATCATGTTCATTTGAAAGCCAAAGCTTCAATTTTAACAGTTGCCACACAAGGAGAAGCTTTTTTTTGCTTGTTTTATAGAGCTTTATATAAAACAGCTTGCCCGTTTGACATGAAACTTTAATTATAGGATCATTAATATTGTCATAGACTATAGAGTTATTAACTTCGGCTAAGTTTGTATTTTATGAAAGCAATTCCTTATAATGATGCAGTTACAGCCTGTATGTAAATATGTTCTGATGACGTACTATGATTTCCAAGAGGTGTACAATGCACTTTTATAGTATGCCAGCCGCGTGAAGCACACCACAAGAGTGTTGACCTCTGCTCGATACCTAACTATCGATACATGTGCAATTGTGCACGTTGTGACAACTTTATGGCTGTTATTTTGCATGAGGAAAAATTTAAGTAAGTGCAATGGTTGGCATGTTTTCCTTTATGGCGAAAACAACACGAGTATTTAATTTTAACAGTGGACATAGGTTCCTCCGTTACAGGAAAATTTAAAATTGGATTCTACTTACTAGCTATTCATTTGGAATTCAAATGGTAAACAAAGAGCTCACGGTAATTTTATGATGCTTAGGTAGGTAATAATGTTGTATACTATATGATATGAAGTAATATGTACAGTTTCATTCTTCATAACACTTTTCTACTCATTTGCAGTGTAGGTACATACAATATTCTGTGGTATGATCATTACTTATTCAAAAGCTTCATGAGACATCGATAGTTATCCTACCTACCAACTGCTTCATTGGCACATCCCTATCGTCAACCGCAAGTTATAAGGCTGGTCACGCACTTCCCTAAACGCGTCCCATCGCATTGTCCTCCAGACGTTAAAGCATATATTATATTATGTATACCTTGTGTTTTAAAAAGTCTATTCAAATACAACCATAAAAATGTTACTGGCATAACCAAGGGCGTACCGGTTACCTATACGTATGTTGGTTGAATAGAGACAGGCTGTGTTTTTGTTCTTATTTTGTGTACTTATAAGTTACAGCCGAAAACTGAACTGAAAGCAATTATGTATTAATATAACTAGTTTATTTTTAATTACTGTGTAATTTATGTTTTGTGATGATATGAAGCTGATTCATGTGCATTAATCCAGATTGCATTCATACACAAGCAATAACAGGTTACTTTGCTTGTCCATCGCTAAAAGCATTAAGTAGCCATATCCGGGACGTCTGCCACTTGGGTGGGAATATAGATATATCTATAACACAACACTATAGTATGTAAATATTTCCCAGATCTTATTTTAATTTTATTTGTAGTAAATAACTAGTTCATAAAATAATTAAATCTTTAATGTGTAGTTTTTTCAACAAATCTGCGTATATAAGATAATTATAGTTATAAAATCGTGTTTTGTTATGATGAATGAACATGTTAAGTTATGCATAAAGTTTTCAATATAGTGTTAATTAGAAGCTGTAATTACAAAAACAAAAACTAACCCCTTCTTGCTGCTTAGCAACTTGCTACCTACCCAAACGTTGTACTTACAAGTTTTTTTAAATTTATATTTTAATATTGGAAAAAACATAACTGTTTTTTTTCGGAGTCGGGTAAAAAGAGCTTGATTGTCAGTTCCAGTGAGAAGACTTTATACATGAATTTACGAGTTTGTCACTTATGAATCTTAATTTTGTACAAGAATTTTTCGCTTGTTTTTTCGTGAGGTCATAAAATTAAAGTACCTGCTCAATGCTTCGTGTTATTGATCCATTGAGTTGATCTTTGAATTAATATAATTAATTATAAAATTATAATAATTTTAAATATAATAAAAATTAAAAAAAATATAATGTTCAGTTAATTATTCATCTGGTCCGAATTGTCGGTGTGCAGTTCACACGATTGCACGCCGACTGCAATTGAACTGCAATCGGACTGCACGTTTGGTTTGCAGTTCTATTGCAGTCGTGTCAACTGCATTCAAACTGCATCCGAACTGCTTTTTGCGGTTGGATTACAGTTGACATGCGGTCCGTCTGTCTAGAGCCTTAGGTGGAAATGGGCACCTTATGTTCTCACACTAAAATCATCTGAATTTAGCTTAAAAGCCAGAGTTTAGTGGATTTCAAGTCATTTTCATGTGTAGGTACATTCCTGGGCAAAGAGAATATAAGTCTTTGTTCCTGGACTAGTGTTAATTACATTTTCGGGAAATTTTTGCTTGGAAATAAATGTGTAATAAATGATATTTATTACCCTTATTGGTGGTCAATTGACAATGACTGAGAAAACACTTTCAAGTAAGCAATAGAATTTGAGCTGAGCGGTTGGTGATTGTGAGTTAAGTAATAATTAAATTATGTAATTTGTTTTCACTACGCCTGGAAGTTTTATTTCCGACTAATATCTTTTAAACGGAGTACCCTTATAAGGAATTCTCAAAAGTAAGTTTACAAATAAATATGATGTTATAATTACCTAGGTTAGCAGCTTTTACATTAGTTTTAGATAGGTACCTCATGGTAAGGTGGTTGATTCCAAGCCATTTCCTATTTCCAAAGATTCTTTAAGGTTGTAAAGAGAAGGACTTTAATGTGAAAAACACTTTATTTCGTAATCATAGCTACATACAAGCTTTAATATTAGGTTAAGAAACATCAGTTTTTAAAGCTGCCACACTTAAATTATCCGAATGGTCAGAAATTTTTGGATTTCACTCCATTCCCCATTTTCCAAAGATGTTTTACATCATAACGAAATGGGCTTTCATTTGCGAATACATATCTATTATGTCGTAATTACCTAGGTAGGTGGTCTCTTTACATTTGATTTAGGTAAGTCAGATTTTAATGCCTTACTCAAATCATCTAAATTGAGCGTAAAAGCCAGAATATTCTGGATTTTGAGCCATTTCCCATTTTTTAAACATTCTTTAACATTGTAATGACAAGGACATTTATTTGCGAATATATATTTTAAAGATATTAACATTAGACGACATTAATATAGGAAACGGTAACGCGATGCTACCAACCTACCGACAGACAGGAAGGCGAGGCGACCTCGTGCGTATCCGCGTAGGAAGCTAACTCTTTAGTTCCTACATTTTATTGTTCTTTGTCATGTGCATAGTGTGCACGAAATTAAGATGACGAGTAACGCATTTAAAATATAACGTAAACAGAAATCCATCCATGCTTTTAATTATAGGTACCTAAATGCGAACTTCGATCAAGAATACACAGATACACTGTCTCGTGTATTCTTGATCGAAGAATGCGAATGTCTGTCGGTTTGCTGTCTCTTTATGTCTTAACCGCAAAACGGATTTGAATGAGACTTGGCACAGGAGTGATCATGATCATGGTCATGGGATAGAACGTAGGATACTTTTCAACCCGGGAGTTTGCTCCCTTGGGATGATTTTCGAATTAAGCGGGCATAGCCGCTGGCAGAAGCTAGATTAAATTTAAAGTACAGTAACATTATCTTTTAAAACAAAGAGCCAAAAATGTGCAAAGTCGTGTTTTTTAATGGCAGCATGTGCGATGTTGTTCTTGCATATAAATGCTAAGTTCTATTTACAGCGCGTCAAGTCATTGATTGAATTGCTATGTCAATCCGGTCAGTGAGGTTAGACTTAGAGGCATGTGTTCATTGTCTAATGTTGTACATGGAATATTTACAAATATACACGCCTGTTTTAGCAAAATCACACGACCTTTGTTTCTATATATGTATGTATACAAAACCAGATTATTTATTAGAATTCATAAAATTTACAATGTACCTCATGCAAATTAACGAGCGATTAAGTTTTCGTCTCAATAGATTATAATAATTATTTGTTGCTAATGTTCAAATGCACAAACCCGTTTGAGAGATTCTAGTTAAGCATAATAAGCATATCTATTTTTTCCACACAGAAGCCTTAGGCGGTATTCAAACCAGGGAGGGCCTAAAAACTGGTCGTACAAGCGGCGGCACTCTTTGATACTCCAGAGAATGTGAGCGCGCTCGAAAAGCGCCAGCTCCATTTACTTAATCAGTTTTGCAGCGGTTTTTTAACGACATAACAACCTAACACTTTACATACGCTTGCAAGCACAAATATTAAAGTCAACATCCGTAAATGGCGATAAAATGAGTAACATGACAAGCTTCTAGATCAGCTGACCTAACTGGTCTTTATCGATCTCTCCAAGAAAATGAGTCGCATGACGTGTCTGTTTATGGCAGTAGTTAACTATAACAAAATTATATTCTATTAGAGGTATTTTGTCGGTGTCGTTATCAGATCAGTGGAATAGCCGAGACGTGCCAAATTTTCGCAAGAAACAAAGAGTCGGCTGTTTCCAGTTCCCTACGCTGAAGTTAATTGGTGCCGCGGCCGAGAAATACCGAGAACTTTGTACATTTATACACAAAGCTCCTATAGATCGACTCCACATTGAGCGTGAAGTTGCCTAAAACTTTGAGAAGACGGAGTTTATTACGATTTGAAAATGGATATTTTTAAATGATGCCAGAACTATTTTAATGAATTGTTGTAAAAATATAATATTTGCCAACCTAGATCTCACCTCTGCCAAGGAAACACAAATAAAAGCGTGCACAAGTCATTTCTAAGAAATCAATTAATAATATTAATATTCAAGTGTTCTTTCCGCTACAGAACTAGTTATTCATATAGGATTTTAGTGTTTGTTATTGTGGTGTTCACTAGAATCACTAGTTACACTTTTGAGGTTTGGATTAAAACCACTCAATTAACAGTAAGTAGTATGCAACTCGAAGAAACCGTCTAGTCGCCAGCAGGGCTTGTTGGGGACTGCCTCACGACGATACCATCGGGTTACAAACTACGTTTATTGTTTATACATCACATCTCTTCCTTTTTATAAAATAATTAGATCATATGTACAACTAACATAATTATCTAGAATTTAGGCTTTCAACATTTGAATATACTATAGACAACTTTAGAATTTATAACGTTAACCCTTTTAAAGTACTTATCAATATTTAGTAGTCAAACATTGTTTTTTTTACGTATAGTTTAGATTTAAAGTACAATGACCATATTAGAATTTGTAATACGTTATATAATTAATTAACAATTACAATATCTAGTATTTAGACATTTTGCTTACAGTTAATGTCTGTCAATATGTAAGTACAAATAGATTTGGACTTAGCCATTAATGAGATTTTAAGATGATATAATATTACAGCATTTGCTGATCTTGTTTTAAATCTTTAATTTCTAAGAATCTGTAAAAACACAATATTGCATTGCATAAGCATTTTGCTCATATTTGGAGTATTAAGCATTTTGCT
This sequence comes from Ceramica pisi, assembly GCA_963859965.1. NCBI lineage: Eukaryota > Metazoa > Arthropoda > Insecta > Lepidoptera > Noctuidae > Ceramica > Ceramica pisi. Next base: position 11,772,857 of record OY982539.1, read on the forward strand.
CTTATTCAGGTAATTATCCTTCTTTGTCCAATTCATGATTGATAGCTTTCCGCCTTCTATCTTCTTTAGGTTTACGATGTTTCTCTTGTACTCTTGACCCGTTTGGATCATTCCTTATATTTACATAAACTTTTACACCAATTTCAATTTAGCTCGTCTATTCCTGTCTTCGTTTGATTTGTTTTTTGTCCTTTTTTTTCTTGTCTTTTTCTCTGACCTCTGAATCGTCGTAGTAATTTTTTGAAGTTTGTTAAGAAAGGTAATTTGTCTCTGAACTTTCGTCCATAGAACAGCTCGGAAGGAGAGTTTCTAGTGAGGTGACTGATTTTCGCATTGGCTGATTCTGAGTCGATTATGGGTGTCTCCATTTTGTGTCTCTACCTCGCCGTTTTGTTGAGGCCAGTAAAATATTGTATTGAATAGTGTTATTTCTTGTTCAATACAGAACGATTTGAATTCGTGAGTAGTGATTTGTCTGCCTGACTAGTCATTATTTGCTAGTATACTAGCAGGAGTTCTGGTCCGCGAAAACATATTATGTAGGTATTTTTCATACTTTTATTGTATCCTGTGTGGGGATAGATTCCATGATTTCGATTTCTTAATATCGACTGTAGCTAGTAGTCGATAATTATGAAGATATGGTTTCATCTTGGCAGTGGACCTAAAAATCAACAGCAGTATCCACTTAGGCTTTCGAAGGAAGTTTACGCCTTTTCATCGGTACTGGGGGATTTGGAACATCCTTTACTTTTTTTTTTTACCGTATTTTCGGCGTGTTTAGTCTATTGCCACCATACCTTTGTGTGTAATCTAGCCTTCATACTAATAATGCTTGGGTGACTTTCGTGTACTGCTTTTAAACTAAAACATCTTTTCTCAAATTAGTGAGTATCACTAATCTGTTTCCTCTTAATAAGATGCCTTCATGCAAACAAAGTTCATGGGCATGTAATTTGTAGTTGTTTATTGAAGTATCCCAAAACATTATTCATTAAAACGTATTTAATTTATTAAAACTCATTATCATCATTTGATGCTTCAATAATGGTTTTAACGATAGTGCCGCAGGTTGCGCACATTGAACCACTTAGTTGACATGAAATTCATTTTCAAGTGGACTTTTTTGTATGTCTGCTGCTTGTGCACAGACGAGATAAAGGGTCGGCTATGTTTGATTTGCCAGGTTATAAATGACTATTTAATGTTTGAGTGTAAGCCATCGCATTAACCCAACGCTCGATTCGCGCGCAAGGTTTAGATTTTGTGCCAAATATAACTTCGAAAGGCTTGTGGTCTGTGACTAATTATTGTTTTTTCATAATTGTTTTTCAACGTCTGGTAGACTCTTATTTCCAAAGGAAATTATGCGGGGTCCTTTGTTGTCGTACTGAATAAGTACCTACAGCTCCTAACCCCACAAGACTTGCATCTGCAATAACTTGGGTACGATCTATAGGATTATAGTAACCAAGGGTAGAAATTTTAGAGACATTTTTTAATTCATCAAATGCAACATTTTTTCTTTATGCCAACATCCGTGCTTTTGACACTTTTTTATTTTTGCACTTTTGTCGAAATAACTGTCTAATAAGGGTTCAGTTAGGGCTGACAAATTGGGAGTCCAATTTCCGATAAAATTTATTAAAACCCTAGAAAACTTTGAATTTCTTCGATGGTTTCTGGTGCTCTAAACGTCTCGATTACTTTGATGTATTTATCAAGTGGTTTAATGCCTGACGATGAAAGTTGTGCCCCAAAATTTAATAGGAATATTGGTATATACATTTGAAAACATATTTATTTGTATTGAGTAAAACGTTTTCTTTTAGCACCGTCAATACGTTTTTTTTTTTTTTTTTTAATATATCTAATTTTGAGAAAATTGTTGCTTGACCAAATTTAGGAAGTATGTAGTTCTTCCATTATTGGTAAAGGATGGTTTTCTCTAAATGATGGCTTTGTTGGCGGCACGCAAGTCTCAACAAACACGAATACCTATCATCATCAGGCTTTGAAACGGGTACCATTGAAGAAACCCAAACAAATGTTTTATTTAGAGGTTCAATGATGTCCATTTTAACCAGTTCCTCTAATTTTTATTTATCTTTTGATTCCAAGGGAATTGGAACTCTTCGATAAGTCTGACAAATTGGAGGAATTGTTTTATCTATTGTAATTTTAGATAATAATCTTTGAATTTTTTGAAGTGGATTATCGTCAATGGAGTTCAGATTGAAACCCATTTTAGTATGTTTAGGAAAATGCAGTTTTATAGTTTTATTTGGGCATCAAAGGAATCCGATACTTAAAGCGGATGTTGAGCACTGTAACTCATGAATGTTTTGTTTGGGGACATTTCCTGGTTATAGATAATAACTTCAGATTTTATCATATGTTCCTAAGTTTTATCGCTTTTAATATTGGAATTAGACTACCTGACAGTCTATTGTTGCATCGTCATCAATATTGAAAATATAGTCTACAGATGTAAGTAGATTTTATTGTTTGGATTTTTAATTTGGCTGTTGTTATTTGTTGTTTTGCTAGGTTAGCACTCTTTATTTTGTTGTTCCTTATTCTGCAGTATTTCTGGTAATGGCCCTTGTAACCACATTTTATGCAAATTGCATTAATTGCAGGGCAGGAACTAGTATCACGTTTGTGATTTTTGTGCCACATCGGCAACAGTGAACTTTTTTTTTTGTATCACTTTTGTGATTTTTGTTGCCACATCGGCAACTGGGAACTTTTTGTATCACCTTTGTGAATTTGCTGCCACATCGACAACAGGGAACTTTTTGTATCACCTTTGTGAATTTGCTGCCACATCGGCAACAGGGAACTTTTGTATCACCTTTGTGAATTTGCTGCCACATCGACAACAGGGAACTTTTTGTATCACCTTTGTGAATTTGCTGCTACATCGGCAACAGGGAACTTTGTATCACCTTTGTGAATTTGCTGCCACATCGGCAACAGGGAACTTTTGTATCACTTTTGTGAATTTGCTGCCACATCGGCAACAGGGAACTTTTTATATCACCTTTGTGATTTTTGTTTTGTGTCAATTTTATTAAGGCGGGTACTTGGCATTTATACTCTGGCTATTGTGGAAATTGTTCATTTGCCGTTTTACGGTTTCTAAAGAATTAGTTTCTGCTAAGATTTTTCAATAGTTGCTACATCACCAAGTGTCAAAATTACTTTTCTTAATTTAATTGAGAGACACTTTTTCTGTTATTTTTTCGATACGATTTTCATCATCATTAGCAAAATTGCATTTTGAGCTTTGACGCCTCAATCGAATCAAAAATGCTTCGAATTTTCCGTCCGACAAGCGTCCGACACTTGTTTCATTAAGCGGAACATGTGTCTTTCAAATAAATAACTTTGCTTCGGGGAAAAATACTTTTCCAACTTTAAAATCACGATAATATTTGACTTGAAGGGCTATGCCTCCGGAATTCAGTAAAATTGCACATTTTTTGTTTTGATCTGTGATATTTGTGCTGTAAAATTTATTTCTACGGCCCGTTTCCATTTTTATCCAATGGGAGCCTTTAGGGAATATTGAGTTCAGATTTTCCTCACAATGAAATTGTTCTATTGCTGGGATTTGTAATTAGGACATGTTGATCGATCTGCAAGTAATGGAAAGGAGACGTTGTTTGATTACAATAGTAGTAATAACATTTCAAGATCGATTCGACAAATTAAGATTATTACACAATAGGACAATGAATTTCTATGTTAAAACAATGAAGCCGACTTGAACAACTTTAGTTTATTTTAGCTTCGAATTTATAGTATCCGGACAAAGAGCTTTTTGACTTCACTTGGCACTTCAGATGAAGAAACTCTTGCCGAAAGATCGTACAAAAGGTCAGTTTGTACCCGTTAAGCGTTAATAAGCAAAACGGCCACTTGACATAATACCCTTTGAGGCATACAAAGTCCCATTGAAAGGTGATGAATTGTTATTATTGTGACAATAGCCAGTGTAAAATGCGTTTTAGATTTAGTTAAAATCATTTAGCCTTAGCGGATTTCATGACACTTATTCAGTTTTAACAACAGATACAGTAGATTTATCTGTATTACTTCGACGTTGTCGAAGGGGCACTTGGTTAAAACTGGAATTTACGAGAATTTCTCGCAAATCAATTTCTATTGAATTTTATTCAATAGGCACATTTGTTTTTATTGAAATTTCTTTCAATCTTAGGCACATTTTATTTGCGAACGGATTTGATCAACAATACGTAGGATCGGTATTTGTTACAAGTCAGAATGTATTACTGTATAAGTGACTTGTGCTTGTTAAATGAGTAGGTAAATGATGTTTAGTTTGTATTTTGATTTTTCAAACACCTTACTCATCAAAATTACGCAATACCTACATTGGTCCATACAGCACATCAGCAGATAGCCGACGCAGATTGCGCATGGATAAATAAATAACATTTTAATAACCAATTGAAATTAAAAGTTATTTTAATAAATATACAAGAAAAAAATTAATTGTTGGGTAGGTACTGTAAATCTCTAATTTTGTTATACCATCACGCCGGTTATTCAAGATGGGTTAAACAGAGGTGTATCTTATCAGCCTGGCAAAGTTTATAGGCTTCGTGAATGTTACTGAAAATTTCCCGATGGGAAAAATCAACAACATTTTAGCCGACCTAGGAATAAAATCCAGGATTTCCTGTTTAGCAGTCGCTTTTGCGACTACTCGACCTCATCTATTTTATTATTTTCATTTCTTTTTTTCTTTTTTAATACAATTACAATATTATTGTTGACCAACTTCCGCAAGCAAGTACCTATATAATTTGAGTTACAATTTTGTTTAACTTACTGCGCTTTAACTCGTCGCCAATGTGGTGTTCACTAGAATCACTAGTTACACTTTTGAGGTTTGGATTAAAACCACTCAATTAACAGTAAGTAGTATGCAACTCGAAGAAACCGTCTAGTCGCCAGCAGGGCTTGTTGGGGACTGCCTCACGACGATACCATCGGGTTACAAACTACGTTTATTGTTTATACATCACAGTTATATTAATGTATTAATCAGCATTACATTCTTCCTTCCTCGTTCTACAAGATACGGAGTGCCTTACAACCCGGCCGAGGCGAGCGCGAGGCGGCTTGAACTCATGCAGGCGACACAAAGAGGCCTTGTTCGTGAACCACCGAAGGCCGCCCAGCTCGGCGACAACGAGTTTCCTACATGCACTAGCAATGTACTCGCACTTACATTTTGAGAAGTTCATGGCTACTCTTATTTTTAAATGAGATAAACTCTTAGCACGAAGGTCAAGGACTTTATTTTTGGCGGATGCGGCGCGTGCTTGTTGCCAACGACCCGCTTTTAAAACTTTCAGTTGTTTATATTTTTATCCGAGCATGTAGCTGTGATGGTTTTAATGGATTAACTACATAGTAAACATCGTATCTACAGGAACGTCATCAATGAATTTGTAAACATAGATTATCTATTACTATATCTGAGCTGGTCTACGCCAGAATCTAGATTATTTAGGTCATAGGCCTCATAGCAATTGATCTAGGCTAGTACCTGATGATCTAATGATCTCTTCACTCATACAGGTATTTGACAGAGTCTAGCATCGAAACCAGTTTTCATTGAAGTCCCATTCGTGTCCAAATAATTAACGTGAGTAATTGGCCGTCGTTGTGTGTACATATAAAGTATCCTATGCCGTGTTTATCTTCGGCATTTATCTATGGCAGTCATCAGTATATAGGTATGGCAGTTTTTTAAGATCGCATAAGGTATTCACCGTAGCGAACGAATTAGCATTTCGTTCGCGATTCGCCAGCGCGGGCGCTGGTGGCGGCGGCGCGCGCCTGACTGTCCTTGGAATAAGGATGTGGCAAATGGGTGTCTTATCTGACCGTTTGGACTGTCAGTAGGCTTTAAACATCAGTAGGTACTTGTGTCGGCAGCTTCAGTTATAATAATGTCTTATTTTGCATGTCGTTGGCGTCACCGCCCTGTTCCTGTTCATTGTTATATAAGCGAGCACAAGTTAGATTATTCAGTTCGTGATTATTGATTAGATGGGGGACGTGAGATGAGTGAACTTTAGTGCTGTTTATACGCTCATTTCTATGCGTCCCTTACGGACCGGTACGGTACCGAGAAATTTTAAAATCCTAAATCATCGATGCCCAGCTGTATGAATCAATGAATTTATATTCTGTTTGAGTTTTAGGGCACGCAAATTGTAACTTTGTTGCAAGCAGGTACACATTGATTCACAGTTCAGCGTAGATAAACACGTTTGAATACAAATAATTAATATTACGATTTCCTGTTAAACACTGCGGCAATATGATCGGCAATTTACTATACAGTGTTGGTAGTTGAGCTAGCGGCTAGCGGCTGTGATGGCTGATGGTGGGTAATATTAGCGAAGTATTAAACAACGGCTAAAGTTTCCCCTTGTGAGATTCTGGAATGCAGTTTGTGTTGATAAATACGCGTGTGCCACATTTGTATTCAGATGTTTGCCTTGCGGAGACCGACGCTAGTAAAATGTGCCTAGGAAGAAGTCAGGTTGGTTATTAGTCATTGTCCGTTTGAAACATAACATTTCTCTTTCGATGAATGTTACAGCACATTCACGGATTTACGGTTTAATTGAGCTTTTGTTTCGCCGGCACTGCGAGACTGTTACGAGTTAGCGACACATTACAACAGACTTTATTATTTCATCGCTAACGTTTCCTGCGGTTTCTACCAAACGTTAGTTTATTTTAGTAGTTAAAGAGCACTAAACTTAATTCAGTTTATGATGGCATAAAATTCAAATCGCAGAAATTACAAGATTCATAAGATTAGCAAAATGATTACAATGAAAAGCTTATGAAACATCCTCATTTAAAGGATTACAACAAAAATAATGAATCGATTTAAAAAATAAAATTTTGATATCGAAGAGCTCAATGCCCTGATCAAGTTCTGCGCATAATTGCGTCTTGGCAAGTTATTTACAAGAAATATCAGATAAATATTTTGTGACCGTCACAGACGCTCTCGGCTTCTGCGAACAAAAATATGACGTGTTCTGGCAACTCCACTAATAAGGCACATGTGAGTGTTGCTAGTTTTTACGTCGCCCGGGCGCTAATGCATTCTAGTGCCTCGCTTGTGTTGACATTTGTTCAAAATAAAAAAACAATTGTGGGCTCAGCGCTCCGCCCGTCTGCCCAACGTTTCGTTGATGTGTTTAATAAAATTAAAAAGAACCTACGATGTTTTTATATCATTACAGTAAGTAGATAGGTTACATCTTTAGTAGTGTTTAAGATGATAATTTGGTCACTCGAAACATGATCAAAAATCATAAAGCATGACACTAGAAAATAAGTTTTTCCTTGCATCAAATATAATCGTTCTGTTATCATTATCACTATCAGTATCATGAAGTAGCCTTAGCCTCTGCTAGTGAACAGTTTCAAATAAATACAAGAAGAAATACATATTACATGGTGGCAACAAAGAAGAAAATCAACTCGATTGTTTAAACAAGTAGAGCTGCAATGTATCCTAATATTTAATAACATAATTCAAAAGAGTTATTCAGTAACAAAACCGTTTTTGAAACAGAGGCCAGTGAGAGCAAATCGTTTTCTGCATAGCACATCGCTCCTCCAAACAACGTTGTTGCAAGCAATTTTTAAGAAACCTTGAAGTTGTGACACGCTTTATAGATTTTCAATCAACACATACTAAGACATTTACGACCCATTAATAACATGAGGCCTAGGACATTAAACCTAGTCATTGAATATATTTTGACATTTTACTGAATATTTCTATCTATCTATCTTCTATACTTATAATAAATCTGTAGAGAGGTCAATTCTGTACATGAAATTTATTTCCAAAATAACTATCAGGGGGTGATTAGGGATCGATACTGATGCCAAAAATGCAATCAGTAAAATTTTTGTCTGTCTGTCTGTCTGTCTGTCTGTCTGTCTGTCTGTATAACCGTTATAGAAACAAAAACTACTCGACGGATTTTAACGAAACTTGGTATAATTATTTTTCATACTCCTGAGCTGGTTATAGTATACTTTTCAACACGCTACAATCAATAGAAAAAATGAAAAAAAAAAAAAATGAAAATGTGAAAGTTTGGTTGTTTGTTACTCAATCACGCCAGAACGGCTTAACGGATCTTAATGAAATTTAGAACAAAGATAGATTATAGTCTGGAATAGCACATAAGCTACTTTTAATCCCGGGAACATGTTCCCTAGGGATCACGCGGGCGAAGCCGCTGGCAGAAGCTAGTACTATAATCTATACTAATATTATAAAGAGGTAAAATTGTTTGTAAGTTTGTAAGTTTGTAAGTTTGTATGTAGGGGGTAATCTCAGGAACTACTGGTCCGATTTGAAAAATTGTTTCACTGGTAGAAAGCTACATTATTCGTGAGTGCTATAGGCTATAAATTATAAAGATATCATGCATATTACTCGAACTATCTCAATTTTTGTCTATCCAGGCGGAAAAAAATAGCTCTTACAACAGAGTTATTTGCGTGCGCTGCCTTAACAGTTGTATATAATTGAAAACAATGTATGGCAACCTGGTCTGCCTATAATAGTTCTACAAAAAAGTCCGCGGCACCATATTTCTATCTTTTATATTTTAGCAGATATAGTAGCTTTTATGTGTTAAAAAAAGTATTTTTCGACGTACTTATCTTTGGACGATTTTTTAAACAACAAAATATTAAACCTTATCGAAAAAAATGTGATTATGATCACAAGAACATCATAGAGATACGATTTGCCCAAAACAGTATGTCAATTGGTTGAATAGTTTCGAAGATAATATAAAATTACTAAATCGCAAAACGCCGCCCGCGCCGTCCATTCACGAACCGCATTAGCGGTCGTTCTCAAAAAAGTGGCACGGCTCGAATAAATTTGCCAATTTTAAAAAATGTTTCAAATGTCGAGTTTTTTTTATAGAAATCTATTTGCAGTGTTTTACTCAAACTGAATTAATGAAAGGGAAGCAGATTTACTCGAAATTGAGTGGAATAGAGCCTTCCAAAAAAGTGACCTCACAGGTTAAAGAGGTATTGTACAGGTTAATGAGAAAACGGTACCAGGTTAAATAGAAATCAACAGGTTACAGAATTATAACATTGCAATCATGGAAAATCAACGTTTATTATATTATATAAACTAACAAAAATAACGGTTTAAATAATAATAACAAATTACAGCTTCCTCAAATGAATGAAACATCAATATAACATTTAGGGATATATAGAAACAAACACAAATTGAAGAACTTTACTATATTTTCATAATCTAAATTAAAATTGAATTAGTCTCAAACAATTAGCAATAATTATTATATAAAAAAACGTAAAATGACATCTCGGTACATTATGATAAATATGCTTATTGTTTTTTAATTATCACAAACTAGGTAAGGTTAGGTTAGGTTAGGTAGGTTGTCTCATTCCTGCGGGGAGCCCTCCTTCCTGCGGGGAGCCCTCCTCCGTGGCACGAGTGTCATCTGTTACGCGGATGACACTCTGCTCACTGCCCGGGGGAGGACATTTGGGGAGGCGGCCTGTCTGGCCTCGGCTGGCGGATCCTTGGTCGCAGGAAGGATCCGCCGCCTGGGGTTGAGGGTGGCGCTGAACAAGACCGAGGCCGTGTTCTTTCGCGGGCCTCGGCAGCACTGCCCTCCAGATGCCCACATCACTGTGGAGGGCATCAGGGTGGGGGTCCAGGCCCAGATGAAATATCTGGGCCTGGTACTGGACAGCAGGTGGCGCTTCGGCCCGCACTTCAGCGGGCTGTCGACGCGCCTGCTGAAAGCCGCGGGTGCGCTCTCCTGGCTCCTCCCGAACCTGGGTGGGCCCAGTGCGCGATGCCGGCGCTTGTATGCCGGCATCCTGCGGAGCATGGCCCTATACGGGGCCCCAATCTGGGCGGACTCCCTCCATAGGAGGGAGAATGCGACGGCGATCCGCAGGCCCCAAAGGGCCATCGCGCAGCGGGTAGCGAGGGCCTACCGCTCTGTGGGCTTCTCGGCGGCGTGCGCTCTGGCCAGCACCCCTCCTTGGGAGTTGGAGGCGTGGGTGCTCGCCAGAGTGTACGAATGGACGGCGCGCCGAAAAGCGCTCGGGGAGCGCCCCGTCGCTGAGGAGCGGGAAGCCGTGCGGAGGGAGGCGAGGGACGCCATCATCGTCCATTGGACAGAGGACCTCGCCTCCGCCACCTTTGGTCGTCGGACCCTGGACGCGCTCGGTCCAGTCTTGCGAGACTGGCTCGAGCGCCCGCACGGCTTCCTCTCCTTCCGTCTGGTGCAGGTGTTGTCAGGCCACGGCTGTTTCGGCACGCACCTGCACCGGATCGGGAGGGAGGAGACACCGGCGTGTCACGACTGCGGCGCGGCGGAGGACACGGCGCAGCACACACTGGAGGTGTGCCCAGCTTGGTCCGAGCCGCGTCGCAGTCTCACTGCGGAGATCGGACAGGACCTCTCCCTTCCCAGCGTGGTCAGATGCATGCTGGGGAGTGAGGAGTCCTGGGCCGCGGTCGCCTCCTTTTGCGAGGATGTCATCTCGCAGAAGGAGGCGGCGGAGCGCGCGCGGGAGGATGATCCTCTCGCTGCGCCGCTCCGCAGACGAAGGCGAGGTCGGAGAAGACGTCCTCTTCTCCCTCCTCGCGGTGGTGATGGGCGGGCGACAGGCGCGGGGGCGCCTCCGCCTGCATTGCACGCATCACCACCATCGTCGGAGGTTCCCGGCCCTCCCCCGACGGGGGGGGGCGTGAAGGGCCCGCCGTGTAGGCGGGCGGTCGTCGGAGGTGGACTGGACGTAAAGGCTACGCCGATCTCCCAGTCCACCCCCACTAAGACGTTGCGGGAATTTCGTTGCTGGGTTGTTTTAGTGGGTATACCGGGCTTGCCCGGGGAGTCCCACATACCCCTCCCACTCCCCCGAGTGAGAGGGTATGCGTAACGCATTTTTTCCCAGCCGAAACAAAAAAAAAAAAAAAAAAAAAAAGGTAGGTTGTCTCATAACTAAATTATATGTCAATCAGTCTTAAACCAGCTAGTATAGAAGTTGACAGTAAAATATCTGCAATGAATGAACGGGGCCATTGCAGTCATCATTTCTATGAGTCTGACTCTGTAATCGCGAAAAAAAAACATAATTCTAATCTCCGTACATTTTGTTGAGTTATGTAAGCAAAAATGTATCGAGAAGTTAATCGTTTTTTCACAAGCACAGAGTTGGTCTCATTGAAACAGTTGTTCAGTAGTGCGATTCACTAAGGAAGAACATCTTTACAACCAAGAAATCATCGTTGAAACATCTGATGTGGCATATATTTAACAGATGTTTCAACGATGATTTCTTGGTTGTAAAGATGTTCTGCCTTAGTGAATCGCACTACAGATTGATGAGTGCATTGACTCCTTCGATTTCTTACAGATATTTTTGATTACCTTATGTTAAACAATCACAAACAAAATAGAAAACAGTTAATAGTTAAAAAATAGAATAGTCCGAATCACTATCATTTTCTATAATATTCTTAAACGAATTCAATGGGGACACAGTCACATTCGCAGGCCCATCATCTAATATCTTATCTAAAGTACCTACTTCTTTGGAGTTCCAGCGGTAATTCCATTTCAGACAAAACTGAAAACGGTGTCGATCTATGAAGAACACTTACTGATTCTGGTGAAATTGAATCATCTGCTATACTCGTACTAGGGGCAACAAAGCTATCTTCGTCAGAGTCGAAACAATTTTCTAAAATTCGAGCAGTAGCCACAGTAGATGATCTTTTTCTTGGGCACCTGGGTATTGCTGGTGAGATAACTTCATCTGTTATAACTCGATGAAAACCAAGATGTTTACCGTGTTTACAGAATTCGGCGTAAGTTAAACAGGTTTCTTTCACACAACTAAGTTGTCTTAACACTACCATTTCTGGCTTTGCATTACTCCATACCATTTGGTGAACATTCTGTGTTCCTTTAAATTGTAGTAAAGTATTTGGTAAAAGCAAATCTTTTTCAATGATCTTATAATCTAAAATGGTATCGACTGTTATATTTTGCAACTTGTCTTTTAGTAATAGTGTAAAAGTTTCGAAATCCTGTACATCATTTCCATGACTCACATTTGAATCAGCAGTACGTTTTAATACGGCCCGAACTCCATCTGGAGCTCCTTTACCGTGGCCGGATTCAGAGTAATTTCATGTTACACATTTCAGCTCAGGGTAGTTCCATTTTAGACCTAGCTAAAAAAAAAACAAAATAGTATAATAATTTATTCAATAATTTGAATAAAAAAACAAATATAATTTATTTAAAGGCTGATAAACTGCACTTTAACTCATCAACTTACTCAAATATGTACCTAGTAAGGATAGTAAGTATTGATACCTAAGTAATTATATCTGAATTTCATGAGTATAATGAATTTGTATTAAAAAAAATGGGTTATATATCTTTAACCTGTTAGCAATCTCTTTAACCTGTGCATTTTCAACAGGGTAAAGAGACACAGGTTACTGAGAAAACTTAGGTAAACATTCGATACCAACAAAACGGTTAGGTTGTTTTAAGTTTCACTTAGAGAATCATATACAGGCACCTAATGACACATTTTAGCATAAAACATTTCAAAGCAATTCACATACAAACAAAAAAAAATAGGTCAGATAATAGACAACATACCTGTTACAAAATCCGATTGCGATGTATCGATGTAATTTCTAAGAAAACAGCACACACTGAACGAGTCTTTCTTTGACAGCAATTAGCCAGATACTGTCGGCTCATTTCGAGCAGGGATAGAGTGTTGCTAATGTTATAGTGTGTGGGTAATGGACAGTAGTGTGCAACGTCAGGTTGTGGAGAAAAGATCTCTGGACAGAATTTGAGAATGAATATCTCAAGAACTATGTGTATTTATGTGTAACAATTAAAATCACGTTAATAACAATCATATAACGAATTGTGTTTTATTTTATTTAAGTGCTTATTAAAAGGTATTAATTTTTTATTTCACCTCAAAGTCACACACATCGTGTTTGGACACGACAAGTTACTGAGAAAATGGCATTACAATTTTTTTTATTTTTTATTGTATTACTCTAAACTTCTCATTATCACTCGGCCTTCATATAAAAAGTCTCTTTATGTATAATGTTGTGTAGAAAAAACCAGCAGCCCTAGTAAAAAATACTCGTATCCACTAAAAACTGGCCGACAGGTTACAGTGCCACTTTTTTGAGAACAACCCTTTAAAGAACATGCTTGGTACGGACGTTTTATCCATCCCATAGACGGCGTTGCGCAATTACGTCATTTTTCTGAATCGTGGTGTTAAGATTTTCCGCGGATTAATGACCCTCTCCAGTTATTATTTAACTTTTGTCGTTTGGTAGGTGAGTTGTACGTAGTTGGTCTTTAAAATTGTTTTGGTTGCTCGGTTTCTCAAAACACAATTACAATATTACTTCGTTCTCATTCTTCGAGTTCGAAGCTGTGATATTTCTGTTTTTGGGATATCGGACAGTTTCAGCGATTGTTTATTTTTTTTTATTTTTTTTTTTTTATTCAAAACGGGGAAACTCTTGGCCCAAATCTCACCTGATGGAAAGTGATGATTAGGCCGAAGATGGAAGCGAGTTTCACCCGGAATCCTCTAACATAGAGAACTGGCTATCATATCTCTAATTGCCGGAACACAACAATGCTGTTAACATTTTTGTTATGGCGACAGACTTAGACATGATGGTGGTAGCTTGCCAGGCGGACTTAGAAGTCCTACCACCAACCAAACCGAGCAAAAAAAATGCCCCCACTGGGAATTGAACCCGAGACCTCTGGGTCTGAATCGAGTGGTATAACCACTAGACCACGGAGGCGGTTAGTGTCACCTGTTTAGCACCACCCGGGGACCACGTGTAGGGATTCGCTGAAGGGTTCTTATCAGCCTGGCAAAGTTTATAGGCTTCGTGAATGTTACTGAAAATTTCCCGATGGGAAAAATCAACAACATTTTAGCCGACCTAGGAATAAAATCCAGGATTTCCTGTTTAGCAGTCGCTTTTGCGACTACTCGACCTCATCTATTTTATTATTTTCATTTCTTTTTTTCTTTTTTAATACAATTACAATATTATTGTTGACCAACTTCCGCAAGCAAGTACCTATATAATTTGAGTTACAATTTTGTTTAACTTACTGCGCTTTAACTCGTCGCCAATGTGGTGTTCACTAGAATCACTAGTTACACTTTTGAGGTTTGGATTAAAACCACTCAATTAACAGTAAGTAGTATGCAACTCGAAGAAACCGTCTAGTCGCCAGCAGGGCTTGTTGGGGACTGCCTCACGACGATACCATCGGGTTACAAACTACGTTTATTGTTTATACATCACAGTTATATTAATGTATTAATCAGCATTACATTCTTCCTTCCTCGTTCTACAAGATACGGAGTGCCTTACAACCCGGCCGAGGCGAGCGCGAGGCGGCTTGAACTCATGCAGGCGACACAAAGAGGCCTTGTTCGTGAACCACCGAAGGCCGCCCAGCTCGGCGACAACGAGTTTCCTACATGCACTAGCAATGTACTCGCACTTACATTTTGAGAAGTTCATGGCTACTCTTATTTTTAAATGAGATAAACTCTTAGCACGAAGGTCAAGGACTTTATTTTTGGCGGATGCGGCGCGTGCTTGTTGCCAACGACCCGCTTTTAAAACTTTCAGTTGTTTATATTTTTATCCGAGCATGTAGCTGTGATGGTTTTAATGGATTAACTACATAGTAAACATCGTATCTACAGGAACGTCATCAATGAATTTGTAAACATAGATTATCTATTACTATATCTGAGCTGGTCTACGCCAGAATCTAGATTATTTAGGTCATAGGCCTCATAGCAATTGATCTAGGCTAGTACCTGATGATCTAATGATCTCTTCACTCATACAGGTATTTGACAGAGTCTAGCATCGAAACCAGTTTTCATTGAAGTCCCATTCGTGTCCAAATAATTAACGTGAGTAATTGGCCGTCGTTGTGTGTACATATAAAGTATCCTATGCCGTGTTTATCTTCGGCATTTATCTATGGCAGTCATCAGTATATAGGTATGGCAGTTTTTTAAGATCGCATAAGGTATTCACCGTAGCGAACGAATTAGCATTTCGTTCGCGATTCGCCAGCGCGGGCGCTGGTGGCGGCGGCGCGCGCCTGACTGTCCTTGGAATAAGGATGTGGCAAATGGGTGTCTTATCTGACCGTTTGGACTGTCAGTAGGCTTTAAACATCAGTAGGTACTTGTGTCGGCAGCTTCAGTTATAATAATGTCTTATTTTGCATGTCGTTGGCGTCACCGCCCTGTTCCTGTTCATTGTTATATAAGCGAGCACAAGTTAGATTATTCAGTTCGTGATTATTGATTAGATGGGGGACGTGAGATGAGTGAACTTTAGTGCTGTTTATACGCTCATTTCTATGCGTCCCTTACGGACCGGTACGGTACCGAGAAATTTTAAAATCCTAAATCATCGATGCCCAGCTGTATGAATCAATGAATTTATATTCTGTTTGAGTTTTAGGGCACGCAAATTGTAACTTTGTTGCAAGCAGGTACACATTGATTCACAGTTCAGCGTAGATAAACACGTTTGAATACAAATAATTAATATTACGATTTCCTGTTAAACACTGCGGCAATATGATCGGCAATTTACTATACAGTGTTGGTAGTTGAGCTAGCGGCTAGCGGCTGTGATGGCTGATGGTGGGTAATATTAGCGAAGTATTAAACAACGGCTAAAGTTTCCCCTTGTGAGATTCTGGAATGCAGTTTGTGTTGATAAATACGCGTGTGCCACATTTGTATTCAGATGTTTGCCTTGCGGAGACCGACGCTAGTAAAATGTGCCTAGGAAGAAGTCAGGTTGGTTATTAGTCATTGTCCGTTTGAAACATAACATTTCTCTTTCGATGAATGTTACAGCACATTCACGGATTTACGGTTTAATTGAGCTTTTGTTTCGCCGGCACTGCGAGACTGTTACGAGTTAGCGACACATTACAACAGACTTTATTATTTCATCGCTAACGTTTCCTGCGGTTTCTACCAAACGTTAGTTTATTTTAGTAGTTAAAGAGCACTAAACTTAATTCAGTTTATGATGGCATAAAATTCAAATCGCAGAAATTACAAGATTCATAAGATTAGCAAAATGATTACAATGAAAAGCTTATGAAACATCCTCATTTAAAGGATTACAACAAAAATAATGAATCGATTTAAAAAATAAAATTTTGATATCGAAGAGCTCAATGCCCTGATCAAGTTCTGCGCATAATTGCGTCTTGGCAAGTTATTTACAAGAAATATCAGATAAATATTTTGTGACCGTCACAGACGCTCTCGGCTTCTGCGAACAAAAATATGACGTGTTCTGGCAACTCCACTAATAAGGCACATGTGAGTGTTGCTAGTTTTTACGTCGCCCGGGCGCTAATGCATTCTAGTGCCTCGCTTGTGTTGACATTTGTTCAAAATAAAAAAACAATTGTGGGCTCAGCGCTCCGCCCGTCTGCCCAACGTTTCGTTGATGTGTTTAATAAAATTAAAAAGAACCTACGATGTTTTTATATCATTACAGTAAGTAGATAGGTTACATCTTTAGTAGTGTTTAAGATGATAATTTGGTCACTCGAAACATGATCAAAAATCATAAAGCATGACACTAGAAAATAAGTTTTTCCTTGCATCAAATATAATCGTTCTGTTATCATTATCACTATCAGTATCATGAAGTAGCCTTAGCCTCTGCTAGTGAACAGTTTCAAATAAATACAAGAAGAAATACATATTACATGGTGGCAACAAAGAAGAAAATCAACTCGATTGTTTAAACAAGTAGAGCTGCAATGTATCCTAATATTTAATAACATAATTCAAAAGAGTTATTCAGTAACAAAACCGTTTTTGAAACAGAGGCCAGTGAGAGCAAATCGTTTTCTGCATAGCACATCGCTCCTCCAAACAACGTTGTTGCAAGCAATTTTTAAGAAACCTTGAAGTTGTGACACGCTTTATAGATTTTCAATCAACACATACTAAGACATTTACGACCCATTAATAACATGAGGCCTAGGACATTAAACCTAGTCATTGAATATATTTTGACATTTTACTGAATATTTCTATCTATCTATCTTCTATACTTATAATAAATCTGTAGAGAGGTCAATTCTGTACATGAAATTTATTTCCAAAATAACTATCAGGGGGTGATTAGGGATCGATACTGATGCCAAAAATGCAATCAGTAAAATTTTTGTCTGTCTGTCTGTCTGTCTGTCTGTATAACCGTTATAGAAACAAAAACTACTCGACGGATTTTAACGAAACTTGGTATAATTATTTTTCATACTCCTGAGCTGGTTATAGTATACTTTTCAACACGCTACAATCAATAGAAAAAATGAAAAAAAAAAAAAATGAAAATGTGAAAGTTTGGTTGTTTGTTACTCAATCACGCCAGAACGGCTTAACGGATCTTAATGAAATTTAGAACAAAGATAGATTATAGTCTGGAATAGCACATAAGCTACTTTTAATCCCGGGAACATGTTCCCTAGGGATCACGCGGGCGAAGCCGCTGGCAGAAGCTAGTACTATAATCTATACTAATATTATAAAGAGGTAAAATTGTTTGTAAGTTTGTAAGTTTGTAAGTTTGTAAGTTTGTATGTAGGGGGTAATCTCAGGAACTACTGGTCCGATTTGAAAAATTGTTTCACTGGTAGAAAGCTACATTATTCGTGAGTGCTATAGGCTATAAATTATAAAGATATCATGCATATTACTCGAACTATCTCAATTTTTGTCTATCCAGGCGGAAAAAAATAGCTCTTACAACAGAGTTATTTGCGTGCGCTGCCTTAACAGTTGTATATAATTGAAAACAATGTATGGCAACCTGGTCTGCCTATAATAGTTCTACAAAAAAGTCCGCGGCACCATATTTCTATCTTTTATATTTTAGCAGATATAGTAGCTTTTATGTGTTAAAAAAAGTATTTTTCGACGTACTTATCTTTGGACGATTTTTTAAACAACAAAATATTAAACCTTATCGAAAAAAATGTGATTATGATCACAAGAACATCATAGAGATACGATTTGCCCAAAACAGTATGTCAATTGGTTGAATAGTTTCGAAGATAATATAAAATTACTAAATCGCAAAACGCCGCCCGCGCCGTCCATTCACGAACCGCATTAGAACATGCTTGGTACGGACGTTTTATCCATCCCATAGACGGCGTTGCGCAATTACGTCATTTTTCTGAATCGTGGTGTTAAGATTTTCCGCGGATTAATGACCCTCTCCAGTTATTATTTAACTTTTGTCGTTTGGTAGGTGAGTTGTACGTAGTTGGTCTTTAAAATTGTTTTGGTTGCTCGGTTTCTCAAAACACAATTACAATATTACTTCGTTCTCATTCTTCGAGTTCGAAGCTGTGATATTTCTGTTTTTGGGATATCGGACAGTTTCAGCGATTGTTTATTTTTTTTTATTTTTTTTTTTTTATTCAAAACGGGGAAACTCTTGGCCCAAATCTCACCTGATGGAAAGTGATGATTAGGCCGAAGATGGAAGCGAGTTTCACCCGGAATCCTCTAACATAGAGAACTGGCTATCATATCTCTAATTGCCGGAACACAACAATGCTGTTAACATTTTTGTTATGGCGACAGACTTAGACATGATGGTGGTAGCTTGCCAGGCGGACTTAGAAGTCCTACCACCAACCAAACCGAGCAAAAAAAATGCCCCCACTGGGAATTGAACCCGAGACCTCTGGGTCTGAATCGAGTGGTATAACCACTAGACCACGGAGGCGGTTAGTGTCACCTGTTTAGCACCACCCGGGGACCACGTGTAGGGATTCGCTGAAGGGTATTCTCCTACGGACGCGGGTGACTCGGCCCCCAAAATGCCTAAAAGGATATCACAACATCCCAGACATGAGACAAGAGCAGCTCGAGTACGCCGCACGGAAGAGCCTCTCGAGGAATAGAATAGAATATTTCGCAAGCACGCGCTGGGAAATCTAGCTCCGAGCGTTCACAGCGGCTTGCTAACCAAAGCTGGAGAACATCGCAGGTCCGTGCTCGGGAATCTAGCGCTGAACGTGCACAGCGTCTCAGTGATTTAAAGCAGCATGTCTCTGCAACAAGGGACAGGGAGTCTAACGCTGAGCGCTCGCAGCGGCTCGCTAGCCTAGCTACATACATATTATTATGCAATAAAAACAAAACCCTCCTTTTGGCCGTCAGGAAATAAATTATAGCAGTCAGTACTAACCGAACCACACTCATAATTTCATCACAAGTTAAAATGTTTACCGCCCAACGAAGTGGGCACGGGTCAGCTAGTAATATTATAAAGAGGTAACATTTGTTTGTAAGTTTGTATGTAGGGGGTAATCTCAGGAACTACTGGTCCGATTTGAAAAATTCTTTCAGTGTTAGATAGCCCATGTATCGAGGAAGGATATATCATCACGCTAAGACTAAAAGGAGCCGAGCATTAATGGAAAATGTGACGCAGACGAAGTTGCGTGGGTCATCTAGTTATAACATAAATCAATCTACCTAGCAAATTCCCAAGTATGGATAATGATATCGGGTTCCAGTCTAAATGGATGCAGTTATTTTTAGCTATTTTGTATGGAGTAATCTACTCTTTGAACCAAGACTGGTGACCAGATCAGATTTTCTGGCTTCTTGACTTAACGTAAGGACTGTCAATGATCATAGGCGTAGCCAGCCATGGGCTCAGGGTGGGGCAGCAGTCTAAAATACCTAATATGTAACTGGCAAACTATACCCACATTACCCACGGTCTTACCCCGGTTAATTATTTCATACAAAAAGGTTACACCCGAATTAGGAAAAAAGTAAACAGTTGAGTTTTCTATACTACATGGATGTAAAAATGGTATCTCGTTCTATAATAATATAATAGACACAACCAAAAATACGATAAAAAGTAACCAATGTGTTATTTCAGGATGTGAACTTTAGGCGTGCTATCTATCCGTGTAATTTCAGCCAAATCCCTTTAGCCGTTTTTGCGTGATTGCGAACCAGTCATCTAAACATAATTATACTTAAACATTCACATTTATAATTTTAGTAGGATAGTTGGATATAAGAAACACCGACCAGCACAGTTCAAATTAATATTTTTTTGATCGCATATTTTTTGTGTCGACTGATGACTGTCGAGTGTGAACTTTCTTACGGATATTTTTTTTTTTTATAGGACATGCCCGCCACACATTCCCAACCACTGCAACTCCTGAAAGCCAGAATCAACAGTGGCGACCACCAGAAAAACGCCGAGCTAATTAAGCCCGACGAGTCCCGGAGAAACGATTCAACTGTCTTGGATCCCGCATCGAAATTAATCAGAAAGTACAGCGGAGGAGTAGGAAAAAATAAATATCATTTCCACTTCCCTCCTTATCAAGCAGGAGACAGATTTGAGTTAGGCCAATAGGCACCAAGGGACATATACAACTGGGTTAAGCCCAGTTGCCAAGCACCACGGATTATAAATTAAAACTGAAATTAATGGGTCCTAAATTGTGAGCTACTTTTGATTCCAGTAATAGGTATGGCAAAATCGCCTGAACGCACGGAAATTTGTTCTGGTTTCTACAAGGTCCGTATAGTAAACTACCCCAGATGTAACCTGAATACTATTTAACATAATATTACGTTCAGTCTGCCAAAGAATACACTCCCATAAGACGTGATGTGCAGATTTTTCGTATTCAAGTTCAGCTGTAGAACATTGACATAAAGGTGAAGCCACAAGCCTAAAGGAAAATAATTTACTCTTAAAGTTGCCATGACCTGTGAGAAATTGGGCAACACAGTGATCTACCTCCAGCCATGTCCTATCCAGTCGCTCACGAACGGATGGAAAAAACTGGTGAAGGTGTCGGCCTTTGATGGAATTTTCCCACCTACATTGCCATTCTGATAAAAGTTCCTCCCAGACGTCAGTCTGGGGTTTTAGTAATCTAGAGATTTTAGCACGGTCGCGCTGCGGTAAAAACTCTGGGTCCGTGATCTTTCTAGCATAGTAGTACATTGCAGCACGCCGCTGCACCTCCAGATCTACTGGGAGAACACCCGCCAGCACTGGTAAGGCTTCAGTACTAACCGTCCTATACGCCTTGCATAAGAATATCAAAGCCAAACGCTGGTTTTGAAGTAATTTACGTCGAACCGCCCCTATGGTGGCCCTATCGGCCCAGACAGGTGCCCCGTAGCACATACAACCCAAGTAAGTAGCCCCATAAATAATTTTTAAGGTTTGAAATTATAGGCCCCATATAATTTTTACGGATATTAAGTATTGTAGTTAGTACCTAGATATTTTAGTTTTTTAAGTTTTGTTAGGTTAGGTTACGCCCACCTAAACCACCGTGGCTACGCCCCTGTAAATGATGAGGAATCTCGGTATGTTAAGATGTTTAACCATCTACGGACCTTGAATATCGACCGTGCTGTAGTTATTATTTAGCCACAAGAACCTCCAGAATTTAAAGCGACATAAGACTATCAAACGATTTAACCTAATATTGTTTCTATCAGCAATAGGCCTTGCAAGTTCCGGTCAGGGGGCATATTGCACAAGATTGAAATCGTTTCGAAATGTATCAAAGCCAAGATCTTTCTCAATTTATCTTATTTATCTATAAAAGGTATGGAAATTCGATGTGTTTTACGCTTTGGCGTTGTAACTTGTAAATTGATACTAATTTTAATATCTACGTATTTCTACATAAAGGCAGTAAATAAATATGCAACGAACCTGTTTGCGTATAAAGGGAATTGAATTGTAACTTGTTTTCGACATATTGAGGTTTTTTACCTTCAACACGTCATGCGTTTGGATGTAGGTATTTCGATGAATATTACGTCACCATGCACGAATGACGCTATAAAAAGTGATTGTTTGACATTTTTTAAGATGTAGTAGCCACTGATTAGTTTCCGAACAACAGGAACCGGCGACGCACGAGGAGATGGCGTGACAAGTTAAACCCTTATCCAAAGGATTGGCCACTTGTGACCGAGGACGGAGTAGTAAAAGTAGAAGATATGGGACAGTGGGACCCTACAGGCGCTTGATAAAAGAAAACTAGTAATTGTAATAGATCTTGTGTACATTAAGAAGCGTCTTTGTACAGTTCCGCATTAAGCTTCCGCAAAATAGATCTCCAGCACTAGTCGCTAAAGATTTTGTCCAACATTTTCTTGTGTACACAAGTGCCATACCAGTCGGCTTCGTAAGATAATGAGCTACTAAAAGATTAATAGATATATAATGCGGAACATCGACCGGCCTCGCTGGGAAAGCCGTGATGCCGTCTCAGGAAGCCTGCGACTTCCGAGCGGAAGTCGGTGCAGACGGAAGACTTGCGTCACTTCCGATCGGCCTCAGTATGGCTCCTTATGTGTAGGACCACTAGGATCACTCAATATATTGCTCTTAGAATTTTCCGCATACATTTCGAAAAAGCAACTCAAAGAGTAATCCTAATCTTAACATATGTATCTACATTCCTATTGCCACTTACGATTAGGCATGCATTTAGTGTGTGCTTGTAAAATCAAATACACTAAATATTTGTGAATTTATTAAAGGTAACTTCAGGGAATAAGTAGGTAAGTTTGCGATTGCAACACAATTTATAGTCCGGTCTTATACAGTTAACTTTTCTGGTGAGGCAAGTGAAATATAAGGCAGCCACAGCCTAGGCGTTTCAAGGAAAAATACCTTCGGATGCAAATAGTTTGGTAACTAACTTGCTGTTATTAGGTGTCCACTCGAGAACCTGCGCTTTTATAATCTGCATTGGCTCGCAGACAACCCGTTCTCCTCAATTAATTCAGCATTCAATGCCGTTTTTGTTCTCAATTACCTTAACTCAGCACCTATCGAATGTTCAATGTATATGATGTTTAAGGATCTGTTCGCTCTGAGGGTAATGAAGTGGTATTGGTGTTTAGTGACGCGGTAGAGACGGCGGGCGTTGCGTGGGCCCAGAGAACGAGTGCGACCGGTCCCCAGGTGTCAGCTCAGTACCACAGGGCCGTACTTGGACATTTATTGTGGCTGGCTTGAACGAAAGGAGGCTTGCATTGCTATAGTCCTAATCAAGAAACAGAGAGCATACAATTTGGCAGGCGTTTGTTTGTAAGGGCTTTTCCACCAAAGATGTCCGAGGTGCTTGCGTGGTGTGAGGATGAATGGTGGACCCTACAAAACGGTTACGTAGTGAACTCAGTTCAGCTGAGCAGCTGGCACACATTGTAAGTACTCGCTCGAGTCCCTAGCTTTATTGAATGTAACAATACCTGGCTTTTGCACAATAGCTGCGCTTAGCCTGGCTAGCCTTTAGTAGTTCTTATTCTCGCCTATCGCCTCGCTTCCTCGCACTTCATTGACCAATGTGCGAGGTAAATAAGATGACATTGTACTAAAAGCATTAAACATCCAGAAATTTTAGTTTAATATTTAATTGGCATCGATTCCCAATATAGCCATGTATATACACGGGTATTCTGAACGACGTTGATCGATGTTTGGGAATTGGGATTTCATCCTTACAACTTGAGTATTTTGTTTCATTAAGTAGTAAAATAAAGTGTTAAATGCAGCAGCTAGAGGATCTTCAAAAGTGTTTCCATTTTATGCGTTGAGATTTTGATATACCTATGAATACAACGTTTAACAATTTTGATTTACATCATATTTAAAATACATTTCTAATCTGATAAACTAATGAATGGAATTAGCATGTGATAAAAAAATAAAGTTAATTCTGCTACATAATAGCATAATTAATTTCATGTTAATTTGTTGATCGTGCGAAACCTGAGTCACTACATTTTTAGGATTTCGAACATCCGTAAAAACAGAACTCTTATAGTATCACTCCGTTGGTGCCTGTTTGTCAGTCCGTCTGTCACACTCTATCATCTCATTTTAAGGTTGGGGCTTTTGAGGGACAAACTGGAAAATTAAAAAAAAAAGCACACTGTACCACTTGACATCAAATGAAAGGGCTTATCGTGAGGGTTTTATTTCTGTTTTTTCATAAGTTTTTGAAGTTATTCAAGAAATTAAACGAAAAATTACGATTCCCCATTCCTTTCCCTCCGAAAATACAGAGCTAACATTTTGAAAATAAAATTAGATAATAAGTAGTTGCTTACCCTACTTGACAATTATGAGAAGACTATAGTTTTTTATTTACCTAAGTAATCATACTAAATACAGATAGATTTGATGAGAGGAGATTATGTATTAAGTTTTATTATTGGTTGATTAGTTGAGTTGGTGGTTAATCATTAAAGTTAATATTGTTAGTAAGTTCTAAGCAAGCGTGCTCCATCTTAGACCGCATCATCGCTTACCATCAGGTGAGATAGTGGTCAAACGCGTGCCTATCAAAAGCAAAAAAAAATTTAACAACCTAGAAGTTTTGGAAAAACAAATGATTCACAAGCTACAACGTTATAAAATAGTGCGCAAAGCCAAAACAGGAAGTAATAAAATGGAATTAATGTGCAAACCACAAGTACCAAACCACGAATTAGCTTTTGAAAACCTAACAACGAAGTTCACTTAAACATGAACTTATTTTTGTACGCCCCAGTCCGCTCCTGTGCGACTAACAATCTAAGGGAGTCGCTAAGTTGAGAAGCCAATACGGTTGTTTGCGTAAACATTCACTGCATCAGCTGGGTTACTTAGTAAGTTAGTGCTTAACTCTAACTTGGTGTATTCACAACATCTTCATGCGAGTCCTGACATTGTAGGACAAGTAATAGAGATGCTTGACGTCCTACGTCGCGATTTGCATACCTCGTACGAATTATGTCTTTAGAATGCAAGTAGCGAGAATCTTTGCAATTGTAGTCTACGTGTCAACCTTTTTTAGTTTCTTCTTTTATGTAAATCTGCTGTATTGAATCGTTCTAAACAGTTTTTTTAGGAGGCATAGTACTAAGTAATGTTCATTTTTAATGCTTTATGTTGGAATATGTTCAATTATCATCAATCATTTTTGTGCCAGATTAAGTTGTAGTCACATTAACACCATAAATCATCATTGGCCATCATAAATGGCTTCAGGAAATACTGTCTTCTTTCCCTGTGCTAACGATATTTTGGGAAGGTATAAGTAAACACATTTTCTTTGATTTGTATGTGTCGTTATAGACACACCGTCTCACCCTTTTTTTGTTTTTTTTTTAGGGATGGGAAATCATCCATGTTCCTTCATCACCATCTCAACTTGGAACCAAATAAAAAAAATCAATGTGCGAATTCTGGGTGTGTTCTACCCGTAACCCTGAATGTATAAAATGGACGCTATGCGGTTTTGGCATTCTTTTAATTTTCGATTACATCCCTTGGCAATGTAAAATTACTTATAGGTATCTACTTCTTCATTTTCTTTCTTTCTTCTCTATTGTAGACACAAGATAATATTGGCAAACTTTTGCACAGGTAGAAAGTCTAGCTAGTCAGTCAGTAAGTTGGTAGAGCGAATACCGAATACTTTAGCAATAAAAAGATATGTATAGGTTCGCGTTTGACCACTATGATTCCACATGGTAAGCGAAAATATAGTCGACAATAGAGCACACCTCACAATGTTCTTTGTTCGTCCTCTGTTTTGCTACCAAGATCACCAAGTTATTTCTAATATTCGTTGTCGCGTCTATTTTTTCAGTTACCTAAATACCATCTTCCCCGGAACTTTGTCTTACGAGTTTTTCTCTGAAATGAGCTTACGTACCTGAACATTTTCTTGAAGATTTTCCTCCACGTTTACAAAATAGATTTCACATGTTCTGCTGCACAATGCTGATAAATAAAATATTAGCTTGTTCTTCTTGACGCAGATGCTATGACGTTCTTACATTATATACACAAATACATCGGATGGACCATCTGTAAGCAATAAACAGTTTCGTCCTAGTGAGGGAATTGAACCCTCGACCCTGACTGCTATGTGTGGACACTGGTGTTTGTGTATGCTGTCGTCATTGCCAATAATATACGGCTTTGCATATATTATAAACAATATGAAATCTTGTTCAGTACAAATTGTCTAGTTATCTTTCCGTCGTCGTTGATAATAAATACAAGTATAAGTGTTTATTAGTTTTTAACCGACTTCCCAAAAAGGAGGAGGTTATCAATTCGGTTGTATGCTTTTTTTATGTTTGTTACCTCATAACTCCGACAATTATGAACCGATTTGAAAAAAAATTTTGAAATCTGAAAGGATATACTTGCAGATTGGTCCCATTTAAATTTTATGAAAATCGGTTACGAACTTTGGATTTTAAATTGAAATAGCTGGAATTCGTCTACTTGGATGATATTTTTATGTCATCCAAGTAATCGAAATTGCGTATTTTGCTTTTTGCGATTTTGCAGTGGTGTTGTTAGGTGTGGGGTACCACTAAAAAGTGAAAAATAAAAAACTTTTTACAAAAAAATACAACCGACTTCCAAAAAACTAAAAACTAAAAAGTTTTTATAAGTA
Organism: Ceramica pisi; assembly: GCA_963859965.1. NCBI lineage: Eukaryota > Metazoa > Arthropoda > Insecta > Lepidoptera > Noctuidae > Ceramica > Ceramica pisi. Next base: position 11,799,598 of record OY982539.1, read on the forward strand.
TATCATTGTTTATGACACAGTATTTTTGCAAATAAAATCTTGCTATCTCGGTGTGAAATCCGGTTTTCAGCTATGGTTTATGTTATGATTATTAAGTAATTCGTAAGGCATATCATCATCAAAGATACTTTGAATGTTATGCTAGACTTCGTTTACATAACTTCCTTCTTGCCCAGCGACTGCAATTAGTCACAAAGCAATTATTTAAACACATTTATTAAAACATGCGAGAAAATAACCACTATCCCAAAAATACACATATTGGTACCCAAAAATAACCTCCACGTATATTTTGGTCAAACAGCTTTAGGTGTGAGTAAATAAAAGTATTATATTCACTCACTAAACCCAAAGCATTGGCAGATACCTTCTAATTATTCATCGTGAATCAACAGATAGTGGGCTGACTGTATAAGTGTAGGTACAATTACTTGGGTACATTGTCAACTAGAGACAGTATATTTTGATGTTTAATTTACCACAAACGTGGGCCGTGTAGTGACTACAAGGTCCAATGTAATTGTTTGTTGTGCTGGAAATTTTATAATTAATTTAAATTAATGGAGAATAGGGTGTGTCGGGTGTTTTGCATTATTCAAGTTCTTCTTAGTGGTGTCTAGATACCTTTTACCTTGCTCTACTGTTTCTTACGTTTTATGAAGCTCAATTTGGTTATAGATTTCTTCTGTTTCAGTAGTTATGTTTTATTCAATTTTCTATTTTCGTACTCTCTTCTCAATATTGTTTTTTGATGGCAGCTATCAATTTATAACATAACCGGTTAGCGATGGGTGTGTATTGATGGCCCTAATTTGTTATCTGAGTGGCATAACTGCTATCTGCTGTATTCACTGCAGAGTGGGTTAATCTGTTCCGTTATTGATAACACTTAAGGTAATCGACATTTCATTTATTATTAATGGTGAGAATCTTGTGGTACCTACAGTGAAGTTTAGCAGATAGTAAAAGTTCACCAGAATGTAACACTCTTTGTTAAAACACCAGACGCGGTGAACGTGGTTTATCGCATTTTTAAATGGTCTATCTATCTATTATGTACTCAGACGTCACAATCTATTCTTCAAGTTTTTTTTATTGGGATCGCATGCTTGCGGTTTGAATATTCAACGCGTGGGCGTTCTAACTGGTTTTAAAATAAAATAAAAATATGTTATTACTTTTTATCACACACCCGAATTGTGAATACGATTAATTAATTATTCATTTAATGATACGGCTGGTTTATAACGTGTGATCAGACGTTATTATATCTAGAATACGTATGTAAACGTTAGTATGCACAGCGTGCTCGGCGTTGTTCAGCTTATCATCGCATTTTCACAGTCGTTTTCAATATGTTGCACGTCCAATGCGTGTTTGTAATACGTGAAAGCAACTGCAACTGAAATAAACCACCAATATATACCTGGATATTGCGACGTTGTCTTGCGGCTTGGTTCGGGACTTCGGGAGTTTTAGTTTTCGAAGCACGTTCGTAAGCACGATATATCAGCAAGAGCTATAGCCGTAGTTTTGTAAGGCGATACGACATGTTCTACACGGCGTTACCACGGTGATGCAATCTCTACTGTTGTAATAGAGACAATGTCAAGGTCCCATAAATTTCACTTGTCAACGAAATTGATAACATACAAGTAGAAACCTGCCATATATCTAAGTTCGCAAAAAAACTTGATAGTATATAGGTATTTGCTACAAAGTCATTAGTGTTATTTTTAACATTTACGTATGTATTTTTCCGTAAGTAAACATCTCAAATTTTCCTCAAATAGAATATTTGATACGAGAAAACGATCAGCCTTATTGTATTGTTTGGATCAAGAAAATACGCATTAATAACAAGTGAATGACGTTGGTAAGTGCTATTTAATACCAAACTTTTAATAAATATCAAGTTGTCAATACAAAAACACACAACACAAACACAAGTTTAAAATGAGTGTTACCTAATTGTACAGACGCCAGCACATCAAGCCACAACAATCTGTCAAAATTCTTCAGTAGATTTTCAACTTTATTACGAAAGTAAAAAAAAACAAATTTAATGGGGAAAATTTGCTAATTTCGGATAGCCTCATGTGCTGGCTATCCGAAAAATATGGCGACTGTACAAGCAGCTGAAATTATTCAATATTATTTAATCATGCTTCAAGGGCTTTGCACTTGATATACCAATAGACCAGTTATTTGTTATGATTAGGAAACAAAATAATACCTATATTACAAAATATAATTTGTTACGTGGATATCACAAAGAACATTGGCATGCCAAATTGTATGGTAGAAATAATAGAAGCAAGGAAGGACACAGTTTTGAGTGACAGTATTATCTGACGCAATGCTGGGCTTTCCGATAGAAAATTGATATTGACTCTGACTGAATACTTATGACTCGAGTGAATGCGTTTTTCCACGACTTACCTGGTAATTAGTGACCTACGAATCTATATGTTATTGACCCTGGAAGAGCTTTCTAGAACTAAAAGGTAATTTTTGATCGAACGATTGAGAACGACAGCAAAATAAATCCTTCAATTTGTACAACCGATACAAGAAAGGCTTATTCCGTGGCGATCACGGAATTACAAACTACCAAGTTTTAAGTAAGTATTAAGCATTTCGATAATCAATACTAATTACAGTAATTTAAATGTGCTGTATATTTCTGCCACATAATTAAAGTTAAATGCATTTACCGCAACGCTGATCAGATATTGTCTAGTACAATAATAAGCTCAATTATGTGATCTATTATGAACCTAGAGACAAGCCCAGGCTGTACTCAGGTGGCTACGATATTAAATATACATTTGTATATTACAGAATATTTTTGGAAAACATAAATAAAACTTAGTTAATAACTACCTACATACCTAAACCTATACTTACTTTGAGTAAACTTTTAACTGAATCAAAATTTTAAGACCAGGAAGGAACGTATCGAAAACTTCAGCAAAAACCCTTGGGACAGGCAAACTCCTACATTGTTAGAAAACTCTCGGGAGCTTTATAAGGAACTAGATGACCCGCGCAACTTCGTCTGCGTTACATTTTCCATTACTGCTCCGCTCCTATTGGTCTTAGCGTGATGATATATAGCCTATAGCCTTCCTCGATAAATGGGCTATCTAACACTGAAAGAATTTTTCAAATCGGACCAGTAGTTCCTGAGATTAGCGCGTTCAACCAAACAAACAAACAAACTCTTCTGCTTTATAATATTAGTATAGATTAATCTTTATTAAAAAGTCCTTTGCATATTCATTTGAAATTGTTATACTTACTTAATGTCGATACTATAAGTACTTATAACTAAATAATAACAAACAACTGGAGTAGGTATCAATATATCTGAGTTAATATATTCTGATATACTGATACCTGTTCCAATTGTTTGTTATTATTTATATCTATGTTTGAAATGCTAGTATTCCAAACTGAAAGGAGAGTTCAAAGTGAATAGAGCCTGTCGAATGTTGAATATTACGTTCCCGGGGAACTGAGTGCTCTAGTCTACTTAATACTTAGTTGCACTTGCTACAAGCAGTCTCGGAGCCTCAAATATTAATATTGTTTTGGCATCTGCTACCAGCGATAGTAGTTCTACCTTGTACGTACTTGAAAGACTAAGTGCTCTTGTTTTACTACTTTTCCTAATGCTACTTCTACGTACAGATATATTTTACTATTATGTTCAAAAGTCTAAGTAATAAACTGAAACTACCACGGAGGTGATTATTTAAGTCACCATGCTTCGTTAAATTTAAAACTAATTAATAATACATGTACTCTATAACCTTGAAATCTTGTAATTGCTCGTGGATTTTTTTATCATTAGTCTTTAGGTTAAAACATGTGTTACTTGCAACCAGTTTTAAATGTTATTTCTTTAGTTGTTCACTTTTAACATTTGGTTCTCGTTAAGTTCCGCCATTGATATGTTGATTATACGTGAGTTTTGTATTTTTTGCACGCCATCATTGTTTGGGCGAGGGCGAAGCAGACTGGCGGGCGTGGGGACACGGAACCAGTTTGGTTGGGAATCAGACGCAAAACCTGCACCAATGACTTGCACCAAACTCCACGAAATATCTCTAAGTTTGCTACTTTTTAAACACAACATAACACAACTACAGTTACGTATAAATCAAAGCACTTTATTGCATTGAAGTTATTAAATTTGGTGTCCATGGGTCACATATAAACAATATTTAACTTGACATTAGCTACGAGCTGTTAACACGGGTACTAGTCACATAAATACGAGTGCGTTTGTGTGTTGTGAAATATATCGCTGAGAAACACGAACATAAAGTATGTTTAGGAACACAACGGGATAGAGTGTTGAAATTGTTGAATGATGAATTATGTTTTAGACAATTAGTGTTATTTTTTTCACTATAGGAGTATGTGGTCTGGCTGGCTGAGTAATACATCAATCACAATCACGCTTTTTAGTAAATGGAGAAAGCAGAGGTTTGTACTAGTACCGTCTGTCTCGCAAGGTGTGTTAATACCGCTTGAGACATGAATAGCAATCACTTCACGCAATAGTGCACAAGTGACGGCTTGCAGCTCATTGCATACTAGCACCATTAAGTAACCTGTTCCCATACATGCATCCACTCTAACAGGTCTCGAAGGAAGATAGCCTGATATGATATCTATCTATATCTATCTATCTTCTATCTATACTTATAATAAATCTGTAGAGAGGTCAATTCTGTACATGAAATATATTTCCAAATTAACTATCAGGGCGTGATTAGGGATCGATACTGATGCCAAAAATGCAATCAGTACAATTTTTGTCTGTCTGTCTGTCTGTCTGTCTGTCTGTCTGTCTGTATAACCGTTATAGAAACAAAAACTACTCGACGGATTTTAATGAAACTTGGTACAATTATTATTCATACTCCTGAGCAGGTTATAGTATACTTTTCATCACGCTACAATCAATAGGAGCAGAGCAGTGAAGGGAAATGTTGGGAAAACGGGAGAAGTTACTCCATTTTTTAAGCTTCCGTCGCGTGTGCAACCTTAATGGTGAAAGCTACACAGAAATCATGTATGACGGAAATGTTCTCCTTAAAATTATATAAAAAATATCCAACGACAGCATATGTCTATCTTTTATGATTGACGAACAATAACACGTGTAACTCCCGATAGCTTAGCAGTTCGAAGCTTTCTGATTGTATTTGTCTACCCTTACGTTTATAAAACTCTCAGTCGTCCCCGATTAACATTAATAATTAACATTATTAACTATTCCATAAAAAAATAATCATAGAAATCGCTATAGAAACACCAAAGTTATACATGAAAAACGCCAATAATAAGCCATCGCGCGTGAATACTGAATCATGTTATAAGGATTATTTTTGTGGTCGCGAACGCACAGGCAGGCGGCTAGCTTGGAGCCTAGAGGCTAGCGAGTACCTAGCTTCGGAAAACGGCTTACGACAGTTTGCAATATCCTTTAATAAATTTAATGTCGACGGGAAGGTGGTTATAATTTCGCTTTACACCAAACGAGTAAACTTATAAATGTGAAAGTTTGGTTGTTTGTTACTCAATTACGCCAGAACGGCTAAACGGATCTTAATGAAATTTAGAACAAAGATAGATTATAGTCTGGAATAGCACATAAGCTACTTTTTATCCCGGGAATATGTTCCCTAGGGATCACGCGGGCGAAGCCGCTGGCAGAAGCTAGTCGCTAATAATTACCAATTACTAGTAGTGTTACAGGGCGAATTTTGTATCGAGGGGCATAATGAAGAAGTCAGGAGTTGGTGGCTAATAGTCGATCTAAAACCTTTTTTGTTTCCCAAACCTGTAGTAAAAAAAGAAAAAAAAGTAAGGTTCATTACTACCCGCGAACCCGAAAATTGGAAACGGTTTCCATGACGAAAGTATTGATTTGAATGTGATTTCGATTGGGACCCCAGTTTCGGCTTCAGCACCACCAAAAATTAATAAGATTTTCAAGTTGTCGTATTCATACAGTGATGATAATCTACCGATTTAAAATGAACTTCAGTATTTTAGTTTACTACCCTTACCCGACTGACCGGGCAAACTAATTAAAAATAGCCTACGATCTGTTCTCAGACATATGCACAAAAAAAAACATAAAAATCGGTTAAGCCGTTTTTTCGGAGGAGTTTGCTAACAAACACTGTGGAACGAGATTTTTATGTATTAGATTTTATTCCCGTCGTCATTTGTAACCGTTCCCACTGTTCATTGCCATTTGATTGAATTCAGCAAAAGGAGGACCTTTAAAATCAGTTGTGTCCTGGGTCCAACGCTCAAACTACCTGAGAATTGTGATTTTAGTGCATATGATACCGGCAATCTGTATAATTCAGGTATTCTATAGAATACTTGGCGTTTAGGCAACGTATGAAATATTATGAATAATATTGTTGATTACACACTTTACCTAGATAATGTATACAATTCCTAAGCATATGGCAGTATCCTTTCCATGCTATCGTGTTTTACACACCATGCCGGCTGCGTATTCGGTATTGTGTACCTAGGCAAAGTATAAAATGAATAATATTCCATACATTACCTCAATGTTTTAGGTATTCTATACAATGCCTAGATATATATTATACAGATTGGCGGTTACACATATAATAAAAATAAGTTACATAAACGTTTACAAAGGTAAAAATATTAAAAATTGACGATTACTTTAATTCGATCGAGTTCGAAAATTTTGCCGTTAGGACATCACTGAGACAAGCATTTTGCTGCTGAGATAGGAAGTGGTAAGCTTATTCACGAAAAAAGTCTAACCATATCATTAATTTATTAAAAAAATTAATTGAACTACCTATTATTTTGTTTTTTTTTTTTTTATAAATAAGGTTTTAGGTGTAGGTACAGGTAATCTATAGAGACATGAGACAATAATTGCGCGTGCCTTTATTGCATAGCTCAAGTGTTGTCAGAGTAGCCACAAATCAAGAACTGTGGCGTCTGGTTGACTACACATTGATAAAACTTACGTCTTTTTAAGTTAGCCGAATGATTTCTTCTCTATACTACCTAATAATTCTAAAACAATTTCAAATAATAGGGTAAAAGTCCCAAGCACCGTCCCCGGAATTCACTTTTACATTTCCCAACCTTTTCCTAATCGCTTTCGATTTTGTTAATACAGTTCAACAATCCGAGAAACGCTATCCTAAATTCTGTTCCGACTTCAAGTGGATATTCATTACGATACAGCTGTATCTATATAATTATATGACCGAAAGATATTGCTATTGAAAAGTGAAACTGGACTATCATTTCAATTTCAATGATAGTAGTATTTACTCTTGATTTATCGTGGCGTGTGTTTGCAGATCTTTGCAGGCACGGAGAAGGTAGATATGGCAGTATAAAATGCACAGTGCATTATGCAACTCGTCTGTACCGATGGTCGTTAAATCCTACGCTTTATGAACTGTTGCGATCGCATGCCATGACCGATTTATAGCCATAGCTTGGTTCATAGGTGATTGATCCGGCATACAATGTTAGATAATTTTATGCTCTAGCTGCTTATCGATTGCATAAGGAAATAGTGTTGTCCTGTTTTAAGCGTAAGCGTCTTGTCTGTTTATGAAACGGTCTGAATAACTGTCACTATCGTTGTGATGACGTCACGCTATTATTTTTGTAATACTTTATTTTATTTTACTGAGACCATAATTTATTATTGAATCGCTGTTAGAAATGTGTAGACGGAAAACAATTCTATTTTATTCAATATTTTTGCACGACATGAAATACGTATATTTTGTATCATCGCTCTTTGGGGTGTAGGAATACGTTTTTCCCAAATATATAGAATAGGTACTAATCATAATATAATAGGTATAATGTTCCTAGTAAATATATCTGTACTTACCTAGTTCTGTTGAGTGACGACATTTAGCAATGTGTAGGTAGGTACATCCGCCTAGATGCTAATATTGATAAACAAATAAGTGCTTCCAATAAAATGGAATACAAATAGTCACGAGAAAACTGTCGTTAATGAAGAAGGAAAATCTTCTCATGTCGGGGTAGCTGAACTGTTATTTACTCAAGCGTTAACACTTTATTATAAAAGGATCCAGCCTCTTGACAATTGTCCAAGTAATAGATAATGAATTAGGCTACTTTGCTTTACTCGCGCAAATAATCTGCTCAAATCAAACGCAAAGAAAAGTTTCCGAAACTGTAACAGTTTTCCGCGACTATTCTTGACTTAATGTTCAACTTGATTACTTTTTAGATAATTTAATAACGTAGATAACAGTAGGTTTTCACACACATTAGAAATAGAAAATCGATCTGTATGGCTGTCGTGTGAACTCAGCCTTGCAAGCGATTACGAAAGTGATTTAGCATTTAGAATGATATGCGATTGTTTTAACACTGACAATCAACTATTCAAAAATAATATGTTAAGGGTCATTAAATATGGGTATTTATTTTAACAACGGGGTAAGTACATTTTACCTTATTCGACCTTGCCCGTATACCTAGTAGCTATGTACCTAGCAGTTGTATAGTTCCATGAGAAGACAATCGTAAAATATAAATGGTTACAGTTTTTCTGAATAATTACGATACATTATTTAACATGACCCGGATATTCGATCAGACTACTGACTTTATAAAGCATCTAGTTATGCTAAAAAACAACGAGGAAGTAGCAAGTTTTTTTTTTTCATAGAGATTCAAGGATTCACAGCACGTCACTTCAAGTTTTTTTGTTTTGTTCTAAACTTGTAATATTTTATTAAAATTATTATAAGAGGTCTGCCACCTAAATCATTAATTAAACTTGCCAAATTAGTCGGGTTTATAAAAACTATATACGTTAACTGGTTTTGACAGTTATACACGGTTTCTGAGAATTTTGCGATGACTCGATGTCAAGGAAGTAAAACTCAGGCCTCCAGATTTTCTATTTGTGTTACATTTTCTTTTTTCAGTATAACAATGTATTATGGGACGTTAGTCAATGGCAAATCCCGACTCTACTTGATTAAAGTCAAAGTCAAAACGTTTATTGCAATTAAACAATGTGGGTGTTATGGTTTGTTAGTGCTTATGACTTAGCAGCCTTTTATAAGCATTGAAAAATTATTCGCCTGCCCTTATCATCCTAAACCAGCATGCATTAAATATTTTATTCCTTAATTATATTCTTTTATATTAATACAATTAAATTGAGACATTGTAGTTAAGTCAAATTTAATATGTCAATAATAATAACGATTCATGATGTGATTAAATATACATTTCAAAAATGTATTGTTGGTGTTTTTTTATGATATATTTAAAAATGTAATTAATAAGTATAAATAAATTCAAATATTAGTGATTTTATAATTCGAGATAATTTCAATCCATTTCCACCATCTCAAGTGTAGACTATCTATCTATTATCTGTAAATTTTATATTGATTTTTAGAATGACACTTGAACTTTACTGTGAATGATATATACCTATACAGTTAGGAATGCCATAATTTGATAATTTTAATCTCAAGTACATACGAATTTTTCTTATTCATTCTTAAAGTTCATTTTCTCATTCGGATAATAAAATCAACTCGGATGGTAGAGTCCATAGATATTATAAACAAGTTACATATTGTAACTTTTTTTAATATTTCTATGGTAGAGTCCAATAGTTCGCGCTGCTAATACTGAAACAATTACGTAGTTTACTATAACACCCTATATAATTATGTAGTAAAGTTTAAAACGATAAGTAGATAGACATCAAATGTCTACAACGATTGTGGACTATAATTTGCCAACCGTCCGCATTGTTATTAGGCTGCCAAATGAATTAGTAAATCGTAATTGCCCTTATTGTTAAACTAGTCCGAAATGATTAATATATGTATAATCTTAATCATGTTTAGGTCTTGTTTATACGCAGATTTACACCTATATCGCTAAAATATTAAAAAATAGGTACTTAATCTGTTTCTAAATTTCAATGAATTACAGGATAAGCAACGAAAGGTATTTACGAGATAGATGCCCTAGAAGGACATTCCCAGATGTCATTTCGGGATACATAGTAAAGTAACTTCTAATTTACAAACTGTTGGCGCTGCCTCATAAAAATAGTTTTGGTGATTTGCATGTTGATCTGCACGATGGTCATCCAATAATCCAAAAAATCTGTTTGGAATCGGTTTAAAACGGTGGAATGTGTTAAAAGCTGCCTTCATATTTTCAACCTCATTGTGGCTGGTAATTGAACATGATCTCTTTAAATGTCTGTTAAGTATTGGGTTTTTACAACAGACTATTATAAGGGACTGAAACAATGTATAGAATCATTTCCGAATGTGGGAGAACTATAGTTAGTTACACCACTTGCTTAACACCTCGATGCTATTAACTGCAATAAATTTTAATCTGACCTATAGTACTACATCCGGATTCATTTAGAAATATTCCATTGAAACAGGTTGAAAATCAGTTGAGTCTGTTATGCATGGCAGCATTAGACATAAATTAGTCTGAAAATAGCTCTTTGACATTTGCATTCCGCCTAGAAGAGTTTTTTGTTGCTACAAGGATCTAACACAATTATATTAAAGACGTATTTTGTGCACTAAGATATTTGCTCTTCTTGAACCTTCAGATCTTGTGCCTTGCATCAAGTGTTGCTTCCCACCAGGAAGACAAAAATAGAAGAGGACAATGATGGCGATTTCAGAATGGTTAGGAATTTCTCACGTGAGAACTGATAAAGGTCACCTAGGATTTTCGGTAGGTAGAATGATTGTTCTGATTAAAGTAATATAATCGCGGGATTCAAGACAGCTGCATCATTTCTCCGGGACGCACGTCGAGCTTCATTGAATCGACGCTTGACTGGTGGCTGCCAATGTTGATTCTGGCTCGCAAGATATGCAGTGGTTGGTGGTAGCGTGGCTATTATAGAGAAGCCAAGAAGTGTCATCTATTGCTCTGGCAACTTTATGAGACAACCAATCTATTAGCCTGGTGATTATGACCACAAATATATATTTATTATACCACAATTCTTTGTATAATTTTACTGAACGGTATGTACTACACGGTTGGCGCAGTGGTTGAGCGATTGACTGCTGCGCAGCATGTCGCGGGTTCGATTCCCGCACGGAACAAATATTTGTACGACCTACAAGTATTTGTTCCGAGTCTGGGTGTTTTTCTATCTATAATATGTATGTATTTACAAAAAAAAAAATGTATATAAGTAGTTTATCAGCCATCTCGTTACCATAACACAAGCATTAGGTTGCTTAGCTTGGGACTATATGGCGTTATGTGAAATGTCCAAGGATATTTATTTATTATTATTATTATTACTACGAAAGGTTCTCTAGCTACCGTCTGTCTGCTACCTTTCTAGATTCTACAAAACATTCCGTGCCTTTCTCCTATTTAGTTAAGTTTCTTCGCGGAAGTTAGTTTTATGACTTCTTAATAATAATTGAGTCATAGATAAAGAATTAACAATGTATCGATTAAACGATAAGAGATTGCCATTGTTACACAATAAAATAATCAGTCCATATATCATTAAGAGGTGATCATGTTGTCAAGTTATTGTAATTGTACTATTGTTATTTTTTAATTGGTACGTTCTTTTATAGAAGTGTAGGTACGTGAATTGTGCATGGAAACCTGTGGAAGTCTGTAGTGCGACCAGAATATATTTGTTGTGTCTCAATTTGCGGATTTTTGGAATTACTGTATTTAAGATGTCATTTAGATTATTCCAAGTAGTCTGAAATGCAGCACTTAAGATGAATTATAAAATATTTAAGGCTAGACTAATATAAACGCTTTATAGAAAAAATTAAGACAGCAAAATTTAAGATTCTTTAACACTTTAATCTGATATTAATTAGTATTGAAATAAAGCATATGGCTAGGTTATTTTTTGTATATTTTACTGTGTCATGTTTATGAATATCAGAGCACGAGTCTCGACAGAGCTTTAAAAAACTTGAAACTCGGATCTTCTTTTATCCATCAGATTATCGTACAACTTGAAGGTTAAACAAATGTTAAACAAAAGTGTGGATATTATGTATCTCACGGGTATTATTCATCAGAACATAATGACCAGAGAAAAAATGATTGCCGATATAAATCTCATTGTAACGCCAATTTGCCACGTGGTGGAATCTGAAGGCACCAGGTAGGTAGGTACTGTGGCAGCCACGGTCACGTTATAATCAAAATTTAACCTTGGGCTGGGTTATAAACATGCCCCTTTGTTCTCAACAATCAATTTAAATGTTAAAATTGATCATCTACGCACTACGCGTATTGCGTAGCCACTTTGTTTACTAACACATTCTGAATGCGAAACATTTTTTTCCTACATATCAATCGTTTACCATTGAAGGCATAAACGGCTTACTGGTTGTATGTCACCTGTCACATATTATAAAGATAACGAGTTGAATGGAATGCTTCTTCATCGAGGAGCGTTCAATCGAATGTAGTAGCCAACAAAGAGCAGTAGCTTCAATGTTCATAGTCATTGAATTCCGTTTTACTTTCCATAAACACGCGCACTCGAAATTGATCAATTTATAATGTGTGAGAATCAGTACAGCAATGTTTGAATTTGCCTGCAGCCTGCAATTTCACGGAGCGTGGACCTACACATTCATGCCTGGAATGCAATTATATGCGGTCCAAGAGACAATAATGAAGCAAGTATCTCAGACCTCTGTGTGTACCGCGTTTATGTACCCTCGCGACGCGTAGCCAGCGGCAGCCGACCAAACATGCGATGTATTCCAACTTAACTCGTTCAAAATATTTGCACACAAAACAAATAAAAGAATGGCAATAACACGAAGCACGTAAAAAGTGTTTATTTATAATTTGATTGCTGAATAACGCTCGCATTCTGAAACAAAGACCACATATTGGGACCACATCCAAAGCTATTTTGGCGTGCGTTTGTTTTGGGCAAACATCCGGCACCCTACACCTTGTTTTATTAAGTGCACAATGTATTAATGTGTTGAAACCTTTTGTTTCAAGAAACTCGCACCGAGAGCTGCGTTCTTAATTAGGGGGTTACGAGCATGCCAAGTGGTTTAAAATGCTTTAGTGTCTCTTTGGTCATAAACTGTGGCACGCATGAATAAGCAGTAAATAAGAGCAGGCCAATCCGAATGTTACTGATTCAGAATAAAAGAAGAAAGGATTGTTAATTAAGATGATGCATGAGATGATCACCCAGCTGATCTTATCCTTCTTTATTTGGGGTTGAAACCGCTTGAGTCTCCTTTTGTCTTCACCATCTTGTTCATTTATTCGTACTCATCACTTCCTTCTCCTTCAATCCTTATTCATCCGCATCATTTAGGTATCCCTTGACAGTTGATTCCACACAATTCTCATCACCTGGCACCACTTCAATTATTTGAGCATTGGAATAACACCATGCTAATGAGTTACTTGGAACTTTAAATTGAATTTTCTATGAGGGAACCGAAAACCAATGGTTGTTTAATGTCTGGAGAGTGATACATAATTTTGAGTAATATTTAGTTATTACAAAACAATTGTATAAACACGAATAATTTTAAGTGTATAATTTATTTTCTGGTATAAAACACATAAATATTTTCGTGTATGACTGGCAATCATTCTTATTTGCGGAGCAAGCAGAGAAACTTCGAGTATTGCCAACATGAGGCCCATATATTAGCATGATATGAACCCTCGTATTGCAATAACCTAATGGGTTCAAACGTTGCAGTAGCATACAAATAGAATTCCAAGTGGAACGTGAAATATTCGTACTCCCCAAATGAAACAGTTGCTGGGTTTGTATTTTGAAATAGTGCATCGAAGTAGCAAGTTGTTGTATCTATGAAACCTGTAGTTTGTGCAGAAGATCCACAAATGGGTCGCCAAGATGTACGAAATTAGTATTCAGCCGTGGCGCGAGCTCTGCGACTCAGTCTATCTCACAATTATCTATTCTGAGAGCTACCCAATTAAACTTTAGTTAGAACTCGGCATTAAACGCAGGACCTCTCCGACTCAAACACTGTCCAAAGAAAGTTCGTTATTAAAAGGCCGGTGAGTGTATTCTGGTAGTTATCTATATAAGATTTGAACCATCCCAGTTTTTCGGCCAAGTGCGAGTCGGACTCGCGCACGGAGGGTTCCGTACAAACCTGTAGGTATATATTATAAGCAAAAGTTGCGGTTTACGATTTATGACGTATTAAAAAAAAACTACTTATCAGATCTCGTTCAAACCCATTTTCGGTGGAAGTTTACATGGTAATGTACTTATATTATATATTTTATTTCGTTTTATCTTTCTCAATTTAGAAGTTAGGTACAGGTGGGGGGCACACATTTTACCACTTTGGAAGTGTCTCTCGTGCAAACTATTCAGTTTGCAGAAACCTCAATATCATTTTTGAAGACCTATCCATATATCCCCCACACGTATGGGTTTGATGAATTTTTTTTTTAGTTTCAGTTCTAAGTATGGGGAACCCCCAAAATGTATTGTTATTTTTTTCTATTTTTGTGTGAAAATCTCAATGCGGTTCACTGAATACATCTACTTACCAAGTTTCAACAGCATAGTTCTTATAGTTTCGGAAAAAAGTGGCTGTGACATACAGACGGACATACAGACAGATAGACAGACAGACAGACTCACAGACATGACGAATCCATAAGGGCTACGGAACCCTAAAAAGCGTGCATTTAAAAACTAGAGGCGGCATGTTTTTTTACTAATCACACTCTTTATTCCTATTTACTATGATTGTGCATTTTTATTTTATTTGTTACTTTTTAATCTGACGTTTTATGTTACATATTTCAGATTTTCAATAAATCTTTTATTATTTTGACCTTTCTAAGTTTAATACGATAAATAATGAGCGAATTTAAAAAAAATATACCTAATTCCGATATTAATATCGGAATTCCGATACCGACTTCCAATATCGTAACTCAGTATCGGAATTGAAAAGCTTACGATATTACATGCCCTCAGCCCCTTATCTCCAAAAATTACAAAGAGAAAAATCTGTAATTATTCTATGTGCTAGAAGTTTATGTAAATATTACAGGACACAGGACAAATAAAACTATGTCCCTAAGTGGCACACTTTTTCAGAAATCATCAACAAAAATTACAATAGTTCCACTATCGGTCAAGAGATGGCGCTGATCTAAAAGCTGCAATATTCTACACCGCTTTGTGAAAATTCTCCGACGAATAAGTATAGGGCGATGAAAAAAAAACATTTCACGTTTTAAATGATGGTACGGAACTCTCGGTGCGCGAGTCCGATTCGCACTGGAACTTTTTTTTTCTAGTATGAAAAATCATCAAATGACTTCTTCCGCTCATGGCTTACTGCAAGTACAAGAGTGTTCAGACTTTACTGACTTAAAACCCATCCGTGTTTCCTTTGGTAGGTAGTAGGTACTGTGAATGTTGAAACCTGGTAGGTTGTGACTGTTGCGAAGCCATCTTTCGAACAAATTCCGCAAGAATCACAATACTTTGCATTATACAATTCCAAGATAATCACAAAAACTTAAATTGAATAAAAATTTGTAGTTGGCATGTCACAACGTAAAAAAACCAACATTCCGTCTGCCTAGCCTTTTCCCAACTATATTAGGGTCGGCTTCCAGTCAAACCGGATTCAGCTGAATGTATTTTACGCGGAGCGGCTGCCTACCAGACCTCCACAACCCATTAACTGGGTAACACGGTACCCTTGGCAAGACTGGTGTCAGATTTTCTGGCTTCTGACTATCCGTAACGACTGCCAAAGATCTCCAAATGACAGCTGGGACCAACAGCTTAACGTGCTTTCCGAGGCACGGAGGAAACTCGGTATGTTAAGATGGTCACCCATCCACAGACCAACCTCGGCAAGCGCTGCTTAACCTTGAAGATCGACCTGTGCGGCTGTTATTATTTAGCCACGAGCTCCTCGTAAAAAAACCAACATTATAATTTTAAATAGCTAGCTATCAACTTCTTACGAATGAACCTGCGAGTCGAATGAGCGAACGAGCAGTCAGCTGGTCAGCATTCTTATGCTTTGTTCCTAGTTTTATCAAATATGACAATGGTGTCGTGTTGTTTATGTTGTCCATGGTGTCAGCCTTGAATTTCATTGCGGACCTGATAGACGACACGATATAGATATCTATAGTATTCTATCTTCATACAAACAGTCGGAACGCGAGTCATGCACCTCGAGTTCAATATGCTCTCTTTATGTAGCCAGTTGCAGTTAATCTTTAATTCAAATAATTAGAAGTACTTACTAATTATGGGAAAGAAAAAAATATAGAATACAACGTGTTCTTCTTATCCATAAACTTATGCAAATGCTTTTATAGCTTTAACAAATCAAATCCGAAAATGGAAGTAAGTAGTACCTACTGGAAAAGGCTTCGTTACAAAGATATTTGTAATTTTAATTAATTGATTGAAATTACAAATTATTAAATGATTAAAATGGAAAATCTATCAAATGCTTTTTGAATTTAATTTGGTTTTTCGTTGTCAATTCGTATAAAGAGGCATTTATATCGGGTGATTGAATGAAAATTAACACAAAATAAAAAATTACAATAATAAAAAAATGCTAATTTCCATGTCCTGAACATCTGGTCGAAGTTTCTGTATATCGTCCGGAACACGATGTATGTTGTGCCGTTTTTGGTTGCTGGAATTGTTCAATAACGCACCCAGACAGAGATATCATTTTTTAATTTCAAGGTCTCTATCGCGTCTGCCAGGGTTGCGGAATTTGTTCGAAATAGTCACGGAGAGGCCCTGGAACACGAAGGGCACTAGGAGGAATACGGATAGGTTTTTGTCAGTAAGAGTCTGACACTCCCTTCTGCTCCGCCCAGAACAGGAGTAATTTCATGATTTCCCATCCTTAAAAATATGTCTCTATCGCGTATTTACGTACCGCGCGACTGTAGATAATTATTTCAAGGAGAGGGCCGAGTCACAATGCTGGTAGATATTTATACTATGTAGACGGCCACTACACTATAAAATTATTTTATTACAAGATTAATAACATATTCACAATTTTTTGTTTAGCGTTAAATACTGTACTGAGCTAAAACGAACAAATATCCTGATATATCTTATAATATTTGTTCGTTTTAGCTCAGGTGCTAAAACTATAGTCAATGTTGTGAAGTTCCTATGTCAATTTGCAGCGTTTATTGTTGCGGATAACCTTGGTAAATAACTATAAATATGATGGTTCACCATTATTTCTAAATTGATTTAAATACCTACTTATATAGCTTTAGTGAATTCAATTGCCGCTTTTCAAGAAATCTGTCTTCGCTTTAAAACTATTTGTTTTTTTTTTGTTTTTCTAAATTAATTTTTTAAACTGATTGTAAGACCGCCTACATCTTGCTTCTTTTCAATTGTTGAATAGAAACTCACCTAAATGAAATAAATAAATAATTTCTACAAAAAACTTTTTACAAAAAAACAACCGTCTTCCAAATAAAATAAAAAACACTAACAAGTAGGTATAAAATAACTAAAATTTCGGAAGTCGGTATTTTTGGTTGTTCGTGTTTTTTTTGTGATAAAGATTTTTATTTTCCAGTTTTAAGAGCGTGTATTCCGTCCACTAGCGCCGCCAATCGTTTTTTATTATTTGTGGTAAATTTAAGACACGTAGATAAAAAACCGCTCTGTAGTGCACTGAAGAAATGTATTTATTATGTTTTGAGAGTTATGTTTTGTACTTTAGAACATAAATAGTTGCCAAAGTCGATATTTTTGCTAAAAGGGCCACTTTTAGCAATAATTGCCGTTTTGGCTATTTAGCCATGAGTTATGTATTAAAAATAGCTGTCAAAAAATAATAGATACATTTCTTTAGTGCACTACAGAGCGGTTTTTATCTACGTGTCTTAAATTTACCACAATTAATAAAAAACGATTGGCGGCGCTAGTGGACGGAATACACACTCCTAAGTGTACATAACACCAATGGCGCAGGAAAGCAAAATACGCAATTTCATTTATTTGGATGTCAAGTAAACGATTTCCAGCTATTTTGATTTAAAAACGAAACTAATAAACCAATTTTGATTAAATTTATACGAGACCACTTCTGAAGTATGATCTACCAAACAAAAAATAAACCGTCAAAATCGATTCATAATTGGCGGAAAATTCGCGTAAAAACATACAAGCGAATTGAGAAACTCCTGCTTTTTTTATTAGGTCAAAAATGCAGATTTTTTTTTAAATTATAGAATTTTTTCTTAATAACTATCAAAATAGGTACCAATACACTACGATAAACAATACGTCTACTACTTTGGCAACGTTTGTTTCACAAAATGTCTGACATCAAATGCATCGTTTTGACTAACATGTGCCGTCATAATGTGTGTCATTCGAAAGTAATGAAAAAATCGAAAAACCGGATCTTTAAAAAAAACCAGAATATTTAGCGATTTATATAGGTTTTTTATAAACCATTTAACATTTTTCTTTGTTTTAAATACAATTTGAAATTTCTATTTTTATACAATATTTTTTTATAATTTGACATTTATACATTTTTTCTTTGTTTTAAATACACTTTAACATTTTTAAATAGTTTATAAAGTATAATATTTTTAGTAGGTACTTATGAATGTGAGGACTATGTGGATTACTTTTTATTACAAGTAATTCTAACGATTGATTGGCGGTTTGGGTGCTTTGTAAGGCCTAAATGTCCTTTCTTTGGGATTGTTCGTCAGAACGTTGAGCTCCTAAGTAGATCAGAGTTGAACTACACGACTACTGACACATGCTTGCACTGACTGGACAGGTTCACTCTAATCTGTGTGGTTCTTTCTTTTGAAGACCATTTCAGACACTAATCCGCATGGTGCTTAAATTAAGTATTGTAAGTGTGAGGACTACGTAGGTCGTTATTTTTTAAGATTAATTTCGTGACTGTCTGGCGGTTTGAGTACACTTTGTGGGCTACCCTAATGTCCGTACTTTGGTATTGTTCGTCGGACCACTGAGCTCTTCAAAGTTTTGAGTTGAGCTGCATGATAACTGACAAATGCTTGCACTGTCTGGACAAGTCCATTCAAACCTGCGTGGTACTTTTCTCAAAAGGCTCAACAGACTTGAATCTAGATGGTTTTCATATATATTATTGACGATTGTATGGACTTTAAAAGAGACCATGACCTTTGAGTTTTGTTTCGGTGTTTCTTCTCAGGGTAGTCAGCTAGGAGACATCGGCCTCATTTAGAATAATATGACCAAAAAATATTGACGTGTCAAAGAGTAGTAACATGTAACCTATTTGCAAATGATTACCGGTTTTCCGGTTTTCAGTAAAACCGGTTTGCATTCACTAGTAGCGACACCCTCTTGGGTTCATAAATAAAGCTCCCTCGTTCCTCGAACCAAAACAAAGCTCGATGATAACTTCAATCCCACGAAATCTTAACCGTTGACCTATTTAAAACTTCTTGGAACGATCATAATTAATGTTTTTTTGCCAAGGAATAGTGTATACAGGATTCTAAAACTAATCATGATTAATTTAATGCACTAATCGTGTTAGAACCGAAAGTACTTGTAAGGTAGGTACCTAGTTTTTTCTTTAGCATAAAACCTTAAGAGGGCTTTCACATTTTTTCTTGAAATTTAGCGTTTTATTCGAATTTTGATGTGTGATTTTGCTTTAGATATAGCCTTAAAAAAAAAACAAAAATATGCCTAAGATAGTTTGATCATTTATCTTGGGAGTTTTCTAAATAAATATTTCAATTTGTTCACGTACATCAGAAAAATCCTTGACTCCGCAAAGGATGTTTCACAAAACGTTGCTTTAGGGTATCTTTTGATACCTTGGTACACCGAAGATATTATAATTTAATCATTTATAAAAATGTCCACGGTACAACTGTATCTTCTACTTTGGAATGCTCAAATCAATTTATTACAATTCATACAGTAATACACCAAAAATAATTCTGTAAAACTGAGAGTTATTGACAATTTTCCGTACGAAACTATAATTTTTATCTATGAAATTATAATCAAAATTCAAGTAAAAAATATTTAATAATTAAGGTGGCATTGCTATATTGCTTGAAAAAAAAATTGGTCTAATTAAAAGTAAAGTAAATATTTTTAAATAATTGTCGAAAATCAATATAATCTTGTGACGCGCGGTATTCAACTTTAGTCAACCTGAGCAATTCGATTTTGTAAGAGCGCTTTGACAAAACTGTCTTAGGCATATTTTTATTTTTCTTAAGGCTATATAGCAAAATCACACATCAAAATTCTAATAAAATGCTAAAATTCAAGAAAAAATGTAAAAGCGCCCTTAATCCTTAATTATTTTGCACTTACATTTAAAGCCTGCCAGTCCAAACCTAACTCAAATATGATCAGACCTAATCAAAGAAAAAAGCTAGGCGCGGGTTTTGTCAAACATAGTTTTTTTTTTTTTTTTTTTTTTTTATTTAAAACGGGGAAACTCTTGGCCCAAATCTCACCTGATGGAAAGTGATGATTAGGCCGAAGATGGAAGCGAGTTTCACCCGGAATCCTCTAACATAGAGGAACTGGCTATCATATCTCTAATTGCCGGAACACAACAATGCTGTTAACATTGTTGTTATGGCGACAGACTTAGACATGATGGTGGTAGCTTGCCAGGCGGACTTAGAAGTCCTACCACCAACCAAACCGAGCAAAAAATTTGCCCCCACTGGGAATTGAACCCGGGACCTCTGGGTCTGAATCGAGTGGTATAACCACTAGACCACGGAGGCGGTTATTGTCACCTGTTTAGCACCACCCGGGGACCACGTGTAGGGATTCGCTGAAGGGTATTCTCCTACGGACGCGGGTGACTCGGCCAGTTTAATTAATGAGTCGATGCAATCACAGTTCGACAAGCCCCAGTATGTTGCACTCGCAGAATGTACATAATAGCACCTAAGCCTACCATTATCTATGTAACACGACAATATAAATGCAGTTTATTAACCAATCATAATGTACCATTATACTCATGATTTATTGACTACATTTTGCGTTTTGATTATATTATACAAATGGGAAATATTAATGCTAGTCGTATATGTATTAGATTAATATATCATTAATTACATATGACAGTGTGTTTTCTAATATGTTCGAGGTTGCCAATGACAGATGATGGTGGACACACATTGGCATAAATATAAATTTAATCGTTTGAGTAGGTAAACTTGCATTAAAGTTAGCACCTACCATGACAAAACGGTTTTATAAATAAGTAGGTAACACTGTAAAAAGCGATTACAATTAAACGTTAGGCGCTAACAAAAAATCTGTTCCATTCAGAGATTAGGAAATGAATTTAGAACTATCGCCGTTCTCTTAGTGAAAATAATACAGCGTCATGCAACTCAACTAACCAATCAATTAATTTAACTGAACAATTCAAATATTCGAATTTCTGAATAAGTCAACACCTCATCGATTTTACTAGAAGTTGATGCATAATTCCGAACTCGAGGCAATCTTAAATCCTGGTAGTATATAAAAAATCGTCGGTAGGTGCGCATATATAGTGATTTGAGTTTAAGCAGTGGCTTGATGTGTGTGAATGTGTCGTGTTGTAACCGGGAGCCTAATTCTAGTGAGAGGTGGTTGCTCAAGCGGCGAGCTGCTGGCTGTGCCAACGAGGAAGTGATGGTGCGTTGCGTGGAGCAATTGACCTTAGACGTGTGCTCGCTGCCTGCTTACTAATGTTTGACTACCAGTTCGGTGTCGCTTGGATTTAACTTGGCTCCCGACTAATGCTGTGGATCGTATTACTTGCGGAATATTGATTGGATCGATAAGAATTTACCAGTAATTGAAAAAAGTTTTGGATTTCTAGAGAAGTCCTTGAATTTGTGGTGTGGCCACGCAAGGCTCCATTGATGTTGTATTGCCTAAAAACAAGACATCAATTTGGGCGTTCTACTTGTTTCTGTGTAGAAATAAAGCATGATTTTGTTGTTTTTCATCGATGAAGAGCCTGTCTGACTGTAAATACAGAATGAGAATCACAGCCAACTTGCTATCATTAAAAAAATCAAAAAGAGCAGTTTGCGGTCCCCAAGTGACAATTATTCATCCAACCTTTTCACTAGGGTGTCGTTAAGGGAATTTAAACTTCATAAGGATCATATTAGCTGAAAGATTTCTATTAGTTCGAAGATGATATAAAACCCTCCACCCTTTTTTACAACAAAAACTTGGGGTCCCTTGATAAATGTCAGATCTCCATAACTTTAAGATAAAAATGAAGCTAGAGAACGTTCAAAAAGCGACGTTGCCAGCCAGACATCCTAGCCAAAAAAAACAGACATGGATGAAATAACTTATCAGAGCTTGAGATGTTAAACCAAAAATAAACGTCCACCATTTGTATCAGTGGCTCTGATATTTAAACTGGCATATGGTAAGGTATTTTATATTAAGGCCAATCATTCTGGAAGCCTCCAACTATCCAACTACTAGCAAGAGCAATTACTGCTGTTGGAATTGAAAATTTAGCAAATACCAATATACAGTAGCCAAATTAAATGGAGAGTGTTGAAAGTTTTCAATCTGAGTATTTGTGAACACAGTCAGAATCAATCGATTTCGTAGTTACACTCTTAAAAACAGTAATATTTAAGCTTATTTGAAAGAAGCGTTTATTTATCAGCACTAAAAAATTCCGTAAAAAGAATTTCCATTTATGTAGTACGACAACTATTTCATAGGAACTTACGAGGGAAGACTAAGGAAGTCAAAACAATTAAATCTGGTACACGTGCACCAAATAATGTTATGTATGTACATACAATCTAAAGAGTTCTCAAAAAACTATTTTCATAGTTTTGATGTAACATTCACCGGACTAACAGCCATAGACATAACTACATATGTCAGACTTATTCATTAAGTTCAAGGCATCATCACTTAAAGAAGAGCACTAAAGTTTACGCATAAAACTGATTTTAAACAATGAAAAGACAATTAACTATAACGAAAAATTACAATGAATTTTATTTTTATAAAAAACTTTTTACAAAAAAATACAACCGACTTCAAAAAAAAAACACTACAAAGTAAAAAATAACTTTAATTTCGGAAATCGGTGTTTTTGTTCGTTTCTTCGTATTTTGACACCGACTTCCGAAATTAAAGTTATTTTTTACTTTGTAGTGTTTTTTTTTTGAAGTCGGTTGTATTTTTTTGTAAAAAGTTTTTTATTTTTCACTTTTTAGTGGTGCCCCACACCTACCACACCACTGCCAAATCGCAGAAAAGAAAATACGCAATTTCGATTATCAAAGAATCATCTAAATAGTCAAATTCCAGCTATTTCGATTTAAAATCCAAAGTTCGTAACCGATTTCGATATAATTTAAATGGGACCAATCTGCAAGCATATCCTTTCAGATGAAACAAAAATTTTTCAAATCGGTTCATAATTGTCGGAGTTATGAGGTAACTAACATAAAAAAAAAAAAAAAAAAAATCATACAACCGAATTGATAACCTCCTCCTTTTTGGGAAGTCGGTTAAAAATGGTATTAAAACTAATCTGTTATTAACTATAATAGATGAAAAGTATTTTATAAATATGTATGAAAGTCTCTTTATTCACAGAAATAATGGTACACCTTAATCAAGCCCGTAGCCGCAACACAGCAACACAGATAACAATAGTAGTAAGATAAGATCAGTGAGTACAACGTTACAACTCAAAAATACAAGTTTTGCAACCAAAGCCATTACTATGAAATTAATGTAACACGGCCGTTAGCAATTTAAAATTTAGAGCAGAAATACTATTGCGTTGTGTTCTGTTGAATGTTTTCAACTGTCATTTGTTCACGTCGACGTTGATTTTCATATTCAGATGGTGTTTGCTAACATTTCAGGTTGTTTCTTTTATGTATCGTTTTTTTTTTTCATCAAGGGCGATAACTACGCACTATTGTGAAAGATATTTTTGACGCTTTACGGAAGGATTCTGACATAGATTAATATTTCTGGAGCCATGTGACGCATTTTTATCAGCACTTATGAATGTGACAAAATACACGGAAGTTTAACTTTTCCGTTCCTTGTTGTCCCTGTAGATGTAGACTATTTTAGAGTTGTTGTCTTTATGAAATGTAAAATCACTTATTTTGTCTTCTTCCTGTGCAACAAAGAAATGTTTTGTTTCCAGAACACAGCTAGTTGCTAATTTGAAAATACTACCAAGTCAATCCTGGTTCACCATGTTTTCACCTCCATCCAGCTCGCACACGAAATGCTTTGAACGCCTTAATTAAACTGGCATGCAAGTTACAGGTACACAAACTTTCCTTTATACCACAAAATTCTGAAAATATCCATAAATAAATGCTGGCTCTATGACAAAGTTAGTTTTAGAACTGTGTAGCTCCTTATTTTCTGTCAAGCGTTTTACCAACTATGTTGGGGTCACAAACAGCTCTACCTACTCCTACTTAAATAGGGTAGATGACTAATAAAATCCAATTCAAAAAAATATCCGACTTTTTTTTACGAAAAAAAAATATGAGACTATACAGTAGGTAACCTTAAAAATTTGTGGGTCGTCACAATTTAGAATAAGTACTTTTTAACAAGAAGTGTCGTCACAAGCCGCCACTCCTGGTCTTTAATGCATTTTATCTTCATAAATTATATACGTGTCTAATATTCTTCGACTATCTAACTGAAGGACTAAATAGAATCATATTTTTTTTACTCAAAACACATCCCTATTATTAATTCGGTTAAAAGCATAGATAGAAACCGGTTTGTTTCGGTTTCTAGTATCGTAAACAACCATTGCTGTACATGGGCCTTCCACAGGAACCACAACCGCTATCTAAATTACACCATGCACTGGTGTTTATGATATTATTCCTCCTAGTTCGTGATCCATGTCCCGTTGCTGGCCGATCGAGGATCACAGTGTGATGTTGTGAGAAACACAGCTGGAAACTGAGGGCCTAGTGCGAGTTTTTTTAAAGTACCTACATACTCGATCGTCACAACGTAAACCTTTGTTTATCTATACCAATAGGTATAATGAAGCTGTAGAGTTTCTTTGAATGCGCTAAGCTCTGGAGCTACCACTCGGATAAAATTATTTTTGCGTATGATAGCCACATTCATGAGGAAGGCTATACCGAACGGGAAAAACCGACAAGTACGAAGTCTCGGGCAAAAACTAGTCAATATATCAACCATATATTAAACTAAAATACAAGGGGCGGGCCACTAGTTTCAAGTAATAAAAAGAGTTTTTCCGTTATTGCCACCAGTCAGCAGGCAGCTGGTCTGTTCTTTCAACCCGTCACCATGAAAAACTAAAGTCTGTGCAATAAGCTCGAAGTGAACTGTTAATCCACCTTGACTCGATGAACGGAACCCTCACCTCACCTAAGTTTTCATAGTTTTCGTTAACGCGATCGAATGCGTTAAATAACCTCACTGCTGGCCATAATTAACACGAAGAACAATCTTTTGTTTGATTTAAAATTGTTCGTACAACAATAATCCATAAACAAGTCCCACAGGCCTGAAGCTTACATTTTAATAAAACTTTAATGACAGCTTTATTATAGACTAGCTTTTACCCGCGACTTCGTACGCGCAAATCCCGTTTTCCCCGTTCCCTAACGGAGTGTAGAGATGCTACATGCCAAAGAAGGTTGGCCAAAACGTACCTGGCGTCGAAACGATAGTGTCCCTAAATGATATATAATAAATATGAAAAATTCTCTTATTTTTTAAGGTCATAAAAAACACAAGAAATATCTTTTTATGTGGCCACAAAAAAAAAGTTATCCTTATTTTAGTTTTTGTCTTTTTTTCTAAATTATTTTCGAATTATAGTTTCAGAACGCACCTATTGACGATTCATTTCGCGTATGAAATGACTTTTTATTCAAAAACTATGAATTTTTTTTTTCTGAATAGTTGTTAACTGTTTTTGTTAGAATTCAGGCACCATATCACTACTATGTTGATTTATTATGCATTAGATCTTTGTCATAAAAGATAATTAAGTGAAAGCGTTTCGTTCAATTTCGTACAATGGAACGTCATTTATCGTCGACAAGCTACCTAATCTGTGGTCATCGACCCGCGCCATTGACACCCGGCAATCATACTGCATCTGCATCTCATTTGACAGTTGCCTTATTTTTTGGGAAATTCTTAAATAGAAGTCGCAACAAATTTAATAGAAACGAGATCGCTAATTACCCTCTATGCTTATCGCTAAGTAAACTTATAAGCTACGCAACAGTTGGATAAAAGGTAGTTGTTGCTTCAAAACTCAAAAGTATAATTTACGCTTTTCCAAAAAAATGTGCCTATTTAGAAATGATTTTCAAACGGGATGATGTATCCAACATTAGAACAAACCAATCTAAATTAAGCTTATTTTGGGACATGAAAAATAAAAGTAAGGTCCAGCTCCTATAGAAATTTGACCATTGTTCTTTCAGCTTTCTACGACCAGTAGTTTCGGCTGTGCGTTGTCTGTCAGTCAGTAACTCACGTAGTAATGGATGATCACGCCAGTTATAATATACTATACCTAGAACAAACATACAAAATAGTTAGGGGAATCCGTATTATATGAATAACTTGACATTTATATCAATACTTTGTTTACAAATAAAATTTACCCACCTGCATATAAATATGTAATTAATTATGAGTAACGATTAATTAAGTCTGTTGCGACTTGCGAGATAACTGAATACACACATGATTTTACATAAATATCTATATTACCTACACGATGAGAGTCATGTCTAGGGTTGCCAACCGTACTCGAAAATAGAGTGTTGTACTCTATATCATGTAGGCGTACTCTATAATCTATAACACTAATAGAGTATACTAAAATACTCTTTTTTACACAATGTTTGTTCTATACTAGTGCCAGTCATATGTTGGTATCCCCAATTCACCAAGCCACATTCAAAATTCTACAACCTACAACTGATTAAAAATGAGTTCTAGAACGATATCAATTTTGAGTTAGAATGTTTGAAGTCATTCAATTCTTTTAACAACTATGAAAAATTGTTATGTGCTGCAAAAAGTACAAAAAAAAACCTTTTTAAAAACATAAAATAAATTATACTCTTTTTTGGAAGTCCGTACATTTTATTTACCTCCTTTGAAATCAGATATACTCTATTTATTCTGCTAATAAAAGTTGACATCCCTAGTCGTGACTCATGGAATTCTTATTCATCAGGTTAGATAAGTATGAAATAAATATAAACCGATTAAAACAAATATGTACAAGATTGATGATTTTATGAGATTGATGGAAATCTCATGGTTAATATTTTAACATTTTTAGGGTTTCGTACCAAAACTTTAAATACCCTTATGGTGTGACTACATCCGTCCGTCTGACACAGATGGATATCTCAAGAAATCATAACGCTGGAGGAAGTCCACTCAGTTAGTTCTTCATCGCATGAAAAACCGGAATGCTGTCGAAGCCGATGGAGTCCCCATCGAAGCCTGGAAGGCGATGGGTCCTCGTGGTGTGGGCATCTTAACCAACTTCTTCAACCGCGCACTCTTCACTGGTAAAATCCCTGACCAGTGGAGGCAGAGTATTATTACTCCAGTGTTCAAGGGAAAGGGGTCGGAGCAAGAGTGTAGGAATTACCGCGGTATAAAGGTCATGTCCCACACCATGAAGCTCTTTGAGCGTGTAATAGATTCTCGGATCCGAGAGGAGTGTACTGTCTCGGAGTGTCAATATAGATTTCGCCCAGGACTAGGGACCATCGATCCTATTTTTGCCCTAAGGATCGTGATGGAAAAATTCAGGAGGAATACGCTTCTCCACTTCCTTTTTTTTGGATATGGAGAAGGCCCCCGAAATCTATGTTCACATCATCCTTGACATGTACCATGACTCCGAGTCTTTGGTCAGGACCACTGTTGGTAACACAAAACCCTTCCCTATCACAGTTGGGGTCCACCAAGGCTCTGTCCTCAGCCCTCTCCTGTTCAGTGCGATATTAGACGAAGTGCCAAACAGCATTAGAAACGCACATGAGCAACCCCCGTGGCTTCTTAATGTATGGTGACGATATAGCACTGGCGGATGCGGACAGAGGGAGACTGGTGCGACGCGCAAATGCGTGGAAGGAGTCGCTAGAAAACGGCGGTCTGAAACTTATTGTAACGAAAACAGTATATGGCTTGCAACGCTACAAATAAACGAGCCAAGAGGATCATCGGCGATGATAAGCTCGTCGAATCGAAGCTCCAAAGTCTTGAGCATCGACGCCGAGTTGCTCGCCTGTCGGTTTTCTATCGGTTACATTTTGGGGAGTGTGCGACGGAATTGCATAACTTAATTTCGCCAAGCTCGTTCTACCATCGGACCACAAGACGTACGGCGATGTGCCACCGGTACATGGTGGACATCCCACCCATACGTACAAAACGTTTTGGGAATACATTCATTGTGCGTACAGCTAAGGAGTGGAATTCCCTGCCTGAGTCTGTGTTTCCTGATAGCTACAACCTGGGAGTCTTTAAGTCAAGAGTGAATAGGTTACCTCTAGGCAAGCGTGCTCCACCTTAGACCGCATCATCGCTTAACATCAGGTGAGATAGCGGTCAAACGTACGCCTATCAATATTAAAAAAAAAAATCCCCTACCCGTACGGCGTACGCATAGGCGAAGATACGGTCGAGCGTACTGACCAGTTTAAATATCTGGGATCTGTACTTCACGTATCCGGGGACGTCGATTACGACAGCAAAGCTCGCATAACGGCAGCGTGGGCAAAATGGCGTGAGGTGACTGCATGGTGTCATTTGTGACCGAAAAATACCGGTTAGGTTGAAGGGACAGATCTATAAATCCACCATTAGACCTGTCCTTTATGGAAGTGAAGCGTGGCCTGTACTTGAGCGGCAAAAGCGGGAGCTGCGGGTCACGGAGATCAAAATTTTGCGCTGTATGTGTGGAGTTTCGCGGAAGGACCGCGTGAGAAACTCCCAAATTCGCGTGCAGCCTCCATGTCCGTGACATAGTAGACAAACTGCAGGAGAGCCGCCTACGCTGTTACGGCCAAGTCTTGCGTAAACCGGCAAACTACGTAGGAAACAAGTATCTGGCTATGCCACCTGACAGAAGGGGAAAACCCAAAAAGTGCGGGCTTGATGTTGACCAGGATGATATGCGTGCCAATGGGCTCTCAACCAAGGATGTCGAAGACCGTGCGAAGTGGAGAAGAAAAAGCTGGAAAACAGACCCCGGGCTCCGAAGCAAACTAGCTGAGGATGCAACCGAGAACACGCTCAGATGAGAGAGAGAGAGGATATCTCAAGAAATACTAATGCATCTATATCAATTTGAAATTTGGAATAGTTTTAGATGACATTTGTTCAACTATTTTGCAAATAAGAATAAAACAAAAATAAAAATAAAAAAAATATTTCAGCAAACTTACAGATTATAGTAAACTATTATAATTTTTTAACATAATTTGAGTTGGTATTGAGCATTTGCAAAAGATATTAGATTGTTCAAGAAATCTTTATACAATAAATAGGTAAACCCTGCCTCCTAAACTAGGGTAGCCTGTATTATAGGAGGCAGTGATTCGGCTAAGAGATTACATTAATTTAATTAGATTTTACAACATTACAACTATGTCGACTATGTCTACGAAACAATAATTAGTAAAAAACAATAGGTTCTAAAATTAATTTAAGAAGCACTGGAAGGTATACTGCTGTAAGCAACGATTTATTGAGTGTGTGTGTAGTGGTGTGTGCGTGTGAATGGAGGTGTGTGATTGAAAAAATGGAGTAGTGTGGACATGGGGTGTTTGTGTGTTTGGATATTTGAGGATTTAGGCGATGTATGTGAGCAAAGATTCTGTTTGCGAGTATGTCTGTTGGAGAAGCCATTCCGTTAATTTAGATTTAAGCAGATTTTTATTTAGGTCTATTATGTTTAGTATTCTATGGACTTTTTTGTAAATGTAAGTGCTTGAAATGTAATACTGGTGTTTAGCAAAGACTGTTTTGTGCTGGGTACCCAAAGGAAGGTTAATTCGTTTACTAGGATCAGAAGGGGGCACACTAACATGCCTTCTGAGAATTGTTTGAAGCACATAGAGCTGACGGACTGTTAGAACCCTAAAGTCCATGTGTAATTGTGTTGTAGGATAACGGTAGGGTTTCCGAGTCATCACCTTGAGTGCTCTCTCAACCCTCAAGTTGTTTTAGCTACAGAATGAAATATAACTGTTTTTTTTTTTGCATCAGCGACTGAAAGAGTTTCTTAAAAAATCGAAGTGGGGCTACTAGGGCATGTGGGAGACACTACCATTTTGAGAATGTGCAAATACAATATTATTTAAAATAAAGCAAAGTCTCTAAAAATACATTGGTTCCACTAGCAGTCAAGAGATAGCGCTGATCTAAAACTGCAATATACACCGCAGTGTTAAATTCTCTGACAAATATAGGCTTCGCTGATGAAAATTTAAAAACATTTCACGTTTTATGTGATGGTACCGGAACCTTCGGTGCGCCGTTCCGACTCGCTCTTGACCGGTTTTTTACCAATGATTTTTGAATAATTTAGATAAGATTTCAACATACACATGACAATTCGTTTCGGTGAAATTGTATCATCTGCCTTTGATGACTCTACAATGATTTTTTTCGCTAAAATCTGATGAATTAACCTTTAATAAAACACTTAAAAATGTGGCGATAATTAATAGGTATTCGAAAACAAAAAGATTCCTCTTAGACTGATGTAAATGAAATGTGTTCAATTTGACTCCACTCAAACTTGCCCACATCAATTTGAAAGATTATAATTAGCACACAGATATAATGTTTTTTATTCCATGGTAACGTTTTATGGGCGTAATATTGTAGGTCATTTTTTGTTCGATAAACGTGATCTTTATTCATATATTTTCGAATAAAAAAGGGGCTAAGTAAAGCAAAAAAAAAATGCCTCA
This sequence comes from Ceramica pisi, assembly GCA_963859965.1. Taxonomy (NCBI): domain Eukaryota; kingdom Metazoa; phylum Arthropoda; class Insecta; order Lepidoptera; family Noctuidae; genus Ceramica; species Ceramica pisi. Next base: position 11,830,765 of record OY982539.1, read on the forward strand.
ATTTTTAAGGGTCTTCGGAAACACGCCGTAGTTGGAATTATGTAATCATTTCAGTCAAGGCAAGAATCATATTGCATCAGAATATTCTATCAGTTAGTTTCGTAGTCTTGTTACATGGATAAGTTACGTATGAATAAAAATCAAATGTCGTGTAGCGCTATTGAGTCCGATAGTAACGTAATGACATTTGAAACCACTATCTCTGACCCGCGATGACTAAGCGCGAACATAACTGGTATGACCGAGGATGATGCCAAAGGGAAGTTCGAAAGAGACCACCATACCCTAAGAAGACGAGAACAACAGAGACAACCACACGTCTCATCCCTCCTCTTTTTAAGAGGGAAGTGAGGACGGTTCGGTTGCACCGAAAGTAAAAGTGAACGCTTTTCTGTCTTAGGATTTAATATTATGAAACTATGTGTTCGCTTGTATTTGTAAAGGTTTCCAACAAATCTTACTTCATATGATAATACTAATATGATATTGCACGATTATGCAAGTTTATAGAACAACTCCAGCAAGCAACGTATGAATGTTTTTGTAATCACTTTTACAATAATTGAAATAAGCTTTTTGGGGTAATGTGGTATTGCATATTAAATAGACTTACCACATCCACAATGATCATCCGATTACTTAAGCATGCAAATAAGTAAGTTTGAAAAAAAAAAATGCTTACTGAAGATACATCGTAGTTTCAAGCATCTCCTAAAAAGAAAACAAAAAATGGCACCAAATTAATCACTGAAGTACTCATAACACCTTAATCAAACAAAAAAATCCATGTCTTGCGGTCTTTTCCTAAGGATTGGGTTGCTCAGACGGTAGATGGGCCGCGTAAAACCGGTAACTTGCCACGTCGGGGATGAAAAAACGGATCGTGCAGCCGATAATGAATGCACGACGGAAAGTTCCAAATCAAGCAAACCCCGTTTATAAAAACGTTCGAATAAAGAAGAAAAACTCAGTGAGGTGACCGAAAATGAAGCTGGCAGCCAATAAGCAGTCAATTGTGACAGGCCATAATAAATTGAAGACGATTCCAGAATATCAAACGATTACAGCAAGCCATAGCCAACATTAATTCAAACATTTTTAATCCTTCCTCTATTTATCCGGTAGAAACATGAACGTGACGGTATTTCAAATATAAGATATGGTATTTAACATAAATAGGTAAAGGAAACACAGATGCAGTTTCAGGGAAATCAGGATTCTTCAACTTTATGTTCCAGTACAAGTATTAGGAACCCGGGCTCTTTTAATGCTCCAACTCATATAAGTTTGACATAAGTGTTCATGATCAGTAATTTCTCTATTCCGCTAGAAAATCCTGTTCCCCGCATGGATAAGTGGAAAAATACTGTTTTGCGTAACATCTCATTAGGTAATACACGATTATGTAAAGTAAACAGCCTGTAATGTAGGATCTTGTGCATCATGCTGTATAACTTGTGTCCATTATCGGAGAACCAGTCCCTGTTAAGCGTTCGGTTTAGGAATACATTAAAATCTCTCATACACACATACATACAGCATTTCGATTCTCAAAGTTCCGCCAACTTAACTGATCACTATCAACGATTCAACGATATGAGTTCTTCGATTCTTTCTGCGCTATAAATTGCATCGATCTATTTGCTAATTTCATAGCCAACGTTCCTCTGCGAAGCCATAAAATATCGTGGGGAATTGCATCGATGTTTTGGATCGTAACTTCACAAAAAGTAAGTGGAGGGATTGGAGCATGACGTCAGCCGGTAACCGGTTCCACACGTTGTATAACGAGCGCCGAGCGGCCCTGATATGACCAGACGGGAGCGCACAACTCACTCCCACTTTTGTAACTCCTGTTAACTCAGAGTTATGTATCCCTAGCAGACTGGCAGCCAATAAAAGGAAATAAGTGCCAATACTGCTTTATGTTCCATTTCCAACTTTTACTTTCTTCAATTTATTTATTAGGTTGAAAGATACTTAGCTCGTGCGAGGATAACTGTTTCTTGTTCGCTCTAACTCACAAAATCGTTGTGATAGCCAGAAAGATGATGCGTTTTGTAAAATGATGTAAAGTTTTATACATGTTCCAAAATCAAATAGGCTTTAAAATGTAAACACCGGTAAACATTGATCCAAATCTTGCATATCAGCAGTCGTATGTTTGTCGTTTGGGCTCAGTCAACCCACCGCGTTCATTTCAGCCTTATCAGTAGATAGCCTCGACCTCTTCCCCTGCTTCTCACTGCCGATATCGCTACATAATTGCAATTAGAACATCGTAAAACAGTCCCTGTTACAACAACCATAAAGATTTTATAAGCAGCATTTAAAGTTTGGGAATGTTGTACCCCTATCCTGTAGGTATATAACGATATCGACAGTATATATGCAGTGCCCAGGAGTGATAAAATAAGTCATGGACATGATTTATTGTATGACTAAACCACTGAGAGACCACCAGTGCAGTGCCGGGTCAGATAAGTCAGGGCTAGCACTTAGATACCGTAATTATTATAATGCATGCACACTCGGTGAAGATAAAGATACGTCAGTCATGTCTCCCGCTAAGAGTACTTACTAATTAGGCCACATTTCCTTCATGTGATTGTTGGCACGGTAACAAATGGAATATTCAATGCGTTAGTTTGTTATCATACACACAGAAATAGTAATTGTGATTGTCATGATGATTGTGAATGTGAAATTCGTGTCAATACCCTCATAAAGATTACTCTTTGTCACCACCCTGAACCCATATTATGAGGAAGCCGCAGCAGTTTTGAAAAAGTCACAAAACATCATAATGCTAATGCTTAACCCCTGGCGAATTATACTTAGAGAAATATACCTATATGCTGCAACCATCCAGTCTTTCACAAGACTAGTGATAGATACAGGATACAGGACAGAGCACATCTTCATCTTCTGGCCTTGAAGTTCGTGGATATGAAAACGAATTGTGAACTTATTGTTAGTGAGAACTAGCAAAGGATATTGATGAAAGGGTATCCATGTTTGTATGCTTATTACTCTTAGCCAGCTGAAGGAATATAAAACATAGATCATTAATTAAACTCGCAAATGGCAGATTGCTTTAAGCGATAAGGCCGCCCATTGTGTCACCCTGTGCAAAGTTTTCTTCATCTATCTTTTCTGTAACTTAAATGGTGTACATAATAAAAAGTTTTATATTCTATTACATCACATACCTTTCAGATGATAGACGCGATTCGCATTAAGAAATCTGTCAAAGAATCAGTCAAATAATTTAGTTCTCAAGTAGTATAGGTCTCTGGATAGACCCAAGTACTAACGGGCGCTAAACCTCATCAAATCTTATTGAAACAATAAAATTGCTTGTCTCCTATTTCATTTCCCACCCGGTTGCAAATAAAAGTGCACGTTAGTTGAAATAGCAGAGGTTGAGTGACGGTGTAACGTTAGCTTTTTTCGTCGTAAACTCTTGATTTGTCGGCAGTTATTGTACACTTGAAGCCTTTAGCCAACATGAGACCATTTCTTGTTGAAAACAACAAGTAATATTTTTTGCTGAAGAGGTTTTCTAGTTATTAATGTAGCTAACTGTAAGTTTGATTGCAATGAAGATTGTTTAGAATAGTTTCTTGTCTGATATTCACTAGTATTTTTAAATTGTGTACTCGTCGCACAAAGGGTATTTAGAATATTTATTTTCCTGCAGGGCTATTATATCATACAAATATGTACCCTGCTATTTCTTCAAATAATTCACAGAATGTCTAAGTAAAGATCTTCAAGTCAAGTGGTGATTTAGTTTAGATAAACAATGGAAAGCATAAAATTCTCATGCTTGCACTGTAATCCTTTTTAACCGACTTCCCAAAAAGGATATCATAACTCCGACAATAATTATGAACCGATTTGAAAAAATCTTGTTTTATCTGAAAGGATATACTTGCAGATTGGTCCCATTTAAATTTTATGAAAATCAGTTACGAACTTTGGATTTTAAATCGAAATAGCTGGAATTCGTCTACTTGGATGATAGTTTTATCTCATCCAAGTAATCGAAATTGCGTATTGTGCTTTTCTGCGATTTTGCAGTGGTGTTGTTAGGTGTGGGGTACCACTAAAAAGTGAAAAATAAAAAACTTTTTACAAAAAAATACAACCGACTTCAAAAAAAAAACACTAAGTACAAAGTAAAAAATAACTTTAATTTCGGAAGTCGGTGTCAAAATACCAAGAAACTAAAAAAACACCGACTTCCGAAATCAAAGTTATTTTTTACTTTGTAGTGTTTTTTTTTGGAAGTCGGTTGTATTTTTCTGTAAAAAGTTTTTTTTTATTTTAAACTAAACTTTGCTGTATTTTGCCTCCTCCATTTCCGGTGTCCATATTCATATTCCACGTTCTACGAGGAACTTATCATATCACTAGTCTGCCTACACAAACATACAGCCGGCTTAAAATGTTTAGTAAATATCACGAACCCCGTCAAGGACTGATTTGGGAAATAAGCTACAATTATATTTGTAAAATTTTTATTTTTGTTTAATATAAAAGTAGGTGACGAACATACAGATATATAATCTGTATGTTCGTCACCTAATTTTGCAATGATAAATCTGAAGCCTCTATACTTAATATTAAGAGAGTTTGTGATTTTGTGAGGTTCTAGAGGGTACCTAATCTCTGGATCTACAGAACCGATTTTGAAAATTCTTTTACCAACAGTTAGTCACGTTATTTGAGTGTCATAGGATATATTAAGATTAACACGAAAAATACCACTCATCTAAGGGGGCACGGGTCAGCTAGTGCTTTATAAAGGCGGCTCGTCTTTAGTTTGACTGAGACATTTCATAATAGCCGATCTACAGAGTTTAAAAAGTGCATAAGTACTAAGAAATAATTCTACAAGTATGATTATAATTAGAATAGAAGTGATAAACTGTTTACGCTCTTTGATTAGCGTAAAGAAATGGCTTGCGCTTACGCAAGCACTTGTTAGCTAGGTGCTTATTGCTTTACTATACCTAACTACTATATATTTTTGTATAAATTGTTATTTTTAATAGGTATTTTTTTAAAGGCTCAGTTCATAAAAGTTTACAATTGATTGATTAATTCGCAGAAACTAGTTTTATATTGGATCCCAGACGCCGAGGTCGATAAAGAAATGTCGAGGACATAAAGAAAGAAGAAAATATATGGAATTGAATCGTCTTATGACGCTGCAAGATTCTTTGCCAGATTTAATATAAATATTATCACAACTGAAAGAGGAAAATATGTACCTACTTTACTTGCACATAAATTAACATTCCGGACTTATTCCGGGCCAACGCATTAATAAAATTTATTTAATGTTTTTGCTAAGTGAAATAAATATTCTTTCACAAAGTCAACATTGTTAAATGTTCATTTACCAACGCAGCAGAGTACTGAATACAAAGGCAATTAATTTCAAGTTTAATTCAAAGATTCTGTTGTTTATCTCAATTTCTGATTCTGAAGCTGATATTACGAGCTGTATGGTTTTAAATAAATTGCTTTTGTGCTTTGGACTTGGGTTTTTATTTTAGGAAAAATCTGTATTTAGTCGTAGTAGTAGTATCTTTATGTAGTAGTAGTAGTATCTAGAGTACCTATTTCGAATAAAAGTGGTTTTTTTATTGGATGTAAATCGGTAAGGAAATATTGTTCTGAGACTGTTTGATATTATTATTTTGTGTAGTCCCCCGAAATGTTGTCGCAAAACAATTTGCGTGTGTTTCATGTCGTCGACAGGAAACTATATAAAAGCTGGAAGCGAGATTATTTTCGCTCAAAGTTGAAACTTGCGAGCTAAATATGCTGCGAGTGTGTTCTCGCTGTTCTCAGAAACTGCGGTGGTCGGCGCTCCGGCCCTTTGTTTTTGAACGTGACTGGCGTTTTAGATGCACGCAAATTAACTAAAAATAGTCTATTTCCACTCTCACACTTAACTACATAAGTATTATAAGCCCTCAACTCGCACACTCACGATGTTTTTAAACGCACTTTGGAGTAAAAAACAAACATTTAATATCTTATTTACCCGAATGCCCTGCAATGTCAAGGTTGGTACTGCTGGAATAAATTTAGCATGTTTTGTGCGATGTTAACTAAGGTAAAAGGTTACCACATGATAATTTGTTACTCGCGTGACAGTTCTACGTGTGTACTCACTCATTGTTTTTTTTAAATAAAGTATGTTTTAAAAATATAAACAATGAAACAGGACTGTTTAAGTTATTTTAAATTAAAATGAATGGGCGCACGTTTGTTTGAAATTAAACTGTTGATGCATTTCAGTGGAGCGACACCCTCTCGTTTTAAATAGCCCTCGTGAAGGGGAAGCGTGGCTAGATTGGCGCACCGCTAATAACACTCATGCGGGTACTTGATGCCCTACCTCCCCACATGGAAGCCGTTTTAATAGTGACCGTTGGCGGTCGCTCAATCTACAATTACCATATTGATTTCGCCATGATAAGCGAAGAGCTCGCGTTATAAATTATAACATAAAATTACTTTTAATTGTTCCACTATGTAGTCAACACGATGTTGTCTTCCGTCGCCTTGTAACTTTGAAAAGTTAATGGTTCAAGCCTAACCTAACGACCCGTCACAAATCTTTTCCATTATCTTTTCACAAGATAATAAGATCGTATCGGGTTCACAGATTTAACGCTCTTTGCTACATTTTGTAGCCGATGCAGGATATTTTAAATTATTAACTGAAAAAGATGCAACGGTACATACATAAGTGTGTACGATCACTTCTGCAAATTTGTTGTTTTAGGAGCTGTTCCTTTTCAAATTAGCTTGGTCTATTTGTAGCCAATTTTTTCCCATGACATTTGGCCCACATAAGGTCCTTAACAAAATGTTTCACTGGTGCTTTCCCCGTGATTAGTTGGGGTATGCCACCCTAAACTGTGGCACTGTATTTAATCTGACGGGTAGAATTATGCGGGTTCGCTACGAGGCGCGAGTGGACCAACAATGAACTTTTTACTAAGTAAGCTCCGTTATTTACAATCCATTTAGAATCATAAGCCGATGTCAATAGAGTTCATATTCAGTGCCTCGTTGTAAAAATTTTAGCAATCTGCTATTAATGGAGAAATCAAAACAGGGAAGATTGATGTCATGGGAACTTAACGTGGGATTCTGATAACTTTTTGTTATGACTTACTTAATTACATTTAAAATTAAATTACAAAAAAGCCGGTAACTCTTGGTTCGGACTTTCAAATTATTTATAGAAAAGATCATTAATTGTAAAGTAAATTATTTTGGAACAAACGCAAAAGTACCTACTACTTTTGCGTTCAAAGTCTAGAGGTTATCGAACACTTAAAGTAATCATGAAAAGCTGATTGATTTTTTTACTTCAAATTAAATCGTTTTTATCTGCAAAAACATACATAAGCCGGTCGGAAAACCCACGCTACTATCCATTATGCATTTCCATCACGTTCCCGACTCTCCTCCGTAAGACACATTGTGTGTCTTATTGGCGAAGGCTTTGACGATGTGATTACAAAAGAATGCAGCTCTACAATTAAAAGAGCTACTCCCATGTTGGGTGTGAGTGCCGACTTTAAAAAGGGTTTTTATACGAATATATTATCAGTACAATGTGGCCGTGCACTAAAGCAATTACGCATTACGGAAGCAATCTAGTACAAAACGAAACTTATTACGTGGATGCGAGTATCGACCCGACTCGTACCTACGTAAGTTCTCCTGTAATATTACGAAGGTTGTAAGAAGCGTAATTTACGTCATCACCACTCGTCGTATTTATTGTAAGTATTACACCGAATACTGTTACTCGTACTGCGATCGTGTCATTCATGAAATGTCACTATTAACTCTTTCAGGCTGTCGTTATTGTCTGGTTGTAAGCAATTGAGTAAATATTGAAGTGTCGCGATTAGACAATGGTTCCTCATATCTATTAGGGGTGAGACTCGTTACTAATCGCTGGGTTATCATGCAACGGTCGCCACCCCTAGCTGGGGGACAAAGGTTAACGTATTCACTTATCTAACTCGTACGCAGCTAACGAACAGGGTTGATCGTTTGGAACGCTCACCCACTCACCACTCATGCCAGACACTTTTCTTGCTTCTTTTATTATGAATGTCAGCTTATATAAACTTACTATATAATATATGTATAACGTTCCTGTAATATCAAAGAAAACGTCTGTTATTTTAATAGGCGAAAGAAACAAGTCGAGGTATGTAATATTGTCTTGTTAGCAGCTTTATAAAGAATGAAGATTGATTTAAGTATTATAAATTTAATTCAGCTTTAAATAAATGCACAACATCATGATATGGACAGCACGTAATTTATTTATCTCGAACACTTGTATTTTTATTGAAAATCATAAGAAACCATACAAGTCTATAATCCGGTTTGCAAATATCAACCGGTGTACTCTTTGCAAAACATAGCGACTTTAGTATGCTAATAGTGTTATTTGTGTTCGCGAGCCGTGATCTGCGGCACCTTCCCTCGAGTGGAGCTCGAGCTCGAGCGCACCCATGCACCCCTTCGAATCAGCATAAAGCGCCACCGCTTACACAAACAGCTCATCACTAAGTTTATGCGTGTTTCAAGTGTCGATTTGAACTTTTTATTATGTTCAAATTTGCGTGTTATGTGGGACACGCGCGCAGCACGCGACCCGCATGGCGGCACCCGAGGGTGTTTTTTGTAACAATCATTATTCGCAAGTGAATAATGACGGCTACACTCTTGTTGCGCCGTAAACGAATGACGGATGACGATAAAGTTATGTGCCTTCGCGGTTTCGTTATGGGAATACTTTATTTTATCCATCCCGCCCAAGTCATAAAGTGTAACGTGCCATAAGTACCACTTTTAAGGTTGTCTTCTGCCTTGAAATGGTAGTTTATTGAAACCTTGACGTTTAAAACGATATGAATAATGTGATGGACTTCTTCACACGCATACATTGCTCTAAAATTAGACTGAGCCAGTACCTACGACATGCGACAGTACGACGTACAACATAATAAAGGGGCACTTGTCATGAATCACAAGTCATGAAGTCAACGAACAGATAAAACGTGTCGTCTCTGTTTGTGTTGTAATTACGTAGCGAGCGATTACATTGTCTTAACTTGTTAACAGATATGAATTCGATAAATACTCATTGGACTTTATCGTGCGACGACCCCGTGCACAGCTCGGCTGCCAATCAATCCCACAACTATCGATAACATAATGCACGCATACATGAATGCGCGAGATGAAGCCCGCATTTAAATTTCACTTTATATTCATAAGCTCTTTAACACACGATACCTTGATTCGCTGTTATTGTTGTACACTGAACTGATAAATATTAATCCCGGCCTCGTAAACACGGATCCCGTAGCCAATTCAGAGGACGATGGTTTTTGCGCAGCATGCTGGAAAATTTTTGAATTTCAAAACTAAAACGAGTTGTTTCGAAATCGGAACATCAGTCTTCTTCATGTTTATATTCTTGCTTAACTGTTCACGAGTGAAATCGCATCCAGAATTGGAATTTCACAATTTTTCCCAACGAAATGAGAACGTGCTAAATAAATCAGTACTTTCTTTAACCTCGGATTCGCACATTCATTTCAGTGCCAATTATTGGGTTTGTTAGATTATGATGACTGAACGTTATTTGTAGCTAACACTGTTGTAATTAGGAGTGATTTGTGGCATTGGATTTAATTTTAACTCTCCTTGTATGGTCTTTGAAATATCAAAGGCAATTTGATTGTGTGGTAATTAAATAGTGTCGAAACTAGTTGCACAGCGGTTGAGGACGTCGGGTGATGCTGATGAGTCGTCGTTCGTCTAAGATTAAGATTCATAGCGTGATCTCGTTTAGGAAGTGCAATTTAACTAATATTTTTTACGCTTAAGCGCCGCCGCCGTAATTAAGTATCCAGTTAGTGATTAGGGTCACGACTCACGACTTGATTCCCGGCTCCGAGCGACTCAGCGAGCGGAGCCTCATTCAATTTTCTGCGGCTTTACTTTGAAGTAATACTGTTTCCGCTGAGATGAATTTGTTTACGTTGTTTTAAGTGAATTTATGCTAATTAGAAAAATAAGATCTTGCTTCATAACGCTCCTGTCCCACCGGCTTAGAATAATTAGGGTCTAGCATGCAACAACTTGTAGGTAGACAAAAGTTTAGAAATTGTTTATTATTTAGGTTATTCGAAAGATCCTATTTCTTATCTTGGAGAAAGAATAACAAACCATTCCTATCAGCTGGAAGATAAATCTATCATCCAGCACAAGTCGTAAAAGACGACCGAGATGAGGGCATCAGGGCAGAGGTCATTATTTTATTACTTACTAGATATTTTATTTTATTTGTGCCAGACCAAGTTGCTCTAAATTAAGCCTGATAGGACTCCGAGGTTATATTTCTTTTATAATCAATTACTTCTTCGTTATCGAGCTGAACTGGTTTTAAAGCTGGCAGAAACGTGACCGACACATTAAAATAAGGACTATTTGTCTTATAACTGGCGTTCTTATTTCTGTACTAAACGGAGGGTGGCGAAATGCCAAACAGGACGTAGATTTTTTTAGGTATGTATGGAGTAAAGACTCAATATGGTTTCCAAACAAATGTTTTTAAAGCAGAATTATAATTATTATTGTGCTCAAGACTCAGTCACTAGATACCTAACAAGACTTGATTAAATCTAAGCACAAAGCCAAGATGTTTTTAACAATTTAACCGATGACTCAGCACACTTCCTGAGTTATAATCGGGCCATTATTCAACTTGGCATAGCATGTAACAGGGCAAACACTAAGTTATTTTACTTCCTCGTTCCCAAGGAGGAAAGTCTCATTGAAAACGAACCCGTTCCGACCCGACAGTCACTGATAACCACTGAATCAAGGATCTTGTCAAAAATAATTGAATTTTTTTCCACGTGTGCTATTTCATTTCCCGACAGTGTACAGCGAACATATTCGACTCAACGCAATTAAATGGCTAACAAAAGATCAAGGTTATGTTCGGAAGATAAAACTTTTTGTTGATATTCGTGACCAAACTTGAATAATGGTAAAAAATCACCGTGTAATTGCAAATAGGCCCCAGAAAACGCAAACTGGCATAGCGACATCAATGGCTGTAACTACGGAGCTACACGAAAGGGTAAGTGAACGAAATAAGCGGAATGCCAAAACGTAGCAGTAGAACTGGCTGTAGACACCGAATGGGAAGTACTCGTTGATGTAAATAACTTTCAGTTGAAATTGAAAGCTGGGATTTATCCAGTTTAGATTTATAGGACTATTGTGAGTAAATAAGTTGGACAAGTCAAACAAAGAGCTAGGGAATAAAGATTCTGAACAAGTCACAACAACGAGACAATAGCAACTCAAGGAAGTGGATTTAGGCTTCCTTCTTTGATAGCAAATAATGAACTGCAAACTCCTAAACTGGAACTATCACACAAACCAACACACCAAAACAAACTACGTTTGTCCAAACGACTTAACAAACTAAAATGCGCATTTAAAAACTGTAATGGCTCGTCTACATATCTAAATGCCAGCGTCATACACTGAAATGAGCTCCACAGCTACATTAGGCACCTAAACACGCCTATACAGTGTTCATCATGATACGGAACACTAAGTACGGAATAAAATTACTGAACGAGTCAAGTCAAGGTTAAAACACATGCGGATATGGCGGCGTGCGGTGTTGCCAGCCCACGAATGTGTATACAGTCGACGAAGGAGGTTGCTGTACAAGCAAGGAAGAAACAGATTATAATATTTTGTGCGATTTCTTCATAAAAATTAACCACTCTCAGTCTAGCAGGGTCATATTTGTCAGTATACTATTTGGTAAATCTGCCGAGCCGTAAGCATTTTTCGAACTAAGTGCTGGGCAGAAAGAACAGCTCCTTTCTGTGAAAAAGATGAGATTTGGGCTGCCATAGCTGCCGTAGTCTTAGACAAAATTTTTGACACGGGCCGTCAATGTGCGATCTGTGGCTGCCTGGACGCTTATCTATTTTGCCGACTGTACTAGTAAGTAAGTAGATGCTTCAAATCATCAGATCTCTGTACACTGCATGCCAAGGATGGTTTATTAAGAATAAAAGATCTGTAATCGTTCAGCATTTGTAATTATTATCTTTAATTTTCAGGTCATTATTCTGAATGGAAAATTAGCTTAATTGTAATCTACGTAATTACAATCTCAATGTAGATATAATGTTAGTGTTGTTAAATCCACTTTGTTTTACAATAGTCTTTGGTTACCTAAGTGTAAAAGTTTAGCCCAGATTGAAGTTTGGCAAGAGAAAATGTTGAAATGTTTCGTTTGTTAAATTCTAGATAAAGGATTTCCATATTTCGCGTAGGAGTGTATTGGCCAATGTAACATCGGGCACAAAAGCTTCTCTGCCAAGAATAACTATCCTTGTTTCACATTTTATGTGTTATGTGGCAATAAATTATGTGTACGAGAGGTAACCGGGGCTAATTTGCATTGAAAACTAATTTTTACGTAATATAAAACTGGTATCGATTGTATTAGCCTAATTAAAAGAAGAATCATCATGCTACCTAATAACTTATAATTAGTAAAGACAGTTGATTAAGAGGTTTTTAATGAAGTGTTAGTTAAATGAGCGAAAGGCATTCGCGTTTAAGTGTGCCGAGTGGCGCTAAGTAATAGTGGTAGTAGCTGAGAGCAGTTACATTTTATGATAGCAATCGAGAGCTTTTCCGTAAACGATTACGTGCATGGAGTCTGTATTACAGCTTGTTGCGTACACGCACACTCATTACGAGTCAAACAAAAAAGCGTACGAATTCACACGATGTTACCAACAGTTAAGAACTTATGAGTTATCGAACAAAGTTCCGCTTGATCCATTAGCGAAGTAAATTGCTCCAACACCTCACGCCATTCACACAAATACGAATACCTGCCTTTTTTGTGCGTCCACTAATTTGATTGTTGCAGCCACTCGGTCACGTCTAACGAGGTAAATTGATGCTAAGCCATGAACCAAATGAGCGCCTCAATGACATAACTTACGATGAAAATCTTCGTACATAAAGCGCATTGGAGAGAAGGTCCGTTATAAACTGAGATGTTCCTACTCAATCTTGCTACAAAAGCCTCCTTACCAAATAAAAAGCTCGCCAAATTAGATAATAACGTAATTAGTACGTATTAAACATCGACTTACATCATAATCATTATCGACCTGCATCTGTCTGTTACAGAATACCACAACAAATTAAATGTAATAATTATTACTATCGGCAATTATTAAATGTCGCGTTGCATCATCGCTACATAACGAATTTGTTCGTTTGACTTTTCTGCACTAAAATTGTACAACGTATAAACGTGTAATGGAATAGAACATAGAACCACTTCCTATTGTGTGTGTAAGTGTGTAAGTAAGTCAGTGGCTTAGTGTTGAGGTATTATCTAACAGTGAAAGTGTGAGTGTGTGCGCGCGCTGACGTAACGCGCCGGTGCGCGGGCGCCGCTGCGCTGCTCGACTCGCTCCACTCTCACTGCCGACGATTGATGCTGATTTTCAAGTAAACAACTAGGAAGTTCCAGGTGAACTGGATATTTATTAATTCCTTATTAAGATTAAAGCCAGCTTTATAAGGAAGTGCGTGAAGTAACTACATTTACTTACCTTCGATGATGTTTAGATAAGCGAGCGCGTTGAAGTCTTTTGACTGACACGCTGTGCATGCCTCGCACTTATGTAATATCTCGAGTCTTTGTGCATTATTTACATAATGCCTGGCTGCCTGTTTCGGATACATATATATATCATTTTCGACTTATAACGCTTTATGGTTATGGTAATACATTATTACATTTTCTTGTGATGTTCACATTAAGACGCTTTAAGTTTTTGTTATATTTTATGCATGATTGTTGTGTATTACTTCATCATTAAACACATTAGGTAGTTTTGCTATTTAAATTAGAGTTGGTATGGTAACACATATAACGGCGTAGCAATAATGACTTTACATGTTATACATAGCTTTGTCTATATTTAGAGCATAGATTTTTTTATGTTGAATTTGACTGCGTGCCTTCCGTTATGTATCTTGGTACTATGGTGGCCAAGGTCCCGCGTTGAGGGTAGACGATGACTGGTCGGCTCTTGCGCAGTGGAGTGGACACGCCACGCACTGCCCAATTTGAGTCGCCACGCTTCGCCGCACAACTATTTTCAGTCTTGAACTTTTTGCTCAAACCCGACCCACTCTAGATTTATAGAGCAGGATTAAATCACAGCTTCATATTTAAATAAATATTCAATACCAATTTTAATTATATTCAGCTAAATTGGTAGACTGTGCACCATTATTAATTAAAATTATTCTTCCTTAATGTTGCCATTGAGACTATTTTTATAACTAGGTACGTACGAAACTTATCTAATAATAACAAGTTATTATGTTTTACGATGTCCATTTCAATTTGCGCGCGGATACAGGCGTAATAATGTCGTCAATTCATCTCTAGAACGTAAACATCCATCTTAGTCAGCGTCGAATCGTACTCGTAACTGGTAATGCATAACTCGCAGCGTTCGAGCGAGCAGTCAAACATCGGCTGACGTCACCCGCACTATTACACGCTGTACACCAGCATTCTTCGACGTCGACAGTAAAATGAGGTTAGGCGGATAACATACAAATCTGAACAAGTTCTGTTAATAGTCACAATCGGTTGTTGTAGCCTATTTTGTGTAGCCTCTCGTTTCCAGCGTCCAAATGTCACAGGAGCACGCGATGACCTCACTCCGATGTTACATCTTGACATTTAGGAGGTACTCATCTAGTTAAACGTGTGTGCACGCTTTGTTTGTCTTATATACCTACCTACTTTTGAACAAGTTTTGAGACCATGACTGTAAAATCACTAACTATTGTCCTTTTAGAAGTCAGTCACTTTTCATCGGCTATCTAATGAAACCTTAAGTAAAATGCTGTTTCATTGCTCTGTACTAGTAATATAATATCACTGGGTAGCCACATACACTTATCACACGTATGATAAGTAAATATGTGCCGAGTGCTCGTAAAATATCACACGTGTTGTACCTAGGTGCAAAACTAGACAAATAAACCTTATTTAAACCGTCCCTATATTTAGCAGTCACTAAGTAGAACATAACATTATGGCAAAGCTAAGGTCAGGTCAAGATTACGCCACTAGACTCATTTGATACAATTAAAATTAAAGAAGTGTGCCGGAAGGCCCGCAGTGGGAAAAACCGTCGCAGAAATAATAAGCTGAGCAGAAATATCCCAAATTATGCAATATGTTGTCATGTGTTGTTGACGCAACGCTTGTTTTCGTGGGTCGTGCTAAGTGTGCCGCGACCATTACGGTCAGCCGGTGGCCCACTGAGCCCCGAGCTGTGACATAACTGAGCTTCCGCCACCGACAGCCGACGCTCGCGCAGTGAAAGGTACGGTTTAGCTCACATAAACTACCGACTTACCGAGCTAAGAGCAAAGAAGCCCACCATTGAGGTTCCTGTACTAAGCAAAACAGTCAACACTCAAGCACTCGTCGCGCCAGTTTAACGACTCCTCAGCAAAAAGTTTAAGGAGCTTTTAAAAGGTTGCGTTCTAAGGATGCCGGTGAAGTAACGCCTACAATTATAACATCGTTACAATGATTAGGCATAATTTAATACACGGCGGGCCAATAAACTCACTATAGAAGTATAGAGTATCCGTTTAGTTATATTGTATAAATAAATGAACACAGGTTTCCGCGGTGTAATGCTTGTGTCGCAAGTCTGAGTAGTTGCAGACTAGTCGCTGGCAGCAGACACTTATCAGAGCGAACTGGCGGCTTGTAATTTGTTACAGGCCTAATATTGTCATTCGAAATTGTAATTAAGTACTAAAGGCGTTTATTCTAGCAAAACTGTTGCTTGTAATTGTAAGTATACGGGCGTTCTAGTTACCTTGAAGTCAAGTCTCTAAGTTATGTTCGCTATCCTTCATACTCAAGTTTATTTTCAAATAACTTTAAGTTAAATTGCTTTGGGTGTACCGAAGAGAACACGAAGCAATTTTCCGCATTTAAAGAAATTGCTAAGGTAACTTCATCGAAAAGAAAGCCTATAATTTGATAAGGAAACAATTTCCGTGAAGTTGAATTGGTGGTCTTAGACTTCCAAACAAAATAAATGTACTTAAAACATGCGTTGCGTTTCAATATTCAGAAAAGAAAGATTTACGAACGTAGATATACAGCAATATAAACATACTAGCTGACCCGTGCAACGTCGTCTGCGTAACATTTTTCATTACTGCTCCGCTCCTGTTGGTCTTAGCGTGATAGCCTATAGCCTTCCTCGATAATATGAAATATTTTTTCAAATCGGACCAGTAGTTCCTGAGATTAGCGCGTTCAACCAACCAAACAAACAAACTCTTCTGCTTTATAATATTATAAGTATAGATTAACATTCCATATTTTTATTTACCAATATGCTTTTTAAAGGGTTAACTTAAAGAAGACCTAATATAATGATGAAGAATTTGAAACAAATTTTACAGTTCTTTTCAAGGATCCTAAAAATAAACCTTTCATGTTGTTGGGTGAGCCACCCTTGTAGGGTAAATAAGTAGTAAACAGAGAAACAGTAACATACTTTAAATCTTCATAATTTACATTGTAGAACAGGCGCACTTTGCAAACATGATTTTCGTTCGTAATCTTTCAGATTCCGTAATATAAGTAGTTTTACACAATTGAAGTGCATAATGATAAAGCTTATGAGAATAGAAAGCCTAGTTAGCAAACAAGTTCACACTTTACAGCTAATGAGTTAGTGATATGATTGAAGCGCAACCCAACTAACACACAAGCGCTATAAGAAGCTGCACAGTAGCTGGATAAAAGATTTTCATAACGGCCTCGGCTCCATTAGTAAGAAATATAGTAGTTCTATAAGCGGCTACAGACCTCTTGTAGCGCCAAATAGGCCCATATTATCCTGCTTAAATGTAAGTTATAATGGCTCTACAGAGGTGGCTTAAAGACGATGGTTAGCGCCATGAGATTTCGAGAAAGCTCTTGTAGCGCCATCACCTTATTTCGGCGCTCCTGTATCGTTATATTAAATGTCAACGCTTTAAATTAGTAATACGGTACGGATAATGTGGTTTAAACTAAATATATTTTAATAAAATGAATCATACGTACACTATAATTATAGTTTCTACTGTGTGGCATCTAGTACTTGCGCGCACATAATTATATCATAACTAGTTGTTACATTCACAACACCCTACTTTTCATCATGTTAGTCATCCTGTCAGTGTCAAAAACGTTCAGTGACATCACGCAGACGATATAATACTGACGAAAATGGCGACACAAGCTTGGCGTCTATAGGCAGGTTTGACCAGCCCTAGCGAAAAATGAAAATTATAAGAAAGTTGAAATGGAGGTATTTGCAGTAGTAGGTACCTACAGACCTACTTGAAAAAAAAAACAAATTACCTATGTACTGTGTCTAGTGGTGAACGTCATGATGATAGGCACAATCGAAGGCCAAAAAGGATGGATTCGTACTGCGGACAATCAAGAACATTGTTGACGGTCTCAACAGTGCATCGTAGCACCATCATTGCTATTATTATTCGCCGTACACCCCCATGGGTCGGATGCTTCTGAGAAGAGTCGACGCTGGTCATACGTAAGTATCTACCTACGTCCGGCGCCTCAGTGGCCATCAGCCTCGCTGCCTTCCTTGCTGACTCGCTAATCTATTTACCACGTCATAAGCTAGCTATTTTGATTGAATGTGTCACACAAATTTCACCTATGCCCGTGTGAAAGACGCGGGAGTATGCTGGATGTGAGAAGCAAACAACCGTTCGGTGTTAGCGAAGCTTGGATGAGGCCTAGGCCCAGCAATGGACTTCTTTCGGCTGAAATTATGCATGCTCCTCTTTTCCAGTAAGCTTCACAAAGTCATCTGAACAACGTGCTGGCTAGTTAGATCACCGCCCAAATCTTGGGCTATATTCAGCATACAGCATAGGCCATACGTAAGTAGGGCCGTATAAGTACGTCCGGCGCCTCACGGGCCATCAGCCTCTCTGCTTTCCTTGATGACTCGCTAATCTGTTCACCAAGAAATAAGCTATTTATTCACGTAGATCTCGTATGTATCAAATATCAATTCGAGCCTTTTTCGCATCTTTTGGCCCTTGGTCTAACCCACAGAATATTTTTTGGGATAAAAATAGCCGGGATAAAAAGTAGCCTTTAAAGATAGTGCAGAACTTTAGTTAAGCAAATAGTAAAGTAAAGTTGAGTAAATAGATAAGTAAAGCTTTCCTTTAGGAAAGCTTTCATTTAAAAATAATAATAATATTCTGACTAAAGCTACCTAAAGGGCGCTTTAGGTAGCTGGGTTGGACGGCGGTCCTCACATATCCAGGTTCCCGTCCCTGTCGGGAAAAGCAAGTTCGTACAAATCGTATGTAGCCGATTTTTCTCCGTCCCGTTCTCTGTCCCGCCAGGGACGGGAAACCGGAATGTGTGTGGACGGCGCTTAAATAAACCATAAATGATACATTTTTAAAATCCAATGATGCAGTTTTAGATTCTCGGGCCAGGGGGGCTACTCTCTAAGCCCGAAGTCCGTAGTTTCGGGCTTAGTTGCGGGCGTACTTTGCTCCATAGCACTTAACCACTAAGAATTCATGACAATACGAATTAACAGTTAATGTCAAATCGTGTTGTCAAACATTCTTAGTTCGGGTTCAAGACTAAATTGTAAGTCCGTAGGTGATACGGAGCAGAATACGCCCGAAACTACGGTCTTCGGGCTTAGAGAGTAGCCCGCCAGATGTTGATGAAAACTAAAACTGCATACCAAACAAATAATTGTACTTTTTTTGTAATATCAAATGGATTAAATCACTCCTTTTGACGTCTACCGCTTTCCCATTCTGAAACATGCACCGCCTGCATTTAGGTCTTAGCAGCTGTTCGCGACATTGCTTTTGCCTGTATTGCCCATAAAAGGCACTGAGTAGGTGCACGCCACAGACTGAAATAGAACTACAAATTCATCGCATCGTATCCTGCGCTGCTGTTAAATTACTTTTGATTCATTCTGTTTGTTTTCCTGTCACTTCTATTACTCATTACTACTAATTAAGCATATTAATCATATTAAACGCAACTATTGTTCTGATTTATTTATTGTTGTGTAAATATTTGTAGTAGAGTCATAAAATGTATTTTGTACGTCAATTATTTCTAGTCGTATATAAACTTAGTTTAGTAGTGTTGTTTAATTGCTAGATATGTTTGTGGTATAGTATTGCGTACCAAAATTACAAATTCAAATAAATAGTTAGGCAGGCATCATGGTAAAAATTCATGTAAGATAACTATTTCCTTAAGGAAAACATTTCACTTAATTAGTGGCTAGAACAAACTAGGTTGGTAGCAATATTAACATTACAAACCACAAAGCTGAGTTACAAAAGTAATTCAACTATTTTTTCAAGAAACAGTTCACATCCAATTAAGAAGCTGAAATAACGAGAAACACTTGAAATTCTACGCGTCCGAAGTTGAGAAAGGTCAACAGTAAAACTTAAATAGCACACAGGATCTAGGTGACCTAGATATTGCGTAAAAGCCGCATACAAAGTAATGTACTGCAGCAGCCCTGTATAAAGTGGAACTACGAAAATAGCCGCACACAAACGTATCACCAAACATTATTGATGATTTAATGGGACTAGATTGGAAACAATGAAACAAGAGTCGAGTAATCAGCTCCAATATGTCTGGCGCGGGATAGAATTTCTTCGGAGAACAGTTCAATCAACGCTGAAACGTAACGAGCTTCAGAACATGTCAAAGTCTTTTCAACTTGTTACGATGAGTAACAGATAACAAACCATCTTTAAGCACTCGTTCATATAAAATTTACTGGTTTTAACTTGGATCCGGGTGTTTATAAATAAATAACAGGTATTCTGCTACTTAGTGTAGTCTTAAAGTCAGCTTATGAGATGGGTCAGGAAGATCATTTTATTGTGCAAGATTTTATAGTTTTTTAAGCACCCATTATGGTGGTGTTTTAAATTAATAAAGCTACATTCAATTAGATTCTCATGACTAAAAGCTATAAACACAAGGATAAATAAAACAGGCAAGCATTGTACGGTTATGACATGACAACCAAAGGAAGATGAAATTGTTATCATAGTTAATTAAAAGAACAATTTACGACTGTTAATAAAACGTCCAATGTCACGAACAGTTCAAAAACCCTCGGACCTTCAACCGACTATGCAAATATCGTATAATGTGTCATCATCAGTCAATATAAACAGACAACTAGTGTCATTACTTGTATTGGTCAACTTGAGAGAATGACGCGCGCCCGGCCCGGCCGGCTAGCTACTGAGCAAACTCAGCAATTGGCTCAACGAGTCTCGTTATTATACCTAGAGATACTTAATTTACCATACCAACTACATAAAAGTTTTAGCTATGTTTCGAAATTATTTTAACAATACAAAAATTTGATTTGTTGTAATTGAGAAAAGGTTTTAGGTTAATTGTCCCGTCCTACACGAAATCAAAGAAAATAGTAGTAAACTAATTGTCATCTGTATCTACCACATCCTACGCAGTTGTATGTTGATTTCGAGAAACTGTATTACTTAGTTCTCCTTGAAGTGAAACTCTGCATTACTTTGCAGTTGTCTCTGCGAAATATTGCAGTAAAATGTAGAATTTGTTTAACAAGATGATTGAAAATACAGATGCAAGAAAACCATCTTGTAGTGTCTTGAAATTGATTCAGACAGTTAAGACGAGCAGTGTGTCACGAGACCGTACGTAAAAGCTATCGCTTTAGACGACAATTGCCCTGCGACTGTTTGATTGGCAACTGAATTGAAGAGATGCACGTATAGTATCAGCAGGGTCTGCTGATGCACGTCTCATGATCATCACGACTCCATGCGATGCTCTATGAGTAGCAAGGCCACTAGGAGCTGCGTGATTGGTGGAGTGGCGCCTTTGGCCAGCCGGCTGGGGTCAATTGATGGCTAATTGTGGAGTCGACGACTGAGCAGTGAGCTGGCCGCAGCGAGTCGATGCCCAACGATACATTATTGTGTGTTGTTGATATTTTTCTATAAATAACATTCTCATTTGCGGCGCAGTGCTTTCTATTACTGTTTTTATATCCCTTTTCGTTCAAGTCCTTGAGTTTCCTTTGTGCTGGACCAACTCGGACTCAACCAGTATTTAAATAGGTATTTAATAATCATTTGCCGCAGACTGAGTGTCCTAGAATATCAAATTCATAGACAGATATCTATGATTGTTACACCGATAAAGACTAATAGGTGGTTGTGCCAATTATGTGTACTTACTTTATATCGGTGCTTTGGTCCAAACAAAGATTGATATCGAAACCGTGGATTACAATTATCGGTATAAAATATCGGAATAATGTTGGTAGTTGGTGTTGGCGCTGCATATCGGGCCCAGCGCAGCGCGGGCGCTATCGGCCACCGGGCTGGGGTCGTCGCCTTGTGATAAGCGCGTATCGGCCTCGCCTCTCCACGTCTCAACTCACACCATATATTTCAATTATTAACTTCAATGATAAAGTAAGATGTTAAATCGAATGTTCTCATTTAAAATTACAATGCGCACGAGATTTATGTTTTTTTTATTAGCTGCTACTTCCTCCAGTCATTGAGAGGAAGGTAGGTATGATACGATTCGAGGAACCTACAATTATGATTATATGTATGAATCGCACCAAGACCAACGTGTTTTATTTCATCACAATATTGATCCTTGTATGCTTCACAATGAGATTGGTATCCATGTTCTATGATACAAGTTTTATAAGGCCATACAAAAGCCACGTGGTATCGAATTTGGAATATAGAAATCTGTATTCCAACTACGATGTTTGTATGTATGGATATAAATCGGGCTGGTTTCCGCACTCCACGACTAAGCGCGTATTTTGCGTGTAGATCCACCCCAGCTCCCCAAGGAAGGCCTGCAACGCTTCGGTGTTACCAACTATCTCACAGAAGGTACCTGGGTTACCGAAGTACTTGTAATCCGCGACTACCGGGTTTCTTAGAAGCAGGTGTGCTGCTGTCTCCTCCTCCTCCATGCAGGCTCTGCACAGTGGGCTATCAGTGGCTCCTAATGCATAGAGGTGTTTATTAAATAAAAGACCCGTGGCCAGTTGTTACGGCTGTGACTGAACGCAACTGTTGTTTAGTCAGTCTTAGGGCTCATTTTGTGAATCGGCCATCAATAGAGGCAAGTGCCTCTTTCCTACGATACCACGTGGCTGTTTTTACAAATGTACTTAAGTATTATTCACAATTAATAATTTACAATTTTTTTCATCCCACAACCACCAGAAAAATCATATCAACTGGCAAATATTTTATAAAACTTTGGAAATTTAAACAAACTTTTAGTTTTTATCCAGAAGTGTCAGTGATGTGATAGTGCCCCGTAATTTGTTAAACTTAAACATTAATCAATTTAGTTACCATCCAATCGTTCAAGCCAACAATTGCTTAACCAACTTGATGATGGTAGGTAACATGGTTACAACAGAAGGTTTTTAATTACCATTTTATTAACAGTTTCCAAAACGATGAATTTAAAATGTTTTCACACCTTTGATCAACACATTATTATAACCATAACTTTACATAACACGTGTTCGGTTGATTTGTGTTTTGGGACTTTTTTGAGTGAAAATAGAGAGAGAGTAGACTTAGAGGTCAATTCTCATCAAAACCACATTTGTTCATATCTAGAACCTTTAAAAAAATCTGTTTTTTTCTCTGTAGTGCGATTCACTAAGGCAGAACATCTTTACAACCAAGAAAACATCGTTGAAACATCTGAATGTGTCATATATTTATCAGATGTTTCAACGATGATTTCTTGGTTGTAAAGATGTTCTGCCTTAGTGAATCGCACTACTGATCGTTATCAAAGATGAAAAGATAATCCAAAGGAGATGTAGATATCGCTATCGGCAATAAGACCTCCATGGTATCATGGTAGCTAATAGCTATGGCCCAAATTTATAAAATTTGGTTAAAAGAATTGTGCAGTATTGGTGTACTACGGAATTACTAACGTCTACTACTAACTACCGTCCGTCCGAATGTCTGTCAGCGTGCTGTATCTCAAGAACCGTAATAGGTAGACAGTTAACATTTTTCATTGTTTGTGAATTTCTACTGCCGCTATAACATCAAATAATAAAAAATAAGGTTTATGATACGGAACACTTCGTGTGCGAGTCCAACTCGCACTAGGCCGATTTTTAATCATCATTTTAATAAGTACTTAGGTATTTCTAAGTATATTCTGTCAAAGTTGAAATCTAAACGACAGGGAAATATAAGACATGTACTACCTACTATGCAAATGTATCAAAATGTTCT
The DNA here is from genome assembly GCA_963859965.1 of Ceramica pisi. Taxonomy (NCBI): domain Eukaryota; kingdom Metazoa; phylum Arthropoda; class Insecta; order Lepidoptera; family Noctuidae; genus Ceramica; species Ceramica pisi. The sequence goes on from OY982539.1 coordinate 11,854,345, forward strand.
CATGTTCTTCATCAAAATATGGTAATATATTACGAAGTTAATGAATATGTAACAGTGGCCACATTTTAGCACATGTGAGCTGTTGAAACTTCCGCCACGACACAGAAGTGAACAATGACTCAACCCGCTAACCTATTATTTTATATTTTTTATGACATATACAATATACAAACCATAAATAACAACTGCTTAACCTTAACCAGATGCGGCTGAGTACCAGTAACTTCCTTGGTGCGATCGCCTATCCGACCTCCACAACCCAGTATCTGGATAACAAGATACCCTTTGGCATGACTGGTGTCATATTTTCTGGCTTCTGACTATCCGTAAGTAGCGACTATCAATGATACGGTTGGCGCAGTGGTTGAGCGATTGACTGCTGCGCAGCATGTCGCGGGTTCGATTCCTTCGACCTACACGTATTTGTTCCGAGTCTGGGTGTTTTTCTATCTATAATATGTATGTATTTACAAAAAAAATGTATATAAGTAGTTTATCAGCCATCTCGTTACCATAACACAAACATTAGATTGTTTAGCTTGGGACTACATGGCGTTGTGTGAAATGTCCAAGGATATAATTATATAGATATAAATACTCCAATAATTACCATTAATATTGATATTTTAACCGCCCGATTCGAATTGGTAATTGTAACGTCATTGAGAAACTGCTCACGCGATGATCGTGATCTCACAGCTTGACTGCGTAATTGTGCGGTTGCTGATGTTTCGACAGACCCAAAATGGATCAATCAAGAACATGAAACAACCAACTAAATATTATAAACGGAAATAAGGATACTTAAGCATTAATAATATCCAAGTATCACCGAACCGCAACCCACTTTGAGTTGATAAGCGCAATATTAATTAATGGTGTCGATGATAAACTCAATAGTAATAATATTGTTTATCTGTACGAAAGCGAAAACAATCCGTTTAATTTGGACACAAGATAAACTTGTTTATAATAAGATGCTGCGCTCTATTTCCTGGAAACGTGATAGTGATCTCATATCTGGTCGAAATAAACTGTGCACACTTGACTGTACTTGCGATATGTAACCAGCAAAAAAGCACTAATAATCAATTAATATTAATAATATACAATATTGAAACGATATTGAGACAAGCACATAATGTCGGTTCTATGACTTCCTCTTCTTATAATACAAAGTATGTAATAATCTTAATACCACATTATGCTAATTACATAAATTGACTTAGGATTAGATACAGACTAACCGAATGCGAATAAGCAATACCAGTTTGGATGTATTTGAAACACGCACAAAGCCGGTCGATTGGAGTCAGTCGGACGCCTGTAAGTGGTATCGAAATGCCGAGCGATCTTATGTAATATCCCGCTAGTCGACTATTTCGTTGGCAAAAAAAAACAAAACATAAATGGCTGCTCTCATTGTTTCCGTCCTCACGGGCGCGATTTATGTGGCAGTTTAAATGGCCAGGCCTACATCACGTGCGTACCTAAAAACATAACTTGGCGAATGCACGCTTTGTTCTCGTCCCAACTCTGCGGGCGTCAGTTTTTTTCCTAGACCCTTTTGTTCTTAAATTATGTTAGCTCGAATCCTAACGAACAAACAAAAAACTTTCGATGATGAATCGCTGGTGATTTTACTTTAATGATGCTTCCTCGGACGTGTTCGTGGACCTTAAAACCATCGTTTCTGTTGAACTCTACCATTACGTGGGATTTGTAAAACGGTTCGCAATAACTTCACATTTTCATTTCTTTAAACGTCCAATCCGAGAGAATGGTAAAAAGTTTTACTGCTCACGTTTATAGGCCAGCATCCCTTGATCGTAAAGCAGCGCTCGCGCAGGCACGCTGGCGCGGTCGCGTGATCAAACCGGTTGCGGGGTAACATTGTTCATTATTCAAATTAGTGCGTGCTGTTATAATTCGAGGCGAGCCGTTCCAACCGCGATTAGGTGCTCGGAGCGGGCAGGATCTGCAGTTTTAAACAGTATTCTCAAAGTGTTTATTCCAATATTTCGAATTAAAGTAGTAACATTCCTTAAGAAATTTGCATTTTATTCGTAACGATCGACATTTTTGTTCAAGATTTTTATTGATAAATTAATTACTTTATTTATTCATGCGCGTTCATATTATCATAGCTCCTACGAAACTTGTTTGCAGACCGGTCGTAGTCACAAAAATAAAACAAAGAGAGCCAGAACTTTCCGTAACGGGCGAATAGCGATAACTTACGATAAACGTTGCAATGATCGCGTCATACGAGTACCAATACTTCCTAGTTGTAGTCTGTCAGTAGAAGGGGTATATTATAATAAATGGCATGTGTATGTCGTCGGCGACACCACGTCGCTCGAGAGGTGGAACCGGTCCTAAACTTCCTCGTGAGCGATCAGCGTTATTGGAACTATTAGCGACTCGACCAGCCGACGCGTTTATGTCTGCTTATTGCTGAAAGGATCTTTACTTTCGATGCAATTGATTTCAGATAATAGTTATTACGTTTCTCAGAATCTCCAATAACTTAGCAGACACTCACGTCGTTTCCTCTTGATCTTTTTTCAATTTTAAAGCGTTTCGCAGCAAGCAAGCTATCATACCACTCTGCGCTAAATAAGACCGCAAAAAGTTTTGAGATTACTTGTTTTGTAATTGAAAAGGGTTTTTGTGTTCGCCGTTATATTAATTCAATTCTCTTTACCTAAAGGCACTTTTGCTCGTAGGTATGACTGTATTTCGCAATACTTCCGTTGTACTTTTATTGGTGTTGGATAATATTTTACTTGCATAATCTAAATGACAGGCACAGAATAAAGACATTCTTCGATCCGGTTAACATTTTCTTCACCAGTGAAAATTGGTCATTGTTTAACGAATGACTTGGATAGAAACATGAATTTACGGTTCCTCATAGTCAGTAACCATTAAAAAAACCACAAGTACCTACCTTATTGCTTTCTGAAAACGAATTTTGTGAAAATTTTGATGAGCTTATAGATCTTGTAGCTAGGTACTTGTGATGTAAAAACTAAGACAGGCATGTGATTCTCATTAAGGTAAAAAACAAAAGCAATAAGCAATAGGTGCAAAGGTAATAAGCATCACCTTTGTACCTATTTTTCTGTTTCCTTCTTCTCTTGTTCTTGTTAAATGTGTGTACATAAATGGTTAAATAAATAAATAAATAAATAAATAAAATTTCTCCTCAGAGGAAATAACCTACAGTTATTGTATTTGAACATTGCAGGGCCCACAAAGCCGCCCTGAGCAACTCCGCGCACGCACTATTGATAGTCTCCTTACTCTTGGTCTTTAAAAGGTAATTTAAAATGATGTGGTTTATTGTGTAGTAGGACTTTACATATATCACACGACGTGTGATGAATAGTTAACAAAACCTTACCATAGTGAGCGAGATACATTGCGTAAGCCTAGTTTACACAGTAGTAGTAGTTTAGTTTTTACAGTGGCGCCTATAATAGTGTCCATTATCATGGAAAATACAGCGTGGGTTTCTATCTAGTACCTACTTATGTTAGCTTCCTTATATTTCTCACAGATTTACCTGTTATCAAATGACTCAAAGAGAACTTGAGTAGTTGCTCGTTATTCAGAATGAAAAGCGTAATTTTCTACACTTTTACAGTTTCCCTTGGTGTTTACTAGCCAATTTGAGTTATGCAACTAATATTTCCGCTGATTTACCGGTTGTTTGAATGCGAAACAATACTAAAAGTGTCACCTTATATATACCGCAGTTGTAGAACCATTGCAACAGCGAAAATGGCTTTAGCCAGGTCTTGTTGATTATAGCTTTGTTTATTTTTTACATAGAGCAGGTAAAGTTTGATCATACTAAAGGAATTACAATTAAGTACAAACATGGCAATTTTTAAAGAGGCATATTTAATTCATAAAGTGATTACGAACCGCGTCATAATTAACAACCATTAAAATCTCGTTACTAGAATGATCATTCATTAAAGTGAAGAGAGCTATTAACATGATAATAAGCTATTACTAGAGATAATGTAGAATTTTCCTTAGTTTGTATCAAAGTCTCGTAGCTAAGAAATTAAAGGTAGATCTTGCAACAGATACGGAAAACGCTTAGACTTTATAATGTTAACGTAGGTAAGTAGGTAGGTACGAGTATACGAGAAATACCTAGGAGATCAACAAAGCTGTTATGTAAATGTGCATCACGACAACACAGACGATAGGAATACAAGAAATATTATAATGTGGAATGAAACTGTGAGTGGGAAAAAAATATAGATAATCTAGTAACATATGGTGATAATATTGAGAAGCAATTCATTTGTGAGTCAATTCCACTAGCTAGTTCTGGTAACAATTATACCAAGTAGACGAGAGCCGATAACAGCATGCGATAGTAATTTATTATTGAATCCAATTAGTGCGAACATAATACACCTGAAACTGTGTTCAACAATCGAGTGCAAGCTAATTATATCCTTCCTGATAGTGTTTCATTAAAAATAGGTTAACAAGTCCTTAATCAATAGTTTACGTTGTGGAGGAAAACCGCGCTATGTGAATAACGTTTGCTCAAAAACCATTGTTCCTGACCACATGGCAAATTATTTATAATGTAGGTACTGGCTACTTGGTAGCAATAGATGGATAATAGATTCAAGGTTGAAGTTTATTTTATAAAACTAGTCCGCAAGCCAACGTATGATAATTAACTTTATACTAATTATAACTAATTCACAGTAGAGGCTGTGAAAGAGCTTTTGAAAAGAGAGTATCATCTTCTTTTTGTTTTGACTTGGCTAACACAATTTTTCGTCATGAGAAAGAGTCGTACTTGTCTACAAAGGACACAGTTGCTGCGAATATTATACACCCTAATTTATTTTTATCGCAAATGCTCCTAATAAAGGAAGATAGTAAAAGTGAATCGCAACGTTTCGAGTGGATTCCAAACCTGTTATTTGGTTTTTCCAATCAGTAGTTAAGCTCTCCTGTCGAGAATTGAAATAAAGCAAGGTAATCTTTACAATCCCCAACTGCCATTTTACATACATTTACCGTATTATATTAGCATTACATACGATTCGTTTCCTATCACGGTAACTTGTTTTGTTCTCGCAAAAGGAAAAACAAGATAACGTGCGTGCACAGCGGACCAGAAATATATATGTTTTTTAAAAGTGTTGTCGTAAATGTGTTCGTTAAGCGTGTATGTTCAGAACTGGTACTCGGCAATGGCTCAGTATTGTCTTATTGGAATCTTCATTATAAATTTGCCAGGTGTGTAGGCCCTTCTCGCCAGCCAGGCCAATCGGGCAAACCGCACCGACTAGATTCATTATATCGGTAATTTTGTAAGAAAATACTTTATTTAATAAAGCTTGGTATATTCTGCTGCAGCATACAAAGTATCGTAGTAATATATTAACATAAACAAGCAGTCTGTAGAAGATTACGATTTAAAACAAGGCAATACACGATAATAGGGCTGGACCTTTTGATAGTTTACTTGACATAATACACAAAGAATAACTTTCTGCCTGAGGCAAGCAAGCAAGATAAACCTATTATTTTCTTGGAACACTCAATATAGGGTCAATAACGACTTGTAACACAATAAAATTAAAGTAACCAGTCTGACTGAGTCGAGTTCATCCACGTTAAGACCTGGAATATTCTGCAAAGATTTATCCTGCAATAATTAGGTTCGTATTTTATAGCTGTTCCAGTTCCGGCAATCCAGTGAATCATCGGAATAAATGATCCGTGAATACATTATGAAATATCGTTGGATAACTAGCGATTGCTTTGGCTCGGCTCTTTTTTATTGTTGTTAGTTAAGAAGCAAATGAAGAAAGCTGATTTGAAATGCATACATAGTGTATCATGGTTTCTTTAGTGTTTGTTATTTATTGCATGTCTTAGAGCTGGTGCACATAAGTACCACACATATTATGTTGCTGGAGTTTATTATTTACTGAAGACGAGGTCTTCTCCTAAAAATTAGTACTGTCCCAGTTTTTGACTAGGCTTAAAATGTATGAGGAGGTATTTTGTGGTTGAGTCCAACCTTATCTAACAGCAAATGTTGACTAGGTTGGTCTGTGACGAAACGATTACGATAGCTCGCATGGGACTAATTGCGTGGATCACGTAAACTCCATGTTTTTTCGCACACACTCGCTGCGCCGTGCGTGCAGTCGATTCACGATTTTGTACACAAATATAGTACAAACTTGAGGCCATGTTGTAACTCAGTAATTATAACACAATGGTAATAATGATGTGAGCGGTATTGCAGCTAATTAGCCAGTCGTTCTCTCAACAAATTAAGTTTCCGAGTGGCAGATAAAGGATCCTCAGCTTCAGATGAAAAAACGTGGCAATGCAATAACGTAATAGTCTCTTTTTCTCGTATTACGGAAGCTCTTATTAGTTGGCTTCTTTTTCTTTTGGTGTGGATTAAATTTAAGTAACCTACTTACTCTTGAATTATCTACGTAATAACATGTATGTTGTTATGTCCACGCTCGTTCGTAATAACAAAAGTAGTTCAATGTGCTACTGCTGAAAATGTGCGCAGTAAAGTGCTGCAGATAATATGGTTACACGGTTACACCATATCTCACCAATGTTATATGACAGTGCGGACACGGAGCATAGAATGTTACGTAACGTGTGTACAAGTTACACTGTATTGTGGGGAAGCTAGTCATAATTTTAGCAATGCCCTAGGAAAGGCACACTGTTTATTCGGCTACTCAGTGCAGCAGGAAACAGAGAAACACGCTTCCTGATCAACCAAATACGTACACAAGCACCTATTGAAAGTATCGCCGGCCTCACTTGGCCTTTCATCTTTTTTATTATTAATCCATTATGAATGTGGACAAGCTACGAGAACCCGGCAGTAATCAGGAGGTCACCAGCATCGTCTCGAGGTAATCGTTTAGCTGCCCTTTACGAACTGACGATACGCCATACAGGGAGTGGCGTAGGGCTGGCTACTCTGCTCAAATAGGGAAGGCCAGGTTGAAGACCCTATGACTTTAAGAACCTCTTTGTACATCGACATCTTCATATACAAATGAACCCTACATGGAATTAGTACATACGTCATGATATGTCCAACAAATCGCACGTCGCATGCGTTGGGAGGAGTCATATATTTTGTTATTCAAGTTAAACAGGCTTTTGAAATTCTACAATTTATTTATAAGTTTATGTACGTTTTACTGATATAAGTTGCATATTTTTTGTATTTGTCTCGTCCTTTTCATTTATAAATAAACCTTTTAGCTTCATGCTTGAACAGACTATAAGACAAAAAAGAAATGTAACCTGTTTAATGTTATCTGCGAAATGCAACAACAAAGTAACCTGTTGTTGGTTTCGGTGCTAATGAATGGTTGCAGTGATATCATACTCGTTAATAGTGCAAAGAAGTCTATGAAGCACGCACCGCCCCACGTGTCCTGGCATAATCAGCTTATCATTGCACCTCCATCAGAGGTGAATTAATTATTGTATGTAGCACTACACTGACGCTAACTCACCTGTTGCTCTTGAAGTGTTGACGAGCATTGTCAGCTATTTTCCTGTGTTTTAGGAAGAAAGCCCCATTTATTTATTTTTGTCTATAGCCACTTGCAGTTCCGCTACTTATGGCCGTACCCTGACCAAATAACCAACATTTTTTCCCTAGTTAAAAAAGGGAAAAAATGCAACATTTTTTCCCTCAATAACAGCGCAACTAATAGCAAGAGATACAGTAGCGAATACGCGAATAAATTTGGTCGTTTGAAAAAAAAAATTCTACCAATATGTTCATAATTAAATTGCCTATCCATTAGTGTAAGTACAAAATCAAAATAATTGTTAGTTTACGAGAAGATGCGTGTTTTCAGTAATTATTTCTCATTTCTGTAGTTTCGTTGTGAGGAGATTACTTAAACATTATACTTAGTAATAAAAAAACCGGCCAAGTGCGAGTCGGACTCGCGCACCGAGGGTTCCGTACAAACCTGTAGGTATATATTATAAGCAAAAGTTGCGATTAACGATTTATGACATTTAAAAAAAAACTACTTACTAGATCATGTTCAAACCAATTTTTGCTGGTAGTTTACATGGTAATATACATGATATATTTTTTTTAGATTTATCAATTTATCATTCTCTTATTTTAGAAGTTACGGGGGGGGGGACACACACAAATTTTACCACTTTGGAAGTGTCTCTCTCGCAAACTGTTCGGTTTAGAAAAAAATCACATTAGAAACCTCAATATCATTTTTAAAGACCTATCCATAGGTGCCCCACACGTATGGGTTCGACGAAAAAATTTTTTTGAGTTTCATTTGTAAGTTTAAAGTAACCCCCAAAATTTATTGTTTTGTTTCTATTTTTGTGTAAAAATCTTAATGCGGTTCACAGAATACATCTACTTACCAAGTTTCAACAGCATAACTCTTATAGCTTCGGAGAAAAATGGCTGTGACATACGGACGGACGGACAGACAGACAGACAGACAGACAGACATGACGAATCTATAAGAGTTCCGTTTTTGCCATTTGGCTACGGAACCCTAAAAAATTAAAATCTTCCATTTTGAAGCCAAGTTTATGTACTACCTTAGAATAATAACGCATAGAAGCCGCGTCTAGAACAAAACCCGAGCAAAATCGTTTGCCACTTCATTTTCTTTGTGTGCGTGAGCCGAATGTGTCTACGTTCCTCTAACGCACACAGATATAGCTTTCAGTGATACCATTACTAAGCCGTTACCCACAAAATATGGGAAGACGCATTACTATTTTGCTATCAAGGCAAGTATTTTATGTTGTTGGGAACTGGAAAAGGTAAACATGATTTTTCATGTAATATGACATATTTTTTCGGAAGGTATAATTCAATTTATTTCAAAATAAAAGGAAATAAATCGCATAAAGAATGAGATATTGTTCAATGCGTTTAGAATGCTTGATGGGTTATAATTATAAACAATGTTAAAACATCGGGTTTGATATGAATTAACAGTAAGTATTGTATTTTAAAATTACAAAAATGAAAAACATGAATGAAAGCAATGTGGGTATTTTTTCCTCACAAATAGCAACACTGTGTTATGACAAGTTAGGTTATTAGAATTTTGTTTTATTTATCGATTTACGTAAAATTAGTGCATAGAATGTGAGTACTTATTTGTGAAATGTTATTTTATCACATTTTTTTGTTTTCCTGATGTGCTATAACATCGTTTCACGCAACAAACTGTCATTTTCAATTATTTACGCGCGAGCTGTGTTCGACGGAACGTGACATTGAGTACTGACGGCCTGGTGGCTAAGTTTGACGGATTAGGCTAAGTTTTAGTTGCCTCACTTTTTGCACTCGTACTAGGTTTCTATGCGTTATTATTCTAAGTGTAGTACCTAATTTAATGTATTTTTTTTAAGTTGGTATTTCTTTTGGATAAAGAGTTTATAGCTCCAAAAAACGGCTAGCGCTGCGTTTTGCTCGGGGACGCGCCTTAACCGGACTTGGAAGGAAGCCCCGATGTGATACCTACATATAAGTACATTGGCTGGCCGTGTTTGGTTTTCCCTGGTGAATCTGCGTGAATGTGTCCATCTTAGGTACCACCTGTTCCACCAAAATATTTCGGTTGTGAATCACATCTGAGTAAGTCTACAAAACAAGAAATTAGTGACTCCTATCGTAAAGCCGGCCAGTTTTTGTAATATGTGGATAACGAAGGAGGATACACCTTAGCCCTGCAGCGTGACGTCACAGGCTTGTCTTGTTAGAGAAAGTCTGTTTCTTACGAGTACCAACAGCAAATTCTTTTGCACAAAAGCCTTCATCTGCCTTACCTCAACTTCATGGAGATACAAACAAAAAAGTACAATTCCTGATTTCTTCTCGGAATGCACATTGTACGCAAGACCCTGATTATATCTAGTAAACGAGTGTTCATGAACCGTTGCCGGAAAACATCAGCCATTCAGCACATAATCACGGCGATATGTTCCGGCAACGTACAGTCAGCACTCAGCCCAAATCTGGCAACCAGCTTCACTACTCAGATATTCATCTAATGGGCAATATTCATACTTATCATATTTTTTGTTAAACATGGCAAAATATCGCGGTCAACAGCGACTGTTGTTGTAGATAGCAATCGAAGTCTGGCTGACAAAGAAATAAAATTGTATGTTATCACTGGGTTAGATTTTGCTAATCCTACAAGGATTTTCAAATATCCAAGTAATGATAACAGACTTTAAGAAGTAGGTACTATCAATTAGTACCTACACGAGGTCTTGTCATCATCATCATTTTTACAGCAGTAAGACGTCCACTACTGGACACAGACGTCCAGACGTCTGGTCTTGTACTTCTCACATACAGCAGACTCTTGAGACTCCGCTATCAGCTAGTCTATTCTGTAAATAACCATTTCGATATCGACTTCACTTGAGTGACTAAGCTTACAAAATGAACTTTATTTCACACATCATAAGGTCTTATATTTATACGAATTTGAAACTCACCTCGGATTCCGCTGTCGAGACACGAAAATGTTGTTACAGAATAACACTGCAGGTCATCCGGCCTTCCGACAGTGTCTTCCAGTACGAAGTCACCAATACAGATTTTTTTGACAATATCGGCCATTGGTTCTACAAGCAATGGCCGAATGTCAAGTTTGAAAATTGTTCAGGTTATTTTGCTTGCCTTAGTCCTCTTGCGGAACTCTTCATTTTTTATTTGATCAAGCAGGGAAACTTCGAGCTCCATGCTTTGTCAATAAGCTAGATTAGTTTACATAATTTATCATTGTCACACACGCAGTATGCAATTAATGCTTGTTTACTTTCAAATGTGTTAAAGTTGATTGCGCTATTTGTTATGTTAGGTTCATTACATAAGTATGTAAAACAATAATTATTATCGGGTATCGCTCTGAATTGCACACTGCAATGCTTTCGATGATAACGACGTCGCGCCCGCATATTGTTTCACACAATGTGGAAAACATTACACAGTTAGTTACTATGAGCGTGTAATGTTAGGGTGAACTCGATTGTACACGAATTAGACAATAGGTGCTTAGTTCGAATGTGATGATAAGACTTCATTTGTCGTCATTCGTACTGGAGTATAACTCAAAACTACCGTAGAGCTCAGAGATCATACTCAATAAATTCTACGCCAATGTTTACGTCATACAGCAATAACATTTTGTTCTACGCAACGTCCATTCAATCCCACTCCATTAGAATGTACGCTAAGAAAATCACGCAGTGACGAGCGTAAATTGTGAAACACGTAGGTAATTGGAAAAATTACACGAAAAGTCTATCAAATTCAAAGCAGTACTTGACGAATGCATGAGCAATACAGATATGGATATAATTTTAATTGCAAACCATCGTCATCAAATTGAATAACAGACACGTTGTTAGATTATATCAATCAAAGAGCCTTGACGTCACACCGACGTCTGTTTTAATACTTTAGTCTATAATTATCTTAACTCTCTGCAAAATAAAACAATGGAATCACCGTTAGCCATTTGAAATCAACTTAGTATTTATTTTAATGGGGGACAATTCGACACAGCAAATCATTATCTATTTCTTACAGTAAATAAAGGGGATAAATATAATGACCACCATAAAATGCTTTGATAACCTTAGTTTTGTAACCAAAAATATCTACTTAACACCAGAAAAATAGTCACGACTCCACTTTAAATTGTATTCGACCACCAACTTTAGTAAATGATCACCAAATCTTAGCGAGCAAATTAATATTCAGTTAGTATAATATTCAAATTCTATAGTAACGTGTCTGCGTCAGATCCCCTCTATGGCTGGTGAAACATGTGGGTTAGGTTAGGTTAGAACCATGACCATTAGCGACCAGATTGGTTTAATTTTGGCGATCATTTACTATTTTTGGGTTACTCATGATTTACTTGGAGTCATTTTACTTAAATAGGATAGCAAAGTGTTAAAACTTTGGTTATAATTTTACATTAAAATACGAGTTTCATTTTGGTGATCATTTACTACTTTTGTCTGCTATTTGTTACTATATCTGGTGGTAAGTTAAACATAAGCCGTAAATAAATAAGGAGCGTGAAATTACGCCGTCGCGTCCATTAATTGGGTTACAAAGTTACTGGAATCACCGAAAAGGTCGGATATAAAGGTGACACTGGCTACTAATTGTCACTCTAGAAGAGTAACTTGTCTATGGGTGCAGCTGTCTTCTGATGACAGATCAAGTTAGTGATCATGGCAGGTCAATCGCTGTCTTATTACATCCACAGGGACTGCTACAATCCTGATAATCATGAAGCTGCTCCACCTTTATCACGATGATCACTTCTGGTAAAGGCCATCCTGTGGCGCCAAGTTAAGATCACGCAATAATCATCTTCATTGTGTAGTTGGTAGTGAGTGTAAACCACCTGAGATTTCCCGCTCTCGCGGTTGCGTGAGAGGAAATAATGATATCCGGAGGAAGGGCAGCAGCTTCCACTTTCGTTACTAACACCATTATGTGAATGTGATTGTTATCTGCATGCCAATACTAAATGTGGTGTTTATTGTCGAAGCCTGCCGTGAATTGTGCATTGCTTTCGTTGCGGAACGCTACAGCAGATGCTGGACCATAGAGTAGGTAAAGAAAATCACTGAATCTTCCAAAGGTTTTTAATTTTCTACCAAATTTAGTAGCTGTTTTAAATTTCGACCAATTTCTGTTGCGGTACTTTCATAGCAGTCTGGTATTCTGATTGGAATATTTAGGTAAGGTTTGGTTTATCTATAGCCCGTTCGTAAAAGAAATGACTCGCAAAACAATGGTCCTTCACGTATGATTGTTATAAAAACATGTGAAAATTCAGGGAATGCAGGTGGACCATCATTGCAATAAAAATAAAGTTATAAAATAGCAATAATTTGAGTCGTAAATAATAATGGTGGTTTATGTAGGATAGCAGGTAAGCATGAATGACAATGTCACCTTTGTTCTTTATCGCGGGCGGGACTAACACATTAAATGTCGTTATTATCAGTGAGTGTTTAACAAATGAATATTCTCAATCCATTGATAGTTTAAGTATATTTTGAATCATTACATAAAATAGAATAGATATGAGTGAGGCCTTACTCAAGGTGATATCGATTTTAATTCTTTATTTCAGTGCTAAACCTATTAAGCAAAAATTCAAAATGCACTTGACAAGCAAAACGAATTTATTGTGGGTTAATTTCATGTTATTTTAGAAGTACATACCATACCTAATAACGTCTGCTTTATTGCTGTTATGAATTACAGATCGCAAAATAAAGAAATCGGTAAATATTTTAAGCAATCTCATAAAATTTATAAAAAACTAGCTGACCCACGCAACTTCGCCTGCATTTCGCACATTTTCCCTGAATTTCGTTTGCTACAAACCTCACGGAGCTCGAGACCTTTCCAACGACTGCAAACTCGTGGAAATCGGTTCGTGCGTTCTGGAGTTATAGCGTCAGGAAGGAAAACTCGACTTATTTTTATATTATAGACTACCTTTTGCCAGCGATTCGCCGCTTAAAATTAAAAAAATATCCAGAGAGAACATATTGCCGGAATGGAAAGTATCCTACGAGTAGGTACCTATGTTCTATTTAGGACTTGGTTTACCGGTGTGCCAATCCTCTTCCTCATCTTAAAGTTACGATGTGAAGAAGTAAACAACATTATATTATGTGCAAACTCACTTTTGCATTTATAATATTACTAGCTTTTTCCCGCGACTTCGTATGCGCATATCACGTTTTTTACCGATCCCGTAAGTACCTACCCATTTCGGAAAATCCTGTCTTAGTTCTCCCCTACCTACATGACTATTTTCAGCTTTCTACAACCAAAGCACATCAATCAATCAGAATCGGAAGAATTTTATATAATTTATTGATAAATATTAACATACTACATCCTCAAAATTAAAAAACAAATTGAAAAATTAAACTCACAATAAAACGCAGCTCGAACTTCCTGACCACCAAATGAAGTAACATTGTAGCCAACAAGTTTTTTTTTTTTATATCCTTGGACATTTCACACAACGCCATATAGTCCCAAGCTAAGCAACTTAATGCTTGTGTTATGGTAACGAGATGGCTGATAAACTACTTATATACATTTTTTTTTTGTAAATACATACATATTATAGATAGAAAACACCCAGACTCGGAACAAATACATGTAGGCCATACAAATATTTGTTCCGTGCGGGAATCGAACCCGCGACATGCTGCGCAGCAGTCAATCGCTAAACCAATGCGCCAATCGTGTCGTCCAAAAGATGCCAATACCGAGCAATAAATACTTATACCGATTCCGCGGTGCATCTGAAGCCAAGCTAAAGCTACTTTGATTTTGTTAAAATAGCTTTATTTTCTTAATACTGAGTACAAGCTGGCTTTTTCTTCCTTTCTAAGTTCTACTGCTGATATTTAAGAGCACATTTATACCTTTACTAGGTATAGAAAATAAACAGCACTGTATTTTTTACTTATTGATACATCCTCACCCTTAGGTCTTAAGAACAAACAAAAAATATTTAGGGTCTTTTTGGTTTAGGTACTTTTTGAAATTATAAAACCTTTACAGTACTATTGTTTAAATAAGTTCCTTTATTTATGTCAAATTATTACGCAAGTTGCCTTTGGGTCAAAGGAAATCGTATTGTTAAATACGGGACCGTTTTACGAGTAGGTAACATTTTGGAAGTTTTATTATTTAGGTGCCTTGCAGGAAATGATCCTTTGAATATTCAGGGTCGTCTTTAAGCTTTTGGTAGGTACCTGATAATTCCTTTGTTTTATTGAATAGAAATAAATGTTTTACGAGTACGTTAAGGTTTAGTACTGGAGGTAAACTACCATAGAACCTTGTAAAATTACTAGGTTTTCGTAGAATTTCGGGAAATCATCTCTTGCTCCCCTACTCTACCGTCTCTAGGTCCCTCCCAAGGAACCTACATGACAATTTACAGCTTTCTACGCCCAATTAGAGCTAAAAACAATCAAAGAGTATCGTAGGCCAGATCTAGATGTTTAATTCATCTCCTCAAAAGATAAACTACACACATCACATCATACATAGTTTTTAAAATTAAATTAGTTCAGTGTGTGAGTGAATTGAGATTATCATTTTAATTGCCGAACGTTACGTATGAAACGAATACAAAACATGAATACCTACATCTCGACATATCAAAAAATTAAGTTTGCATATTAATGGGTCTCTAAATTATATGCTGTCTGTTGAAATCTTAAACTAGAAACAAATGAGGAGATTGTGCCATTGATTAATTCCAAGGTTCACTATGAAATAATAGCGGGTGGCGGGGTGCTGACTGCTGAATCACTAGTATTGGGTGCTAAGTATAGCTGCATTGTCAACAGTGATATCGGCTAGTGTTTGCACACAATGTATTGTATTAAATTACCAAGCGCCATAAGTTTAGGAGTAAGCACTACGTGACCGATACATGACACTGACCCATAATGAATAAAGACGGTCGCACAACAAACATACTGTTGACGTTGGGTTCCGTGAATAAAATAGCTTGAATATTTTGACTGCACTCAGTTCAATGTTTAGCAAAACATTGCTTGCTTCTCGAACCATGAGTGGCTTATGTAGTTACTTGCAAACCCTAAAATAGGTACCAATTTCGGGATTTGACAATTTTAGTCAAACCTGACCAAAGAGGTACCAAACTTTTTAGTCAAACGTCGAAATCAAAATATCTGTTCTGTTCGGGGTTTCTCTAATCTATCCTAGAAGTGACTATTGCAAATTCGGTCAAACGTCGATTTTTACTCTAGTTACATTGTTGCATGTTTAAACAGGTTTTTGCATGGGAGCCTAACTCTTTGCGGCATTATATCGTTTAGAAGTAGCAGAATATAGGGCACAGGGAGCTTAGGGTTAGGGCACCCCGACACGGATAGGTTTGGTTCAAATGGTATGACGGGGGCTACTCCGTCATACCATTATATTAGGTTCTTTTAAACCCTGCAGACAGAAACACAAATAATTTTAAATAATTTAGGTCAGCTGGTCAAACCCCGATTTCATCATATGAGTTTCAGTATTTGACTATCCAAGTCTCTCCTAGGATTAACCAAAAAATCGTTAGTCAAAGGTAAAACCGCTTTTCGAGTGGACTCTGTGACTAAGAGCTTATGTCAGAACTGAGATTTGACTAAGTCTATGCAAATCTAGGAGCCCCAGTGTTTCGTTGTGTGACTATAAAATTCATTGGTTAGATTTCAAAACACAACAAGCAAGCATAATTACTTTCATATTTCAGCACAATATTAGGTAAGTTTAGATGAGTTGCTATTAAAGCGGATTATGTTAAGAAGCTTGACAGCAACAAGCCAACGTCTAACTTACCCAATATTGATGTCACCGCTTCCGGAATTCCATAATCCAAGCGTGAATAATTATATTTCATATTGTTATTCCCATAAATAGGTCTATTGCAACATTTTATACACTTTTATTGGACTACATGCGTACGTCATACGTCAAGAAAAAGCCAAAAATGACGAATATGATGAGTTTTATTTGCAACGCATTGTGAAATCGGTTAGTGTATTGCTGTATACTTATTATCACAAACATAACATTATAGAGGAAGACAATTTGCGCAATGTAATCGTAATAGTGCGTTGACGGTGACGTAAGGCCACAAAATTCAACTTAGTAGGTACCGACGGTCTAAATTAGCAATTAAAAAATAATGAGCAGAATTCTCAGTAAAGGAACTAACTAAGCCTTGCCCTACCTACTTGTGGGATTACTTATGATCAACAGACCCCTAAATTCATCGCTCCAGTTTATTATTTCAGCTCGCATTTCAAAATATTTCCCATGAGAGACTGCCAACCTTCAGCCAGCAATATAATATTTGAAGGAATATTATATTTCTTTCTTTTTCCTACGTCTCAACTTAAACCCGACCTACTTTTATGAGCCATCAATTTCTTTTTAAAACTAAACTTGAAAACTACACGAGAGGAATAATGCATTCATTAAAATTCTCACAGGAAGTTAGATTGCGGGTCACGTTAATAATAATGTAAGCAGATTAAAAATGAAGCTAGTTAGGTGCGTTGTTATTTTGTTGGCATATATGTATTTCCTGTGATAAGCTCCAGTTACTTTATTAACTTAATTATAATAAGTGTAACGGTTTCCTTTCTCGCCACTGCGTTATGTTTATAGAGGAATTGTTTGACTGTGAACATCAGAAGGATTCGCCACGTGGTCCCTTGTTTAGAGCAGACAACCCCCATCCATTGTCGTGGGTATTATTATAGCTGATGATATCAGCAGGACAATGGGCAGTAGCACCCACCTTTTCGCTGATAGCATCGGATTGCGAAAACTTGGGTCCTACATTTTAGCAGTCGCTTGAGAACTTATTGTAAAAGAAACTTTGCTGGGATTGCAATTTGTTACCCATAATACCCATCAAAGCGCAATAAGCAAAGCAAAGCCCACAAACAGAGAAATGTATTATCACTTATCACCGATAAGCTGTACATACACAGGCCAAGCGACAACACCCTGACCTCCTTATAAGTAGGTACGATACAACAGTATTACAGGACAAGAAGCGTCACTAATGAAGAGAGATTACATCTCGACGCAGCAACTGAACGAGTCGAGGATGAGGAGGTGAACAGAAAACATAAACTAGGTAGGTATGTATAGTCGAAAGGAGGCTTTATAGTCATTGGTATATAGTCTAACGATCTTCTAGGACATCACACTTATGCAAACAAAGTAAACAAACAAACAAGCCCATTTCACGCCTCGTACAAAGCGTATCGCCCGCTCAATGACGAGCTAGTGTAGTTTCATTCTCTCAACAATGTCAGGGCCCAAGCACTCAGGGCTTGATTCCGATTCCTTAGCCTGGTGTGTGCAACATAGCGCATAACACTAAAACCGTCAAACGGGTTTGCAACCAACGAATGCTATAATAAAAAGTTGTTCCAGAGACGCGGACGCGGGCCGGTAAAGGATTGGCTATGTTGTCAAGAAGCAGCGAGCTTGCATTGAAGTTGTTGAGGTTTTATGCACTATGGATAAAACCTCAACAACTTTTTTCTTGTTTCTTTCTTGTCCAGATGTAACAAGATAAGACCTTTGATGGAGAAGATTTCGGAGCTCTCTGACACGAGACAATACTATTATCGTAGAGAAATTGAGAATAAAGAATTCCGTTTTCTGTAAAAGATAAAGCCACTTCAAAAACTGAGGTTCTTTTGAAGCCGAGTTCTTCAGATGCAAATCAATCAATCATGTTACCATCAGCCTACCGCAGTCCATTGCCGACCATAGACATCTTACAAGTTTCATCATAATACAACACCCAGATCGAGTTTGTAGGTACTTAAATCTCAATTTAATTTCTCCGCTCATGTCTATGGTCGCTACTTACTCGGGTGACTGGCAGACATCTCGATTGGTAGAACCAGCTCTAAAATCGCAAGTTTTTGTGCAGGACTTCAACCACTCATATTTACTAGTTTATCTTCTGCGACTTCCTCGCCAAAAAGCTAAAATTGGCGTTAATTATGGTCTTGAAATTCAAGACTTATTTTACCTACAGACGTTATTGTAGGTAGGTACCTACACTTATGTTGTCGTAAGATATGTAAGTAGTACCTTCCTGGGTACCTACTAAAATCTTGATAAAAAACAAGCTTTTATTGGTAATTATTATTACAAGTTTCATTAATGTTAGTGAGCACCTTAAGATTGAATAATCATTATTCATTTACCTATTGATCCATTAAAATTACATGATAATTAAACTAAACCCCTCCGGCCGCACTCCTCCTTATGGCCGATCCAGACCCACAGAGATACAATAAAAAATAAAGGTGATTAAAAAAATATACCTAGGTGATTAATCAAAGAATTTTTCAAAAACTTCTAGGAAGAAATCTACTGTCATTCCGTTAATTTAAAGTTCGAATTAAGTTTTTTTTCTGCAGTTCTACAGATTTTAATATTATCCACATATTATTTTTATATTACTGTTGTATCTACCCAAACTAATTTTTTTAGGTTCTGGTACCTACTTAGGATGCCTATGCCATACAAATGAATTAGAATTAGATCAGCAAATTAAAAAGATGACTGACAACAAGTTTTTGTCTGTTGGCGCGGCGAGTAGGGTAGGGTGGCATGGCGGGCGAACTCCGCGCTCGCGGACTGGCTGGCTGGCAAAGCAACAACAAAACACACAGCCGAATATTGCCGAACTCACCCGAACGAAAAACGAATCTCGCTCCAAAACGTGATCGTGGTGTTTGCTTGAAAACAAAATCCACCCGCCCGCTGCCGGCGTTTCACGGGCGAAGGCGAAAACAACAAGAGCTCAGTTCAGTGCGCGAGCAAGCGTGATACGGAATGTACGTGTGGTGCGTCTTGCGCGGACGTTAACTCTGCGATTTATTTTTTATCTTACGATTTATACGGCCAGAATTAAAAAGTTTTGGAGTATACAGTCGATAAACTAAAAAGAGTTTTTATCATAAAAGTTGACTTCGTGACAGTTCGCGCAGAATTTGACCAAAATCTGTGAATTTCCGTATAGACGCGAAAAAAGTGAAGGAGACATTTCGAAACAAAGGACTGTTTTGTACATTTTCGCAACGGTTGCGAAATTGTGTTCAAAAATACTGATCTGGCTCAATTGTGGACGGCATATTAAAAAAAAAAACACTGCCCCTGGCCAACTAGTTCGGACACAATCTGTGGTCACCGAACGACAAAACAAAAACGCAACGATTTTACTAGATTACTACAAGGACCATATTTATAAAGGTTTTCATAAAATTCTCGTCAAAAATATCGTGAACTTTTCATCGGCTAACCTAAAAATTATAGTGAGTTCGTCGACCTAACAAATTCGTGCTTCAGTGGATCAGTCAGTTTGCAGATTTTGATACGAGAATTAGCACTAAAACCTGGATTAAGTGTCGAGTTGCATGATGTCTACCGCCATAATGCATCAGTCTGCGCTGTACGACTTTGGTGATCTGTTCTTGAAGGTATGTTTGCTTTATTTATTTGCTAGACTGTCTTAGAATTATATAGGAAGGAACCTGCGTATTTCAGTGCTTAGCTTATTGATTACATTATTTGTGTGTGCTATCAGTATTTTGTAAATTACATTGCATGCATCCACATGGTTGAAATCGTTGACTCAGTTTGGTAATGTAGGTAGATTTACTTATTGTACCTACCCACCTGCTAAAACTAAAAAAGGAAACATAAATAGCATCTACCTAGCTTGGGGGTTCCATCCAACTTTTATCCATCACACAAAAATTTTAGGTAAGTACCTAGGAATATAAAAATTAAATGGGTTTGACGAAAACTACATACTTAGGTAATAACTATGTCTTTCACCTACGTAAGAACATATAAATATTTCAGTAGATAAATAATTCTCTAAAAGTGTAGGTACCTATCATAATATCCGAAACAATAAACAGCCCTTGACGACCCACTGACCAATTGTTGCTTATCTATCAAAACTAATAAATAACTATCTGATTGTGACAGCAAAAAATATCAGTATTTTCTTACTTTTTGGGCACTAGTCTTTAACAGAGATATTAAAAACTTCAATCGTTTTTAAATAACTTGGTGTATCGCAACATTTTTAGCGGTTGAACTTCAGTCCTAGGTACGAAACCATTTATTTACTTAACCCAGAAAGAAAAAACACCGATATATGGCTTGATAATAAGTACTTACCAAACTACTGCAGTAACAGAACGTGGTTTATGCACATAATTGTTTCATACTCGTCATCTTCCTGCCCTTATCCCATGTTACCTGGGGTCGACGCTACACGGTTTTTTTTTCTTCCACTCTGCCCTGTCAGCCATCAAGATATCACTAACTCCCTTTTCTTTCATATCGCTCCTCTTTGGCCTTCCTCTTCCTCTCCAACTCCATCCATCCACATTTATGTTCAGTACTCTTTTATTTACATGCATTTCATCTCTGCTCTTCAGATGACCATCCCAAGACAAGTGATTCCCTTTTATTTTTTCCGTCACTGGCGCCACTTTTAAACTGCCTCTTGTAATTTCCCACTTTATCCATTCTCGTTACTCCACACATCCATCTCAATCAATATTTTGATCTCCGCTTTACGCAATCTATTTTCATGTGTCTTTTTCACAGCCCAACATTCTGGGCATACATGGGTCGCAAGTTATCCCAGTGACCTGTCGCTATTCATCCATTTCATTTATAATTTGGACCTACACAAAAATACGTATCTAAGAGTAGGTAGGTACCTTCTTTAAAATTACAAACAAATAAGTACACACAACAATAAATTACCAAGATAGCGTATTATCAACTAGGTATTAACGTTAAATACCTAGCAAAACGACCGTACACGTTTTACCTACCTTCAACTCAACAACAATAACATTATTCAATCAATTCAATCTAACAAACTATGGCAGTAGGTACCTATCGTTCTTTTTTGGGATAGGTATTTCAAAAATATGCCTAGGTACCATCGAAATGATCGAAACTGAAAAATAAACTATTCTTAGGTGCTTGTCGTATACATGACATACTAGTTCTGGCTACTCCAGGCCCTGCCAAATAACAACAGCAGTAATAATAGCAACAGTAGGTATACGTAAAAAAATGTAAAACTGTGTACCTACGTAACTACCTACTCTAGATTTTTTTAAATTGGTACGTACTTTTCAAAGGATTTTAAGACTTTAAATTGAAGACAAAGACCAGACCTGTGACCAGACACTACAACAATCGGTCTATAGGGGTCACAAAACTCATAAATTATAATAATTTGTGACTGCGATAATGGAGATAATTGTCACAACGTTTATTCTGAGAACTACAATTAACACGTTTATGCTTGATT
The DNA here is from genome assembly GCA_963859965.1 of Ceramica pisi. NCBI lineage: Eukaryota > Metazoa > Arthropoda > Insecta > Lepidoptera > Noctuidae > Ceramica > Ceramica pisi. Next base: position 11,876,376 of record OY982539.1, read on the forward strand.
GTTTATTGCAATGTTTTTTCGTCATAAAACTATGTTTTTCAATTAGTTTGTGGCGTAGTGTTCCCGCCTAGTCAATGTTCTTGCCACCATAATAATTACAAGTTACGGAAAATAAGTAAAACCAGTTACTGTGACTAGCGTGCACCCGCATGATGCAGCTACTAAAGTTGCAAGACTGGGCTTATTCTCGAAACAGATAAAATGTACATGACCAACCATGCCTACATGTTATTTACAAGTCCAAGTATCAATTCATTCTAGTATTTTGTAGTCTGTTTGAAATGCCTAGCTTATACGCTGTTACTTAAGAGGTTATGTTTGCTTAATGCCGGACCCAGCAAGAATTATTGACTTATCCCTTAATTTTGCCACCCATTTATATAAAGTATCATGTTATTCATTGTTATCGAAGTTATGACGGAATACGTCCTCAAGCTGTGCGGTAGTCTATTCAAGAATCTAACACGACTCGGCTCGCAGTAGGCAGTTTCCGTAGGAAAGTAAAAGTAACTAATATAAGGTTACGTTTGATTACCGCACAGACACCGGTAGTCATTAGTTTGACTTAGTGCTGTACTTTGTAGTATAATCTAAAAACATATTAACCAGAATTATGGAGCACGCCCTGTTTTGCAACTTTATCAATATTTAGGTAAAATCGGCGACTTGATCATTAGGTTTTCGTTTGAAATTCTGTCTTTTCGGAATACAATGGTTAAAATACTTGCTTCTGATTCGTGTAGATTATCCTGTATACCAAAATTCCACGTGGCGAACAGATAACACCCATCTTCAAATTAATACCAATTTCATATTCAAATTAATAAAATTAGTGTTATTAATCAATCAGTACAGATAAGGAAAGGTACAAATCAAATTATTGTCAAACAGGTAAATAAAAATACACGTCATTTCTTAATCAGGAGCCTGATTCAAATAAACTGGTTTTCATCTCTGTATAATATTTCAGTGAGAAGGATTTTATTATAATAGTCATGCCTATCCAATGTTTAAAATAAATGCTTGATCCTTTTCAAATCTCGGCAGGGGTGAGTTACAGACGAAGCTAAGTGGTATGACATGCTCGTCGATTCCATGAAACGTAACTAAAGCTACCTCGATAGGGATCAAAATCGACTAACGAAGCCAGTTTTGGAAGCTATTCGTAATGATGAAGAAAAACCGGTCCTATTGGTTACTCGGTATGGTTATAAATGGTTTGGCCCTCGCATAAGCTACCTGCTCGAAGTTTTTGTGGTCTTTTACTTTGCGTAAAAGACACTTGTTGCTCGGGGATATTCTGTTTTGTGTTGGGTTGTATGGCCGTAGTACATAAGGCCACGTGAAAAGGGAAGAGGGTTAGTTGTATATAATACGCTTGGAACAAGCGATTTCTGTATCTGTTTTGATTATGTTCGTGTAAAAATTAGGTTACTTAACAAATGCAAACCAGGTAGGTTGGTTTATTACTTATATTATTTTTATCGTAAAAGAACTTTACGATAAAAATAATAGCATATTATATAGAAATAGCAAATCGCTTTTAAGCCGCAGACTATCTTCATACCATTTATACTTAGGTAATTGAAGTGGCAGTTAAAGTTGTTATTATAACCTTGTACACTAAAAAGATACTTTACTAAATAAATGCCAATTCGCAGGGTAAAATGACGTTGTTGAATTCAGTTTTGCAACACAGATATTTGCTAGCAATTTGTAATGCAGTAATAAAAATCTAAGGTATAGAATTGCAGTGGGAACTTTGAAAGGTGCATCGTGTCGTGTAGCATTTTTTTTACGTGCTGTAAGTACGATTCTAAAAAAATCTTTTTAAACCGTTGAATACACCTACAACCTTCTACCTGCCATCTATTTACAAATACAACCGCTGCTTTTATTTTTTGTCCCACTTTCAGATTCAGATAAAGGGCTTTTTGTTCAATCTCTTCTCTTTGTCCCATAACTTTTGGTGGGAAGGCCTTAATAGTACATAAATTATTGTATTCCGCGATTTTGTCTGCCACTGCCAAATGTGTATAGGTATTTTATGGAATAACTTTGTAGAATAATGGATTTCGGTGTTTTTTCCTCAGTCATTAATACTAGTCAGGTGTTGACCTAAAATTATAACACGGTTTACATTCGTTAATCCAAATCTATTTCTTAAAATTAAAATTAATTTTGAACAGTCCAGAAACATAAATCTTAAAGTTTTAATAGTTACTTTGTCCTTGCAATCACACTAATCCATAAAATATTTTGGGATTATTCCCATCGTGGGATTACAGAATAATCCTGTGTGACATTTCTTGGAAAAATTATAATCCTAATAAAAGGACCCTTACATTACTGGTTAGTATTACCATTACCAGGTAATCAACACCAATATAAAAGCTGATATAGTTTATTTACGTTTATTCCTGGCAGCACTTCCTTCGCAAAATAGAGCCTTAGATTTGTTAAAAAAACGACAGGTTGTGGTAAAAATGCTAGCGACTGGTAGTGTTAGTATTTCGCTAGTAGTTAGTTGGTCAGTAAGCCGTGTAATCACGTGGGGCGGCGGACCGTGCTCGACTGTTCGTGGCACGCTCGCACGCAACAAGCCGATATTGTTCGCTAAATCGCGACTATCGCAAAACATCATACCTTATTTACTTCTGTGCAACTTTTTCTAAATGTCTGAACGATTGGCAGTGCATCGACTCGAGAATGTATACAGTATAATGTTCATTACTCCTTCGTACTATATGGCTAAAGCTTCAGTTTGAATTGGGCTCAGGGTGGGTATGTCGAGTAGCGATCTAAATCAAATCCATCAAAATAGAATTCTTTAATTGCACCCAAAATAAACAAAAACTGAGTTCGCAGTTACGGAACGGAGGTCGTCACGCGACGCGATTAGCTCTCCACGTGTGCTTTATTGCTGATAAAGGCTGATTGTATGGCAAATGGCAACCTGCTGTAGAACCAAAATATTGTCTGACGTCATACACTGACTTCTACCCAAACGTTATCCTGGGGGCGCTCAAATCCTGCGACTAACTTTTCCTTACATTTGCCTAAGCAAAATCTCAAATGTTTGATCATGTCTTACTTGACAATTTCTGTATAATTCTATGCAAGCAAATACAAGCTTTCCACGCTTTTCGCAATCTAAACTCGAAAGGTTTCTCAAACAGCCGGTTTTAACCTCAGAGTCGACACCTCCGCCGTGGTTTCCCAACACCTAGACGTTGCAGAAATCTCGGAGTGCAACACAAACAATAAGTGTCGATCGTGGGAGTTCAGAAGTGCTAGCGCAGCATTCGTTTGTACACAATAAGTAACTTTAGAGCATTTCCTCGCATGCTCTATTGGCGAAATGCGATGCCGCGCCGCGTGGGACATGTGACCGCATGCCTTGTTTGTTATCTGGCTTTTAGATTCAGTATTCATCCATGGTACCTCCCATTTTATGGTCGTCTAATAAATTTTACGATTATTCAGAGAGCGGTAGCTATTTTACTGAATTTAATGACATCTTGGTTCCAGGATTTTAAAGTCTTTTTACATGGCCAACTATTTTCATTTCAATTAAAAGTCTGCCTCCTCAAGATTAATGATTGTAGCATGTGTTAAGCCGTGGCGTGATAATTGGGTAGCCTGTGTCAGGGCAAGAGTGTAAGCCGCGATCTGCGTAGGCCAGGTCCAACGGCCGCACTCGTAACTGCCAGCGTTACTATTTTTAGCCCGGCTCCTTTCTCCGCGGGCTGGGGCCCGGACGTGAGTCAACCCTTTGTTCCCCCGAAGCGCAACGGCCTCAAGTCGACTGAGGACGCCTTGCCCGTTTACTTCACCACACGTCCCTCTGATGTGGTCAACAGTTCAACACACGTCAAGGTATCGCTTTCCAAACATGCCTCAATATTGTTTAGACTTTTAATATGTAGCTCGCCTTGAAAGTTGCGTTGCTCAATGTGGAGATGCCATTATGTTCCGATGCTCATATAAACACTACTCTAATTTGACGTAAAGATTAGAGGTTTCACACTACAGCCTGTCATTGAAGTTGCGACAATCGCCTCGCTCGCTGCCCACATAGTTTTGACTCTAAATGGAATATTTTATGAGACTTAGCACCTCTCGGTTATAAAATCTGTTCACTATGCATCATGCAATAAACCTAATATAATATGTCGCAGTTTAAAAAATCACTTGCTATTAACAAAAAATTGACGTATGAACATTGTATTTCATGACAAGGCTTTTCAGTAAGTTCAGACGTCAGATGAATATAACATCAAAGTACCTAACTTAAAATCGGTATTTCAATCCGTTTCTGTGCGCAACTTCATGTAACCATAATCTTGAGAATAGCATTATTAAGTCCCCTTCGTAACCAATTGTTTAGACAAGGAAAAGTGAATGCTGTATACTTCACACGACATCTATTCAATTTGTTAGACACTTCTGACAATACAACCAAGAATTTATAATTTTAAAGAATAATAAACACGGAAACTGTCTATCAATTTAAAATTATGTAATATTTGTGTGTGCGTGTATGGATTAAAAACGTATCATTATCATTTTCAAATAAATTACGGATAAATTGGACACATCAGTAATGTTTCCAAGTAGGCCGCATTTTGAAATAGGCGTTTTGTAACAAAGTCACTGGATAGAGCAAGGTAAACATATAAATAAAGAGGTCGGACACACAATTAACATCCGAACGATTAACTTTTGACCATTTAGAACCAGTTAATATATTATGCACAATAGTGTTAAATCTGTTGCTGGCGCGATTGTCTAGACTCCATAATATTACGTCAATCCGTAACTTCATAAGATCGGTTTGAATAGAAATGGGATGTTTTATTCCTATGTCCGCGAAGTTATTGTTCTCCAATTATTGTCCTAAGTTGTTGGAATCTACCGAGTGAGGCCTGACAATGTGTTGAAGACGTTGCTGTGTAAATATTCTCGTTAGATTCGCGACTCGTCGCTAATTGTTTCGGCAGAGCAAATGCGAGAGTTCATTGCCGGCCAAACGACATTGTCGTAGCCTGCCCACGGCCGTTTCTGTGTATCTCTCCGAACAAGTCTTTGATGAGTTTTATTTTAATGACATGTGTCTTAAGTTAACAAATATCATAAAGTAAAACAATCCCTGACGCCTAAGAAGTGCTTTTCACGACCATATTGAGTAAGCAATCATTGTAAGAATGTTTTAAAATCTGATTCCTGAAACTTACTTATTCCGGTTCCCTTTGCATTTAAGATTTGATTATGTTCAGATGATCGTTCGAACAGAACAATCTTCGGACTCTATATATTGTACTATTATTAAATAGGGTAAAACTCTAGACTTCCAAACTTATGAAACGCATAAACAATGCATACGTGTAAATGCAACTCCTAAAATTGCTTCTGATTCCTGAACCTTGACCGACATTCGGACTGCGGCGGCTTAGTGGGTCAAGGTAGAGAGGTAACCAAAGTAGAAAGTGAAGAATCACTTTTACTATAGCAAACTGAAACGTACAAACCGGTTTGCAATGTTATTGTGTAACTATAATATCTGTGATTTTAGTTACCTTAACGTTACCTTATTTAATTTTATTCTTCAATCATCATAGAAACTTACATATCTGCCTGCGGAGCTATCTTTGATAAGACTCATAATGGTAACACAGTTATTAGTTACTGGCTTTAGTTTTCTTTGAAATAGATAAGTACTGCATGGCATGATGTCTGATTAACTCGCTGATTAGTTAATGATAAGTAAACACTATGAATAATGCGCTCGAAATATTCAAAACAAGACATTTTGTTTCAAGTCCTTGTCAGATTCTTTGAAATGACACCTAATATTTATGTGTTACCTTTTTGATGGCACATTAACATAGGTTGAAGTTATTTAACTGACCTTACCTTGATTTTTCTTGCGACCTCTTATGATCAATACATAGTTGTTTAAAAATTAATTTATGAAATCTATGTCAAGTAAAACGATATGCTACTTTTGAGTGAAGATAAAATATTTACAAATATTCTAATATTTCAACTGTTATCATTAGCAGACAAAGAATAGACGTAAGTATCGGGTGAGTAGGCAAATAACTAGTTACTGTGCTTATGTAGATAATGCATTATCTAAGGTCTTATGCTACACTAAGGAGTGCAACGCATAAACAAAGGGTGCTGTACTGTATCTTATCACGGCGCTGATAAACGACTGGAAACATTATTAGTGTTGTGTGAGAAAACAACGTGGTTATTTAAAGTATCCAAAAATACCGAACAACTTCTCATTAATTTTCCTTTTACTTTTCAACGTACCTAACTTAAATGTCGAATTGAAGGTGACTTTCCGTATTTTATCAAAACCAGTACTACTAGCTACCTACCTAACTAAAAGGCACATGGTGTTGCTATTATTTTGTGGCCTACTTTTATTAACAACTAGCTAATAGTCTCGTCTAGTCGTAACCCCAGTCGTAGTTATAATAAGCTGTAAAGTTTATTATCCTGTTAATCCAGCAAACTCTAAACTTTCCAGGAATACATAGTTTTCCAGATATGGGGCAATCATTTCATAGAAAAAAAAAAATATTTGACGGTAAAATCCAACCTCTAAAGATATTGTAGCTAAGAAGACATGTGCTTCATCTCGCCGGCTAATATCGAAGGTTTGCCTGCACTTTTGGCATACATTCGCTCAGCGTTGCATCACCGGCGCGCGCGCAGAATCGAGCACAGCTCGTAACACTTTTACCATTACCTTACCGACGGCAACCTCTCGCCTACCTACTTGTGCTCGACGCGATCCACCGCTTTACATAATTGCTCGTAAAGAACACATCAACTTATGCAATATCAAAACATTTTGGTATTCTGGTTAACTTTAAGAGGGTCAGTTTTCTAGGTCGAAGAACTAGGTTTTGCACAATTATTTAACTAACAAACTTTATGCAATTGCATTATGTTACTGAAATTCAGTTAGATGTTGGTTGTATTTGTTAATAGCGTTAGTGGTCCGCATTGCTAGATTATCACCTATTAAATCTTCCTAATGTATAGAAGTAGGCTAAACTAAGCTTATATATTAACCGTATCCGCTGGAATGAAATTCTTCCTGAAACTCTGTCTAGGAAGACAAGATTTAATATAATTTCATAATAATAAAGTAATTTATATAGCGTTCTAATGAGACGCTGTTCTCAATTCGAATGAAGAACGACTAGAACGAGTCGAGGTGTGCTCGTTACTTGGTAAACAAAAAAGTGCAAGTGCCGTAAAGCCGCGATTGCGTCACGAGCGGAGCGGGTACGGCGAGGATGTAATATGGCACAACACTGCAGTGCTGGCTGCGAGCCCACTGGAGCTACATTCTCTCGGCCGAAACGATCTTAACTTTCTTTTCTTGTTTCGTAATAACACGGCCGAACGGAGAGGAGCTGTCTCGGACCAGCGCCGCGCCACTCTGTCGCTGGCAACATCAGCATTGGCGCCGGTACCAGTTACCACCAACATCCCCCCCCACAAGCCGCTAGCTGTGCATTAACTTTTTCATTCCGATGGTCACTATCAAGTATTTTGTTATTTCACGGTAGGAAACAAACTTCTTTCAAAATTAGGGACCCAGATCGTGCCTTTCGAGCGGAACTAAGTTAATCGGTCACCGTATCATTTCATGGTCGCCCAACCCTTTGTCTGGCAGCATCTTTGTCGACGTTGTCCTACAACTGTTAACCAGCTCAATAGTGTTCTGTGAGCAGTGAAGCAGCAGCCCTAATTGTCATACATTGCGCATGATTCGCGCGATTGCAGTTTGCATAAGCGTGTTGCACAAACGCGGAGTTAGGTAGGTACCGCGATGTGATTATAATCCGCGCGTGCCACTATATCTTGTGCACTCGCCTTGAAGGAAGTGAACTTTCGAACTCTTTCACTTTTTATGGTATCATAATCCCCGACCTACTCCAACGTTACTTCACGTCTACCTTTATTGTTAATAAATATTCAATTTTAAGTACGACAGTTAATTAGCGGAGTTCTTACATTGTAAGTGGATATTAGATTGCTGTCATTGTAAAAAATCTATTTTGCAATGCTTTTCAGAACGAGACTCTTATTGAACAAACAGAAGAGTACTCTGATTTCTAATAAACCTCCTACTTTGGTAACTTTTGAACGTTTCAAGAAGCTCATCTCATCAGCCACTCAACGCGTACCTTTGTTTATTAAGTAATTAGGTGTGTAAATTTAGAATAATTATGTGAAACAACTCATTGCCCTGAGTATTGTATGTATTCGTACTATTAACATTTAAAACATTAATTTGCTGCGCAACCGGGTTGCTATCGGTCGACCTTACGAGGTACGCACTCGATGCGTCACCTACCCGATATATTATTGTATTGTAAGCTAACTATATGTGTCCGGGTTCCACTAACCTTACTTACTAAGTGTTTAGTCATTGCAAAGGCTAATTTGCTTTCACAGCTCAAGTAAAATCAACTGAGCCTGACCTAGCATCAGATACTTATTTAAATGGAACTACAAAGCGATTGTTGTAGCGGTCGTACAACTTGCGGACGCAATAAATAGGATTTGTATCCGCTATCATGTCCCGATAAGTGTATGATTGTAGCTAGTATTTCGTGAATGATACAATACTGTGGAAATAGTATTTTATCGTAAAGGTATTATAAGCTAGCTAGTGCTGAATATCCCCCGAAGCGTGTGTACGTGTCGTACACACAAGTTGCGTTGTATCAAACGGCTGCAATCCTCATTACGTTGGACATCACGTCACTTATAATTGCTGTGTAACGTTTCGCAACACTCGAAGACCCGCCACCCGCAGACTAAGATTGTTTGCCTTGTGAAAACAACGATCGATAAAACACCATGATACAAACATTGGATGCGGCATTGTTTATTTTTCACAAATTCTTAAGTGTAGGTAAACTTCGGTTAAGCTTCACGCGGGCCAAAATCACACATCCGTTGTTACTTGTAAATATTATCCAACATGGCGAGCAAACGCGATTTTAAGTTAACTTTGGAGTGAAAAAAGGCCAATTCAACAACGTTTTTGGACCGCATCCATTTTTTGTAGACAATGGCGTCGCTCGTGTTTATATCGGCAATCACGTAGCTAAGCTTAGCGATAGTGGTTGTCCGTTAATAGATAGTGTGTCAATAATGAAAGGAAAGTAGCGCGGCCGGCCATCGGTAGGTCAGTGTCAGTCCACTCGCCTTTACGTAACCCATGTCATGCTGCACATCAATCGTGCCAATTTCAGATTTAATGTTTCGTCTGAGTTTATTGCTAACTTCACTTCATTCCTAATACTGAATACTTCGAAACGAAGTAGGTGGAGTTATCGATTGCATAAATGTTATCGGTCAACCGATTGCAGCAATTTTGCAAGCTTACTAGTATTTAATATTCAAATGAATTTACTTGCGTCGTTGTTACTAAATTAAAGTTGACTCTGATAACTGTTAACAAGAAGTCACCTCAGCTGCAATCTGTCATTTAACTATTACATAATCTCAAATGCTTTCGAATCATTTTAATTTTTCAATAAACATTCAGGTTTTAGAGATTATTTATTACAAAATTCAGGGTATAGATGAATAGGTTTTTGAAAAAAAAGTTGCATCCTAGTTAATCCATACTCAGTTTACTAACTTAGGTTCTAATTTTTCATAACATTGTGCAAGTTTGGATTTGCCTTGCATAATGCAGGAATCTCAAACGTTTGATTGCAACATGCAGCAAGGTTCATAGGTCAGTTTTCTCTTGTAGCGGAAGCGAATATAAAATGTGTTGCCTCAGTGCTGGGTGCGTGGGTCTTGTCATCAGGCGTTGAACTTCGCAAGGTTGGCAACTTACACTTCCTGCTTCGAGCACGAACCGAAACGTCTATTTAGGCGGAGTCTACACTATAATCTTGACGCCTTAAATTACACTTAATGAAATCATTTGAGGTTAGACCTTTTTGTTCATGTTTTCTTGACGTTAATGAAACATGAAGAAATAATTACAAGATTACTTTACTGTTGCTGTGTTGTCGTTTACTACTAGAAGTAAGTATCTTAAGGTAGGTAGATAAAATAACTTTTTAGCTTTCCAAAACTTCTAACTATTATTCTTGCCAAATGTACTAGAATGCTCATTTAGTACCAAACGTTTTTTTTTTTCCACTTAGTACATTGGTTTTCTAGACCATCGATATTTATATAATTTATGTTAAACGTAATTAAAACATTCTACAAATAAAATCTTCCTGTGATTAAAAAGTAATGCAAAATAAACTTACTTGTATATTACGATACATACAGCTTTATTTATTAACACACCAACTTAAAATAGCCTACGCATGACTTAATCCGCGTTTCGATAGACGATATAAAAAGCTCTACAAAACCTAATTACGTAATGTGGTTACCATCCGAGCTTACAAGATTCTTCGGCTGATAGTATGAGCAGAGTCTAGCGTGCCCGTAACACTTCTAAGCCAAGATTATTCAATTATGGCCAGTCATGCAAGACTATCAATCATACACCGGCCACCAATTGATTGCTATTCAACGTTAACATTTATTCATATAACTTTGAACCTAATATTAATTAGACTAAGACTATGCAAAGGTGAAATTTCTGGAATCGCAAATTCGTGCTGTCATTGTTTAGGTTCATGACTTTACTTTTCATTTCCTTGGCACACATTTCTGCTATTCTAAAGTTAAGAACTAGTTTAACTTTGCATTAATAACACCTACTAGCTGTTGAATAATCTATAATGCTTGCTTATCATCAAATTAAGTCTAGAAAACTAGACATTCAACTGCAGACGATGTTTTTTTGTTATTTAAGTAAGAAATGCATTATTCATTGAACATAAGTTAAATAGTGCAGTGAGCGTGTTATTTTAAATAACAGGTTCCGAACAGGTGGAACTTGCCCTAACTGCATTCTGTGCAACAATACTGTGCATTATCAAATCGGTGCGTCCGCGCATCGTTGCTCCCTGCCAGCGGAACGTACCTGCGTGCTCAAGGGCCCGTGAAATGCACCACCTCTACCTACCTCACAACATTACCCCGCCCCAAAATAATAAATTAACCTTCTACCTGCCATTTTATTACTAGGCTAGCGAAGTTATTAAAGCTCAATGCAACAAATGCTGTTTCTTCCACATAATTACAACATGGTGCAAAGTCGCTGCAGGTATATGTCGGACTAACATTAGTATGCAAATAACATTTCAAAAACTCGAACATTAATGCAAAAACTCACATCTAACACAAACTGCTGATCGCAAGCATTGTTAAATGATTGTGTAACTCGTACGAAGCTGCAGAGCCCGCCAACTGGGTAGGCAGAGGCATCACCGTGACAAATGGGGTGGTCTATGCCATGACGTGGAAAGCCATGCTTCGGTGAACCCCCGTGGAAAACGGTTGCGATAACGAACGTAGTACAAGTTTCACGTAATTGTGACTGACTTTCCATGACCACGAAATATTTAAGACTATTTTCCTGTGTACAAAATGTAGGCTAGCTTTTAAAAATAATCATATTGTGACGCACATTGATAACTTATCCAAAACTAGTACAGGCAGTTCAGAAGTTATCTCTGTTGACCCGGCGACGGCCCATATCAGCTACTCCCAGAGCTTACTTTATGACAGTTTGTTCAACTTTTGTTACGTTTCATCACAATGTTTTTGTTTGCTGTTTGTTATGGCTAAACTAAGGTCTAGTATAATTAGCTTCACCTAGAAATACTTGAAAAAGAAGTGCTCCAACTTGATCTGCATCATGTAGTGCTGTGATTACACAAAAAATGCAGTTAACAAACCGCTGTAACATATTGCTGCTGCGCAAACGTCTAACTATCATCACCATAGGTACCAGGGTTTCATTATTTATTGTGATAATAAATAATGTTGTAAACTATTGCCGTGTCAATAGTAAATCAGTAATATTCACGCTAAATAGTGAGTGCACGCAATGTGAACGCAGCTCGAGGCCACCGGCGCGGGCGTGCGCGGGCGGAGGCGGTCGGCGCAGGCGCATCCATGCACTGCGCTGACCCGCATGCGCCTCCAACGAAAGTGAAACTAGATGTAATCACCCGCTTGTTCTCTATTTTTGTTTGTAATAGAACCGCTCGCTATTACTACCTGCCTACCCAGCCGGCTATCTGTTCATCTACGCGCTTTTTGAACTACTGCCTATATCCCAATCAACTTTGTACATAACTCTCCTCTTTACGGTTCACACAACTATACCATATCTTACTTTTTCTACTCATCCAAGCTTAACATGTGACTTAAACCTTTGATAAACTGCATACCATGTTTCATAGATGACTACAACCGCTGCCATCTTGAATTAAATGCCATAAATAATTTGATTTAAACGAGCTTTGGGAATGAAAAACATTGCAAACCGTATGATTTAACATTAGAAGTATTGAGCCATTTATACTTTACTTTTGTTTTCCTCGAGTGACGGAAGCCCTGATGATTCAGAATCCGTTACCCATAGCGAATTATGGCTATGAAGACATACATCGTAATGAATAAGCGCTGAAAAAAGACGCGTTAGGAGCGGATGTTGCACATCTGTTGTTGGAGACATAATAACAAGTAATTAGCAAAGGAAGACGTCCAGTGAAGGCGGCCATGTTCGCACAATGTGTCCCGCACGTTGGACCGCTTCCGTCGCCCCCCGCCACGTCTTACCCCTCACGCACCACAACACCAAGACCCCTAAACGAACTGAATTCTGAATTATTATTGTGAGCTCATTTCATCAATTGAAGAACACCACTCGAGAGAAGGGTCTATTACTCGGGCCGGAACAAAAAAAAAACTAATTGTAACCAAAACACATAATGCATTAATTAACATTAATAAACGACACACCCAAATAATTTAAAAATTGATGTTTAAGTTAGTCTCACATTAAATAAAAACAGAAGGTATCGCCTTACATTTATAAATACGTTAACATAAAAGTGGTATTAATTAAAGCCATTTTGAACGTAGAGTGGTAGAGCGGCGTTGATGAGCCCATTCGCCTGCTCCTCCTGCCAAGGTCAGCCGCTCACACACCTACTTACCTTACCACGACGCGGCCGACCGTTGATAGTATTATTTCTGTAGCTGATTGCGATATTGTAATAAATTTGCGTTTTAATTTTTAAATAAAATGTCTATCCATTCACAAAATGTCTGGTTCAAATACCAGTAGGTATCGTTTAAAATAAAAATCTTAAGACTTCATAAATTCAATAAACACGCTCTTGTTTTTATTCAGTTTGTTGTTAATCAACTTTATCTGCCTACAGTGTGTTTGCTCATTAACTATTATGACTTGACTTAATCTATACTATATAATATATACCTATACTCACCTAATCTATACTAATATTATAAAGAGGTAACATTTGTTTGTAAGTTTGTATGTAGGGGGTAATCTCAGGAACTACTGGTCCGATTTGAAAAAATATTTCAGTGTTAGATAGCCCATTTATTGAGGAAGGTTATAGGCTATATATCATCACGCTAAGACAAATAGGAGCGGAGCAGTAATGGAAAATGCGACGCAAACGAAGTTGCGCGGGTCAGCTAGTAATATTATAAAGCTGAAGAGTTTGTTTGCTTGAACGCGTTAATCTCAGGAACTGCTGGTCCGATTTGAAAAAATCTTTTAGTGTTGGATATCCCATTTATCAAGGAAATCTACAGGCTATTTAACATTACGCTAAGACCAATAGGAGCGGAGCAATAATGGAAAATGTGACGCAGACGAACTTGCGCGGGTCAGCTAGTGTACTATACGTCGTTCTGAAAAACTATTGTTGTCTTTGTATGTCAGAACAGCTGTTTTTATTTTTCTTGCGTTGAATGATTCCAAATTGAGGAAAATGTGAACGCATAACGAAAGTTTTGAGTATGAATTTGGATTGTGGAGAGTTGGGGAGGAACAAATATACCATGTGTCTGTGAGTGTGACATTCCTGCGATGGCGCACCGACCCCAAATAAATTGGGATAAGGGTAGGAATACAATGATTGAACGAAGCCAAATAAGTAATGTGGCCATCAATTAACTGGTGATAAGTTATACTATTATCTCTTCGGCAGCACAATATAATTTAAATGTTATGCCAATAAGTGCGCAACGAAGTGGGCGTATCGGCTGCGTAGCAAATGTGGCTAATCCACTATTTCAGTCAATTGTGAAAATATTGCTTAACGACGGCGGTTGGTGGTGCGGCACGTAGTTGCCTGCCTACCGCTAACATTTGCCGAAACTTGCTTGCAACGCCACCATTGCGTTAAGACAACCTTCGATTTCTCCCATTTTAACACAACATAGCATTTGTTCGTCAAAACCAATTTCGATGACCACGTCTGTCAAATTTTACGTAAATCACGGTTTACTTAAACTATATTACGCTCTTTGGCAATTTCACACTTGCCTAGATGTGGCCGACTGTGGTCAGTTACATAAGAGATCTATATTTTGGTATCCGCATTTAGTGATATCGGTATCCAAATTGCTGTACCCAGGTCCGCCAACGTCGCGTCGCTATCAAATGCATTCAAATCAGCGCTCTATTATTCCTCTCGGACCTCGGACACGCGCTCTTGTGCCACAGATTACATTGACTCTTGAGATCTCCGTCGAGGAATGGTGCTTTGTTAAAATACCTTGGATAAAATCAGTGCCAGTATTCTATAGACGATGACTCCCGTCAGTGAAAAGAAGTGTCAGTTAGTGAATAAGAAGGGTCAGTTCATTCCTCTGAAATATTAAATAATACCTTCAATGTGATTAAAGTGAACGGCAAGAATTACAAATTATTATGCAGTTAGTTATATTATTTAAAAACAACCTTTTCACAATGAGGCTGTTATTTAAAAACCTGTTTTCAACTTCACAATAAGATAATTAGATTCAATCAAACTCAATTATGGCGAAATAGGTTAAGTTTTGATATCTACCTAAGTTAAATAAGTGGTTATCGAAACCAAACTTGTGTTAATTGAGATATGTATATGCTTTTGAGCACGAGCAAATTGCCAACGGATGGAAAACTTTTATGTAAGCTTGGAACCTTCCAAATCTTGGCTTAGATAGATGTTTGCATGATACGCATAATGTTACGAAACTGTGGGTCATAATTATTATGGAAAGAGAATGTCTCGTCACAGTTGGAGACCAAGGCTTCGTTTATTAACAAAGCTACAGAAGATACCGACGCTAATGTAATCTGAATTGTCCTCGTATTGTCCGTGTATAGAAACGCAGTAATTTTGGGTGATTATGTCAGCTGTTCCAAAGAATGCGTCGGCGTAACAGAGCTTGTGGAACATTTGTATTGTTTTGTGGAGTATACGTAACGCAAGTGGGCTCTTGATCTGCAGCGGAGAAAGTGGCACAGCCGGCGGCAAGGCCGTCTCGTCTCGTCCGGACCCGACCTTCCAACATGCATTTCCGGGCCAGAACATTCAAATTAATCACTCAATCACAAGTCAAATTACACCTTTCATTGCAGTTACTATCACACGGTTGTGGAACATTCATAGACAATTCGAAGGTCTTCCATCGACAGGCCCTTATCCGCTTAATATCTTTGCGTAAACGGCATCGTTTCACAAGCCTTTAATTACAAATGAAATCGAATAACCAAGAACGGGACGATTAAACATCACGTAATAATAATTATACTTGTCTTTCTAACCGCTTTCGACCCCTACATGTAGCAATTAGCCGATACTTTCCTAATGAATGTTTTAATAAAACTGCAAAAATTAAGCACTAAGTTGAAAACAATCGAGTAGCTGTTGTATGCAATCTTCATCCTTTCAACTTAGTGCCTTGTCTCTGACATTTACTTCTTTCCCGCCTACTGTCAAGGTCTGCTTTCGTTGAGGGATAGGTCGTGCACGCACTAACATAAAACGTCAACCTACATGTCCAGAAACCCTTGGAAAGGGCCCTGTGGGTCTTCACAATTTTGCCGTTGACCTAAATCAAACCGCATAAATCTCCTTACATATGCCATTTGTGGAACATAATGACGATAGTCTCGAATGATTTGCCATGGGTGTTCTAAAGTGTAAAAACAGGTCGAGGGAATCTAACATTAATAACGATGATTAAATCGGTTGCTAAACAGTGGTCGCGTGACTGTCTCTACATGTGATTGCAACATCAGGAGTCGCGTGCATCACGCTGTAGTAACCGTACCGTAGATCCGCGGAACCTATGTCTCAGTAACATTGTTTTTGACGCATCAGAAGCTTCATCTCTGGCACCTATACCATTAACTTCACTGGTCTAGAAGATATGGCCTCTTCCTGTTTTTAGCCTTCCCTCGACGAAAACTGACAGGATTCGTCCTACTTTTAATTGTATCGTGTTCGTGACTGCAAGCTTTGTTCGCAGCAATTAACTTTTCAAACGTCAGTTATTCACAAACTTTGATGATGACTGATGAACATAGGCACATAGTTTAAAAGCATAGTGTTGTCGATTCTTTATTATTGATCAGCGTCCGGATCTTAATGTGGAGTGGAGAATCAACACGCAAGCCACGGACTCGCCAAACGAGTTATGTTATAAATAATTAATTAATATTTGGCCGGCGAACTCTTTGTAGCTTCAAGGTCGCGGCAGCTGATCTTCAATATTAGTCAATTGGCTTTCAAGTTTTTTGTAGATTCATTCTTATTTGAATATCAATTTGTGTCAAATGCTGAGTTTGAACTTGAAAATTTTTATTTTTAGTATAATTAAGATCTGTTTTAGGATCTTAGGAATTCTAGATCTAGCAACTCATTAAGAGTTATGTCTTTTTATTATTATTTAATTTCGGATGCTTTCGTCTTATTGTGTTTTTATTTTTCTTATTCTGCGGTTGTTTTATGGTAGTTACTTACTTAATGTTCATTAGTACCTACTTATTAACTTTAAGATGTTTTATGTTGGCCAATAGTAAATGTTACACCATTAGCGCCACGGGTTAAGGTTGCGCAATGAGCAATAAATGGACGGACCCATCGCTCATTTGCTATTTTATTGTCACTTCACCCAGTCACCGTATGCTGCCGTATCATAGTAATTTTAGTTTAAAATAGAAGCTAACAATGTTAGAGCCAAAATCAACAAATTTATATTCCCTTTGATCTAGTAATAAATTCGTTATGAATAAGTAAACTTGGGAGTATTTTAATGGAACTTCGGTTGCTACAAGGCAAACCTGTCAGCGATAATCTCGTAATACATTAGATAATGTTCAATAATTGTGAACACAGCTTTATGCAACTGAATTATTATAAGTCTATAATTTATCGTTCGAGAATTGATCACTTAAAGCAGATAATAGTTTAGCAAGTTCATATCGTAATATGGATCGATAACTTACTCATAAGTACATTCGGTAGACATTCAATAAATACCAAAGAATTACATTGTTGATATTGCATTACTATTCAAATACTGCGTATATTACAGTAATGAAATACAAAACCACTTACTCAGTTTAAATTTTAACCAAATATAATGCTGCCTCGAAATTATAAATTAAACTCGGCCTCCATTTGCACAAAAGACGTTAAATTTAAATACGTAAGTGATTTCTGCCACCGCGGCCTTGTTGGCGAGTTCATTGTCTTACTTCACCTAATCTCACGTCTTATTAGCACTCAATGTGTGAAGCAACTACTTAATAAACCAAATGCAATGGATTCATTCAAATAAAAAGCTTCGTAAGACTAATTATAAAGAAGCTAATTTTACTGTGAGAATGTAAAGCGATGATATCATGAAAGCTCCCACAAAGGTTATTTATTTAGTTCATCATCCATTTAAATAGTTGAATAAATATTGTGCTACATTTCTTATATTTGAACAAGATTAAGAATACAGCAAGTGAGTAAAGTGAGACACTTAATTGCGGCTATATGAATAATAAGTCCGTCTGACCGTCTGTTCAGTACTTTTCCATGTGCAATGCAGAACTATTTTTATTTAGAACCAATGTAAACAGTAGCGAGATACGCCTGCTGAATTAATGTCCCCAATTCAATTGAAGTGTTTCATTAGCACAAGTGGCCCCGATTGCTTCGTTGATCGAGTCCGCTGCCCGACGATATCGTCGCAAAACTCGGCGCCATGAATACTTGCGCTAACAGAAACAGACACGTGATGATGAATTCATGTAGGCTTGTAATAAGGAAGTCGGATAAAGTAAGGCTAAAATGAATTATGACTAGGGATAATAATTAATAATCTAGCTAGAATAACCATTTAGTCTTTGCTTGCAACTAGGACTGTTGAAGAGGTTATAGCTTCATTGACTTAATTATTGGCAATCAATGAATCTTGTATGAAAAATCTAAAAACTATTTAAATTTTTTAACGTTTAAGCGGCAACCACACCACAAGATGTACCTACTCGTAACTTGATCCTTCTAACCAAAGAAGTAAGAACGCATCGTCAATTCCCTGTGGACGCGGTAATGACTCGCAGCTAATATGGCGACGCTTTGATGACTATAAATTTAACGGGTCTGGGAGGCAACAGCTTAAACAATATGAAATGGAATAGAATGTAATATGTAGGTGTAGGTAGGTACACGAAACTGAAAAAAAGCACATGAAAAAAAAACCTAAAATAATAAATCCGGAAAAGTTAACAAACGACAGCAAAATTCTCCGCTATTACAAGTGGCTTTATGCTCTTTAGCATTTGTTCCTTTTACTTTACGCTGAAGTAAATTCCATTGAATGCACAAAAATCTCGCTAACAACAAACGGCTCATTCGGTCAATAAGATTGTGTTGCTAAGTTCGTGATCCGCACAAACAAACGACAGCAAAATTCTCCGCTATTACAAGTGGCTTTATGCTCTTTAGCATTTGTTCCTTTTACTTTACGCTGAAGTAAATTCCATTGAATGCACAAAAATCTCGCTAACAACAAACGGCTCATTCGGTCAATAAGATTGTGTTGCTAAGTTCGTGATCCGCACAAGACCTTCGCGCGCTGCCGGGTTCAATTAGAGATCACCCAGTTGCGTTAGAAACGAAGTCTCCTATTACCGGCTAGGGTCGTGACACCGCACGTCTAAACGCGGTGGCGTAATATCAGTATTGTTGTTAGTCATTTTCACGAACCAACTTACAACTTAATTGCGTGGAATGAACACAAATACACACAATTCGTTCGTAACTAGGAGCGGAAAATGTGGGCATTATCGCATTGTATCGCTACGTGTGAAGGACAAAAGCAAATTAATGCTATGTGTACTATCAAAAATTTCATTGTTCAACACACATTGGATTGAGACAAAAACAAATTCACACTGTATTTTATTGGTACGTTATACATTTCACAGTGTTTTGTTCCTAGAACATGTAGAGTTATATCACTTCTACATCTTTTGTTGTTATTCAACAAGCGGAACTAGTAAAACCATATAAATAGGTCGTTAACAACATACCAATGAAGTCAGGAACCTGATACATAAACAGCCTAATATTGATACCGAACGTAATAGTTTCATAACTGATTTATTAGATGCTTGCATAACACTTCAGATGGCTAATAACCATGAAGTTGTAGTCAGTTGCAATAAAAACATCATAAAACGCCAGTAAAGCAGTAATTGCTGTATTACTCTCGCAATTATTTTCAATTATAAGCAGGCCATCGCTTTGGCAAACGTCGAGAAGTGTATTCTGTCTTAAATAATCAGTTCAGTTATATCGGGCCGTCTGTGTAAGTTTTCCGGACGACTAGCGGGCTACGTTTTACTTTCTTATAGGAAGTGCTATCGCTTTCAACGGAGACCGGTTGAGAGTATCTACTCGCTGGATATATTGGGGTTGTATACTATTAGCTAGTAAACAAATATTGTAACTTACTGCATTACCATCAATATCGATTTTCATGATTTGTTACTTGTTGCATCCTTCTAAGTTTAGCCTGTAGTTTTACAACTACAAAGGCCCCGTAATACTTCCTTACATTTACATAAACGCAAATACCTACCACAACTAAGCAATCAGATAGTAAAGCAATCGTTGCTGATTGCGCTTTAGTAATTAAGAAACTTTAAGCATTCCAAATTCCAACTAAATGCGACTTTAAGCAATACTTGACTCCGACATTCCTATATTGTGAAGCCGATTAGTTTTGCTATGTTTAAGTTTAAGAACTTTCTTCATTTTTACTAATTTCTGATTTCTTTTTTCTCAGGTGAGTCCTGATTACGAGTTGGCTGACATGACAGTCATTGTAAGTTTAGAATAAGTATCTGATCTACCTACATCATAATCATTGTCAAATTTCCTTATTGTGTTCATTTCGTTTACTAAGTGTCCTCCATAGTTCGGGTCATATTTTAAATGACCAGAAAACGAATTCTTCATTATACCCCAAATAGAGCAAAAACCGGTACCCAATTACCCATCAGCCTGAATTCGTGTTCTGTTTCCTGTCCAGTCAAAAAGGTAATTTTCAAAAACAAATGCAATACTAAGTACCTACAAAGCCCGCTGGCAAGCGTTAGTAGAGCTGTGATTAATCTTGACAATGTAGTTTAGGATTTATGTTTGAAATTTAGCCTAACCCATTGGTACGGCATTGGCCTACCACTGTTTTAACAGTTTAATTCGTTACTTGTGTAGAGCTGCCAAGAAAACCTGACTTAAAGTCGAGTTCTTCTGTTCGAGCATTCTATTATTTGTATGTTAAAACATAGACACCCAACTTGCATTTATAGTCTCATAACATAACTTTCCAAGTCCATTCCAAATAATAGGCTGGTCTCGCCCACAGCCATACTTGTCGAAACTTAACAGTGACTCAAAAAGGGCCAAAGATGCATTAGTCACAGAAAATGTTTATCTATGTTATTACCTCCGCGTGAGTCATACATGTCGAACGATTTGCGGGGAAAGTATAACCCGGTAGTGACGCAACAATAAAAATTACACGGACAAAGGAATTGTTGCAACGAGACCCGCGAGTGACGTAAGGGCCGACAGCTTGTCACTAATGACCGCCACACAATGATCAGTTGTCATGACGGTTCAGCTAGACACTTTACACGACAGAAATAGTTAACTAATACATTGTATAGTTTTGGAATTCTGTACGTCTTCAACAAGTGCAACGATCATCACGAACAAATTGTTTACCTGTCCAGTTTTGCAAATCAACCCCTAGACGGCGTTGTCTTGTTGCATCTATAAATAAGGAGGTGCTAAAAGCGGCCCGTCCGGGGGACGTGCTTCCTCCGCTTTGAGCGGCCGGGGGGTAAACATACTCGAGTTGAACGAAGCGCTTTGTTGACATTTGCTTTACGGCCGCTTCACCTCGAGTCGCGGGCTTTATGGCGCGCGCGCAATAAACACAGCACCCGTAGCGATCAGCGCCGCTGTCAAAGAGGTGAACGTCTGTATGCATGCGGCACGCAGCCCACCCGCCATCGCCATAACAACTCACATCACGTCTCGCTCACTACTACTACATTACACCAACATTATAAAAATCAACATCTTCAAAGCTCCAAACCAGGTACAATGTAGATACGACGTAGAAAATGTTTTCGATAGCATTCTGGCAAAAGGTTTTTAAAAAACTTGCGTGTTACACTCAACAGCTAATGGAGTTACCGGGTAGTCTTCAAGGGCCTTCATATACACGATTTAGTAAACCTCTTAAAAAAGTTGATTCCTTATCCAATAATTAGTGAACCTCCTTCCAAAATTCTTAAACAATGAAAGGCTTAGGGAAGAAAGAGTTAGTAATACCCTTTCCCTCGAGATGCTTTTAGGGTCTAAATGGGTTAGCCGTTCAATCGGGCTACCATAATAATAAAGCTAACCCAATATCCACTAATGTAGGGTTAAGGCAGGTAATAGCTGTCACTTGCTTCATAAGGGCAACCGAATGAACGCTGGTGGTGGTGTTTATTGGGTTGTATCTTTTAAAAAATACCAGTACCTTCTACACGAGAATCGTTGTAATATCCATGCATTGTAAATCATTGAGCTTACCAGGAAAATAATACAAACATTCAATTTTACAAATTCTCGAAACTTGTCTCCGGTACTACGTGATTTCCTTTTCGCTATGTTAATGATTACCTACTTACTTCTTCAAATACATTTCCATTGTTTCGTCTAATATAATAAACCAGCAGGCAATCGTTTGGTAGGTGTTCGTAATATAAATAAAGAGGAGCGGTTGACATGTGATGGCATTTATACCTTAGCCGGTGTGTTCTCGCATTGCAATCACGGCGTGGAGCCCATCTGCATGCGTGCGGTACGGCCGGCGTCCGGTCTTACTCATCTAACAGTCGCTAACTATGTGAACGGAGTGGGTACGTTTACCATATTCATATGCTGTACATTATACAAGCTGAGCAACGATAAATAAGGATATTATTGTTAGCATATCACATCTATTATTATTTCATCGTTTAATTTTGGCTAATTGGCAACAGGTACGTCACACTTCGTAAGAATAGCTTCCACTTGGAAGTAGGTACCATCCCAAGTGCCTATCAAAAGTTTAAAAAAACTTCCTTGAATAGAAATGGGCATCTTTATTTATACACCTAATCAAGTAAATGTGTGGTAGTAAATAAAATGATTACTGTAATTTTAAAAAATAATAATTATGAATAATCAAGCGACACAATGATCAGGCTGTTTCAAATCATGTGGTAACAGTTTGAACGGATGTCTGGACAATGTGGGAGAGCGTTGAATCGCGTTGTTATTTGTTGCGCTTGCGTCGCTATTTTAATGTGTTTCATAATTATATCGGAGTAAAACGTGCCTCGTAGACAAACCAGTATAATTGTGGCAAAATGCGCCACTTAAATAGCCATAAGTGTTAGATACACCAGTAAGTAGTCACTACGCAGTGACACCGCGTGAATCACATAATACTCACCCATTGTTCACGATTTCGCGTGACCGCTCACTAAGCGGTCATTTCTATATGTCAATGATTTGATGGAAATCTCTATCACGCCCATTATTATAACAACAGGAAAATTTAGGTATGAGGGGAATAATATTCTCCGGGACTTGTATGCAAACTGAAATAAACGACTTTATGTGCAACCAAGGGGCGACGAGCGACTACGTCAGACATTGAAAGGTTAATGACTACTCTGATCATTATTGGGAGATTGTTGTTAGGTCTCTGTCAGAGGGGACCGCAACATCTCGACTGTGATCGTTTTCGCGCAATCATTCAATAAACGTGATGGGATCAATCGCCAAGACCCTCGCCCGACTCCTCAAAGAAATGAACCATGTCTATTTGATACTACAATGCACAACGGTCGTTTGTAGTTTAAACTCATTGTTTTGGAATATTTTTTAGGGTTCCGTACCCGAAGGGTAACCAACGGAACCACCGTGTCAGCGGGCTGTATCTCAAGAACCGTAATAGGTAGACGGTTGAAATTTTCGTATGAGAGTCCGAATCGCACTTGGCTGTTTTTTTACATAATAGGTACCTATTTACTTTATTTTGTCTTGGTTCTTAACTACTACAGACTGTCCTGATGAGAGCATTGTGACTGCCCGAGAGATTTAAATCGTTAAAAGTTCATTTAAATATAGAACGCATTTGATTAGAACCAATTAACGTTCAATTAAGCAGTTCTCTTGTTTGAGTTATACTGTTGTATCAATTGTCGCGAGGCAGTCTGTCTTAATGATTCGAATTCATGCTCGTTATGTTACTTACGAGGGTTACGACGACGGCCTAGCAATCATACTACAAAGAAACTCTTCAATCAAGTTTGTTTTTATAATTATTGCAATAAAGGTCAGGTCATTGTGATTCTGTGAACGTTCAGTAAAAGGTTAAGGTTTCAGGCCGTTTTGAAATTAGGGATCGTCCAAACCAGCTTAAGAGTTAGTCCTTCAAAAGATAAACCTGATAGGGCATGTATCATCATGTATGCCATAAACATATTGTATCACCCAATAAAGGAACAGAAACCAAATCTTAACTATATCATTTTGAATACTGGTAACCCATAAAACGGGTAACACTTTTGGGTTATATTTCGCGAGCCATTTCGAGGGATTTTGATTTTGTTGACTGATCTGAGGGCCAGTGCAATCGTTCCCTAGAAGATTGTTTGATCGTTTTGAAGGTTTTAATATTACTCGTCCATTTCTTAAGGGCTAACTTGAAGTGTATACTTGGTTTTGGGTTTACAAGTTAATCATCCCTGCTAGAAACAGCCTATGATGGATAGTTATTATTCACAATAGTAATTTGAATGTGGTTAAGTTTGAAATCTTTTGAATTTGCTGGAAATAAGTAACCTAAATTCGCGTTCTTTGTTGTTCAATGCCCTAGTCCTTCAAAAGATAAACCTGATAGAGCATGTTTCATCATGTATGCCATAAACATATTGTATCACCCAATAAAGGAACAGAAACCAAATCATAACTATATCATTTGGAATACTGGGAACCCATAAAACGGGTAACACTTTTGGGTTATATTTCGCGAGCCATTTCGAGGGATTTTGATTTTGTTGACTGATCTGAGGGCCAGTGCAATCGTTCCCTAGAAGATTGTTTGATCGTTTTGAAGGTTTTAATATTGCTTGTCCATTTCTTAAGGGCTAACTTGAAGTGTATATACTTTGTTTTGGGTTTACAAGTTAATCATCCCTGCTAGAAACAGCCTATGATGGATAGTTTTTATTCACAATAGTAATTTGAATTGTTAAGTTTGAAATCTTTTGAATTTGCTGGAAATAAGTAACCTAAATTCGTGTTCTTTGTTGTTCGATGCCGTTGCCCTCCAGAGGTTATCTGGAAAGAGAATATATTTAGCGAGACCTCGAGTTCGGAAAGCATCGGCAGTAAAGTAGAGGTGTAAATTTTCAGTGATTGCCAACGTAAATACGCGAGCACACCCGTAGCGATGCTCCGAGTTCGATAACCTCACTGACTACACCATTTTTCATAAATCATCTTCTAGGAAATTATCCAAGTAGATTTGTAGAGTCAAAATTCTAAAATACTTGGAGCAGTATCGATAAGAATAGGGCTTACAGTCGCTGGCTACATCTTTTGTTGTGAAAATTTTAAAAAGCTACAAGTTATTATTTTATTAGTCGGAAAGTCATTGCCCTCGGTACGTGCTGGTATTAACATCTGAATATTCGCCACTAATGTTTACTCTTTCAATATTTTACGACTTTAAATTGAAATACTTATGTCATTCTTTATTAACAAAATATTTTTTGAATTTAATCTTGCTTTTGTATGGCTGGAGGCTGGAGCCATCAGCGATTGGACTGCCTTAAATTTTAATTTTCCACTTAAATGGGTATGTCATCGGTACTTAGAGCTAAACTTAAAATAGCCTCGCCATAGAACATTATGCAACCTGCTGCTACAATCATAACGAGAAGCACAAACACATTGGCTCGAGCGGTCGGCGTGTTTGTCACGTTGACAACATCGTGCGCTAACCAAAACAGTACACATCGGAGAAGGAGCTGCGACCTGTGCCCGCCGGATCTTTGGAAACGTTCATTACACCATCCTTTACCCAAAATGTTATTTACCAAACAAACACCCGTTACAGTGTTATGGATTAGTTTGTTGGCCCGAACGTGTAAACTGTTGACGTAGAGCCAATGTCTAAACATGTGTTATTATAATATGCGAGCCGCAGTCGGAGTACGCGCTGCCGGCTGATTACCCTCAGCTTCGAACGCAACTACCGCGGCCATTTGAAATCGACAGTGATTACAATTTTCCCTGGAGCTCGGTTGCGCGAGCGCAACGTCCGATGGAAAGCAGCGTTTAACCAATGTTCCGCTCTGATAACTCTCTAATTACGCCTCGACCGTTTTCCGTCGACACTTGGCCGCCACCAACTTAACCCCTGGCTTTTCACTGCAACATTTCACCCGCGATTGTACTGACACGCTCATTTGTTTGCTTCACTTTCGCCTTTGACGTTACTGTACGGTCATATTGTTTCATTTAGCAGAAATATATTGTAGGCGATAAATTCCTTACAAAGTTGACTTTCCGACATTTTTGGAGCAGGACAAAGATAATTTTCCATTGTTATTCATGTTGTCTGTCAGTTTTCCACCGTTTACTTTTTGGTAATATGAATAGGGCAGACGCAATCTCTCATGAAGGACAAATAGCTACTGCGCAGACGCAGCCTTAAGAGTAGTCGGTTATTGCCCACATAGCGAACAATAGGTGCTCATACACCACTAAAAGCATTCGTGTGTAATTGTTTACCTACCGTTTGCTGCTAACCGCAAGACTTGACTTCTAGTATAGACTTTGTCGGCATGAGCCAGTAATACGAAGCTTTATCGACTTCACCCCGTGTAACTTAAGCCCGTGTTAGCTTACTATTAATTAATAGTACATACTCAATAGTTAACTTTGATATGGGAATAATAGTATCGGTTGGGCGGGAAAAATCTAATACTCATCATGCAACAAAGAGCGCAGTATCATATAATAATTTGTCCGTTGTATTCCAAAACACAAGTGTTTGCGTGTTTACGATCCCCGGACGAGGCGGAGGCGAATAGAATATACAATGACGTGTCATTCACATCGGTTGAGGCCGCATACAAGATGCGGCGTATCATACATTATGTATAGAGCTCGTGTTCCGCGTCCAACTCCGATCCGATCCGGCCTTCATGCTGCTCTGGTCTCGCCAGAGATCCACCACATCCAACAGCTAGAACCCCTTGCCATTGTGCATCGTATGCAACCTTTAAGTGCAGCACTCGAGTATCATGACGGCCGATCAAATACAAAGCTTTGAAAAGACGTCAGTATGGAAGTACTGTTATCTAACTCGACACGCGCCGACCGTTGCCCCTCGCGCGGAGATGTGTCGTCAAATAGCTGGGCGACAATTATTCGTCATAGTGGCGAGGCGACAAGCGATGCCTGAACAATAGTGCACAATCACCGCGATTGCGGCTGCCGCGCGGCCCGTGTCAACTGCCTCTCGCGTGAACGCCAGCATTGTTATGGTGATGCTCTGTAGCTTCAGGTTCGACGCTCTGTAAAAACAATAGATGCGCTACACATTTGCATCTCTAAACGTTACTACTCTAGAAAGGGATTATTGATGGGAATTGAGAAGATTAACTAAATAAATAATTCATGGTTGTAGGGTTCCAGACGACCGCTGGTTTTTAATTCGAAACATTAAAATTCGACTCACCCTCGGGCATCAAAAACGCCATTTCGAAGTTCGGTTAATTGGTAGCATTAACCATTTCAACATGTAGACCATTAGTGAAAACGAGATGTATCCGAGCAGGTAGACGACCAAACCAGCTCTCGGGATAGCGTTTTTGTTAACTTAAGCAGGTACCCGGGCCCTTCTACACAGATTGTGTGCATTTTTTTCTACAGCACAAATAAATCTATTGTAAAATAACGTTAACTTGTTTAGTATATGTATACCTTTTGGCAGTCTTTTTTGTGTACGTGCCCAAAGCGCCTATATTTAAACCAGCCTTACTAGGTATTTCTTATTTACCTAGTCATTACAAAATTGTCCGAACAAAAAACATTGAAGTAACCAATTATTTGGTCACGTTTCAGAACCAATCTCGGCCAGTGCAGACAATGAACGCCACACTGAGTGCGACGCTCGGACCGGTGGGAGCTGGAGCGGTCACAGGCGCCGTCAACTGGGAGCAGCACCCGGTGCTGGCCCGTGCTGCGTCCGTGCCCGCACACCGCGCGCTCGCTGGCCTGCTCGACCGCCTGGGCCACCGCCGGCTGGAGCGCACCACCAGCGAGCCTGCGCCGCCCCCGCCAGCCACCAGCAGATACAAGACCGAACTTTGCAGACCTTTCGAGGAAGCCGGCGTCTGCAAATACGGTGACAAGTGTCAATTTGCGCACGGCATGCGTGAACTGCGCAACTTGCAACGCCACCCCAAGTACAAGACAGAGCTGTGCCGCACGTTCCACTCAGTGGGATTCTGCCCGTACGGGCCACGCTGCCACTTCGTGCACAACGCGGAGGAGGCGCGGCGCCGCGAGTCCACGTCCCCTGGAGGGTCGCTGGCGTCGCTGTCGTCGGGCGGCTCGATGGCGTCGTACATGAGCGACGGGTCGCGCTCGCCGCGCTCGCCGCACTCTCCGCTGGCACCGCAATCGCCGCTGACGCCCCACTCGCCGCCTGCTATGTCTCCTCCCGCGCACGCCACCGCGTTCGCGTTCCGCCGCGCGCAGTCTCCCGACCCTGAAGAAGAGCGACTGCCTGTGTTCAACCGTCTGTCATCGGCGTTTGGGGACCTCGTCATCGCCTAGGGCCCTACGATCGCCTAGTCCTAAGTTAACTTATACCGAACATAGCTTAAGGATCGTCCGTCACCTTAGTGCCTACTCGACGTCTTCCAGCCAGCGCCCGAGCGGCGCCCGCTCGCTGCGCCTCGCGCACACGCACACCCGCTCAACGAATGATCTCCAGTTTGTCGATGCTATTTTGCTACTTCGCCTTGTAATTTATAAAGTTAACGAAACGAAGTGTTTTCTGGCGTCTCGAAAGTTTGCGGTGTGAAGTATAGTGGTTTCGTACCTACATGTTTTAGTTATCGGCACGCACTTGTAAATGGCACCTTATAATATTAGATATTTATTGTGTAGCTCGCGGAAGTCTTCCCGATGATCCTCCGCCGAGCGGTGGTCTCTGTAAAGTTAGCTTATAGAACATTTTATTTATTTCGTACTGCCTATCCGCGCTCGGTACTGTACCGCGAGAAGGCGCTCGTGATCTATTTTTAAGGGTTTAAGATAATAATTTATTATTTATTTTGAGTCTCTTTAACTGTAATAATTATTTTATTTTGTAGCTAGCAGCTGCGATGCCGCACCGCATACGGACGAGGCCCGCGTCGACGGGACGTGGCTCGTTACCATACACAAACTCGACTGATTCTGGACCTGAACACAAACGATACTATTTCAATACAGTCACCGATACACACGCTACGGACAGAATCAGTCGGTCCACAACTCGGGAGCTCGATGAGCTTGCGGATCAAAGTATTCTAGTTTCATTAATCTCGAATATTATAGTCGACCTCGGCAGACAAAAACCGAAAGTGCTCATTTGTGGCTGCGTACCATGCGATAATCTCCGGCTGGCCGACACCGCTAGTGATCTCCTCCGCGGCGCATCTGAGGACTATCGGCACGACGCTGCTGCGCTCGACTAGTCTGCCAAGGAGTTTATTTTTTCATTTTACCTCGTGCGAGGAGGACGAGATGCGGCCCGAAACCGGTTCCAAGTTTTGGTGATTATTTTTGTAGTGGTCGCGCCGAGTCCCTCTCGGCGCTCGCGTCCGCCTCGCAAAAACCGCCGGGAGCGAGCCTCCCGAGCGCAGGCCCGCCGAACTCCCGAGCCTCGTATAAACCTGTATAAAGATATGACACAATAATATATGAAACATGTTTATACAATTGTTGTCGGCGAGCGGTCGCCGCGCGGGCCGCGGGGGAGCCCGCCACTCGCCCGCGCTCCGCTAAAGTGTGCCTTTTACTTTATAAACGAAGATAAATCGATTTATTTAATTTTTAGTTGATCGAGATAGATTATTGTTTATTTATTGTCTCCTTTTGAATATAATATTCAAATTGGCACCGTTTAAATTTAGTCCTACTTTGACAGAGCTAAGTGATTAGTTTCCAAGTAGCATAGTTTTCTTTTGAATTTAAAGTGTGATATTTTATAATATTTATATAAAACAAAGTTTAAACTTTTAATTAAGGGACCAATGTAAGTGATTAGGAGAAATTCTGATAGAACCATCGTATGCTATCGAATCTTACCAAGAGACTGTATCCTCGCGCCACATATTTGATGATATTTTTGTTACATGATGTCAGATCTACGAGTTCTTATAATATAATATATTTCATTAAACGACATTTGACCAATACTGGTTTTGTGTTTAATTATTATTCAGCTTTATAGAACCGAGATGGTATTTTTTATTTTGTTTTACTATTTTTAGTTTCAGTTTTTCTCCCTTTCTAAGCGAGTCGTTGCATGGTGACCACAAGATAATAATTTTGTACCTAATGTTAAGGAAATTTTAGTTTTAAGCGTTCATAAAGATCACGAATATTATTTATTATCAGTTCATTACAAATTATAAACCATTAAAAACTGATTTATTTAATTTCTTTTGTATTTAAACCGACATTTAAGTTGTACGATTTCTTGTAACTTAATGTTAGTAATATATCATGAGTCATATAATATAACAGGTTAGTTTAGTACCTACGACACTTGTAATTAAGTATTTAATTTTTTTAATTTAATTCCAATTGTAAGTTAATTTTCCAAAAAATGACTACTACGTATTCTTTTTTCTTATGGACAAACAAATTAAGTATAAAGCTTAATTATGACATTTTTCTTGTAAGTTTCCTTATTTCCATCTGCATTTTTATTGAATTATAGTCAAAATAATGTTTAATTTTGTTTTTATTTATTTTTTTTCCTCTGTTTTTTCCTTATCCTAAAATACTGTTACTTTATTCTTCAGGCTGCACTCACATGGGTGATGGGTATATTAACAATTACAATCTATACTAATATTATAAAGCAGAAGAGTTTGTTTGTTTGTTTGTTTGGTTGAACGCGCTAATCTCAGGAACTACTGGTCCGATTTGAAAAATTCTTTCAGTGTTAGATAGCCCGTTTATCGAGGAAGGTTATAGGCTATATATCATCACGCTAAGACAAATAGGAGCGGAGCAGTAATGGAAAATGTGAGGCAGACGAAGTTGCGCGGGTCAGCTAGTATGTTGATATATCTTGTACAATTACACAGTCACACAACACAAACAGGACGTAGTTAACATCTATACTAATATTATAAAGCAGAAGATTTTGTTTGTTTGGTTGAACGCGCTAATCTCAGGAACTACTGGTTCGATTAGAAAAATTATTCCAGTGTTAGATAGCCCATCGAGGAAGGTTATAGGCTATATATCATCACGCTACGCGGATGAAGTCGCAGGCAGAAGTTAGTGTAATATAAAATAGATAAATCGAAAGACTGATCTATTGTAAGGGATTAATTACCAATATAGACTATTAGTAAACAACTTTGCTGTCAATACATAATATAAAGAAATCAGGAGTAAAAGACACTGCCCGTATTGAACTTTATTATTTATTTAACAACATATTACATATGTATTACTTTTCCGAGACTAGACTAGACCAATTCAAAAATCTCCATTGGTCTCTTAGAATTCTTTGTAAGTTTAATCACCAACAGATTTATTCAATGAATAGCTTCAGAAAATATGGGAAAACCCGCATTAACAAATTTGACAGACACGGAAATTGCTAATGAAAAAACGTTGCATAATGAATGGCGTAATTTATAATGATGAAATAGGTAGGTAAACAATTGGGGAAAAAAAATACACTAGTATGTTATGCAGAGTATGTAGACTGGCAGATGTCTAGGAAGGTATTTATTGTACTTACCTACCTAAAAATAAAACATTTTCAATGAGTGAATTATATTATGTACCTAGTCAAAAAAAATTCCAAAACACGACAACTCGACTCATGAAAATAATTACATACATTTTTACATTAGGAACCATCTTGGGTTGAACTGATAAGTTAAACCGAACATTATTATAAAGGTAACCCTTTACCTTACCCCATTAACGGGTTAATACTATCAACGGATAACCCTTCTCAAAACCATTTCCACGAGGTTCAAATGGTTTCTGGGTACTGAATGAAATGAAACAAAAACTGCGTATCATTCTAGAGTTGTAAGACAACGAAACTAGGAGGAAATAGATAGTAATGTACGCAGCGAAATTAAAGAATGCCATTTATTTGTATTACCTATTTATTCAGTGAATAATGGAAGCGAATATTTGTAGCAAGTCTGCCAGTACACAGTAAGTAATACCTGCATTGTACTAACAGACAACAGTTGCGATAAAATAAAGGAAACGTCGGACAAAAAATGCTAAGTCGCAATACCTACTATTGTTTAGGTTTGCAATGGATGATTGGATTAGTTGACTGCGCAGTAATTGAGGGTAGATAATAATTAAAAAGGTGACTGATACACTGCATATCGAATGCACTGACTCAACTGAGGAAATCTGCCTAGCCTTAGTTCAGTATCAGTATGATTTATGAAAATGATATACTTAATGCGTGACCAAAGGGGCGACTCGTCCTTTGCGCAAATAATTATTTATCTTAGCCTTCAATGTGGCAATGCTGCCAGTCTTCTAGGCACTTTCGTGGATGACAGCGATGTGGAGAGGTTACCCTGCGCCTATATTTATGTATGAGGCTAAATATAGGTGCCTCAGCCTACCTATCCACTAAAAGTACATAGTGAGTAACGAAGAAGCATTTTATTCCAACAATTCCGACGTATTCGATGTCGTACATAATATTGGCAAACAAGGAACCTCGGCGCAATGTCTTAAAGTTCAAGATCAAGTCACAATGGATGAGCATTTACATTACTTCCTATAAATAATTTTGTCTCCACAATGATCTCTGATCTCCGGCCACCTCGGGCGACAGACAACAGAACAAAATATGGTAGGTAAGTGTGGTAAATGTATTTATGCTAAAACTAGCTGACCCACGCAACTTCGTCTGCGTCATATTTTCCATTTATGCTCGGCTCCTTTTAGTCTTAGCGTGATGATATGTAGCCTATATCTTTCCTCGATATACATGGGCTATCTAATACTGGAAGAATTTTTCAAATCGGACCAGTAGTTCCTGAGATTACCCCCTACATACAAACTTAGAAACAAATGTTACCTCTTTATAATATTAAGTATAAGTATAGATGAGTACCTACCACCTAGTATGATCATGAGTCACTACCTATGGAGTCAGGTAAAAGTAAACCGTAGTAATTATATCACTGAAGAAGAGGGAAGATAACAATAACACCTACCCCTAACAAAGGGTCTACTACCAAAGTGGCTAAAGCTACTATCTTCTTTAGGGATGACGTGTTCATGTTCATAAGTTGGAATGCAATATTGTGAATCGGTTTTTCAGCGAAGGATAAGACTATATAAGACGCCTCAAGTTAGATCAAGAGATAATCTTCTCTGGGTGGCTGGCAGCAGCTGGATGAGAGTGGTCGTGGGAGGATCCGCTTGCGATCGATGAGTCGAGTATCGCAGCCATGGATTGCTGAATGTTTAAACAGTATAATTGTGTATTTCTATTAACGTGGGCACGTTAATAGAAATACACAATTTAGGGCTCTTAGGTCTCGTTTCTATTTCCAACTATGAAGCATTTATGAAGACTAAGACTAGCTAGCACTGCTATATTTTATTGATTCAAGTTTTCATAAATGCTTTGTAGTAAAAGAGCAAAAGATGTTCAAAATAATAATAAATAAAATGCAAACTGTCACAAATTTATGAATAAACAAAGAATTAAGACGATACAGAGCGTTGAAAACTCGGGTGACGTCACTTGTAAATACAGTTTTTACAGAATAGTGACGTTACAAGCCCCTACTCCTAAACTTAGATGCGTTTCGTCCTCTAAAATTTTTATTGATTTGATAAAGCTAAAAACACGTGTCCAATATTATTCGATAATCTAACTGATGGATTAATTAAATAGAATCATATTTATAATTTATGAATCATCCCTACCTTTTGTGGGTGCTTGAAAATTGAGGTTTTTTTTACAGATTACGATTGAGCATAACATCCGCACAGGTCGATCTTCTTTGCTGAGGTTGGTCTGTGGATGGGTGACCATCTTAACATACCGCGTTTCCTCCGTGCCTCGGAAAGCACGTTAAGTCGTTGGTCGCGGCTGTCATTTGGAGATCTTTGGCAATCAAAGTTGATTAATTTACCAAAATCATATTTGTCAAATAGGCTAGTAGATGATACAACCAACACGTGTATTTAATTTTTATAAATAAATATAATACAAATCATGTGCAACTTTCAAGAACAGAAGTTCGTTTCGTAGTAAGCAAGTAAATTGATCCTATTTAAAACGAAGCCTGGCGTAGAGTTCTCTGGCTGAGTCGGCGACTCTTGTAACCCAACACGAAGATAAGAACTGGCCTTGACAAAACAGTATAGTAACGACAGCCAATATAGTAATTTAACGAATTTGAACACAACTCTAACTCAACTGATTAAGGTTTAAAATCCTACAGTTTAATGTCCACAAGCGCAGTGATGAAGTTGTTAGTAATGTATAACGGATGTTATAATCTGGTGCTCGACCGACGAACAAAATAATGAACGGGCTTGTAACTGGGGTCATAAGATCAGGCTCTTAATTAGGTAGCTAGCTCAATAATAAAGCTAATGCTAAAATTACGGAGGAACAGTGACGCATTGTTGCCGGAAGCTAGTTTTATGTGCAGAAGAAATAACAAAACCACGTGGTGTGGAATTATTGTAATTTATTTTAATTACTGAAATAAATATCAGCGAGAAATAAGTAGTTGTCTACCTAATAACTCATCACCTTCTTACCCTTTTCTCGAGGTGGGTACTCGACGTGGTCGGCGCACGCGCATCTTGCTTTCTTCCATTCTCTCATGTGTTTTATCAATTTTATCACGCTATCATTCACTCCCTAACTTAAAAGCAAACTAAGACTGTCAACTTATTCTATGCAACTATGACCGACCAATAATAAAATATGGTGGTATCTACCTAAATCTATTTACGGTAGGTAGGTACTCGAGGTATTTTACCTTCAAGGCGAATCATTTAAATAAGCTGAATCAAAGCTAAAAACAAGCATTCATCAATCAAACCCAAGGAATAGGTACTGAATCAGGACGTCAAACGACTCTAGTTAGAAATAGCTGGCTATGTTCTTATTTCTTAGAAGCATAATTGCGACGTCAACCATCGGCATAGGTGCTCTGTTTGTTTTGACCCACAACTGCAATCTAAAACCTGCTTCATTGCAACACGTGGCTTAGGGATCATCCGATATTAATTGACACCGTCCTATTGTCAACAAAACAATACCGTTTGCACTTCAACATGGCTCATAACAAAGCGATCATGGTCTTGATGGAATGTTAACTGCATTTGGTACAATATTTTCCAAAACTAGTCAAATTCAACCGTGCATTCGTTCGTACATCAACTGACATTATCGCGTCTTAGAAAGTAAATACCTACTTAACTCGATGTTGGTTCAACGATAATAATAATTACTGCTGGATGTGTGAGGGCGAGCATTATCTAATATTTGTACAGAACGCCGATTAGATAACGGAGGAGATGTATATAAATAGGAACGAACGAGGAGTCACTAAACTGATTAAATTGATGGTAATTTGAGAGTAGGCATCTTCGTCGAAAATGAAGTAGACAGTAAACTAAGAATATCATTTAAGATATTCTTCCTGATTTGCATCGTATCTTATGACCGATAATATTTAAATAAATTACGCTGTTGCAATGACTTATTACTTTTAATGAGTCGATCGACTCAGAAGCTTCATCTTCCGCATTATTTTCATTACAGAATTAACTGGAAGTCATATTATGCATAATTGAGTGAACCTCTTGCGGAGTAATAAATAATACGCGTTATTTTATAATGCTGGAGAAAAATGAAGCATAAAACTGCAAGAGTGCAGCACGTAACCGCATCCACTCTTTGTGTACGCGGACGGATTAAACTGAAAGTTATTTATATTGACATACGGCAGATAGAGGTGAGGCGAAACTGAATGACGGACACAGCCGCACGTCCGCTTCCTGCCCTGGTAATGCCGCGAAATATTTGGAAAGTCACGTTTTCAAGGGTAGTTGTAAAAAAGGAAATCACAAGATTTGCATTCCGTAACGTAGAGCGGCAAGCCTGCCCGTTCCGTGTTTATTTATAGGATTAACAGAAGGGCAAACGGACGAGATAAGAGATTTTGAGGGTACTGTTGTATCCACAAATATACAAGCTTCGGGTAATGTGAAGGTAACTGATAAACTAAGTAAATTGAACAGGACACTTGAGAGGTTTACACATACCTTGATAAAAATATCTGTCAATGCGATTGCTTGAACTGAAATTAAGTATGCACTTGGTATTTCTGCTTACAAGTATTACCTACTTATACGCTTCCCAATATCGACAAATATAAATGCTCACTAAATTAAATGTTTACGAGTTTGTCTCACCATTACACAACGCCACTGTTTTCTCTCGAAACAAAATTAAAAATCTGCTTCGACGGTAAAGTGAAATTTAAACGATTTCATTAAGCGAAATAATCTTAGATTTTACAGTTGAAGTGGCATAGAGTTTCTTCATTACAGTGACGTTGAACAAATTGTGAGTTGTGGTAGCCCTAGGGGCGTTGCGGCGCATATTCTATTACAATAAGCCTAGCTTAAAGAATGCTGTATCAACGGTTAGGCACGGCAACAAGTGACCCGCTACCGGGTGAACGCAATATAAATTTTACTACTCGATGCCTGTACTATCGAGTACACAAGCGTTATCTCCATAAAAACCTTATCTACAAACGTGTTTTCAAACCACTACGGATGTGGTACGATTCGAATGGCAGTAGAATATATAACGGATTAAGGAA
This sequence comes from Ceramica pisi, assembly GCA_963859965.1. NCBI lineage: Eukaryota > Metazoa > Arthropoda > Insecta > Lepidoptera > Noctuidae > Ceramica > Ceramica pisi. The sequence continues at coordinate 11,913,091 of OY982539.1, forward strand.
AACTATAATGTACCTAAAGTCAGACAATTGGTTTGAGAAACAAAAGTTGCTTCTAAGCCCAACGCGTCATTCGGCAAAAATAAAAACAATTTGCATGGTCATTATTTAATCAAGTAATTGTTATTTAAATTCTCAGTAATCTAAAATACAAATGTGCAAAATTCATTTGCATGGTCAAGCCTGGGAACCAGATAGAAAGGGTCAAGAGGGACTGTGTGAGTTTAGATCACTTATTCCTCTGGCCATTCATCGCAGAATCAATTCCATAAAAAATTACTTTCCTGGAGTATTGAATGAATAAGATTCAAAACACTATTCAGGCTTCAGATTATAAACAAAATCCTTCAAAGGTGGCAACTTGTTAACTCCAACACATAATCACGCCTAACGAAAAAACTGAAAAAGAAAAGTCCAAACAAAAGATCATATTTTAGTTAATTGAATATTTTGTGGGCGAGTATACTCGAGCAATACGGTTGGCAGGAATCGAGACAAAGGCTCGTAAAGATACGCGACGTATCGTTCGCTTTACGTAACTCAGGCACTCACCTCGCACTCGACTCACTCACACGCACTCACATGCACCAAGCACGCACTTAGCCTGCACCGAGTTGATGCACTTTTTTGTTTGGTCTTAATTGCCCGTTATGAAGCATTGTTTGGGTGTTGATGTTGAGTTCAAACCTTAACAATCCGTACCTAACCCAGATTTCGAAATAATTCTCGGAGGTTTTCTCTGTAAGAATGGATTGTTTAATCAAGAAAGTTTTATCAGAAAGTGCATAAGCACTACATTTCGTCATGAGTCGAATATATAATGTTCATCATCATATCAGCCGAAAGACGGTCACTGCTGGACATGCCTCCCTCAATCGTCGCCACTACAACCGGTGACCTGTGTGTCTCGCATTCATCGAAATAATAATGATCTTTAGGTAATTCCACTTAAAGAATTTTTCTCTAAGTCAAATCAGTTTGTGATGACTTTTCGTCAAAGGTGTGAGACATCAGTCTATTTTATTTTAAATCTCAAATCACTTCTGAAGTGTGTCACAATATACAGGGTTATTTGTAAAACACCAGAAACCTCTTAGGCAGTGAAAGTACACATGATTATAAGCAACTTTTGTTTTGGTAAAACTCCGAAATCTCGAAAAAAATATCAGCTGTTTCATACAAAATGCAGTATTTAGCCAATGAAAATGTATGAAACAGCTGATATTTTTTTCGAGATTTCGGAGTTTTACCAAAACAAAAGTTGCTTATAATCATGTGTACTTTCACTGCCTAAGAGGTTTCGGGTATTTTTTCAATTTCCCTGTATAAACGACTAGCTGACCCACGCAACTTCGTCTGCGTAACATTTTCCATTAATGCTCGGCTCCTTGTAGTCTTAGCGTGATGATATGCATATATCCTTCCTCGATACATGGGCTATCTAATACTGAAAGAATTGATCAAATCGAACCAATAGTTCCTGAGATTACCCTACATACAAACTTACAAACAAATGTTACCTCTTTATAATATTAGTATATATTGATATTCCATTGGTCCATGCAAAAGGCACAAATCAAATTCTGAAACACCGTAAAAGAATTCTAAAATGTGCCAACGACACTGTGTGTCCGCTACCCATTAAAGATTTATAAGGTGGAAAAAAATCAAATGACTACCGACGAAATTACATGTTTCTGAAGGGGCCATAATAATAATAAACAGTTTATGCCATGAGATAATAATTATCACATTATTCCAGACATCAATGCTGGTATAACACTCTTAAATTGCTTCACAATTTGCTGATGTGATCACCGGGTGAGCAGACCTTTTAATGAAAGGTCAGATTCGCATTGATCGTCAAAGAAGAATATTAAACCATTGCTAACTTGAGCATAAATCAAGCGTGGTGTGTGGGCCGCAGTGTTGTTAGCGATAACCCGCGATTTTACAACGTTGTCGATGATGTCACCCCTCCTAACGTCATGTCTAACATTTAGGTGCAATCGTATTGCCAATCAAAAAAAAAAATAAAGAAAAAAATAAAGAAGATATTATGAGGTCTAGGAAGATTCCTCAATGACTTGACTCAATCAATCTCTTGTATAATAATAATTTATGTTTGATGCTGATGCTGCTAAAGGGATTTCCCTGCTACAAGTACACTACAACTAATTTATCAGCAGTATATAAAGCCCCAAACAAACCTCGCACAAAAGTATCTTGCATATCATGCGCCGTAACAATTTTTAGTGCATGTCACTTAGGCATGCAAGCTCCCTGCATAGTTTTGTGCAAGTTACGGGCACGTGTGATACGGCCTAAAGCCGCGAATCCACCGCGATGCTCACTATCCACTGTCACGCGGCGCATTTTAGCTGCTTGGGATCATTTGTTTGACTACGTAGGTCTACGTTTCCACTGAAGTACACGCTACACGCCCACGACTATGTAGGTACAACTGTAGCGTGGCCCACCGCGACACACGGAGAAGCTACGCACGTTTTTTTGCAAGAATATGGTTTTGATATTATATAGTCGTGGGTTCATATGTGTACAGTGTGTACCGCGTGCACAGCTTGCATGGCGTTGACTTCGAGCGCTATATTCGAGCAAACCACGCGTGTGCCAATGACGTCAATTGATACGTAGCGTGTCCGTGGGTTGCAGTGGAAATTGGAAACAATCTCATACATTTTCATGTAAGGTGAAGCCTCGCACACTTGAGAAACCTTTCCGTGCGTTGCGGTGGGTTTCCGGCGAAAGCGAAGTTTCAGGGTTAATTGATCGATTCGAAACATTTCTTTATTTTTCAAATTTTTCTTAAGCCTCGTCCGCACTGCGGGCATAAAACATGTCGCAGCGCAGTTCATAGCCCTAATTCTGCTATAGCTTTAGAAACAAACTTTATTAGGTATAAATGCACAGATACTTGCTTGTTTACTCTCAAGTAATCGCCGTCCCCATCCATTAATGCCGCTTTAATAAATAACTAGCGAACGATAAATGCGATAAAAAAGCGTTTAAAGTACGATAGTAAGTAACCGATAAAGATTTTTTTATATTCACTGATAGAGGCCGACCCCTTTATCAGCGCCTAGCCGGAATTGAACAGAATTCTTGAAATCTTGAGTAAGTAATCTGTAGACTCGGTACCAAAGAGTCTATATTGAATTTGTACACAATGATGCATCAGTCAGTAGCTGTTTGTTGGTTAGATATACTTATTTATGAATATTACTCAAAGATTACTGAAATTGTGTAACAGTAAAATTGTTGATCAAGCTATATTTGTTTGCCTATTAGCTATCAATATAACGCGATATAACGCGTTACAAAGTGTTTTTTGGGTACCTATCACTGAACTGTAAGCCATAGAAGAACTAAGCTGACGTATTTCTTTTCAACGAAGCATCAAAAACGAAGCATACAACTGAAATTGAAATAAATGTTCTAAAATGCACAAAATCATATCCGTGAGACCTAATTCCTAAAAACTGCATTCAAAGTAGAGTTATCGGCTAGTTAATAACGGAGTTTGTAATCGTCACCGAGTTATATCACTGCCGTTAAGCAATACTTAGCCACCAGCCACTAGCCAAGTAGCCAGTCGGTGGTTGCATGATCATTTACGTGGCTCGCGATAAGTGGCTCGCATTATATACGTGTGATCGGTGCGATGTTAACATAACGACTGTTACGAGTCAATGCTTCATTGAACGCGTTGGCGCGAAAAAACGAGGAGGCTTGATAACCGCTGCCAGTAACTGCCAGCTTTGGTAAGTGGTAATGAGGACGGAGAATGTTTTGTAGCTGTTTGAGTTATAAAACAGGATAATGATTGTGCTTCTGGAGGCAGGGATAGGTAATACACAATCGAATGGCAAATTACTCCGTTGGTTTCAGAGGACTGTGTATTGTGTAATCCTTCCAAATGTTTTATCAAGTGCCAGCCAAGCTTAAGGGTATGGATTCCTCAATCGAGTATCTTGTGTTAAGAACGTGTCGAACTTTACTTTATGCCTCTGACAGGGTTTCAGACTACAAAGAGTTTGAGACATACTTACATAATACTCAACTTGAAATGCCAATTCTATTCATTCGCATGATCTGAGTCACAATCTGTCAAAAATTTATGAAAAATTGATTTTTGCTGGAACTGTTTTGTATTGACCTGCAAGCTTCTTTTAAATGGCTTCAGTTTCAGCTTTTGGCTCAGCTCGCTCCACGGTAGACTTTGTCGCTGACCAAGACTAGAGTCAAGAGCAAACCCATCACAAATAAATGCATCAAAAAAACAAGGTTTCCCCGCATGTTACGGGTAGAACGAACCTTGCTATGCTACGATTGTTTATTTATTTTGAAACTATTTTCTGCGCGGATTACAAAGGGTTATTGCCGGCCGTTAAGAAATATTTGAAACAAATACACAATTCTATTATTTATATGGGTACAAACATAAAACTTTCACAAAAAATAGGTAGGTACACAAAACAAGTGATCTTAACTATAAGGGTAGGCCATAACTCAAGCAATCACAAAATTGACAATGCGACCGAAAGTTTTCAAGCTTCGAATAGTCCCTTACTTCTGGCTACCTACTTTCTAAAAACATGATACAAAATACAAAAAATACAAAATCCTTTATTTCAAATAGACCAGTTTACAGGCACTTTTGAATAGTCAAGGTATTTCAGTCAAATAGATGAAGCTAATTCTGCCGCGCTAGCGACAAGAGTAGCAAGTTATTCTGCAACAAAACAAACTCACCGACCCTATCTCCAGCGCGGCAGTTGCACGTTCCAAAGAGTAGATCCTATGGAGAAGAACGTGCAAGAAACTCCATGGACACTCTTTTAAACACTGCCTTTTTACAAAATCATGGTTAGATTATTTAATGAGTCTATACAATGCAAAGATAATCTTACAATCTTCAGCAGGTCCAACAATGTTTTCACATCTTCATCAAAGTTCGGGCATTTTAGTCGTTGTGGAGCGGACCAGCATTGAGCCAAGCATTTTTGTCGTCAATGTACTCCCCTAATTTATAATATGCTTGTTTGCATAGTGTGCGTTTTACACAGTTTTTAAATTTCGTCTCATTTAGTTCTAGTATATGTGGCGGTATTTTGTTATAAAACTTTAAACAGTATCCCATGAAAGATGTTGCTACTTTAGCAAGTCTGAAACCTGGTTGAACTAACTGATTCCTATTTCTAGTGACATAGTTATGTCTGTCGCCTCGTTTACTGAAAAGATGTAGATTCTTTCTAACGTACATAATATTTTCATAAATATATTGACAAGGGACCGTCATGATGTTAATTTCTTTAAACAGTTCTCTTAGAGAATCTCTCCGGCGCAGATGGTAAATGGCTCTGATGGCTCTTTTCTGCAAAATGAAAATAGACTCGATGTCAGCAGCCCGTCCCCAAAGTAAAATACCGTAAGACATTATACTGTGAAAATAACTAAAATAGACTAGTCTAGCGGTTTCAACATCTGTAAACTGGCGAATTTTTCTAACAGCATATGCTGCTGAACTTAGCCTTCCTGCAAGAGATGTTAAATGAGGACCCCATTGTAACCTTGAGTCTAGCCTAATCCCCAGGAAAACTGCTTCTTCGACTAATTCTAGTTTCTCCTTGTTCAATATTATGTCACAATTATTACTTTTGACATTTGGTAAAGTGAATCGAATGCACTTCGTTTTTTTCTCATTTAACACTAGATTATTAGCAGTGAACCAATCATGTACCTTCATTAGAGCGTTATTTACATTGTCAAGATTGTTTGCATGTCTATTTACTTTAAAAATCAAAGATGTATCGTCAGCAAACAACACCATATTGAGTTTATTTTCTAAAATATAGGGCAAATCATTTATATAAACTAGAAATAAGAAAGGACCCAAAATTGAGCCTTGTGGTACCCCCATTTTCACGATTAATCCTGTTGAATTTTTGCCGTTTATATGAACTAGCTGCTGTCTTTCATTTAAAAACGATTTTACTAAGTTCAAGGCTGTTTTACTTAGTCCGTAATGCTCTAGTTTCAGGAGTAATGTCTCATGACTCACACAATCAAACGCTTTCGATAGGTCGCAGAAGATACCTATGGCATCTTGCGCCTCTTCCCACGCATTGAAGATATGTTTTAATAAAGTTACACCAGCGTCAGTTGTACAGCGCCCCTTGGTGAAACCGTACTGTTTGTCATGTAAAATATTATTCTCATTAAAGTGACTGAGCATTTGATTTAGCATAACCTTTTCAAACACCTTGCTGAAAACCGGCAACACAGAGACGGGTCTATAGTTATTGGTATCTTTACTGTCCCCGGATTTGAATAAAGGAATAACTTTACTGTATTTCATAAGGTCCGGGAAAACCCCTTGATCTACACACAGATTGAATACAAAAGCTAAATACGGTGCTATAGTGTCAATAATGGAGGCACAAACTTTTACAGACATACCCCATAGATCTTCTGTCAATTTGACCTTGACTTGCTTAAAAGCTTTTATTAATACAGTTGGGGTTATATGCTTAAAGTTAAACTCAATTGGGCAGGCTGAAACATTCGCCTTCAATAATTCAACAGAAAGTGAGGGCGACGAGTTTAAGGTTTCAGTAGTTTTAATTGGAATACTGGTAAAGAAATTTACAAATTCTTCAGCGACTTCTTTGCTTTCGCTTATGAGTCCACGTGAAGTTCGCAATGTATAATCATTATTATGTTTTTTGTTCCTGTTCGTTTCATTATTGATAATTTTCCAAACTGTTTTAATTTTATTCTCTGCTGATTTAACCTTGTTGCTTATGTATAGGGCCTTTGCTGCCTTGCAAGTATTCTTAAAAATTTTTGAGTAACTAGCTACGTACTTATTAAAAGTTTCCGTGTTGATAAAAGGCTTAAGGCCATAAAGTTCATAAAGTCTTTCTCTACTTTTTCTGACTCCTTTAGTTGCCCAGTCACTAAATACAAATTTAGGGCATATATTTCTAGTCTGCTGCTTAAAAGTGGCATTGAACTCAGTTTGTACTAGTGAAAATAATTCTCTATACAAAATATTACCATTGTTCATTGTGAAGCCCTGGTCACTTAACTTACCGATTAAGGTGCTATTAAATTTATTTAATTTGCCGGTTGTAATTGGCCTGGATTGTATCTGCACTTTTTGGATTGTCATGTTGGACTCAAAAGATACTGTTAGTCCACTGTGATCGGAAGGCAGATAATTAACAACAGCTTTGTCTAAGAAGTCACAGCAACAAAAAACATTATCAATACATGTAGCAGTATTAATAGTTATACGGGTTGGTTCTTTGAACATATTTGACAAATGGAATGATTTAAATAGATGTAATAACCGACCACTCTCTGAATTATTTTCTAAAATATTAATATTAAAATCGCCACAGACTATCACTTGTTTATTATTACTTGCAAGTTTTGCCAGCACATCTTCCATTACTGACTCAAATATAGAGTAGTTTTGATAATTAGGGGGTCTGTAAACGCACACTATGATATGCTTATCCAGCTCAACACAAGACAGCTCAATGCTATGTTCCACTGACAGTTCAACAATGTCTTTACGCGTTTTAAATTTAATACAGTTTTTAATTAATATTAGTGAACCACCACGCAGCATTGATTTTCGATTAAAACAACTGCCTATACTATAATTGTCATAATTAATTAACATTTCAGTATCCTTTAACCAATGTTCAGTTATGCAAATAATATCAAACATTGTTTTTTCTAAAAATAATTCTATTTCCAACTGTTTTGAAGCAAAGCCTTGAATATTTTGGAGAAATAAGTTAAAGGATTTCTGCTTAGCCCCTTTTTTTTGAGTGCTAGAAGATACCTTATTGTTGTTGAGTTTATCTAAGTTGCTAATGGTACCAACTGTTGTCTTATTCCCTAGTTTAAATTATTGGATTCAGAAACCATAACATTAGTATTATTAGGTACTAATGTTGGTGTTAATTACAGGGTACTTCGACATACTAATTATGTCTGAGTTAATATAATAAACTAATAGCCTCGCTATTTGACGTCTAAAACTAATGGGCAAATACACTGTATCCCTAGTCGACCTAAGTTTATCAACAAAATTGTTGATGTCAAAAAATAAAAATTTATCACTATGATGACTAGCTAAAAAATGCATTTGATTATTTAACCTATGTATATACATATTCTTCCTATTTGACAACTGCTCAAAGTAGGGAAAAGCACACAATATAATTTTCTTACACTTAATTTTCAATAATTTATCGACATAATTAGTGATGTCATCTATTGTAACATTAGAACTATTACCTACCAAAATAGTGATAGTGGCATCTTCATCATATTTATTCCTAGTTATAGATGACATAATCTGTTTGTAGGAAGTATGTGGCATACAATGATTCTGAGAAGAAGAATGACTCAGGTTATTACTAATTAATTTTCCTAACCCTTTCCCTAAACTATCTGAAAATATAATTGAGCAATCACTACTACAAGGGAGAGACTGACTGTCAAACTGTTCAACTTGTGATGAACCTAGTACCATATCTGGTCCATTTGGGTTGGGGATACAATGCCGAGCACTTCCTGACTGGGACATGTCCACTGTTGACTGAAGTTGGAGAGTGTCAACATTGGATTCCCATGGCAAAGAACCATTAGAGTCTGTGTCTTGGCTATCCGTGTGTTTGCTGCATATTTCCACCAATTCATTTGTAGCAAGAATATGCTCCTTTATTTGATTCTGAGACATAACATACTTAGTATAAAGAGAGTGTAGAGACTCCTCTAGTACTTGAATTTCAGACTGTAGGCGCTGTGTGTCAATCTCATAAATATTCCTACTGTCTTCTAATTTAATTTGGTAGTTGTTTAATTTATTAATGAAATAAACACGTTCTTTCCTTAGTTTTATATTATTGGAATAGTGTTTCTGTTGTTTTTTGAATTTATTGCATTTATTAATTATTCTATTAAGTTTTGCATATCTTTTAATTTTATTTTGACTTACTTGGTAACTATTATTACTAATTTTTAATAAAGAGTCTTCAGTAAGGTCTATTGTTACTAAGGAATTAGGGTTACAATTTGTTTTCATCAATTCATTGTAAAGCTGATCTGTTTCCCGAACCCGAGTACATTCTTTTTCTCTTTGTAATTTGGTAAGTAACAAATTTGCATGAATTAATTCCTCTTCTAGGTCCCTAACTTTACATAAAGCCTCCTCATACAAGTTACTACAGGTACCGAAACCATCTGTGATCACCCGCAGTTTATCCCGTTCATCAACAATCTCCAAGTATTGTTGATGTAGCTCCACAAGCTCCCGTTTTAAGCTTGTGTTTTTGTAAACGACCTTCTTTATCTCTTCCTCACTATCCTCTCTGTCCTTCAACAGCAATTGACATTGGCTGTTCGAATCCTTTAGTTCCTGAAGGGCCGTTCTCAATTTCAGCTCCAAGTCCTGAGCTGTAGCCTTGCGGGTCATCACTGGCATGGTTTCAGGAAAAGGTACTGGAATGAGAAATATAGAAGCGGTGAGCACTAATCAGATAGACAATGTAGGGTAGGAAAGCTGGAATTGAAATGACAAAAAAAGAAGAAATGGGAGAGTTAGAATGACTTTGAAGAGAAATGAGGAAGGCTGCTAAAAATAACAACAAATTCTTCTACTATATAGTATAAAATCAAGGGCAAAGTTACATTTATTTGAATTGAATTTCTTAACTTTTTCCTTTTGTGGGTAGGATGCCTAGATTATTTTTTTTACACAAAGGCCACAATACATAATAAATAATTATCTACGTTATTTTAGTTAAATTATAGTTAGATTAATAGTGAGTATTTCAACATTTTGCTAAACTTTGTTGTTTTGTTATGGTTTCAATATAGGTACTAAACTATCACGTCAGACAATGTTAAAAAACAACGTTATTGATGCCAGGGCTCAGTAAAGGCTTGTTATTGCTTCTAAGTAGTTATTGTGTGCAATTATTGAGTTAAAGTAAACAATACTTCCCGTATAATCCGCCAGACGAACATCAGCTGTTCGTAGTAGGTTACCGGTACATTAGGTCAACAACACTGTATTTTACAAAGATTTTTTGCGCGAAAACAATTATCCTTGGTATTTATGCACTAACATTACATTTGCTTCTATTTTTTACCGTAATTACACTTAAATTCTAATTAAAATTAATTCTTAAAATACGGAACAAAATTTTGGCATGTCACTTTGTCAGTGTTGCCAGCGCAAAAAACTTTATTTTTTCAATTCAATTTCAATTTTTTCATGTTGCTAACTAAAAGGTACTATTACTTAAAAATAACACGAATTAGCTATTTACTATGTATGTATGCAGCTGCACTGCACAGTAATAATTTATGAGAGTAGATTTATAAAGATATCTAATAGTGAAAGTCGAAAATTATCTTATAGGAACAAAATGTATACTAGACCTATTCCACGTCATGGTCTATCCATGTGCAAAGTTCCATCCGAATCCATTAACCCGTTAAGACGGTAAGAGGTAACAAGCAGACAAAGAGGCAGTTACTTTCGTATTTACAATATTATTAGCTTTTGTTCGCGTTATGTACGCACATATCGAGTTCTTTACCTTACCCTTACCCTTATAGCTTATAGCTGTCCTCATGAATGCGAATGTGGAATCATACATACCAGGGGTGGCCAACTTGATCAAACCCAAGATCGACTTTTTACTGACGAAACCCTGTGCAATCTACTAGTTACATAGGTACTTCCTAAAATTACAAATTAAACAGTATAGTTCAGTACCTATACAATTAAGTAGTATTTTTTATTTTATTTACTTAACCTATTTGCATACGTACCTATATTCTTGTCTTGCCCCGATCGATTGCACTAATAGCTGCGATCGACCGGTTGGCCGTCCCTGATGTAAACAAATCCAATTTTCTAAATCTGACTGTTAGTTCCAGAGATTTGCGCGTTCAAGTAAACAAACTCTTCAGCTTCTCCTTTTTTATTAGGGTTCCGTACCCAAAGGGTAAAAACGGGACCCTACTACTAAGACTTTGCTGTCTGTCTGTCACCAGGCTGTATCTCAAGAACCGCGATAGCTAGACAGTTGAAATTGTCACAGATGATGTATTTCTGTTGCCGCTATAACAACAATTACTAAAAAACAGAATAAAATAAATATTTAAGGGGGCTCCCATACAACAAACTTGATATTTTTGCCGTTTTTAGGGTTCTGTAGCCAAATGGCAAAAAACGGAACCCTTATAGATTCGCCATGTCTGTCTGTCTGTCTGTCCGTCCGTATGTCACAGCCACTTTTCTCCGAAACTATAAGACCTATGCTGTTGAAACTTGGTAAGTAGATGTATTCTGTGAACCGCATTAAGATTTTTAAACAAAAATAGAAAAAAAAACAAGTAATTTTGGGGGTCCCCATACTTATTAGTGAAACTCAAAAAAATTTTTGTCATCATACCCATACATACGTGTGGGGTGTCTATGGATAGGTCTTTAAAAATGATATTGAATTTTCTAATATCATTTTATTCTAAACTGAATATTTTGCGCGAGAGACACTTCCAAAGTGCAACTCAACATCATTTATTCTTGGTAGAGCACAGTCTATGTTTATGGCTCCGTCTACACCCTATGACATTCTAAATATAATAATGAAGCTAAAAAATACGAACAGCGTTGGCTACGACGGTATTGCCACAAAAATATTGAAAGCAGTAGCATTTGAAATATGCACTCATTTGAGTTTCATTATTAATCTTTGCATTAGTGCAGGTTTATTTCCAGATGCATTAAAGAAGTCTATTGTGAAACCGCTATATAAGAAAGATAATCATGAATTAACGATAAATTATAGACCGATCGCGCTTATACCAGTTATGTCAAAGGTGTTCGAGAAATATATTTATGGTGAAATAAATACCCATTTAGAAAAATATAACATATTATGTGACGAGCAAAAGGGATTTCGAAAGAGTAAAAGTATAAACTTGGCTGGTAAGAGAACACCAGTCTGTGCCATATTCTGCGACATGACACAGGCCTTTGACTGCGTCCATTATAATTCCCTGGCAGAGAAACTTGAAGCCTATGGTGTTAGAGGTAACGTTTTAGAATTAATTAAATCGTATCTTCATAATCGTAAACAAGTTACAGAAATCAGTGCAATAAATATAAAAACTAAAAGTGAAGAGACTTCAAGATCAGAGGAGCGCGAAGTTATGTACGGAGTACCTCAAGGCAGTGTATTGGGGCCTCCGTTGTTCACTCTGTACATAAATGACTTGCCTAAAGTAACTGAGCAACCGATGACACTTTTTGCTGACGATTGCACTATGACAATAGCTTGTAATGACATAAACACTTACGAACTTGACATTAATAACTCACTAATATCTATTATAAATTGGTTAAACGATAATAACTTAAGAATTAATTTAAACAAGACTAACGTGATGCACTTTAGGCAACGTACACAAACAATGAACAATCTTAGTATTCAATTTAATAATATAAATATCAATGAAGCCGACACAACAAAATTTCTGGGACTAATAATAGATTCTAAATTGAATTGGAAACCTCAAATAGAGGCACTTTGTAAAAAAATGAGTAGTGCAGCTTATGCTCTGAAACAGCTTGCTGCGGTTCTGAACACGGATGCGCTAATTACTGCTTACTATGGATTAGCCGAATCAATTCTTAGATATGGAGTCATCTTTTGGGGGAACGGCACGGACAGTGAAATAGCGTTTCGGGCACAGAAAAGGTGCATTAGATCAATGTTTAGACTGCAAACAACTGACAGCTGCAAATCTTATTTTATAGAACGTAAGATATTGACATTGCCCTCATTATATATCCTGGAAACAGTAATGTTCGTAAAATCAAACTCTCATTTATTTCAGCTTTTGTCTGATGCTGTCCCTAGGAATAGACGTGATAATTTCAAACTCTGTGTTCACGGCGCTAAAACGACTCTTTTTCTCTTTTGTATGGCTCCGACCATTTTTAATAAATTTCCGAAATCATGGAGAACATTAAATATATCTGCTCTTAAAAGTAAATTAAAGAGTCTACTAATAGAAAGAGCATATTACAGTATAGCAGAGTTTATGAAAGAGGACAATTTCCTTCGTTTTTGAGATGACGATGTTGTATTTTTGACATGTTATGGTAATCTATTGTATTTATTGGAATAATTGTAATTTGGAATTGACATTTAATGATAGTATTAATATTCTATTGACTAATTTATTTAATTACTACTTTGACATTTATTATTTACAGTTTTTAACTTTGACATTTTTATCTATAAATGCTGGCTGAGTTATTGAGCTGGTAGAGTCTTAAGTGAATTAATAAGTACCTACAAAATGTGTTAAATGTAATTTTGATGAATATTATCACGGTTTAAGCACCATCTCTTCCTACCAATTTGTACGCCACGATATGCGGCTGAACATGTTAGAACTTTTTGCTATACTTCATTGTTATCTTGCATGTATCATGTACACCATGTTTAAACAAATAAACTTTACTTACTTACTTACTTAAAGTGGTAAAACGAGTGTCCCCTCCCCGTAACTTCTAAAATAAGAGAATGATAAAACTAAAAATAAAATGATGATGTATATTACCATTTAAAAAATCAGCCAAAATTGGTTTGAATGAAATCCAGTACCTAAGTAGTTTTTTTTTTAATACATCATAAATCGTAAACCACAACTTTTGCTTATAATATATACCTACAGGTTTGTACGGAACCCTCGGCCGCACTTGGCCGGTTTTATAGATAATGGTACGGAACCCTTCGTGTGCGAGTCCGACTCGCACTTGGCCGCTGGTTTTTTTTTGTTATATTAATAAATATTAATATACATTTTAAATAAATTAAATCAGCAGTCATTTATTAAAATTAGAGACAGCACTCAACGTCAACTAGTAGGTACCTCTATGGCTGTGCATCGCTCAAGTACCCGATACGCGAGCCTACGAAGGGTAAGGAGGTAAGCGTAGCATTCGCTACGAGCCTACGACGACAGCTACGATATACAGGGTTATTTGTAAAACACCGGCAACCTTTCAGGACTATGTTACTAACATCATAATAAACAACTTTTGTTCTACAACTTTAAAAATTCATCATATTTTAGTTCATGAGGTTTACATACAAACATATTTAAATTGAACGCTCTAAATGTTACGAAGTCTATGCGAAGCAAAAGAAAAAGAAAAATAAAGAGCTTTCATTTTTTTCGAAGAAAGGTCATGAAACAAAGTCATTGGTGATTGTTGTGACTAAAAAATTGAGTTCTACACTGCAGTGGGACTAGTTCGGTAGTCTCTCTAAATTACCTACTCCGTTTCTCGCTCTTTTCCCAATTCAAATAGAGTTCTACACTGCAGTGGGACTAGTTCGGTAGTCTCTCTAAATTACCAACTCCGTTTCTCGCTCTTTTCCCAATTCAAATAGAGTTCTACACTGCAGTGGGACTAGTTCGATAGTCTCTCTAAATTACCTACTCTGTTTCTCGTTCTTTACCCAATTCAAATAGAGTTCTACACTGCAGTGGGACTAGTTCGGTAGTCTCTCTAAATTACCTACTCCGTTTCTCGCTCTTTTCCCAATTCAAATAGAGTTCTACACTGCAGTGGGACTAGTTCGGTAGTCTCTCTAAATTACCTACTCCGTTTCTCGCTCTTTCCCAATTCAAACAGAGTTCTACACTGCAGTGGACTAGTTCGGTAGTCTTTCTAAATTACCTACTCCGTTTCTCGTTCTTTTCCCAATTCAAAAAGAGTTCTACACTGCAGTGGGACTAGTTCAGTAGTCTCTCTAAATTACCTACTCCGTTTCTCTTTCTTTTCCCAATTCAAACAGAGTTCTACACTGCAGTGGGACTAGTTCGGTAGTTTCTCTAAATTACCTATTCCGTTTCTCGCTCTTTTCCTAATTCAAATAGTGTTCTACACTGCAGTGGGACTAGTTCGGTAGTCTCTCTAAATTACCTACTCCGTTTCTCGCTCTTTCCCAATTCAAACAGAGTTCTACACTGCAGTGGGACTAGTTCGGTAGTCTCTCTAAATTACCTACTCCGTTTCTCGTTCTTTACCCAATTCAAACAGAGTTCTACACTGCAGTGGGACTAGTTCGGTAGTCTCTCTAAATTACCTACTCCGTTTCTCGCTCTTTTCCCAATTCAAATAGAGTTCTACACTGCAGTGGGACTAGTTCGGTAGTCTCTCTAAATTACCTACTCCGTTTCTCGCTCTTTCCCAATTCAAACAGAGTTCTACACTGCAGTGGACTAGTTCGGTAGTCTCTCTAAATTACCTACTCCGTTTCTCGTTCTTTTCCCAATTCAAAAAGAGTTCTACACTGCAGTGGGACTAGTTCAGTAGTCTCTCAAAATTACCTACTCCGTTTCTCTTTCTTTTCCCAATTCAAACAGAGTTCTACTCTGCAGTGGGACTAGTTCGGTAGTCTCTCTAAATTACCTATTCCGTTTCTCGCTCTTTTCCTAATTTAAATAGTGTTCTACACTGCAGTGGGACTAGTTCGGTAGTCTCTCTAAATTACCTACTCCGTTTCTCGCTCTTTCCCAATTCAAATAGTGTTCTACACTGCAGTGGGACTAGTTCGGTAGTCTCTCTAAATTACCTACTCCGTTTCTCTTTCTTTTCCCAATTCAAACAGAGTTCTACACTGCAGTGGGACTAGTTCGGTAGTTTCTCTAAATTACCTATTCCGTTTCTCGCTCTTTTCCTAATTCAAATAGTGTTCTACACTGCAGTGGGACTAGTTCGGTAGTCTCTCTAAATTACCTACTCCGTTTCTCGCTCTTTCCCAATTCAAACAGAGTTCTACACTCAGTGGGACTAATTCGGTAGTCTCTCTAAATTGCCTACTCCGTTTCTCGCTCTTTCCCAATTCAAACAGAGTTCTACACTGCAGTGGGACTAGTTCGGTAGTCTCTCTAAATTACCTACTCCGTTTCTCGTTCTTTACCCAATTCAAACAGAGTTCTACACTGCAGTGGGACTAGTTCGGTAGTCTCTCTAAATTACCTACTCCGTTTCTCGCTCTTTTCCCAATTCAAATAGAGTTCTACACTGCAGTGGGACTAGTTCGGTAGTCTCTCTAAATTACCTACTCCGTTTCTCGCTCTTTCCCAATTCAAACAGAGTTCTACACTGCAGTGGACTAGTTCGGTAGTCTCTCTAAATTACCTACTCCGTTTCTCGTTCTTTTCCCAATTCAAAAAGAGTTCTACACTGCAGTGGGACTAGTTCAGTAGTCTCTCTAAATTACCTACTCCGTTTCTCTTTCTTTTCCCAATTCAAACAGAGTTCTACTCTGCAGTGGGACTAGTTCGGTAGTCTCTCTAAATTACCTATTCCGTTTCTCGCTCTTTTCCTAATTTAAATAGTGTTCTACACTGCAGTGGGACTAGTTCGGTAGTCTCTCTAAATTACCTACTCCGTTTCTCGCTCTTTCCCAATACAGAGTTCTACACCGCAGTGGGACTAGTTCGGTAGTCTCTCTAAATTACCTACTCCGTTTATCGCTCTTTTCCCAACTCAAACAGAGTTCTACACTGCAGTGGGACTAGTTCGGTAGTCTCTCTAAATTACCTACTCCGTTTATCGCTCTTTTCCCAATTCAAACAGAGTTCTACACTGCAGTGGGACTAGTTCCGTAGTCTCTCTAAATTACCTACTCCGTTTCTCGTTCTTTTCCCAATTCAAATAGAGTTCTACACTGCAGTGGGACTAGTTCGGTAGTCTCTCTAAATTACCTACTCCGTTTATCGCTCTTTTCCCAACTCAAACAGAGTTCTACACTGCAGTGGGACTAGTTCGGTAGTCTCTCTAAATTACCTACTCCGTTTGTCGCTCTTTTCCCAACTCAAACAGAGTTCTACACTGCAGTGGGACTAGTTCGGTAGTCTCTCTAAATTACCTACTCCGTTTATCGCTCTTTTCCCAATTCAAACAGAGTTCTACACTGCAGTGGGACTAGTTCCGTAGTCTCTCTAAATTACCTACTCCGTTTATCGCTTTTTTCCCAATTCAAACAGAGTTCTACACTGCAGTGGGACTAGTTCCGTAGTCTCTCTAAATTACCTACTCCGTTTCTGGCTCTTTTCCGTATTCATCTGGATTCGGCGCAAATACTTCTCTATTAGACGTCATCTCAGTAGATACTCCCCTACAAGGCTATCATTTTACGCACAGTTCATACCTCTTTTCTTTCCTTATTACCTCTTTACCTTTCTATCTCTTCTCTGGTCGTCATCAATAATAACAAAAATATTAAAATTAGATCGATTGTGTTTGCAAGGATACCGGAAACTTTCGTTTTTGCACTAACTAAAACCACAGAATCGTACAACAGCTATATAGCAGGTGTTTCAACGAGTATCGAATGTTCGTCAAATGCTATTATTTCGCACTTCATATTTCAAAAGAATGACGGTTCGCAAAAAAGTGAACGAGATTTTTGCACAGTATTGTGATTCTTGGAAAAATATTTTTAATCGTACAAATTGAACTCTTTAAATACCAGTTCTGCAAGTACTGGTAACTAAAATGTTCAATTTTAGATAGAAGTTGTCTGAAGTATGGTCCTGAGTTATAAATCCCTGAACTTTCTCAGATATCATCAACCTCATCTTGGATTGAACTACTATCACATCTTATGACCGACTACCTCAAAAATCTGATAGTCGGTCATAAGATACAATGGGCAGACCACCTCACACAATTACCAAGACAAGTCATCAATTTACAGTTCTTACAGCTCCTAAAATCAAGTAGCTTCGGCCTTACAAAATGTTCAAGGAAACGAGTTATCTGACCGTTAACACAAAATTATCAAAGTAAACACCAATACACAAAATCTCCAATTTCGGCCTCAAATTGGGTCATGTTTATTAATAATCCTGTGTGGTGTTAGATAACGTCGTTTATCTCTAAATGCCTACTTTATATGTTATTGTGAATTATGTACCGAATTGTTTCAGTCACAATATCACTGTGAATAAATGTTTCAAATGCTTTATCGATGTTTATTACTTTGAATAATGTATTCGTAATATTGACCCACTTACGTTTATCTTGAAGCACAAAACGAATACAAAATAGTTTTTTTTATTTTTATTAATAAAAATGTCACCTTCTTAGCTATTGGCAACACAATTCTACCTTTCTAAGGATCGAACGAGGAAGGTCTACTGCATCTGCATTCATCATCACCATAAGCCTATAGAAGTCTTATCATGCTGGACACAAGGCTCACCCATCGCAGTACATTTATTTCAATTCTCAGCAACTCTCATGCTGCAAGGAATGCTGCCAAGACCGAATGTAAAAAAACAATAAAGTGATCGAAATTCTATTTCATTATTTTGAACACTTTGCTTCTATCTGTACACAACGTTGAAGCCTTGAGCACAAATTGTCCCTGGAGTTATGTATGGCAAATTGATCACAGCTGCTGTTGCATGGAATGAAAATTAACATTAAACGTACACGTTATTATTTTCCTGTTTACCGCGATTGCTATAGGTAATAAACGTACGAAGAACAAATAATAATTGGCAAGTTATCACGATTTGTTTAAGTAATGCATCAAACGATACTGCGTATTTTATAACTTCTAAATAGGTACAACGAAGTCGTTTAATGTCCATTTGTTCATCTGTACGTGTTATCACGGCAATTATTTATCTTTACGAGGTATCGCGTAACGAAATTAAATTCATGTTTTAAATTATATGCTATCTGAAAGTTTTATTAATATTAATCGCGTCATACCACATGCAACCAGTGTGACTATGGGCTGTCCTCCATTATTGCAACAAATACTTATAAGAAATGGTGCAATAACCAACTTGAAAATAACTATTTCATGTAAGTAAGTTTTAACTTAAAAAATAACCTATATGCTGTACTTAAAGAAAATTAAAAGTCATTAAGCATCATTAAAGGCAATTAAATCCCTTAGCTACGGCTATATCTGTCTTTCGACAAGCTCAAAGGAAAGTTGAACCAATAAACAATGCATTTATTACCTACTGCGTATTAAATGGTGTGTTTTTTCCTCCTTACCGACCGAGCAAGAGGTAGGTTCATTACTAAAAATAAAAATTTAATGGATTGAACCAGTTCTGTGCGACCGCAGCCGCAGCCCGCAGCCGACCGACCAGTCTGTATGGCTGCCTCTTACTCATCCCTCAACTTGACTCGGCTTACTATTGTTCATTACTTGCTCTGTACTACTTGTGACTGCACTTTGTAGTACAATGACAACGACCTTTGTATTCTTAATTCCTTACTTTTTATTTTCCACATCAACTTCTCAGGTTATTAGGTACTCGTAAAAGCTCCCTTACTGTCAATTATAGCGTATTCTCATTAATGTCGTGGTCAACATGTGGCCTTTGGCACTAGCGGTGGACTGCAGTGGCGGTTCATATCCTGTACTGGTGCAAACACATGACCTGCAGGCGAAACATTAATAATTTCTTTCCATTAATTTTATTTCCCCATAGCGTTAATTTCGACAGTTTGAGAAATTGAAATTGTGTAACTGCTAAATACGACCGCATTAAAATTTGCACACGGCGTTCAAAGAAATAATGGCTATCGTATTTTTCTTTGATAGCCCACTCCTAGGCTATCTTTGCTAATTATAATTAATCATAATATTTGACTGTTTATATTATTATACTAATGAGTTTTGCGGCGAGTAAATGAGCATCAGCATGTATGATATTCAAATAGGATAGGTACTCGTACGTAACGAATTGACATTTTATTTCCCAGCGTCACAAAAGATTGAGATTATAGGTACGTAGCGTACCTAGTTAAGGGCACGCCACAATAGTGGCGATAAGTCCCCTCTTTGAGGAGTGGCTTGAGAGGCGCCACGGCGTCCTCACCTTCCGCCTGACGCAGGTCCTCACCGGACATGGATGTTTCGGGAGGTTCCTGCACCGAATTGGGCGGGAGGAAACGCCCGGGTGTCACCACTGCGAGGATCGACCGGAGGACACGGTAGAGCACACTGTGCAGGTGTGCCCCGCTTGGGCGGCGCACCGCCGTGTCCTAGAAACGGCGATCGGCGGCGACCTCTCGCGTCCGGCCCTGGTCCAAGCCATGGTCCGGAGCGAGACGGAATGGGACGCCGTTGCCTCCTTCTGCGAAGCAGTTATGCTAGCGAAGGAGGTGGCGGAGCGGGAGAGGAGACCCTCTCGTCCCGGCCGCCGTGGTAGACGCCGCGGGCGTCAGGGGCCACCACCTGGTGACCTCCGGCCACTGTAGGCGCGGGCCTGTGGACGGCGAGCTATGGGTGGCTCGCCGTTCGTCCGTCTAGTGTCGACGGCGCGTTAGTGTTCCACGCGCGCCTCAAAGAGAGTCAGCAACACAGAGGGGCCCGAAAGGGCCGACGCCTGCCGGAGTCGCGGGATTATTCGCAAGAGACACCGAGGCTCCGGAACACAAAGGGCAATGAAGGAACATGGATGGGTTTTAGTCAGTAGAAGTCTGACACTCCCTCCCGCTACACCCAGAGCGGGAGGAGTCATTGGATGATTTCCCATCCCCAAAAAAAAAAAAAAGCGTACCTAGTTAAAATCACGTATTATTATTATTTTTTCTGATTTATTTCTGAAGTTCTAAAATAACTATTTTGAAAACCTATCATAATTATCCACATTGATGGTATTCTTGGATTATGTTAATTTGATAGGGTGATATTTTCAAGTCACTGATAGATTCATTCATTCTCATCATCATCCAGATCCGCGATCCAGCACGACCAGTCGATCGATTCTGCAGTGCGATTCTGTAAATATGTCGAAGTGAAGGCGTGGGTGAAGTGATCACGAAATACCTAAGCTGTCAAACCATACTGACAAGATGAAATGACACCTCACTTGTCGTTCACTCCACCTAAGTAACACGGTGAGATGTCAACAGAATAGACCGGCTGTAAACCGTTCACCGTGAAAGCTTAGGTGAAGTGAAGAGGAAGTTAGCTGTTAATCCATAAAAAAGATGGAATAACAGTTCACTTCATGCTCAATCTACCTAAGTAAGTGTACCTACCTACACGGTGAGGTGTTGACAGAAAATACCGGCTGTAAACATGTCGAAGTGAAGGCTTGGGCTTGGTCACTTCAACATGTTTATAGAATCGCACTGGTACGGCTGGGCATACTCGTACCCACAGAAATATATAAAAAAAAACAGATATTTATGCTCATACCCGTCTCTCTCTTCTTATACCTTTGACGGTTATATGGATAGTACATATGTTGTTCTTTTAATCAGGGGCGTAGCTAACACTGTATCACCCGCATCAGGGAAGATTTGACGGCACGGTTGGCGCAGTGGTTGAGCGATCGGCTGCTGCGTCGCGTGTCGTGGGTTCGATTCCCGCACGGAACAAATATTCTGGTCTGGCTGTTTGTGTATGTGACTTTGTATGTTTGTACCTAAACGCACCCACGATAAAGGAGAAATTCCTAGTGTGGGGCAACGTTTTTTAAAAATAAAAATAAAAAAGATACATGTCTAAAAACGGGCCCGCAAAAATGTTTGATACGGGGCTCCTTTGAGACCAAAGACTATTATATACTCTATGTTTGAGACGATACGCAGCTGTATTTTTAATATAGAATATGGTCACGTTTTAGGATTGTTCAGGGACGGGTGCTTGACAAAAATACGATGAAGTGCGATCACGTAAACCTTCACATTGGCTTAGCAACCTGTCGCGGCTTGTGTAAAACTATTAATATTCATAATACATCATATTTTTATCATATAACATTGTGAATTGTGACACTACTAAAACAACGTTATTCGATACTTGGAAGTACTGAATGTATTTTTTATTGTTGACCGTTAATTTATGTTTGTCGTATCGTATTTTAAGTATTTTTCCATAGGGGTCGGTAGAATTCTAAGTGCTGACACGATGAGTATTGTTAGTACCTTTTACTTTAAAAATCACAACAATGCTTATATGGTAAAAAGGTAATAGCCCATTGTCTAGCTATGATGTTATTAAATAAAGCGTGATTATTATTTTATTTCTCTAGTTGCTTCGATTAACATTGATCAAAGTCTAGTGGATATTTTCTTTGTTCTCTATCTTCTTTGTGTAGAAAAAGCCATTAGAAATACCAGAAGATAACATTGGCTTGGCGTTAAATTTTGTTAATAGGATTCCAAACATCCGTAAAAAACAGAACTCTTATAGGATCACTCGTGTGTCTGTTTGTCTGTCTGTCCGTTTGTCACAGCCAGTTTTCTCCGGATCTACACCGGATCTTCTATATTTGGATAAATTCGGAATTATGTGACCCAAACACGTTTACGTTTTTAGTATGAGGGTCACTTTTGGGGGTCAAAATAGAAAACTAAAAAAAAAAGATTTTTCAAACTGTATTGTGTGACGTATCATTTTTCATAATTTTAAAATACATAGTTTTGAAGTTATTCGACAAATTTAACCAAAAAATACCATTCCCCTTCCTTATCACCGAAACTACAGACCCTAAAAATTTTGAAAAAAATGCAGTTCTATACCTAAAGATGGAAAACCTATAAGAAGTCTATGATATCATGTCTTTGCGTGTTAAAAAATTGGAAATTAGTTTGGAACCCTTTGCGTAAGACTCGCACTTGGCCAGTTTTATATGCACAAGGGGCTCTACCAACTTAAATAAAAAGAAAGAAAAAAAAAGATTGTCAAATGTGTAAGATCTTTGGGATTAATTAACCTCAACTTGGCATTCGGTCAACCATGCCAGACAGAGACACACCATGCCTTAATCGTAGAATCCAGCCTCTGAAAATCACACTCTATTCTTAGGCAGGACCTAAAAGTTCTCGTAAATTGCCAATCTGGCCCACTTCAAATTTTAGTCTTGCTCCGCCACTGATAGCAGAGGACAACAAATCTGTCATCTCACACAAAAGCATAAGTACATCAGTGTCGTCCAGTTCCAGTCTCCTTGAACCGCTTGTATACTTTTGAGATACGAGACTGGATCTGATGAAGCTGTCGAGCGATAGAACGCTGAGGCAAACCTTGTTGGATTAGGATGACGACGTGAGCTCCTACTATTAGTTGTTGTGGTGTTTATTTTCTTTTAGCTTCAGTGGTCCCAGCGACGTGACGCCCACTTTTTATAGGGTTTCAGGACTACCAAACAATACAGTGTTATGTTTCAAAAATTGATTTCTTTTGTTCACGCTCGTTCCACGACATAATCAACACATTTTTGGTTATGATATTGAAAGAGGTTGAAAGCTAACAAAATTATAGAAATTAAAAAAAAAATTAAGCAAGATGAAAATCTATGGGGGCCGAGTCACCCGCGTCCGTAGGAGAATACCCTTCAGCGAATCCCTACACGTGGTCCCCGGGTGGTGCTAAACAGGTGACAATAACCGCCTCCGTGGTCTAGTGGTTATACCACTCGATTCAGACCCAGAGGTCCCGGGTTCAATTCCCAGTGGGGGCAAATTTTTTGCTCGGTTTGGTTGGTGGTAGGACTTCTAAGTCCGCCTGGCAAGCTTCCACCATCATGTCTAAGTCTGTCGCCATAACAACAATGTTAACAGCATTGTTGTGTTCCGGCAATTAGAGATATGATAGCCAGTTCCTCTATGTTAGAGGATTCCGGGTGAAACTCGCTTCCATCTTCGGCCTAATCATCACTTTCCATCAGGTGAGATTTGGGCCAAGAGTTTCCCCGTTTTAAATAAAAAAAAAAAAAAAAAAAAATGGTGAAGTGGTTCCAGTTTATTGCTCGCGAGTGTAGTTTGCTCTAATAATACGAGTGTAGGTTGAAGTTTCGATCGTATTCGTGGTTTTCTAATGCTTACTTTCTCAATTTAAAATTTTTATTTTATAAAAATGCAACGTCAATTATTTTCATAATACGTTTAATCCAAAACACTCATAACATGCACATAATCCAATTATCATATTGTTAAGAAGTTTCTAGAAAATGTTGCGGTTTATTATAATTTAAATCCTCAAATTATTATATGACATACCATTTGTAACATTATTAGTATAGTATAGCAAAAAAACATAATGTGAATCACTCTAAGGATACTGGAAAGGTCAATAAGAGTTACTTGACTCATCTGTTCATATTGCAATTTTTTGCATCATTCACACGCTTTAAGATAATTGCTTTAGTTATACAAAAAATATATTCAATCGTGAATCAGTTTGACGTCACGTCAATACAAGACTACATGATGTTCGCAGAAAAAAATAATCATAAAGTTAATACACAGTCATTCAATTTAATATCTGTTGGTGCGAGGAAAATCTTATTTACTTTTATCAGCTCGATCTTGGAATAGCGGGAGAACATAATGTACGTAACTATGTAAACGTGTGTAGTAATCAGTGGGCGAAGCACAATTCTTACCGGGAAAACATGAATCACGACCTTAGTCAAGTTTTTTTGGAGAGGCTTGAGAGACCCGTAGGTACCTAAAAGTCCCGCAATATAATAATTATCAACTCCCAAACTGATATATGGCAATGGAAGAACAAGCTTAAGACATGTAACTCCAAGCTCCAACCCTTTATTAAGGATGGTATATCATCAATTAATGACTCTCTCCGTTCAGGGGACTGTCAGACTCTTACTGACTAAACCTCATCCGTGTTCCTCCTAATGCCTTTTGCATTCCAGGGCTGCGGAGACTCTTTTGAACAAATTCAGTAACATGTTACCATATACTCTTACTGACTAAACCTCATCCGTGTTCCTCCTAATGCCTTTTGCATTCCAGGGCTGCGGAGACTCTTTTGAACAAATTCAGTAACATGTTACCATATACTCTTACTGACTAAACCTCATCCGTGTTCCTCCTAATGCCTTTTGCATTCCAGGGCTGCGGAGACTCTTTTGAACAAATTCAGTAACATGTTACCATATACTCTTACTGACTAAACCTCATCCGTGTTCCTCCTAATGCCTTTTGCATTCCAGGGCTGCGGAGACTCTTTTGAACAAATTCAGTAACATGTTACCATATACTCTTACTGACTAAACCTCATCCGTGTTCCTCCTAATGCCTTTTGCATTCCAGGGCTGCGGAGACTCTTTTGAACAAATTCAGTAACATGTTACCATATACTCTTACTGACTAAACCTCATCCGTGTTCCTCCTAATGCCTTTTGCATTCCAGGGCTGCGGAGACTCTTTTGAACAAATTCAGTAACATGTAGCTCCAACCCTGGGATAATCTTAGGACAGCAGGATGATGACCATCTGGTAGTTAGGTAATATCATCCCTCACAAACTGTCTTGGAAAATAATATAACACTATATCTATAGAAACAGATGACTTCCTAGTTAGAATGTGAGCCAGTGGGCCTTCCATTCATAAAGTTGCTGAATTAGAGGACGAAAAAAGTAGTAAAATTATTGAGAAATTCTGTTGCAATTCTGTTGGTTTCATAAGTACAAATTATTTTGAATTATAAAAGTGTCGAAGTTTGACCCTATATTATGTATGTAGTTACCTAGTTAATACATAGTTACAGTCGGAAACGATTCCGTATGTTTGCAAGAGCAGCAATTAGGCCGATATCAACGCTATATGTATGATTTTTTTAAACAAATGCAGAGCCTTTTTGGCATTTCAGGGACCACCCGTACTTACTCAGATCTTACAAACAAGGTTTTTACGTACTTTCAATTTCAAGGCAATGATGTACGTTTTTTTTTCGGTAAACAACCGAACAGAAAACCTCGGGAAGTATACAAAAAACTTAAATAAAAGTAGGTATAGCAAAACCAGGGAATAACACTTGTAATAAAAGCCACATTATCGTCGCCCAGCTCACCGACAGCAGTAACCCACATTGCAAGTTATCAGATATATTTCGCTAAAAATAATGAACAAGTATCACTTGTGATTGTTAATCTAATGTTAGTATTTGGTGAAATAATTTCAGGCGCACTTCAAGAAAGAAACCTATCAAATTATTATAGAATCCGTGCCAGTAACAATACTGAGAAGGCAAGAAAAGGTTTAGTATTTTTTTAGACTTTACAAAGCCGAAAACTGAGGGGCTAGCACGAATGTTTTAGACGTATAGTAACGATAACGTAAATGAATTTTGAATGTGAAAAACTACAACCCCGTAGTATTTTCGTTTAATTTTATGGGACATACACAATTTATATCATTTAAAAATATGAATATAGTATCTTGTTCAAATAAATGTTTTTAACCGACTTCCCAAAAAGGAGGAGGTTATCAATTCGGTTGTATGTTTTTTTTTTTTTTTTTTTATGTTTGTTACCTCATAACTCCGACAATTATGAACCGATTTGAAAAAAATTTGTTTCATCTGAAAGGATATGCTTGCAGATTGGTCCCATTTAAATTATATCGAAATCGGTTACGAACTTTGGATTTTAAATCGAAATAGCTGGAATTTGACTATTTAGATGATTCTTTGATAATCGAAATTGCGTATTTTGCTTTTCTGCGATTTGGCAGTGGTGTGGTAGGTGTGGGGCACCACTAAAAAGTGAAAAATAAAAAACTTTTTACAAAAAAATACAACCGACTTCCAAAAAAAAACACTACAAAGTAAAAAATAACTTTAATTTCGGAAGTCGGTGTCAAAATACGAAGAAACGAACAAAAACACCGATTTCCGAAATTAAAGTTATTTTTTACTTTGTAGTGTTTTTTTTTGGAAGTCGGTTGTATTTTTTTGTAAAAAGTTTTTTATGTGCGAAACGAGTATTGAAGCTATGGTAAAATACGTCACGTTACACTACGTCAAAAATATTCGTGCTAGGCCCTCAGAAGTCCAGCAAGATGTTAAAATAACAACTATAAGTACTACATTTGTTTAGGTACTTAGTTAAAAAAAGGTAAACAATCTTGATGTGACTTTTTGCACTAACAAATATTTAACAAATAAACTACAGCCTAAATTAACGGTTCAATTGATTTCGTAATCGTTATTGTTGTATTTACGTTGGTAATTAGTGTAAGTATTTTATTTTTAAACGGAGTTTTATTTAATAAAAAGACACATCAAGATTATTTACCTTTACTTAACTACCTAACAAATGGAGTATAGGTAACTAATTAAAGTCGCATATATGGTATTGTTTTCATGATACATCAAAAATTGACAAAGCCACTCCGAGGATCGACCAACCGTTACACGTGTGCCGAGAAGAGAGCTTTCCGTGGCACAAAAGGGCCGTACCTTGGAAAGGACATGAAGTCATTGGAACCGGCTGTCATTTTTGTAACTTTGATAGTCGCCAAAAACTCGAAAATCTGACAACAGTCTGAACAAGAGGTGTCCTGTTCCACAGTATAAGTGAGTTCTGGGGCTCAGATAAGTAATCGCTTCATGTAAAACTCTGGTTTTCAGCTGCCTCCGGGTAAATGAGAAGCCAACCCCAACACCGTCAGCCAAAGTATGGGCAGGTACTGAATGACAACTAGACATGGGTACAAGACATTAACAATTAAAGCTTAAGTTTTAGGATTAACTGACACATGCAAAGGTCTGAAGTAAAAGTTGTGGGGAAACCATAATTTTCCAAATGGTATCAATGAATCAACAATCACAAGATGCGTGAAGGAAAATTTGCTGTAAATAGGTATGCTTTTTATTGATAATGATAATATTTATAGCCGATAACTGTAATCTCGATATATAAGTGTACTCGGATTGTCTCAATACCTACAAATATTCTTCCATTAACATGGTTATTGGGGACTTACAGTCTGACGATACGAATTGTAGGTCTTACGTTCGCTTTATTAAAGACAAGTGACTCAATAGTAGACTATTTATTATTATTTCCGGTAACTCTATTTATTATATTCAATTAATCGTCGTTAAATGTGTTCCGCGGCGGTTCCGTGGTCCCCTGCGCACACGCAACTAAGATATCAGCAAGCAAACACGCAATCATCGTTAATTACGATTGTATCGTGTAATGATAGTTGTAATTACAACACTGATCACTATTACTTACACAATATTATGAAATTGAAACAATTTATCTGCAATTTCAGTATGAGTTTATCCGTTGCGTATTGAAGCCTTAGGTCATTCATTGATAGATTCGAAAAAACGCCATGTGACGATATCTTACGACCACCAATGTTCGGTCAAAGTTCGAAACGTCGAACTCCTTTGTAAGAAATAATGATACGTTCGTTTGTTTAGTCATAATTAAGTATTGATAAGATAGCATGTAACGACTCTTTCCGATGATTTATCCAATAAAAGATTATTGTACCAGTCATGATAATGGCGACTTTATCGTTTAGTAAATAACAAGAGGTCAATAACGATGAGTTTCAAGTTTTTTTTTAGCAAATCAGCTTCTAGAAACTTCATTTTAAACTTTCAAGGCTAACTGTCTACTAAAATGAGCAATCCTTTGTGTTATGGTAATTTCATCAGTTAGTCTATTATGATTCACTGTTGGTACGCGTGAAGAATGAGGAAAGATGTGTGCAATGAAAGAAATGAATATACATACGAGGATTCCCGTAGACGTTGAACAAACGACACCAAATGTCAGGATGATATAATAAAATGTAAATGTGTTAGTATGAGGCAAACATCACAACATTAGGAAACGTTATGCAGTGTCTAAATAGTAGGAACACCTGTGTCACTTCATTTCTGTAAGTAAACACACAGGCCCTTTGATTGAAGAAAATAATAGTCAATCGTGGTATGTGGTAGAACCTGGCTACTATTTGTTCTCTGACTGAAGTATTAAACAACCAACATTAAAAAATTAAATGAAGTAAGTCACCAAGACAATATTTATGGCATAGTTCGTTCGTTTCGCAGAGATATTATATAATTTAGTGCCAGACTCCATGCTCTAAGCATACAACTCGATTTGTATATTGCCTTTGGTTCTCGTTCGACGGGTCCCACCCAATTCTAAATTTAACTGAACGGCGCTAAGTTACCGGTTTTTGATATCAGAAAGTGCTAAAAAAGCAGATGCTATAAGTATATTTCCAAAATCGACTGATCGCGTAAGCTTTGGGAATGCATTGTGAAAATAGGTATCGAATTCTTGTTCTAGTTTCACCTATTAAATGCAATAATAGCGATACGAAGAATAGGCACAAGTGGCAGCCAGGTATCGAATTGAGGACAATACGGATATTTACTCAAGTGCTCGCCATTTGTTTCTCCACTTATGTACTAACTTTATAATAAAATGAATTATGTGCCACAATAACGTACGTGTCGCCTAACACGGTCCAAAGAGTTGTTTTTAAAAAGTAATTATAATAGGTTGTTATCGGTCAATATATTTTGTGCTTCCGTCATCGCTTTTGTAATCTGTTATTATTGCATACTTAATTAATGTATTTTGAATTGGAATTTCTTTTGAAGACGCTGATAAGGAGGTCGAGTGAGGCTAGTTTTTCTTTGATAAGTTTTTCATATCTAGTAAGTTTTTAAATGTGGTACCTAATCGGTTACCGGATGTTTTTGTACCTTATCTTACTCGCGCTGTTAGGGGATTTAATCAAGAGGAAGGGGACTTATTTTGGCAGCAACTCACAAATTAATTGCATAAATTCAGCGCAAACTTTGCCTGTTTGCATAATAATAATACGAATAATAGATACCTATCTAAAATGACATCATGCGATAGCCATACAGCCATTTTGACATTCTTTTTCATTGATAAAAATATATCCTCTATGTACAATTATACCCATTGATACCTACTTTATGTAAGTATCGCTGTTTGATGTTTAGTTAACTCGTATGAAAATCAGGACGAAGGAAACACTTGGTCCTGTTTTTTAAGTTCTTCTTCATGTTGATGATTCATGTTGGTGTCTACCTCAGGGTTAGCGTTGGCCTCGCATAGCTTTTTCATGTTGCTTAAAGTTTTGCAAAACAGATCAGGACAACATATGCAGCATCATTTGTAGATCGCAGTGTAGCTCATCAGCCATCCCCATCTGACTAAGATGTTTTTTATTGATTTCTTCGCGTCTGACCATATCTTACCTTATGGTAAGCGTTGATGTGGTCTGCTATTATATCTATGGGTCTGGTAAATAGGTTACTGTTGGCAGGCATGCTGCAATTGCTGCTTGCTTGTTTTGAAGTAACCTATTCACTCTTGACGTAGAGACTCCCAGGTTGTAGCTATTAAACATAGACTAAAGTATTCTCTAAAAGTCTTGTGCAGCCCAAGCTTCGGTTCGTAGACGATTTAGACATTTTCAGGTGCAATATGGCAATTTCTGGTCCAAGGAAGGGGATGAGGGTTAAATCCCCAAGATACTAGAAACGTCTCTACATAAAGTACCCACTCGAATATTACCGTAGACTTTAAAATAGTACCTAATAATCAAAACGCAATTTAATTTAAAGCCCATTAAAACCTAATGGTATTGTGTGAACTCAATCTAAGTGCGTTCTGAAACATACCATGTGTTTTGCGGTTAGTGTAGGCACTGTAGGTGACTTTAATGTCGCTCAGTGCCATTGTGTAGTGCGTGTGCGTTCGATAAACTTTGTTTATGGCTAAATGAGCGATACGGCGTGCGTTGACCTAGCTCTCAAATAGAGAACGTACAGCATTTGGTTCAGGGGTGGGCAAACTTTTATCACCAGCGGCCCATAAAATGATTATAGATTGTTTTTGTAGCGTTTCAACACTATTAAGAACAAAAATAAATGCAAGCTTACGTTGTACTAATTATACATATAAAACAATGAAGCTTCAAAGCTACAACAGAAGTTACACGATGCGATACATGTCTTGGTGCCCCAAGATATGTGCAGCAATTCCAATTTGGTTGTTTATAAAATACTAGATATTTCTTTATCTAGTACTTATTTTATAAACGAACACCGTTTTTACCATTCTGCGTTGTTAACAGGCTGGCTGTCAATATGTCAGTATCGCAACAGGCGGAAATATATGTATTTCAAAGATTCAAAGCATTCATTTCAAAATAAACCATTTACAAGCACATTTGAAATGTCAAGGTCGGTCAGTCAAAAACATGAGGCTATTTGCGCGTTCCAAAGCGTAGATCTCTATGGAGAAGAACGTGCAAGAAACTCCACGAACACTCTTTTAAATCATGTGATATTTTACCAAAATCTTAGTCACATGTATTTGTTTCTTCTTTTGAGGAAAATGCTAAATAAAAAAATAAAAAAAACTTATTACAAGAACTTAAAATATAAAGATCAAAATAAGCCGGAGATGCCATCAGCGAAACATTTGAGTGAGCACGACAATGCTCTCAATCACCATGCTCGTTCATGTCAAAAAAGTAAAATTATAACTAATCACATATATATTATGTAAATGTAAATGGCCCCATGGTAGGTACTCACATTTTTGTATTTGAAAAAATACTTCTACTTTATACAAAACTATGGTTGTCAATGACCAAGTAATGAAAGTTACAAACAATTTAATTCTTACTACAAGACAGACATTCTTGTAGAGAAAGAATAATATTATATTATTTTGTTAGGTCCGCAGGCCGCATGTTAGAAACCTCTGGCTTAGATTGTGCGTCGATATGCGTCCGCGCACCAATTACGAGATTGTTCTGCGGGATAACTTCTGAATGCTGTGACGATTACATTTTATGTTAATTTTAACGAAATACGGAAGTACGGGTAATATCCGACTGCTAGGCGAGAGATTCCGCATTTATGGCGCTAGATCTGTGTTTTTACACTTCCCTGAGCTCAAAATCTGTTTTGTTCTGTTTCTACAGCTAAAGTATACCTGCTACACGAGTATAGTCCTACAGCAGGAAGAGTCATGATTTGCATGTAACACAGTGCAGTCTGTCTGTATATGTGAGTCATAGGGTTCTCGGAAAACTCTTCGACGGACTAGATCGTGTTTAAATAATGAAACATTTTGCTGAAAGTAACAATTATATTGTATTCCTTTTATTTATAAGCAATTATAAATTCATTGTAGGTCCTGGATTTTCCAAGAGGTGACCTCTCGACCATGCCAAAACTATTTTTATTCGACTGCCCGAGTAAGAGGGTAATGATTTTATTTTGATGATGACTAGTGAGTTTTATATTAACACATTGGAGGTCCTTTGTCGAATTTTTATTTTCCCTGTTATTTTATTATTGCCACGTGGAACATTTATCTAAGAAATCTAAAGCCAGACCGATCTTGAAGCAAAGAAACCTAATCTCAGTGCTTTAGTTCTTAAAAATTTTATAAAAAAACATCCACCATATAACTATACAGTCATTTTATTAAACAGCTGATTATTAAAACAATGAAATACCTACTACTACATAATAACATTCAGTATCATTTAAATATTCATACGGAGTTAATTTTATTAAAAATTCCTAAAACATGTTGTATAAATCAACATGAGAAATTTATCAGTTGTGCAAACTATATGAACAAGGCTCAAAGAAATTTCGCGATCAATTCGGTTCACGAACGTTACAAATTATAAAGAAAAAAAAAATGCAATAATGAATAGTTATGAAGCGGATACATACGAGTATGTTTATTGTGTATTTAAAACAATGTTATCAAAATGTGACAAGCTCGGTATCAGTCAAAAGTAAGTACCCAGTAATGAGATGATACCGCGTTATCTACAAAACTCGCGCATTTTGTAAGGCATAAGCATAACCCAGAATGTTTGATACGGATTAGGTAGGTGCCCAGGTGGTAGGTATGTTACCTCCTGCCAGTGTTGCGGACTTGTTCGAAAAAGTTTGGTAGGTACCGCGGCCCGAAAACGCAAAGGGCATTTGAATAAATAAAGGTGGGTTTTAGTCAGTAAGAGTTTGGCAGTTTGGCACTCCTTCCTGCTCCGTCCAGAGCGAGACAAGCCATTTGATGATTTCTCACAAATCCCTACTTAGGGGCCGTTCAAGGATTACGTAAGCACCTGGGGGGTGGAGGGGTCTTTATAAATTACTATGCTTATTTTTGATGACATGGGGGACGAGAGGGTTTAGATGATGATTCTTACTTCAGCAATATTTAGGTACTTACTTTTTTTGCTTAAAAATCTGAGTTCATTTTGATTTGACATAATTACGGCTAGTTATTTGGTTTTACTCTCACGCCATGTTTCGTAGTTAGGTAAGAAATAACAAGTGAAGGAAATAGGTCCGGCGTCATCGATCATTTATTAGTGATCGATGTCCGGCGTGAATAAAATCTATACCAATGCCTACGTAAGCATAGGAGGGAAGGGTAAGATTTTTTCAAGAGTACCACAAATAGGTATCAGCTCAGCTGAGCTGATATCTATTCGTGATTTTATTCAGATTGCTCTTTTTAGTGAAAGTAGTTAATTGATTATTTTTTTATTAAAAAACTCATTAGGTTAAGTCAGAATAACGATTATGAGCAATCTGAAGTAAAAAAACCCTAGAAAAAATGAAAAAATGAGAAAAA
This sequence comes from Ceramica pisi, assembly GCA_963859965.1. Classification (NCBI taxonomy): domain Eukaryota; kingdom Metazoa; phylum Arthropoda; class Insecta; order Lepidoptera; family Noctuidae; genus Ceramica; species Ceramica pisi. The sequence continues at coordinate 11,946,653 of OY982539.1, forward strand.
AGCCGACGAAAAATTCTAAGTCTAGGGTGTCCAGAATCATGGCCTCATGCCCACTATGAGGGGTAAATAGGTGTAAGTATATTCCAGGAGTATTTTCCCTAGGGATCACGCGGGCGAAGCCGCTGGCACACGCTAGTATCTAATAAGTACCTATATAAAAGTCTCATGTCACGGTGATTGTTATCGAACTCCTCCGAAACTGCTAGACCGATTACTATGTTTTTTTTTTTGTTTACCTATATTTGGTAGGTCTGAGAAAAGGTCGTAGGCAAGTTTTTTTTATTTGCCAAAATAATCTTAGCCCGGTCAGCAAGTCATAATAAAAAGAAGTAGACACCTATGTATGACTGTAGGTATTAGGTATACGTGTATTACCTACCAAGATCTCTGGTTTGTGACATTGTTTTGTATTTATGATTATTATATTTGTAGACAAAGACTTTCATTTGTACCTACCACATATTATTATCGCTGGAGATAATGCTAATGTTTTGTCACAAATAAATAATATTAAAACTTTAGGGACTTTTGTTTTAGGGTTCCGCATCCGAAGGGTAACGGTAACCAACGGAACCCTATTCCGTCCTATCATATCCGTCCGTCTTCAGCGAGTTTAATCTCATGAACTGATGTTGACATTTGAAATTTTCACAGGGTCTATAAAACGTGAAGGTTTCTGATGATTTATTCCTCTAGTCGCTTGCAGCTAAAATATTAATGGTCCACAACTAATTTATGCACAATAATCTGATGGTAAAAACACCTCAATAAACATAATAACAAGGAATTTATAATGAAGCATTGCCTTGGCAGCACTAAAAGGTCATTCATCTTTACTTAGGTAGGTACATAGAAGGTTTATTTTATATCACACCTAGATAATGTAATTTTCTTTCTTTTCTAATCGTACACAATTGAATAAATCGATTAGGTATCTGTTTGGGCTGATATAGTACCTCTATGATAAGGTGTATAATATAAGTGATTGTAAACAAAGACATCAATTTCACGCAGAAAAGGAATGATCATTGATTACTATGTTGTACCTAGATATCTATGCTGAAAATTAGTAGGCAAAATATATGAAACTGTTATTACTTAAGGCCCATTTTTATGTACCATATTTTATGCAAATAAATGATATTCTATTGTTATGATGACTTTTTTTTTAAACATTTTCAACGTCAAAGTCGAATTGATCCTTGTTAAGACCTTGCAACAGTTGCAACCATTGGTTTAGGAGTGTCGTGATAACTCTATAACTCTAGGGAGGGTCCTCTACTATAGATAACATAGAGATGTTATCACGAATTTGCAGTACCTATCTACGTAATGCTGTTGAATGATGTTCTTCACTCCTGCAATAATACCTAAGAAACGGTTATGAGACCCATATTATGATCTTACGAGGAGCTCGTGGCTAAATTATAACAGCCGCACGGGTCCATCTTTAAGGTTAAGCAACGCTTGCCAAGGTTGGTCTGTGGATGGGTGAGCATCTTAACATATCGAGTTTCCTTGGTGCCTCGGAAAGCACGTTAAGCTGTTGGTCCCGGCTGTAATTTGGAGATCTTTGGCAGTCATTACGGATAGTTAGAAGCCAGAAAATCTGACACCTGCAGTCTTGCCAAGGAGTACCTACCGTGTTACCCAGTTAATGGGTCGTGGTGGTCCGGTAGGCAGCCGCTCCTCGTAAAATTCTGGTATTCAGCTGAATCCGGTTTGACTGGAAGCCAACCCCAAATATAGTTGGGAAAAGGCTAGGCAGATGATCTTACGAATGTCGTTATGTCAGCATAAGTCGACCTTCTCAGTGCTACCAGTAAGTACCTATAAGTAGGTACGTATGACTTTTTTTTTTTTTTTAGTGATGTGAAATCATCCAATGACTCCTCCCGCTCTGGGTGTAGCAGGAGGGAGTGTCAGACTTCCACTGACTAAAACCCATCCATGTTCCTTCATTGCCCTTTGTGTTCCGGAGCCACGGTGTCTCTTGCGAATAATCCCGCGACTCCGGCAGGCGTCGGCCCTTTCGGGCCCCTCTGTGTGCTGACTCTCTTTGAGGCGCGCGTGGAACACTAACGCGCCGTCGACACGGCCTGTCGTCACTAGACGGACGGACGGCGAGCCACCCATAGCTCGCCGTCCACAGGCCCGCGCCTACGGTGGCCGGAGGTCACCAGGTGGTGTCCCCCGACGCCCAGGTAAGACAATTCACGGTTTACGCATGATGAGTAAAAATTGAACGTGACCGTAGTCATCATCTCAGGTTTTCTCTGAAAAACTTGGCCGTAGTTAGTACCCAGTAGTCGCAGTAGGTAAGCAAGAACACACCTAATCAGAATCACAGACATGACGCGATACTTAAAAATAAGACACAACAACAAAACAAGCTGTTGATTCAAACATTCGATGTGTTATCTCATATAACTAAGTACATAGGTACCTACATACATACCCACAGTGAAATATTTGCATGATAATAGTGATCAATTGAGTCTGCACACTCTTGTTGTTATGAATTGTAAATGCCTACCTTCAGACAGTGGCGTAGCTAGATTCAAAGGGGCCCTGTATCCTGTACAGGGGCGCAGCTACCACCTCATCAGCCGTAAGATACGGCCCCCCCGTGCTACAAGGGCCCACTTCGTGGCCTGCCAAGACAGTTCTGAGCTAGTATAGGACCTATGTTTAAAAAAACAATATCCTAAAAACGGGGCCCCCAAAAATGTTTAATACTGGGCCCTTCTAAGCTTAGCTACGCCACTGATCCTGTATCAAACAGTATTGGGGGCCCCGTTGTAAGGGCTAGTTTTTTTTAATCAAAATAGGTTCTACTAGCTCAGTGTCTCACAGGCCATGAAGGTAATTGCGAAACGTTTAGCTTTCCGTTTCCATCCACACGTTGGGGCCCTTGTATTCAGGGGGCCCCGTATCTCCGATACGGCTGATACGGCGGTAGCTACGCCCCTGCCTTCAGACCAGACGGGTGAGGTTATCTCCTTGACCTGAGTTTGGAGTCGGGAGTCCTCAACAATGTTGACGAGAAATTCATAATTCTAATGAGGTAAGTATGTCATAATTTGTGAGGAGAACATTACACGTTTTAAACAAAGGTAGGTATTGGCTGCGGTCTGAGAGCCAACGATTTATGGACACTGCGTGGCTAGGATATATTGTAGATTTGTGTTTTTTGCCATTTATGCTAATTATTAAAAAGTGGTTTTCCTAATATTTATGTCTAGCTAGGTAGGTACCTACATTGTTGGATCAGGAAATACCTAGGACGCCGAAAAACCTAAGAGATATCAACAAGGGAGTCTTCATCCCGCATGCAATATTTAAAAGCAGAAACTGTCTGACTGATCGATCAACGCACAGCCGGAAACTACTGGTCCTTGAAAGCTGAAGGTTGGCATTTCGCTTTCTTACACTCCGTAGGGGTGCACCAAGAGAGGATTTCTTGAAATTCCTACGGGTACGGAAAAACGGGACATGCGCGTACGAAGTCGCGAGCGACAGCTAGTATGTAAATAATTCCGGCACACAGATGAGATACCTAATAAACAAACATAAAAATCAATTACCAGTGACATTATTTTACACAAATAGGCGATTATCAATTACAGGCAAGTGTGACAACTACGTAGAAGCTGTGTTTACGTGATATTTCACAAACATCGTCACATTTATTGTGTATTGTTTATAGCAATTTGTACTTGCGCAATATAAACGCATAAAGTTATTAAAGCATTGATTCTCTTATCGAGAGATATGCACAAAACAGTCACATCTATTTACAGTGCGGTCATGTATACCTATATGTATACTAAAGCTTAATGAACATGATTTAATTAAAAACAGGCCATTGAAATGTACCTCAAGTATGGATTTCCCAACCATAGTTTACACTACTTCCTATTACCTACTTAATCAATAAATAGGTAAATGCTTTCAACATTTTTGTAATACTACCTAAGCTATTATGGGCAATAAGTTTGTTAAGTACATCTTTTCCTTTATTCCATTTCTGCTTAGCGATTGAGTACTTACTTAATTATTATGTATTTTGGAGTAGGAATTTGTTCGAAAGAGTCACCGCATCCCTGGAGCGCAAAGGCCATTAGGAGGAACACGGATCGGTTTTAGTCAGTAAGAGCCTGACACTCCTTTCTGCTGCACCTAAAGCGGGAGGAGTCATTTGATGATTTCCTATCCTTACAAAAATGGTGTTACGGTCGCATGGAGTGTGGGTAAGGTTTCCAAAATACTTGTGATTAAATATTCTTTGACTTATCTACCAACGACACAAAGTACTTTCAGACAGCTAGCTCCCGCTAAGCTCGTCGACATCCTATACCCGCAGTATCTATAGATCAGCAGGTAAACCATATTTGTGTAGCTAGCTCGTAAACATTATATAATACCTATGCCTTGCGTCTAAATTGATTTACATCCGTGAAATAATAAAGTGAGATAAAATAGTTTATGTTCAGCTGAATTACGAGACCAATCCAGCGAAACAGTACTGCTGATTGTAGGTTTACGCACGCACCATGTACGAACGTAACATAACCTATTTTACTGGAAACACACGGAAAATCTAATACAACATACTGCTACAAGGACACGATCTATGCAAAAAAAAACGTCTAATTAGAAAAATAGCTGTTTACCATATTTTTGCTCGCGAAATTCGTCATTTTATTAGAAAGCAGTTGATTCTTTTGGTCCCAGAAACGATGGGTAACCTAAGGAACTCTTGTACTAAATAAAGTTTATTTTGGTAACCCTACGGGTAACAATTTGCAAATGGTAAAGTCGCTAACTTAGGTATCTTATGTCCTAATCCAGGACATGGTCTATCCGTGGGCCGTATGACAAATTTCGTCCAAATACTTTCAGCCGATAAACCCAGAAGAGGAACCAACAAACAAACCAACTCATTCCAATATGGATTCTTGGTTCGTCTGTCTATCAACGGGCTTAATCTCATGAACAGTAATAGTTAGACAGTTGAATTTTTCAGTGTGATATAGCTATACCTACCTGTTTCTATTGCATCTAAAATAACAAATAATAAAAATAAGCCAAACTGTAGAAACGTCAATTTTTCGGTTCATGGTAGAAACGTGTCCGATTCGCGCTTGCCCGGTTTTTAGGGTTCCGTAGCCAAATGGAAAAAAACGGAACCCTTTTAAATTCGTCATGTCTCTATGTCTGTCTGTCCGTCCGTATGTCACAGCCACTTTTTTCCGAAACTATAAGAACTATGCTGTTGAAACTTGGTAAGTAGATAGATGTATTCTGTGAACCGCATTATGATTTTCACACAAAAATAGAAAAAAAAAAAAACAATAAATTTTGGGGGTTCCCCAGAACTGAAACTCAAAAAAGTTGAATGGTGATAAAATATCACCATGTAGGTACATTTCCTTACAGATGCATGTTCTTTGCTTTGTTTAAACTTAAAAATCTACGGATTAATCCATTTGTCAGTCAACCAACGCCAAACGTGGATAGTTCAAAAGAAGGGTAACCGAAACGTTTATTTGATTCGTATTCGAACCAAGCTTTGATTTTTTGTAATGAGGCATTGTTTTATTGATTTCAAAATAGATGTTCTTGTTTATGAAAAGTTTCTGGTTTTTTCCTACTCAAACGGTTATTGAATAGTCAAAATTTTCCTTTGAAGCGTTAAACCTATTTTCATGCATTTTCTTTATGATTAACACGGACGTTGCTCTTTGTTATAGTTTCTAATGTATTTTTCTTTGTCTCGTCACAAGCTGGAAGTGAATCATACATAGTTGCGCAGCTCCATACGTTTCTAATGAGTTTTTATTCGTAATCTGTGTAACGTTGGCAATTTAACCACGGCCATAAGCCGCGAATGGAAACTGCTTTACGATATTAAATTTTCATCCGCATTTTCAATCAGTCATTTCACTTATTACAGCGCATGTGTGTGTAGACTCATTCGCTCCGGTGTGTCGTAGTGTACATGACCGATAGGCCGGTCGTTGACCCCCTTATCAGGCTACCTACGTGCGCCTCCGCATTGCACTGAATGATCTTTTCCACTGGAACACCTAGGCAGCTAGACATGTACTTACATCATTATTTTTCATAAATGCCTAGATTGGCGAAATTAGCGATGAAATCTTCCTACGTGCCTCTGTAAACGTAGCCGTTGGATGAATGAATATTATATTGATACACGTTATCAGTAAATTTCGGGTTAACAGAGAATTGATTTGAAGCAAAATCTGCGGCTGAAATATTTTTGCCATACCTACTATAATTAAATTTTGCTTTTAGGGTGTGGTGTCTCGTTCTCTACATTAGATATGGTTGTTGACGCTGCAGACCCACCCAGGAGGTGATGAGACTAGCTGGACTTCATCTGAAAGGACTCGTCGAAAATCACTGAGGATTGAGGAAAGTGGAAAGACGGAAGTAAATATGAATTGGGGCAGTAGATACGTACCCACGTACAGACTAATAGGTACCTACTGAAATAATTTTAATAATAATATCCTTATAATAATATCCTTGGACATTTCACACAACGCCATATAGTCCCAAGCTAAGCAACCTAATGCTTGTGTTATGGTAACGAGATGGCTGATAAACTACTTATATCCATTTTTTTTTGTAAATTCATACATATTATAGATAGAAAAACACCCAGACTCGGAACAAATACTTGTAGGTCGTACAAATATTTTGTTCCGTGCGGGAATCGAACCCGCGACATGCTGCGCAGCAGTCAATCGCTCAACCACTGCGCCAACCGTGTCGTCAAAATTAGGTAGGTAGGTACCTAATATATATCCACAATAATTAATAATTTATATATCCACCTAGGTACCAAAGTTCTGAAGCAGATTCATGTACCTACCTGCTACTTGCACGTATAACCGACGCGAAGGTACATAGACATTGCTAAGTACCTATACTTATGTGATACCAACTCTGCCCTATGAATTTATGCTTAAGAATGTACCTCGTACAGAAGAGTTACTATGTCTCTGTTTGATCAAGTGTTGGCTTATCAACACAGAGGACCGCTGTGCTCCAGCCAGCCATCAACGGGGTCTTTGTGGCCACCCTGACAACCCCACCGGATGCAAAACGTGCTTCTGAAATAACAATATTACCAAGGTATTTATCATGTCGCAACATGTTTTTATTCCCTTTCGGTCTTTCTTATATTTTGTGATTTTTTAAAATCTATAACTATATAAGCAGGTATTTATATCACCGGAAAATGGAAAACTTCGTAACTCCGTAAGTAACTCCGTAAAATTATATATTTTTTTTTAAATAAGATAACTTGTACGAAAAGGTAGGTACTTGTTTTATTTTTTTTAGTACTTAGTTCAGTCAGAGTGCAATCGTAGTGTTCTTTTATCTTTTTTCATAGAAATAAATGTGCTCGATTATTGTCAAATAATAGGGCATTGTGGGTACAAATTTTTAAGTTTGCAAGAATTCGTTACTAGTAGCGCCCTCTGTTAATCATCGCTATAATTAATTTACGTTTTATCGACGGTGTTGCTAGTAAAAATAATATGGTGGTATCTCTTACAAGACCGTATATTTATTCATTATATATGATGTTATAATTACAAAGTAGGTAATCAATTACAATAATTGTTTTTTGATTATTGATACTTAAATTGAAACCAGAATATTAATAACATCAATTGAATGTAATTACTGGTTACACCACTGACGTATAGGTTACACCAATACGTCAGTGGGTTACACCCATACTTAGTGTCAATTGCGTTATTATTCTAAGATGTCAATAATGTCAGTCAGTTACCCGCTTGGCCGCCGGCGAGCATGAGTCACGTGATGACGTTGACTGCCCGGGCTTCAAATATCAAAGCGCGCGCAGCTGCACTCCAGATGTTTTGTTTACGTTAACCTTTTTTTAGTGGCCTCCTATTAGAGCTACCACTCAAGTGTATTGTTATTTGTATAGCTGAGAAACGGCTCCTTATAGTTACGTTAAGTGTATGATAACGGTTAGTTTCTATATTTTTTAACTAATTTGTAAACATTGAATATTGGTGAAAAAAACACATTACGTGAACTTTGAACAGGAATAATTTAAAAAGTAAATCGATAACATATATATTTTATGACTTGTATGGGTAGCTGGGTTATATCTAAAAACGATAAATAACAAACAACATACTCCACCGTACAAAAACATATATAAAAAAAAAAATCTACCACCAAACATTAGCCATTTCCCGCCATTTTGCATTATTTACCTTCCGACCCACGGAACAAAAATTCTAATCATAACGTAAATTTCGTTTGTTTTGTTTATGTTTTGGCTGAAATCTATTGCCCAGTAAACATAAAATGCGATAATAATTACTTTTTAGTCAGAACAAGTAGCTAGACTTAATAATTAATAAATTACGATAGCGTTCTGACAACATGGACGCCTTGTGTAACAAGGGTTACGAAAAAGAATCAAAAACATAATTTAACTTACCCAAATGTTGTAATTCACTTGCACACACATTAACTATAGCACATGTCACCAATAAATCATTAATTCACATCACAAAACTCACAAACAACTTATTAAACACTTTTATTCGACAGCTACGTGATACGTAACTCGCGTCATACCACAGACTGAATTTGAAATTTAATTTCTTTTAAAAAATGGACTCGCCCGTGGCCTGTTTCGTATTTTTAGCATGTAGAAATGTATAAAGATTCGAGTGGAAAAGAGCAAAATGATACAAAATATCGTTGGTTAGACAGAAATGGACATAATTTGTTGCCAGGTCGTTATTTTAAAAATAGGAACTGTAGTTCCGATGACGCAATCTAGAGCAAAAAAAATTTAGGAACTGTAGTTCCGTAAGGCAATCGAGCGGTTAAGCAATGTCATTGTCAGAAAGTATTGCGTTCCATTAAACGTGAATAGTTTCTGTCAGTTTCACACTTTCACTATTTTTCGTGATGTGATTTATTTACAAATTTTACTCTTTCATTTCAAGCAAAAAATAATTTCTAACAACAATAATTATGAACACGTTTAAGGCAAATGCTAATTCCTATCTTACCTTATACAATATTTTTTCAGCAATTACTGTTAGTAGTTCGGTTTCAATATTGAAGCGTTACTGTCAAATTATTTTACCGAAAATCAAAACAAATTTACTTGCGCGGCACGACGACAAATGAAATTCAAGTTTATCAATTCAAGGCCAGATATATGTATTTTAATCAGTCGGCTTTGCCCCCTTCGCGTCTAAGGGCCGCTCACAGATCTGGCTGGTTATCTTTAGCACAAAACAATAAAATAAACCACCATGGCTTCTGCAATGTTGAAGTTATTGAAAACTGAAGTAAGTTTAATTTTTATTTTTATTCATACACCACGATTACTAATTCAACATGTGTATTATACGCTGCCGCACGTTGTGCGCAGTCACGTTATTGGCTTATAAATATAAAACAAGAACTGCTCTGACCAGTAGGGAATTACAGTACCAGTATTCAATAACTTAAAAAATAAGTGTCTGGAGAGAGATATCATAATGTGCGCATATTAATTCATTTGAGCAGTACCCACTAATGTTCTTACATATTTAAAGTGCATGTCATACATCTTTGTGCTTTCCTTTTTTGTTATTCAATAGTTTCTGATTACTTATAATAAGTCGTGACAGACTTCATACCATCTTATTATGTTTTACTACATTAGTATGATACACAAATAGTTTCAGTATGTCATAGTAAATTTTTCTTTTCCCATTTACTGACAGTAAGTAGCTGTTTTATAGACAAACAAAGGGGGTTTATACATTCACATAATTTGGTATTAAAATAGGCTACATTATTTATAACTGTTACCGATAGGCTGTTGTGTGGTTGAATGTTAATGTTCTAGTTTCAACATGTCTTTCATTTATTCGCTTTTGAAAATTTCATTGAGTTAACGCAATATTGATGTGTAAGTATGTCAAGAAGATGAGAAGTATTCATTTTTTGGTATAAACAACACCTACTGCATAAGCAATCAAGTTGCCAAGTTATGCAATATTACTTTGCTACAATTCATCCACATAGTCAGTAAATGTGGCCACCAACTGGGCCTAAATAGTCATTTGATACAATAAGAAGACAGTAAAACAAGTACCCACATAGTTGAACAGAGGAAGCTTCTAAGTTGATAACAAAACACTTATGAAATGTCAATACAAGATACTATAATACTTAGCTTCTTGTGATAAAAATCTTCACACAGTACTACTCTATGTACGGACTACATTGCTACATTGCTAGCTGAAAAGCTAGTACAAAAATGTTAAACATTCATACAAGTTCTTGAAAGCTGTGGTGAGCATAATAGTGCAAGCATTTACATGAATGTCAAAATAAATTTTCAAAGTAAAGTAGAAAAAAATTCAAATATGTATGTAGCGAAGCAGATCACCAGAGTCAAATACATGGTACATATAGCATATTATATGAAAATAACATTCAAAACCCCATCTTCTGCTTGTTATAATAAAGTATACTACAATTATTTCCTTGTTCAGTCTCAGCTGGTTCTGCGTAGAAGCTACAGCAGTGCCGCTCCCACCACAAAGCTCTTCATTGATGGACAGTATGTTGAGTCCAAGACTACCAACTGGATTGACCTCACAAACCCAGCCACCAATGAAGTTATTGGCAGGTAATTGAAATTATAAATTATCTAGTGTAAAGTGTTAGAGAAGAGGCTACAAAGTATTTATTGTTGAGAGACTACCTTGTGTCACTTTGTATAAATCAAAGGTAGTAAAGTGACACTGAAGACTGACTTAAAAAATTACTTGAAGAACAGAATGAAAATGATCCATTTTTTGTGGCAAGTTTATTATTTATAGCTTCCACTTCCAAAAGTGGCATGAAAACATCAATAAATCGGGGGGCTGAGTCACCCGCGTCCGTAGTAGAATACCCATTGCTAGTCCCTACACGTGGTCCCCGGGTGTTGCTTATCAGGTGACTCAAACTGGTGGTAGGTTTTGGCCAAAGGCTTATGACCACCCACTGGGCAAAGACGTACCGCCAAGCGGCCTAGCCGCGTTCCGGTACGATGCTCTGTGTAGCCATTTCAGAGGAGTCGAAATAGTTGTTCCAATGCAGGTAGACCAACCAGGCTTGCGCTGACATGGGCGTATCGGGAGACTAGTCGCGGAAGGTAGCGGGATTCGAGACACAGTGCGCCGCTGGCCGACCGCAGGTAGTTGGGAGCCCAAGTAGTGTGCTAGCCACACAAGAAAGGCTGCCCCGCCAACTGGCGAAAAATCCGGAATGCACCATCGTGCTGGTTGGCGACCAGACGACAGGGCCCGATAGACATTCCCGGGGGGCTCTGGCGTCCCCGGGAATTCAGTGGTCCCCCAATGATCTCCTTCTTCTCCTTTCTTCACTTAAATGACTATAAAAAGGAACAGAAAGAAAAACGCTGAACAGCGGCAGCACTCCCTCTCACACAAAGTACACCTTAGCAACATTCGACGTCTGCACTCAAATCTTGGAGTCCATCACCACCTGGTGAATGAAAAAAGGCAGATCGGATGTCCGTCAGACGTGTCGTACAGGAGAGGGACCGGGGGTTTACCCTGGAGCACCACTTTAAAGCACGCGCGGGCGTGTGTGTGTACGCCCGGGAAGACATCTGCTATCAGCGTTTCGGCAACCTTGAGGACTCCCAAGTTCTCAACGCTATGGGTTCTAGTGGACACAGGCCTGGACAGAATGGTCTACGCCTGTGTCTAGCGTTTGCACAGCGGAGATTTGGAGACAACTGGGCTCACTCAACACCTAATTAAGTGATGCGGCGGCCGCGGTGCAGCTGCGGTACCCTTCTGCTCAATTGGTGTTACTGGGGTAATTAAACAAATCAGTTTTATTGGATTCCCATAAAGTTCCTGAAATAATTTCATGTACCGGTCAACTTAGTACGATATACTGAAATCACCCTATCAGTTTGAGGAGGGCTGTCCCTTACACCCGTTATATATATTAGATTTGCCCGCGACTTCGCATGCGCATATCCTGTTTTTAACGTTCCCGTAGGAATTTCGGGAAATCCTCTCTTAGTGCTCACCTATGGAGTATCGGGAAGCTACATGCCAAATTCCAGCTTTCTACAACTATTAGTTTCGGATAGGCGTTGTCTGTCAGTCACTCAGTCACCTAAGAATTTTATATATAACTAGCTGCCCCGCGCAACTTCGTCTGCGCCACATTTTCCTTTAATGCACAGCTCCTATTTGACTTAGCGTAATGCTAATGACATATAGCCTATAGCCTTCTTCGATCAATGGGCTATCTAACATTGAAATTTTTTTCTAATCAGTCCAGTAGTTCCTGAGATTAGCGCGTTCAACCAACCAAACAAACAAACTCTTCTGCTTTATAATATTATTAGTATAGATATATTGATTGATTCTACAGAGAACTTGGTACAATGAAGTTATTGACGATATGTATTTATGTTCTGATGAAATTAAATTATCTTATTGAAGGAGCAATCAATGTAAACAGAGTCGTTTTTAGTATCAGTCTGTTCTGTTGTTTTTTAATATTATACTTTATGATAGTAATACATATATCCCATCAATATTCTTAAATTGTAAAGTTTATGTTGAAAATAAAAAGCATTCCAATTTGCATTTGCTTTAGTCGCTATCAACAGTTAATTTATTCGAACAGGTAATTTTAATGAACTACATAACATTCAGATTACATTACCTATACCTACAACATTGTATTGGTTGCCTACTTTTTGTTAATTGTGACATAGCGACACACCTTAATCAAAGTTTGTCCACTAATTCCTTATCAGGAGCGCCAAATCTGGCCTCATGTGTGCCTTGATTACTGATAACACAGTTTTTTTGTTGCTATCTCGTATTATTTGCCTTCATAAGCAATTACGTATTAAAATTCTTATCTTTTGTAGTTATGTAACGGTAAATATAGTAAGATTTCTTTTTGATCAATATACTGGTCTTGCAATTTTCATCTGCTATCTATGATTAGGTTCTTATACAAAGAACATTTTACAACCTGATAATTTACAAAATTACAAAATGAGGAACGAAATATACAGGGTTATTTGATACACACTAGTAACCTCTTAGTGAACATACACAATCCTCCAATACTGACAACTTGAAAAAAAGAATATTATACCCTACATCGTCACTGTCTAAATATAGCATTTTTCCATACAGAAACCCTGGTGTCGAGATTTTTGATTCGTAGTTACCTAATAGTTAACAATTATGGGCACCTAAATTTCGTTAGTGTGCGTTTAACGATAAATACGAAGCTTGACCAATGGTCAAATAAATAACTATTATCAGTTAAAAATGCTCGAAAAGCGCATTTGAAAGAATTTTGTATCTTTGAAATGCGTTAACCAATGGATACTTAATTCCGGATCAAAGATTTCGCCCTTAGACTATTAAAGCTTCGAACTCACCATAACTTAAATAAATTTATTTGGGATAGCTGAGCAAAACAAAACTTGCTCTTGTTTCCATAAGCAGTTTCTTGACTTTTCATAGTGGATGGCACTGAAACGTTTACTTAAATGGTTTAGTTACTTTTGTTAAGTTCACATGGGTGAAGGGAAGTTGTTTTCTTGAGGACTTCAAGATCACTAAAGCAAAAGTAAAAGTTCACCAACGGAAAAAATGCATATCTATAAGTTGAAATATGTTTTTTTTGCTCTTAATGCCTCAACGTTTTATTGCATCTATACTAGTAGGTTTTACAATTCTGAAGAGATTGTTTGGTTGAATGCGCTGATCTCAGGAACTACTGGTTCGAATTTTGAAAATCGTTTAGTGTTAATAGCCCATTTATTGACGAAGGCTATAAGCCATAATTATAACATCACACTACGGCCAATAGGAGCAGAGCATTAATTAAAAGTATGACGCAGACGCGGAGTGCGGGTCAGCTAGTTTATTGTGAAACGTTTGCTAAAGGTCAAATGTCAACTGCATATATATTCAACATCAAAGGATGATGATGATCAATTATTATTGTCTATTTCCAGGGTACCAGAAGCCACTCAAGCTGAACTGAACTCTGCATTGGAATCAGCCAAGAATGCATACAAATCATGGAGCCAGAGCACCATCATGACCAGACAACAGCTAATGTTCAGGTTGGTAATATTTCATTACATTAATTTCTATTTCATGAAATATATTGTTAGGGAAAAAAGAAGCAGTTCAGGAGACGATTGGAATCCAAATTGGCTGTTGTTGAAGGAGTGTTGCATTGATCGTATTATCGATTATTCGATTGGGCCAAAATTATTTAGAATGGCTATAGCGTATCGGGAAGCTGAACTAGTGAAGTTATTTAAAATCGATATTCTAATTTATTCCGCTAATTCATTTAATACCAAAATATAATTCATTTAATATCAACAATTATTACATAAGAATAACGTTTGATTCACAGATTCGCCCGTTTGCTGAGAGAAAACCAGAGTAAATTGGCTGCTAAGATCACAGAAGAGCAAGGCAAGACCCTTGCTGATGCTGAGGGTGATGTTCTCAGAGGCATCCGTAAGTACACCAGACGATATAATGCTATTCCACTTGAGAAAAGTTTTCTTTGAACATAACAGCAGTTTATATAAGAACGAGGTTTGTGTTTTTGGTATTGAATAACTTTCATCTCTAAACGCGGATCTCAAATGTGCTTTACATTTGAGAACCGCGTTTAGAGATGAAAGTTATTAGAATTGGGCGTTTTGCTTCCTGAAGTTACCATAGAAGGTCACTAAAAGAAATTTGATAATATAAAACAACATCTTTGTACCTATGTGCATGTAATTTAGATAAATACAAACAATGGACTTATAATTTCTTTGCTTAGTTGAGAGATTCTGAATTAACTCCATTTTATAAGTCCAACCGTCCATTTCTACATACTGAAAGGCGTTTTTGCGCATCTTTAGAGTCAGTGGAGAACAGCTGCAGCATCACAACTCTTCAGCTGGGCGACTGCATCCAAAACATCGCTAAGGACATGGACACACACAGCTACAAAGTACCCTTGGGCGTTGTCGGAGGTGAGTGATAAAGTAAAACACCGTCGGAAAGTAGAGAAGAATCGACGAATAATAAGCATTCTGCTTTATTAAAAAAATTAAGCAGACTTTGAAAAAAAAAAACATGAGTTTTGGTTGCCTTTACTCACGCTGTAAATATCAGACAGCAATTTAAATTGCCTACTAGCTGACCCGCGCAACTTCGTCTGCGTCACATTTTCTACTACTCCGCTCCTATTTGTCTTAGCGTGATGATATATAGCCTATAACCTTCCTCGATAAATGGGCTATTTAACACTGAAATAATTTTTCTAATCGGGCCAGTAGTTCCTGAGATTAGCGCGTTCAACCAAACAAACAAACAAACAAACTCTTCTGCTTTATAATATTAGTATAGATATTAGTATAGATAATGCAACTGCTAAACATGTACCTCCTTATTCATAAAAATCTGCGAACTGTCTAGATTCTAGAACCTGTTAGCAGTATTCATACTGTCAGCTATTTAAAATTTGTATAGTAGTGACAATTTACTTTATGGAATTGATTGTCACTTTGATTAAGAAAGTTGTTCATTCATATGGAAAGAAGCAATTTTTAAAAATATAGCTACACCTTTTGATTACACTCTGCAGAGGAAACATGCAAAATAGTCAAAGATTAAAAAAAAAAAATTGTACCATGAAATGTGACGAACAGTGTCTTCAAAGTTATTTTAATCAATATTTAATTAGGAAGATATAAGTGATTTTAGATTCACGTAATAATCATAGTATGATTAATACAGATATCGTAATAGTTACTGATATGACTGTCATGAAAAACAAATAATATCACAAACAAGATAACATAACATGCGATTCATAACCAAGTATAATTACAATTATAAAGATTAATTAAATATATTCATGTGACAATGACAATGCGTCAGAATTATTATCTTATTTGTATGGAGCTAATGCAAGTGTGATACAGTTAAAAACGACCATGGTATTACAATTCATACGTATAATAATAGCACACATGTGAAGGCCGTTGATACCGTTGATGCGAGAAATACAGGACTGGTCTTTAGGGTGACGGTGGAGGAAAGCCTATGTCTGGGGGGCTATAAAACGCCCGCAACTAAGGCCGAAACTACGGACATAGAGAGTAGCCCCCCTGGAGAGGACGTTCTTCGGTTGAATTGATGATGAAATCACACGGTGAAATTGTTGTTGTTCCATACTAAATCTACTTTAACAAACTTTCCTACGTTACATTATCTCTAAGGTCAATAAATAATACCTACATAAATAATTGTTGTGTTATTTATCGGCAAGGTTTCACGCTTTTATAGAGGTAAGTATGTACAGTACTGTTTATCATCTTAAGGTCTAAATTCATGGTACACGTTCATGTGTACCTTGATAGGAGACCTTAAGATGACCCTTGATGGACCTTGATGTTTTGTGACCAAAATGACAAGGCATATTCGTCAGTAACCTCAGCGAAGTTTAATTAACTCAGAATTGTTGACAAGTGATGTACAGTTCAATTACCTGACATTACTTTAAAAAAAAAAACTAAAATAATATTTTTTGTGATCGCACCTGTGTATTTTCTGAACTTTATTGCTATTTTTATTAGAGTGCGAGAGAGAGAGTGAGCTTCGTCTCTGGAGGTACCTGTAGCAGGATCTCTGAACGGAATAATGAAACAGCATACATTATAATTCGACCTTCACCATAAAAAGATATAACAAGGATCTGCCAATAGTGGAGCGCATTGCAGTTAAAAAAAATATCTATGTAGTTCATCATAAATTTACCTGGACCCTAATACAGTTGGAAAATAGCTAGGCAGATAATGATGAGTTTATCATCATCCTGGCTTTACCTCAATTTCTTTTTGGTCGACGTAGTCTTCTTTTTCCATGTATCTCTGTTTATCGCCATGTGTGTTAATTATAGTAATTCTTAATAATATCAGCCGATTACCGTCGACCGCTGAAGAGTGCT
Source organism: Ceramica pisi (assembly GCA_963859965.1). Classification (NCBI taxonomy): domain Eukaryota; kingdom Metazoa; phylum Arthropoda; class Insecta; order Lepidoptera; family Noctuidae; genus Ceramica; species Ceramica pisi. The sequence goes on from OY982539.1 coordinate 11,963,771, forward strand.
TACCACCCCAGTCTTGAGGAGTCCGCATCTATCCGCTGCCAGCAACCTTCTTCAAATCATCAATCCAACGTTCCACAGGGCGTCCCACACTAATACGAAGTCTCCACTCTAACACATGTCTGCTCTATCGACCGTCTGTCTGTCTAAAGAAATGGCCGGCCCACCTCCACTTCAGGACGCTGATTCTACGCGCATTACCGCTGACTTAAGTTCTCTTGCGAATGAATTCGTAGAGAATTCTATCTACCAGAGATACCCCGAGCATTGCTCTCTCCATTGCACGCTGAGTAACCTTGAATATGTGGACTAGGGCTATGGCGAGTGTGTCCGGGTAGGATGCACTAGTTATAGGCCCTGGTCTAAGGCTGCGTTTCCACCAGAGATGTGCGAGGATGCGTAGCGAAGGATGTGTTTGTTAAGAACCAATAGAATCGCTTGCGCTGAGCGAGGCTCGGTAAATTAAGCAATTCTATTGGTTCTTAACCGAACATCCGTCGCTACGCATCCTTGCACATCTCTGGTGGAAACGCAGCCTTAAGGGGTTGTCGGATCGACGATTCAAAGATATCACGCAGCTTCCTCAATGCCGCCCAGCCCAAGCTTTCGTAAGTGATTCTTGCTAAAACAAATAACATTTTTTTTTGTCAATGTAACAGGCGTGGCTGCCTTCAACTTCCCCGTGATGATCCCGTTGTGGATGTTCCCTCCGGCACTTGCGACGGGTAACACGTGCATCATCAAGCCTTCCGAGCAGGATCCTGGTGCGACCCTCATGATGATGGAACTCCTCAACGAAGCTGGGGCACCTCCCGGCGTCGTTAACGTTAGTATTTGTTACTTCATATATTTTTGTACTGAAGCTTCAAGGCTTTTCACTTATGTGAAAAGATTATAGCTAGGTTAGTGTGTATATCGCCAAATGCATCAACATTTTCATAGGAGGTGTATTCAAAGCCCAGCTCATGAAATAAAAAAGTGTGAGTCGGACTCTCACACAAAGGGTTCCGTATAAACCGAAAAAAACACGTTTATTGTATGCGTATAGCTCTGTAAAAAATTCAACTGTCTACCTATTACGGTTCTTGAGAAACAGCCTGCTGACAGACTGACGGACGGACGGACAGCGGAGGCTTAGTAATAGGGCTCCGTTGGCTACCCTTTTGGGTACGGAACCTTATTACTATGCAATGAGGCGCAATGGGTAACCGTACAATATTGGTTGCTCAATAATCCTAGTGTAGCACCTGGGAAGAATGTGATGTGCAATCATAAAATGACTCCTTCTGCTCTGGGCGGCGCAGAAGGTATAGTGTCAGAATCTTACTGACTAAAACCCATCCTCGCCTGAAGTCCGTTGTTTCGGGTTTAGTTGCGGGCGTATTCTGCTCAATATCAGCTAACCACTTAGCATTAATGACAACAAGATTTGACAGTTACAGTCAAATCGTGTTTCTATTCATTCTTAGTTCGGATTCGGGACTAATCGTAAGTCCGTAGGTGATACGGGCTAGAATATGCCCGCAAGTAAGCCCGAAGCTACGGAATTCGGGCTTTCAGAGTAGCACCCCAGGGCCGCCATGACTCTTTAGGATAAATTCCGCAACTTACTGACCCCTTGACAGATAAAATAATGATGACCCAAGTATCCAAATACTGTTAGGTTTAGATCCAAGAATGTGCGATATGTCGTGGGAAGACTTCTTTAAATTTGAACATACATCTATACTATCTACACTAATCTATACTAATATTATAAAGAGATAAAATTTGTTTGTAAGTTTGTATGTAGGAGTAATCTCAGGAACTACTGGTCCGATTTGAAAAATTCTTCTTTCAGTATTAGATAGCCCATGTATCGAGGAAGGATATAGGCTAACTATCATCACGCTAAGACTAAAAGGAGCCGAGCATTAATGGAATATGTGACGCAGACGAAGTTGCGTGGCTCAGCTAGTAAGTTGTAATATAATTATCACCGTTCCAGGTGATACACGGCACCCACGACCCGGTAAACTTCCTGTGTGACCACCCGGACGTCAAGGCGGTGTCCTTCGTCGGCGGCGACGCGGCCGGCAAGCACATCTACACCAGAGCTTCCGCTAACGGTATGTGGACTGTCATATGATAAGCTTAGACGAGGGGGTTGCGTTACAGCCGGGGATTACGGAAGTCTAATCAGTTCCCGCGATCCCTGGCGCAGGTGGAAGATGGAACACCGGGGTGGTTTTAGTCAGTAAGAGTCTGACAGACCCCTCCGCCCGCCCCAGGGTGGAGGACATCCATGAGGATTTCCCCCCGTAAAAAAAGGGGGTTGCGTTAGGGGTTATTTTGAAGAAGTGAAATCTGATAAATGCTAAAATAGAGACAATAACATTGCTAAGGTGAGGTTTAGTTGTAGAAACGAAATTTAATAATTTATTCTGTAAATAGGATATAAAAATCGCTTCGTCGTTTTATTTTATTTTTTTGTCAAATTATATACTTACCTACAAAGGCTTTCTTCTTTCTGTTTATGAAAACCGTATCGAAGTCAGTGGCATAGTTGGCAATAAGTAAGGGGTGAAACTGACATGGACAAACAGCGACGACGACATTAAACGAGAGAGAAGATACAACTGTATGGTTACATAGCAACAAGAAACATTATACTTTATGTGCTAACATTGTCTTCCATTGTTCCAGGCAAGCGCGTCCAAAGCAACATGGGCGCTAAGAACCACGGCGTCATCATGCCGGACGCCAACAAGGAGCACACACTCAACCAGTTGGCTGGCGCCGCCTTCGGAGCAGCTGGGCAGCGCTGCATGGCGCTCAGTACTGCGGTGTTTGTGGGTCAGTACCGCTTATTGCTATTGTAACTTGTGTAAGTTGTAACCACTGAAACGTCGAGATCGAGCTTCGTGAGATTGTACACTATATAACCACTCAACTTTCGGGATCAAGATCCAACAGACGAAGGTTTTCGACATCGGAAAACGAGTTACGATACTCAATTAGACGCCATCTCCACGAGCGAGGGCGTTGCCGCGAATAGACGTTTTGCTCGTCAATGTCATTCGTCGAATTGCCGCGATAATGTCGCCGTGTGGAGGAGACACGTTCATAGAGTTCTTACAGAAATATGTGGCACGATGATAATATCGCCGCATTTCTCTCGCTCGTGGAAACGGCTCCTTAGGTATTGGTAATATGATAGTGAAGTAAGGCAGTGACCGACTGAGGTCCAAGGATTGGAAGAAGTGATGGTCGCTCACTGGCAAAATCATTCGACATTTTTGCCATCACGAGTTGAACCTGAATAAGAATGGGACTGAAATGTGGGGATCAGCACAAGAAAAGAGAGGCTTATGCTAAGCAGTGACCGCAGTCAGGTTACGGATGAAAATGACTATCCCGTATAAGAAGCTATACAGAGTACACACAGAACCAGTTGGCTGGCGCCGCCTTCGGACAAGGGTGCATGGCGCTCAGCACTGCGGCGTATATGAGTCAGTACAGCATTATCTTGGTACTAACTTGAATATGTTGTAACCACTCTAAGTTTTTGAACATAATCCGAAGGTATACAGCGGAAAAGAAGTTACGGAACTCAATTAGAGTAGCGCAAGGCACGGCCATGACAGATGGAGTGAGGCAGTGAACGAGCGGCGTCCAAAGACTGAAAGTCATTGCTGCCATCCCAGGTTGAACCTGAATGAGAATGGGTATCAGCATTAAAAAAGAGAGGCTTATGCTCCGCAGTGCCCGAAGTCCGGCTATGATAGTGATGAACTCGTATAAGAAGCGAGTGACTAAGAGCAAACACTGAACCAGCTAAAGTCCAGTCGCGGAGCAGGAAGAATTTCGGCCAATGACCTTTTTACCTACTGACAGTGATCACAAACATTTTTGTATTAAGTGCGGTTTACATGAAATATTTGAAGGAGAAAGAACCAACTTAGAAAATAAAAAAAATATTATTATCATGTAAATGATGTATTTAGATTTTATATTATAAGTTATAAAAATCGAGTTACAATTACTAATACGGCAAAAATAAAAATAAAAAATCAGAATCTGATTCCTCTGTATCGGAGTTACTGCTTTCCGAAAACGTCTCGCCTATCACGTTTATTACAAAAGAATCAACAGTTTTATCTACATTATCATCTAGTTTAACTAATTTCGATTCCTTTTTTTTACGTGACATACACTTGCAAAACAAGAAGAAACCTTACACTCTCAGGCAAAGGTTTACAATCCCTGAGGACGGCGGCCATTGCATCTGTGCGAGCGAGACATTCTATTTACGCGGGAGTGACAGAGACAGGTAATAACAGGTCAACGGACGAAATTCTTCCTACTTCGCGGCCGGACTTTAGCTGGCGTCGTCTTCAGGACCGCCGCACAGAGGTGTATGGCACTCAGTACTGCAGTGTTTGTGGGTCAGTGCAGCATTACAATAGTATGGTAATTTTCTAACCATTCAAACCGACTCAAATGGTTGGTCACAACTAAAATGGTTACTAGTGCCTGCTGCCTAACATCTGAGCAAAAACACTAATAGTTTTCGTGCGTCGGGGCACTGTATGCGCAGTCAAGTGGTTTAATAGTCTATGGCTTGGACCAGGGCCGGACGCGAGAGGTCGCCGCCGATTGCCGTTTCGAGGACGCGGCGGTGCGCCGCCCAAGCGGGGCACACCTGCACAGTGTGCTCCACCGTTTCCTCCGGTCGATCCTCGCAGTGGTGACACCCGGCCGTTTCTTCCCGCCCGATTCGGTGCAGGAACCTCCCGAAACATCCATGTCCGGTGAGGACCTGCGTCAGGCGGAAGGTGAGGACACCGTGGCGCCTCTCTAGCCACTCCTCAAAGAGGGAACTTATCGCCACTATCGTGGCGTGCCCTGCACTGGGTTGCGACAGTCGTCGTCTCCATGACGCCATGAGATCGCGCCGGAGGTCTGTCCACTGCGCGATAATTTGCCGCGTCAGCGCAGTTTCCCCCCGGCGTAGTACTTCCACGTGCCAATCATGCAGGCGCGCGAGGACTATCGCCTCCAGATCCCATGGCGGCAATCCGGCAAGGAGACACACCGCTTCGCGCGAGATCGTGCGGTACCCTCGGGCCATCCTTAGGGCCACCACCTTTTGGGGCGCGTTCAGATAGTTTACAGCACGCTGCCTCAAGGAATGCGCTCACACCGGGGCCCCGTAAAGGGCCATGGACCGCACGACCCCCGCGTAGAGCCTCCGGCAGGAGGCGTTTGGTCCCCCCAGGTTGGGCAGGAGCCGCCTGAAAGCAGCCCCGGCCCGCTCCAGTTTGGGTGCCAAACGTCGGAAATGTTCCACGAAGTTCCACCGGCTGTCGAGGACGAGCCCTAGGTTCTTCAGCGTCAACTCGACGCCGATGGAAACCCTTCCTACCGTCAGCAAGGATCCCGATGGTGTACTATGGGAAAATCGCGTATGTTTCGTCTCAAAACTCCGTATCTCAGTTATTTCAAAACTAAATGATCTGTAATTTTGCACACATATACGTGAAAGTATAAGGTTTAATAGAAAAAATAATAATTTTCAAAATTATGTTTATTATATTATTTAAAAAATAAAACTTAAAAAAATACATGCATTTATAAGAAAAAATACTTTTTTTTTGTAATTTACTTACATAACATAGAATTTAATATCATTATATAAACAGCGTCTAACGGGAAAAAAATAATGTACAAAATTCAACAAGCTCCTACAGATTTCGTTGACAGCAAGAAGGGACTTGGCTTCATCGAAAAGTTCTTTCGATATTGTTTCTGAGGAATTTCTCAAACTTGATATATATGGATCAGAAGTGTACAATAAGGTATGGAACACGTCTGTATTGGTAGCCGCTCTTGAACACTTTCTAGAATGATGAAGTCTAAACTTTTTGTAATCCTTGTTGCGGGATTCTTGAGCGTCTTCGGACAAATTGTCCGATAGGTAAAATAGCATAGTACATAGTTTTTTCGTTTCTTTGTTTTTTCTGAAGATGCTTCGTATGGTTTCGATGGTCTGCCACCTGCACTGCTTCCAGACGTATTAGGGTCATTAGCGGCTCCCAGAGTTCGGACTCGTACCGCACAATACGCGGCAACAAACCAAGCGGTGTCTTTGCTCAACACACTGACTGCTCAGAATCCGGATGTAGATGTATTCCACTCCAACGTGCGTCAATTCTTGAAAATTTGTAAGGATTGTTTTAGTACTTAGATTATTTTGACTATTTTTTATTATTTTGATTTTTTATTTTTTTTATTATTGTTTTGATTATTTTCTATTGTTTTTTTATGATTTTGATTATTTTTTAGTGACTATTTTTTATTATTTTGATTATTTTTTATTACTTTTGATTATTTTCGATTGTTTTTTGATTATTTTTTATTGATTATTTTTAGTTATTTTAATTATTGTACCATTTTTATTATTATTTTTGATTATCCCATTGATTTTGTTGACTCTCTGCACGTGTTGGTTTTTACTGTGAGTGCAGAGAGTAATTGAAATAAAATAAATAAATAAATTAACTGTGACTCGACACTCCAGTGGAACACGAAATTCACCATTTAACCAGTCGCCGTTCTTACTTTCAAAGCGTTCTTTTTTCCGGGATGCATTTCTCCAGCGTTCGTTACATTTAGATACCAAGTTTCTTTGAATGTAGGAGACCACAGTAGCCATATCCTCTGGTGACAAATTGAAATTTTCTTGCAAGTAGTCTTCTATATTATTCCCATTTATCCACAAATTGCACAACTCTCGTTTACTACAAACGAATTCACTCATTATTTTCAAATCAGATAACTTCTATGAATATTTGAAAATAGGTATGCTTTTTTAAGGCAACTGAATTTCTGACGAACAACTGTGGATGTTTCAGGGTTCGCCTTTCTTTTATAGGCCAATGAAATAGTGCTATGTGCAAAAAGATAAGAAACTAATATTTGCACTCTTCCCATAACCAACCTGTTTTTAATTTGACCCTAATAGATAAAGTGACCATATTTTATCAAATAAGGTGGTCAAAACTATATCAAAACCACAAATAACTATTAATAATACTCATCACTGTAATGACCATTTTATCAATTTGACCTTAATAGATAACAGATGATATGTGAGAAGTATAAAGATATTGGAAAAAAATAATTTATTTATCTCGCGATATGTTTTGGCACCGTGTCAGAAAAGGCGCAAGTATGCGCAACTCTTTTTTTTCTCCTTGTGTAAACTAATGTATAAAGATCGTAATACAACAAATATCTCGACATCGGCAAACAGCGGCAACGGGTAACAGACTCGTTAAAAAAAAGTAACCCGAAAATTATACCAATACCATACCATACAAGCTTTGATGCCTTTTTATATACATTATGGTTAGCAAAAATAATTAAAAAAATATAGAAAAGAAAGCTTATTTATAAGACTAAATTAATTAATTAGTTTTACTCCATAACAACGACTTTCACGTGAAACGGTTTTGAGACGGCCTTGTATGGGGCTTTCCCATAGTGCAGCGCCACCTCGAGACCCATTTGCCGGATCCTTTCCACGACTGTCGCAACCCCGCGTGTCATAACGTCGGCCGCCTCAGCGTACGACCCCCCCTGTGCCAGCACCAGCGTGTCGTCAGCGTAACAGACCACGCTGACGCCGCTAGGGAGGTCGGCGCGCAGCACCCAGTCGTAACCGATGTTCCACAGGAGCGGCCCCAGAACCGAACCCTGTGGGACACCGCACGACATCTCTCGCCGGTTCCACTCACCGCTGTGACTAGGGTAGATTACTGCCCGGTCGGACAGGTAGTCCCCGACCACACGACGAAGGTAGGTCGGCACCCGATGATACCGGAGTGCCTCCCCAATGCAGCTCCAGGGCATGGTGTTGAAGGCGTTGGCGATGTCGAGAGACACCGCCAAGACAACACCACCCCGGGAGACCGCATCCCCCGTCGTGAGGGCTCTAACGCGCATGACGGCATCCGCCGTAGAGCGCCCCTTGCGGAAACCAAACTGGTTGTCCGTAAGATCCCCGTTCCCGCTAGGTGCCCGGCGAGGCGGTTTGCGATAACTCTTTCGAAGAGCTTGCCCACCTCATCGAGCAACACCACGGGCCGGAATGCGGACGGAGAGTCCGCAGGGCGCCCAGGCTTCCGGATGAGGACCAGCTTCCCGGTCCTCCAAGGAAGCGGGAACTAGCCCCTCTCCATGCATGCGCTAAAGAGCCCCTCCAGTCGAGGCCCGAGAGCCTCCAAGGCCAGGGCCCAGGCTTTGCCAGGCAAGCCGTCGCCGGCGCCCCCACGGATCTCTGTCGAGAGTCGCCAGCATCTCCTCGCGGGCCAGATCCCTAGCCCGCAGGACAGCGTCGCGGAGAGCGGTCTTCGCAGCTCTGTATCCCTCGTATAGCTCCGCCTCGATGGCATCCGGATCGAGTGGTTTACGTCAAGTTATTTAGTTAATACAAAAATTAAAAAAAATTAAATTCAGAAAAATGCTTATTTCCATGTTCTGAACTTTATGTATATCGTACGGAGGCTGTCGACTACTCGTAACTACAGTCAGAAATCAACGAGTGGCAGCCGGGACCAACGGCTTAACGTTCTTTCCATGGCATGCAAGAGACTTGGGACTTGTTGGTGCAACATGTACCAAGCACGGCAAGCAAAGCTTAGATTTATCGAACAGAGCCACACGATTAAATCAATTAAGAGATAACTTAACCACGAAACCCTCATCACAGGAAGTTAGTAATGATGCCCGATGTTGATGAAAAGTAAAACTGCATCATTTAAAAAAAAAAAACTGTTGATATTAACTTTTTCAAAATTAAAGTAGTATTTAGCAAAAAATGAGCTCTTTGCTGGTTGATCCTTATTAAAAACACTTTTCAGATGGAGTAATAAAACAGGCTGTTTTTTATTTTTAATCAACCAGTTCGATTACTAAACAGTTATGTATTTTTTATCAAAATCCTTCTCGAGACTACTTTCAGTGTTTTTAGATATTATTATTCCTCATAGTTTCGGATTTGACCATGAAGGCACACTTTAGAAATCCTCCCGGTATAACAAGTTACTCAATAGTACATTTGTTATCCCAGGTGAAGCCAAGGAGTGGATCCCAGACCTGGTGGCGCGCGCGCAGGCGCTCAAGGTGAACGCGGGCCACGTGCCCGCCACTGACGTGGGGCCTGTCATATCCGTCAAGGCCAAAGAGAGGGTCGAACGTCTTGTCGAATCAGGTAAAGCATTATTCAAACAAAGAAAATAAGTTTTTTCGACCCATACAAAGGCACAGAAAAATAATAAAAAATGAATGCCCTCATTCTGGGTCATCACCAAAAAAGAGAAAAACTGTAACGTCGATTAAAAATATAACTGATATTTTGATTGAACATTTTCAAATACGTCGTTCACACATTGGGCAGTAATATACCGAAAATATTTACTTACATCTTGGACACTTCGGTTAGAGATATTCGCATACTCACTCAAGATGAATCCTCTAGACGAATCCTCAAAATAACTGAACTCCCGTATTCTTATCATCGTTTTTCGAATTCTGCACAGCCATACTACTTTATTAACCCTTATTTAACAAGCCTATACAAATATTTTTGTAGATAGTAGACCTATGTAGTGAAAACTAGAGTTGAACGTAGTTCAATTAGAAAATCGTAATAGACATACATACCTTATACATATTTATCGCTCACCATTTCAACAAAAACTAATTACATAATTCTACCAACAGGCGTAAAGGAGGGAGCTAAGTTAGTTCTCGACGGCCGTGGTGTTAAAGTCCCAGGCTTCGAGAAGGGCAACTTCGTGGGCCCTACCATCCTTACCGACGTAAAAACCAACATGGAATGCTACAAGGAAGAAATCTTCGGACCCGTGCTAGTGTGCCTCTTCGTCGACACCTTGGACGAGGCCATCCAAATGGTGAACTCAAACCCCTACGGAAACGGAACGGCTATCTTCACAACCAATGGAGCGACAGCAAGAAAGTTCGCCAACGAAATCGACGTCGGACAAGTTGGTGTGAATGTTCCCATCCCTGTCCCTCTTTCCATGTTCTCTTTCACAGGCTCCCGAGGCAGTTTCCTTGGTACCAACCACTTCTGCGGCAAACAAGGCATTGACTTCTTCACTGAACTGAAAACTGTTGTGTCTTTCTGGAGACAGAGTGATGTATCACACGCTAAGGCTGCAGTATCCATGCCTACACAGCAGTAAATAAAAATTAAAATAACATATTTTTATGTGTCTAAAAATGTTAAAGCATTTATTTTTGTACTACCTAAATACTTTTATAATCATCATGCCATGTAAATTAAGTCTTCCATGTTAAACTTTAAGGATATTGTTCATTTTATATTTTTATAAAAATCATATTAAATATTATTTGTTAAAGTTTTGTAGTTATTTATTTTATCACTAGCTGACCCGCGCAACTTCGTTTGCGTCACATGCTCCGCTCCTTTTTGTCTTAGCGTGATGATATATAGCCTATAACCTATAACCTTCCTCGATAAATGGGCTATCTAACACTGAAAGAATTTTTCAAATCGGACCCGTAGTTCCTGAGATTACCCCCTACATACAAACTTACAAACATACAAACTTACAAACAAATTTTACCTCTTTATAATATTAGTATAGATTAATGTATGCATGAAACCATGACGCTAAACGAGAACAATTAATAGAGACAACCGAATGTAACTAATGCTTCGTTCTCTTCCTGCAATTTTTGATAATCTAATATTTGTTTGTATTCTTTTGTGTACTAATTTCGAATAAACCGCGTAACGCTTCAAATGCGCGTACGAATGTAATATGGACCAATCATCTATGAGATCATCTCTCATTGGCAGATACAATTTGCTGTTTTTAATCTCAATAACAGTTCTAATGTGTTTACAAATAAGGACTGCGATATATCTTATTGCCAGTATTGAGACGCAGTATATTAATTTGCAGCAGCATTCCTTTGTCAATGCAACGGTTTGACGTTAAAATGTAACACTATGAAATCATTCGGTTTTAGGCAGCTGGGCGTGCGTAATAATCGAGGGGAAATAATTGTGAATGTTGTGTAAACAAATCGATTGTTTAATACATTACCGGTAGTGATGCGATCGTGTTGAGTGACATCATAAACAAACGAGTTTCGGGCACTTCTTGCGTGTCTTGTTACTTCGATGTCGTTAGTCGTTGTTCGAACACGCGTCGCGATGTGTTGTTATATTGTATTTTTAGTGTTATCCATTTTTGTGAGTGTCTGTACTGGCTTGACTCCGCAATGTAGGAATGAAAGGGGAGAACCAGTCGATTGGTTAGTATTTTTTAATTTTTATTCAATCATTATTTATTTAAAGTAATACAAGACTTACCATAAGTGATTATTATTCTATTGCGGTTCTTTGTTTACATATACATTGTGGTTTTGTTTTTCCTGTTTGAATCGATATTTGTATAAGTAGCTCCCATTATAAAAATATACGTTTTCAAGTTATAGTTACCTACAAAACATTGCTACTACACTTTATACAGTACCTTTATTATTATTTGAATTGATGAGGGTTGAGTTGGGGGTTCGTTGCAGGTAGCGTTTTCTAGTTTCTGCGTACTCTAAAGGGACAAATGAGCGTATTTATGTAATGCAGATTGTAGATCAAGGTTCTGATAGAATTCTTAAATGAATCGTCACTGAAGATTGCAAAGAATTGATTTTTGTTTGTGATTTTACTAGACTCAATACTGGTGTGGTGTACTTAGTATAATACAAGTATGAATAACCATTAGAACATTTCCGAGTATGACTGTTTCATTGCGCAGACGCACAGTAATGGTATAAATACTTGGTCTTACCACTACAATAGATTATGTAGGTAAACATTTTATAACAAAAAATGTAAACACCTCTTTGTATTTCTTTATTTCTAACGAAGATGGAAAAGATAAAGTTTCCGCTCCTGAATTTTTTTGACAAAATTATCATAATGACGAACGCAGCATTATTATTACTGTAACAAGGGGACATCATCCTGACACAAACGATGATTACTTGTTAAGGCGCGTCCCCGAGCAAAACGCAGCGCTAGCCGTTTTTTGTGCAGTTTTTTGGAGCTATCTACTCTTTATCCAAAAGATATATCAACTAATAAAAAATACATTAAATTTCTACATAATCTTGGCTTCAAAATGGTAGATTTTATTTCTTATTACTAAGTATAATGTTTAAGTAATCTCCTCACAAAGAAACCACAGAAATGAGAAAAAAATATTGAAAACATGCATCTTCTCGAAAACTAGTGATTATTTTGATTTTGTACTTACACAAATGGATAGGCAATTTAATTATGAACATTTTGGTAGAAGTAATTTTTTCAAACGACTAAAATTAGATTTTATAACGATTTTATTCAACATTCTGAGCGTATTCGCTATTGTTTCTCTTGCGCTGTTATTGAGGGAAAAAATGCTCAAGGTTATTTGGTCAGGGTACAGCCTTAAGGCCTATGCACACAGTTCTAGGTTAGAGCTTTTTCAGTCCGTTTGTTTCGTGTTCGTGTACGCTATAGAGCATGCACGAAATACTAAGGGCTTGGAAAATAACAATAAATTCATACAAAATGAATGGCTAATGGGGTGCAATAAAACCGCCCCAATAGTTACGATATTCCAGTACGAGTGCTGGACTTTACGGTTAAGTAAGGTTGTCCGACGCATCCTGGGTAGTCCTCCCAGATAACCACCTTTTGGTTGATTTATTTAGTCACAGCCAAGAGCTATTACGACATACTATGACGTGCCAATGCCATCATGATTCCTTTGTGATATAGACAATGTATGTATACTGCTATGCGTCTTGAAGAAGTTTTGTGGTCGGCCGACGGAGAGATGGGCGGACGACATTTTTGCCATCGCGGGTAGAACTTGGATGAGGCTGGCTCAGGAACGTGGGGATTGGCACAACACAAGAATAGAGAGGCCTATACTCAGCAGTGGACGAAATCGGGCTGTGGGTGATGATGATGCATCTTGTATGGCTCCATCTCCCGACCGCAATCGTGATGGTTTTAAAATGTCATAGTTGGGCCACTAAGTTTTTTTTTATTATTGGTAGGCATACGTTTGACCACTATCTCACCTGATGTTAAGCGATGATGCGGTCTAAGATGCAGCACGCTTGCCTAGAAGTAACCTATTCACTCTTGACTTAAAGACTCCCAGGTTGTAGCTATCAAGAAACAGAGACTTAGGCGGGAAATTTCACTCCTTAGCTGTACGCACAATGAAAGTATACCCAAAACGTTTTGTGCATTTAGGTGGGATGTCCACCATGTAATAGTGGCGCGTCGCCGTACGTCTTGTGGTCCGATGATGGAACGGGCTTGACGGAATTAAATTATGCAATTCCGTCGCACTCTCCCTGTAGAAAACCGACAGGCTAGCAACTCGGCGTCGATGCTCAAGACTTTGGAGATTCGATTCGACGAGCCTATCATTGCCGATGATCCTCTTGGCTTTTTCCAATTAACTCTTGCTGTTACGACAGTTACGTCGTATGACGTTATAAACAGGATGGTGTAAGGAAAGACCTCTCTCTAGTATAAGTACATGCAAATTTTCGTTGCAGGTTCTACGTCTACAAATTGCCTAGAGAGAAGAACCATTTGAACCCCCTGGTTCGACGAGGGGTCGCGTACATGCACTTGACACCATCAAAATTGAGGGGAGGATGGATAATGTCGGATCTGGCAATCAGCGACCCACGCTCCATGGTGGGGAAGACGTTATCACCGCTTTATCAGGTAACATAACCACCAACAATTAATGTCTGAGTTAATACGTAACGTCACAAAAAAATAGTGACAATAAATATTCTAATAAAATAAATATAAATATATAATCTACCTATATCGATGCAAAAATGTTGGTCTGCCATTTATCTAAGTTATATTGTGGATAGAACTTAGAAAATATTAAAATCCAAATGACTTATTGTTAACATGGTGCATTCTTTCTTTTTAGGAAAGAAACATAATATCTCTGATTTACAATGATCAACCCCCGTCTTCTGAAAATCAACCTGACATCCTGCAATCGGTCGCTGATATGTACTCCAAAAGTAAAAGAGGTATTTATGCCACCATTCAAACTTCTAGTCACACATCTATATTTCTATGATATAGGTACTTACTCATAAAACCTGACCTTAGGCCTCATGGCGGGGAAGGGAATATATCGAGATAAGATCAAGGCAATGGAGGAGAACTTTGCTCGGCAGTGGGAGAAATCTGGTAGACCAAAAAAAAGACCTGACGCCCCATATCATGAGCTAAAACAGTTACCAAAAGGGATTCTAGTTTAGTAAAATTCTGATAATTTCGAAAGAATCCACTAGTGTCTCGAAGAACCAGTTTTATAATCTCTTGATGACTCTTTCAGGTCAAATGAAGCAACAAGGAGTAAAGAAGTACAAGAAATTCAAACTAGGTGACAAATACTATGACGACTACGATCTGGCTGAGATGTGCAAGATGCACTCTAAGTTCATGAAGACCAGAGTCGAGAGCGGACACACCAAGGGAGTTATATTGGGGGACAAGTTTACCTCGCTGTGGTTGGTGCACTCTGTGCCGAGGTTCCCGCCCATTCCAGATAGTAAGTATTCTATTGGGCCTAGATCTTCAAACTTTAATTAGCTCGTGCTGATTTAATCATGTTCCCGTCTTTCTCATGCATTTTGAGAGTTGTGTGACTGCGGGGTTGGGAAGAAGCGTTTTGTCAAATTACGCGCATGAGACGCGTGTTTGCGCGTTGGCAGAATACAGTTGTAACTTGTAAGGATTTTCTACTAACTTATTTTCTCTTTTAAATCTGTTATCTCGACAAACGAAGATTCTACCACCCTTTGCTTGCAATGTGCAAAAATCGCGCATAACACATACCAAAACGTAATTTTGTGCCCAAGGAAGAGCCCTATTATGCTTCATGGCTTCTTTACTCTTTCATAACTCCTGTTTCAATGGGTAATCAGCTCATGCTGGGTTAGGGTGAAGTTTAAGTGGATTGGAATTGACATTGAATATTAACAAAAGCTTCGTTCTCCCTTTCCAGTGGTAAATGGCCTCAACGTCAGCTCCTACGACTATCCATCCAGCGGCATGAAATATGGCCAGTCTTTCCTCTGCGTCTCCGTTCAAACGTCCACGTTGAATCAGATCGCGACCCAACTGAAGTACAACGAACCGCTCCTGGTCTGGTCTCATATCCCGCAGGAGTTTGAAAACGAGCTGCCGAACTTAGTCGATGTTGTCCGAAACAAGACGATTGACGCGTCACCCTGGTAAGTTTAGATTCGGATGTTTATGTTTAGAGTTAGTAGTTTCATTCAATCGATTCGGCTGTTCCGTTCCCAGGAGTTAATTGATTGTCTGTACAACAATAACACTTCCTGGGTGCATTCTATATATTGTTTCTATAAAGACATCATTGTTTTGCTGCCATCTCTTGGCTAAATAAGTATAATAACAGCCAACTACAAGGCTAAGAAATGTTTGCCGAAGTTGCTGTTGTGGATTGGCGACCATCTTATCATCCGTCGTTACGGGTAGTCAGAAGTCAAGATGTCTGACAAGAGTCTTTCACTCAGTTACTGGGTTATGAATTTCTGATAGCCATTTGCTCTATATAAAATACTGGTACTCAGATCGGAAGCAGACTCTAATATAGTTAGGAAAAGGCTAAGCAGATATTTCCATCTCTCTCTCGCCCTTGAAACTTTATAGTACGAATTCTGCTACGATATTACTTGGAATAAGGAAAAATAAATATAAACTTGACCTTGGTCTTAATATAGGCACACCCCTCCTATTAAATATGTCTTAAAAACTAAAATGTGGGTGTACTCGGTATACACCACCAGGGATACAGGCGTATTTATAAATTCATGTTATGTTGTGTTGCTATTTTGCAAAACCACAGAAGGGTATCGTGAAAATATACAGTATAACAAAAAAAAAAACAAAATCGCTGGACCCTTTTATGTCCAAATTTTAATAAACACATTGTTTGTTCTTATTACAACAAAACATGAATCCGTTTATCCGTAACACATTAAATGATCGTAATAATTAATTTAATTACGGCGTAACTACCTACCAATATGTGATTATGTTTATACAAAGGGATCATCGCAATGAGTCAGTACAAAAACGAATCACAACAAAGGTACAACCGTAAACCGCAAAATGATATCACAGTTATGAATAATTGCGCCGTATTTTGCTGTTTCAATTGTCACAATTTGAAACCGAACTCATTTGTCGGTTTGTTTATAAAATACTTGGTAATAATAAATCGTAACATTTGAAGGGAAATTGTTAGGATTTTATCAATACTTAACGGTCGGAAATTGAAAAAAAATCATAATATAAGCAGCTATAGTACCTAAGCAGCATGTTTTTCGTGCTCTTCTTTTAATTCCAATTGGTTTGTGTTAGGCTTTCACATTGTCAGCAATTTTTTTTTGTTTGTTTGCTTTCAATTTCAGTTCTGTGGAACCTACTGACGATGACGTAATTTTTGGCATTTTCTCTCTTTCTATCTATGAATCTTATTTGTCCCAATGCTCGGCAAACAACTCCCTTTCCCGTTCCACACAACTCAGTCCGTTGCTAATTGAGGCCGACTGGCTTGAAAGTAACACTTTACCGGTCTTTATGCTTTGTAGAACACGTTTTCTTAACTTGGAGAATATTAGCCATCACGTCCAGTCACAAGGTGGAAATAATCTTCCAATCGCTCTATTTTAAGCCACATATATTGCTTATGGGGGTGTCAGAAAATAGCCGCAAGTGGCTGCGATGGATTAGGCTGTTAACTGACTCGAACAGAAATGAAAAAGGCTTGATTAATGAGGTCGTATAAACATAAGCAATAAATATAATACGCTTTAATAAATTAGGACATACTGTCTTATAACGTTTGCAACTCGAACCCAACAGAATCGAAAAAGGCAAGACTAAAGAGGACACAAACAAAGACCATAATCACTAAAACAGTTTAGTTCAGTTAAGAAATAGGAGATTTTGACAAATGGTTTAAGAATGTGATAATCATGTTTTAAAGTCTGCTAATTGGCTTTGATAGCTGGTAAAAAAGTCTCAAAAGGTTTTTGTTTGACTTAGAAGCAGGCCGTAATGCATATTTTGGGGGCCGAGTCACCCGCGTCCGTAGGAGAATACCCTTCAGCGAATCCCTACACGTGGTCCCTGGGTGGTGCTAAACAGGTGACACTAACCGCCTCCGTGGTCTAGTGGTTATACCACCTGATTCAGACCCAGAGGTCCCGGGTTCGATTCCCAGCGGGGGCAAATTTTTTTGCTCGGTTTGGTTGGTGGTAGGACTTCTTCTAAGTCCGCCTGGCAAGCTACCACCATCATGTCTAAGTCTGTCGCCATAACAACAATGTTAACAGCATTGTTGTGTTCCGGCAGTTAGAGGTATGATAGCCAGTTCCTCTGTGTAAGAGGATTCCGGGTGAAACTCGCTTCCATCTTCGGCCTAGTCATCACTTTCCATCAGGTGAGATTTGGGCCAAGAGTATCCCCGTTTTGAATTAAAAAAAAAAAAAAATATTCTTTTGTGCTTACTACACTACTACTACATTACTCTGTTCTCTCCTGCTTAATGAGGAGGGAAGGTGAAATATGTTTTCTTTGTCCACCTCAGAGGACCAATCTCTAAGCCCGAAGTCCGTAGTTTCAGCCTTAGTTGCGGGCGTTTTCTACTCCGTATCACCTGCGGACTTACATACAATTGTCCCGAACCCCAACTAAGAATCAGAAGTCAAATCGTGTCATCTCAATATCGTCAGTCGCTTAGAAAGAGAGGGGGGTTCCCCTGTTCTTTTCTGATTATTCTCGTTGCGGTAATCAGTACAGTTGAATCCCTTCTCCAAAACTCGTCCAGCATTGATTCAGCGATTTCTGGTGGTCGCGACTTTTTAATTGATTAAGAATAGTGTGGCATGTCCCATCACAAAAAGTCCATTCAATTTTTCTAGATACCTAACTACACTAGGTTACATCATCTGCCTAGCCTTTTCCCTACTACATTTGGGTCGGCTTCCAGTCAAACCGGATTCAGCTGAATACCAGTATTTTACGCGGAGCGGCTCTGCCTACCAGACCTCCAAAACCCATAAACTGGGTAACACGGTATTTCTTGGCAATGCTGGAGTCAGATTTGCTGGCTTCTAACAATCCGTAACGACTGCCAAAGATCTACAAATGACAGCCGGGACCAACGGCTTTACGGGCTTTCCGAGGCACGGAGTTAGTGGAAGTCAAATAGGTATTTGGTTCTAGCTAGAATCTGCCATGATGCCAGTTTCCTCCCGATATTTTGCTGCTTTCCTCTCGGTTAACAAATAATTAAGAAATGCTCTATTGGTACACAATCATGCATTTAAAAAAGCTTATTTAATTTCTTATAAAATTTCTAACCTAATTTTTAACCGACTTCTAAAAGGAGGAGGTTCTCAATTCGTCGGAACTTTTATGTCATTCATCACTCCAGGTACCACATAGAGAGTTTCGAGACGCTGGTAGGACGCAAGTTCCTGTCGTTTGCGAAGAGCGCGATGTTCAATGATGACCTGTACAGCGGTTTGGTGGCTGAAGTACTGCAGTCGGATCTTCTGGTCGAGTCCTGGACCAATGGACCTGGAACACTGGACTCAGAGTGCACAAGGAACTTTCAGTAAGTATCTACTTCAGGTGGTTTAAATAGGTTTTAGGCCTTTACATGTTTCATCGTCATCATATCAGCCGAAAGACGCCCACTGCTGGACATAGGCATCCCCCAAGCGTCGCCATAACCACCGGTCCTGTACGTCATCCATCAACATACATGTTTACATGATAAACCAAATAAAATCAAAATAGTATATCCTATCTATATTTCTATAGTAATAAATCAAATACTTTTCGGTTAGTAAAATAAAACGAAAAAAAGGGCTGTGCCAAATAGGTCCGGTTCAGCATAAATGCCAGTAAACTAGTGCCTGACGCTCCTGAGGTTGTGAAGTGATACGAGCGTAAACCAATTTGCATGTATACTGTTTGATTATTTTGTATTGAAATATGGTTACATTTGCGTAAGTCATAATAAACCCGTACAATGCGTCTGACTATAATCTTGTATTGATAATACTCGTCAACTACTGACTACATTCAATATTTTAACATATGTATATAACCATCACGTTCCTTTCAACGTTTGTTTTCAATAAAATAATACATTAGTCGAGATGTTAATGTCAATAATTAATTGGAAAGTATGTGTATATGTAAATGCTCGATCGTAAACGGTAAAATAAATATACTTTGGATGCAAATTGAAAAAGGATTTGTGTGACGACTACGACACACTTCTATTTTTGTAGCTCCTATTTGGTGGTTGGTATATATGTCGTCACATGACCTTGAAACCTTTAGTTTACACTTCCACTAATAGTTTCATATCCACGCTTGTTTCAGAGTACGAAACATAGACCGGCTCAAATTCCCCATAGCCAAGATGTCGTTCACCTCACACAATGACCACTCGAAATGGGCTGTTGCTGTGGCGCATAAGATGCACAACAGCCAGGACACGAAGGTCGCAGACTATTGGGTCTGCGTCGGAGATATTAATAGAGCGGTAAGATAAACCTAATTTTTTGTCAACTAAGACTGGTAATTGCTTGGCCAAAGCTTTGCAGGCCAGTCCACTGCAGAATGTAGCCCTACCTTAAGGCTGTTCTTCGCCTTTCTTCTCCAGTCTGTGTCACCAACCGCCCTTTAAGTTTGCATGTCTGTCTATCTAGTTGGGAATCCTCCGTTAAGCTTGGTAATTTGCAAAGGAATCTGAAGCCTCAACGGATTTATGTCTTTCGTCAGATTTGACCGCTTGCACACATCGTAATATAGATGTGAGCGTAGGGATCCAATTGATATTTTGATCATCAATACTTTGTAAGACTTGGCCAGTCACTACAGCTTGCTAAAGGCCTATTATATTTCGTTTTCGGATTTTTTTAAAGAACAGATAGAAATAAAACAACATGTATTACGTTTGTTACATGCAAAATTCGTTTTCTGGTAGATCTTGGATTCAGATTTAAACAAATACTTGCAACACATGATTTTCTTGTTTCAGTTACCACAAGAGTCCCGCGGCGGCGGGACAGTTTGCACCTCGGGTCCAATTCTATGGGGCAACTTCGCTCATCTCATAGAATCCGTGCAGACGTGTAACTAAACCTTCATATTAATTTCCTGTTCGGCTATATTTCCATAATACAGCTGTTAGTAATGATTATCCACATTCAGGTAACACCATAACTCAATTTTTCAATGAACATACCTAGTTTTTATAAAATTGCCATAAATCTATAGTAACAAAACGATGTCCAAAGTTCTGTATAAAACTTAAACTTGAGTAAACTTTCTGCAAAAATTTAAATCAATTTAGATTTTAGTTTTTAGAAGTTTACACGAACAAAATAGTTACTATCAAGATCGACTATAATATACCTCGCGTATAAGCTGTAAGAAAATAGCTCATATAGAGATTGATTATTTAGTTGGTAACAGGGCGAAACTTTTTAATTAGATGTAACTCTTATTTTAATTAGCTAATAATATTAATAAATAATTTGCCAAATCTATGTTTAGCGTCATAGCAGCCACTACACACCTAAAACTATAGCGATTATTGATTGAAACTTTTTTCGGTTCAGTACTTAATTGTTAGGGTTGCCTGTAAAAAACGGACCCCTTAACGGATCACTCGTTTTGAGACTGAACACAAATGCAAAATCAGCAATGCATTATCAGCAATCGTGACTGCTATGACCCTTAAAATTGAATTTCAGTATTTAATGTGTAAATAGAAGAAAATTTTGTGGCATAGTTGTGCATTTGAAAGCATCTTGATGAATGTTGGACATTTTAAAAGTGTAAGGTGAAGTCTTGTAATAGGGAATCTGCATGCGATTTTTTTATTTGTGAAATTATTTTTTAAATACCTTCATCATCTATGAAGTTATAAAGCTTCAAAGACTACAGTTAGAAAGAGAAGTCCGATACGTACTGTGACGTCAAATTACACGACGACTATACAGTTGCCATAGAAAACAGCGTTTTCGCGAGAGGGACAGATATATTTGTTTAAAATAATTGTATCTCGTTCGTTTTTCGAGCAATTTAGATTCTAATTTCACTGTTAGTATTATATTTTCGAATACTTTTAGATAAACTGTTTAGATCATAAATACTTTTTTCATGCATATTCCCTATTGCAATTATCTGGTTAATTGCAACAAGTGCCCGAACACGGAGACACGTGGCGTTGCGCGTCGCGTTTACGAAGAAGCGATTAACGCACGCGGCGTCACACGCTGCGGGTCTGCACTAAATTCAAAGATATGGCGTTATATGAGAGCGTTTACGGAGAAGCGATTTACGCACACAGCGGGGCCCGCGCAACCGTCCGCGTCTCCGTAAACGAGCACTAACAGAAATAGCTCCCTCTAGAACTGTGATCCTAGAGGGAGTTATTTCTGTTAGTTGCATAACTATTTGGTTATTGCAATATAGCGAAGTAGTTGCAATTACAAGACTCCATTCTAATTGATTAAGTGCGGGTTGTATCAAACAGTTGGTTAACGTAACATACGTACGTCAAAAAGTTACGATTACGGACCATGTTTGACGTTCTTTAAATTAGAAGCGTTGTTTCAAAACATTCTGGTATAAATTCCTGCTCATCCCAATAGCTAAGTTATTGACACGGGTCCTACCTAAATATTTAGCCTCGCACCTCTAAACAGGTTCAAAAGCGAGAAAGGTCATTCTCTACTAGGAAATCACTACATGCTCGAATATTTTGCTGTTCTGTGTGCGCCTATCATTAATGGGGGTAGATCTCACCAAACTGTAGGGCGATAAGGAGAATCTTATTTTTTTAAATCGATTTGTATCGCTAGCAATATACAGCATGTTGTTTGATTTGCGATTTTAGTTCACGAACATAGTTTGATTGCGACGATTGCGTTCTATGAAATCTTCACCTAACGATCTGCCTTTATATTTGAAGTGTTTCGAATATTTTTCGAAACACGACCTTGGTTCGATGTTTATGGCTTTTGCACAAGACTTACATTTTTAAATATTTAATGCTAAGAGAAAATGCCAATAAAATATAGTTTTAGTACAAAAGATGTGTGTTATGATCTGTGATCATGGGGTACGATTGTGTTGTTTTTAGTTGTAAGATGATGTCTTGGATTGAATGTGCATATTTTATATAAAATATCAAAGGTAGGCATAATTATTGTAATTTATTCTACTTTAATAGAATTCGATGTTTCTTTTTGATCGCCATCGGTTAAATAACTTTTATAATCTTTCCAGTTGTATGTTACTTTCAGGTTTCTTAAATATTTCTTAGTATAATCTGTTAGCTGTTAATTTTTAAAATAAATATGTAAGTTAATTTTGTAATAAAGCGAAATAATTTTAAACGTCGTCTTTTTATTTTATTCATTGATGTGATAACAGTGTACTAAAATAATACAATATTAAATTTTACTTGTGAATTTATTTTTACGATTCGATAAAAATTGATTTCAAAATAAATCGATAAAACATGAAGTGACTAGGTTTCGCTGTTAGTGATTTTAAAATGAAATAATGTCCTACATTTATTTATTGAGTTTTTTTCTACTAGAGTGTTATTTTTGTCTGCAAAGTGTAAAAGGATGGAAATATTTAAATCTTCAATGCAGGGATAACGACAATGAGCCCGTAGACTGGTAAAATTAATATTGTATTTAGTAATGACAGGGAAAGATTATTGATACAAAATTGAATTAGATCTGGATTCGGACTGAGTTCGCACCTAGGCAGAAGATGTTTAGGGCAGCTCTTCTGTCATGGTTCCATACAAAGACGCAATATTTGTGGCGAGTTTGTGTGTAGCGGTGGTAATTAACGAGTAATAGTAGAACAATATTCTAGTACAGCAACACCTACTTTGATTGCTGAGCCGTAGAAGTAAAGAGATATATCACATAGAGCTGTAGAGAGTAGAGATGATGAAGTAGACAGAAACGAAGCTTATGTACTCGTACATGCGCGAACTTCCCCCACTGCGCCAAAACCTTTTCAAGTTAAATGCCGGGCACTGTATGTGAGGATCGAGCACTACCGTTTTAGGACTTAAACATCTCCTCCATACTCTCTAACCAAAGGAAAAAATACCATTATAAAGATCGTAATGGTACATTTTCCTTTGGACTTTCACATATTTTTTGGTTTCATTTCACTATAGATTCACGATGAACTTAATTCTTTCGAAATCTTTTGCATCTTCAAGTTTTATCTTAAACTAGCTGACCCGCGCAACTTCGTCTGCGTCACATTTTCCATTATTGCTCCGCTCCTATTTGTCTTAGCGTGATGATATATAGCCTATTATAACCTTCCTCGTAAATGGGCTATCTAACACTGAAGAATTTTTCCAATCGGACCAATAGTTCCTGAGATTAGCGCGTTCAACCAAACAAACAAACTCTTCTGCTTTATAATATAGATTATATATAATATAGATTTGATGATTGATAGATAGATTTATTTTGACGGTACTGAAGGTGGTACATATACAAGCCTCCAAGCAAATCGGGCCCGCATATGGAAACCGGTACGAACTTCTCGTACATCGACGTGAACACAGTCAAGAGATGGACGCCCGCTCCCGAAGGTATCATGGATGAGACTATGCTCCGATACACAATAGCGCCTATGTTTAACGTGAGTTTTCTTTACCCTTTAACAGGGTTTACTTTTATATTAGGTACCTACTCATCTCTATAAGTGTGTGAACAACATATGAGGAGATGGGCACTTCAATTGATATGGACTGGTTGGAAATTTTGGGGAGTACCTTCGCACCCTTCACAAAAAAAAAATGAAAAATAAAAATCAAAGAAACCATACCAGAAACACTTTCCAAATAAAAGTTGTTATGTACTTTGTAGTGGTTTTTGTTTGGAAAACGGTTGTAAATTTTTGTAAAAAGGTTTGTTTTGGAAATTTATTTATATATAAAAACGTTTTTAATAATATATTATTACTAGACATAGACATACCGAACTATACTATTCTCAGACCTACCGAATTTATTCAGAAAAATTCATAAAATCCGTCCAGCAATTTCTGAGGAGTTCGATAACAAACACCGTGACACGAGATTTTTATATATTACATTATTATATTTTACCCCATTCAACTGATAAATATTTTTCTAAAGACTGCCTAACACCTCAGCACTCAATACTGATTGTTTCAGGAAGAATACGCAGATTATGTAGCCGTAATGGAATACGAAGGAAAATATCCCACGCCGAATTTTATGGGATCGCTGTCCCGTGGACTGATGATGGCCAATTCGCTGGGTGGTGTTTGGATCGTACACACTGTCCCCGGATTTCCGACCATAGACAGTTTGTATACCTACATTGTTCCGAACTTCTATATGAAAAAAACGAAAACCATAGAGATTCATTCCTGTACCTGTCCGTCTGCTAATTTATTAGGAATCTACAAGACCGATTCATTTAAGATTTGGTACAAATATGAACTTCTGTGACCCAAAAGTAACGCGAACGAATAATATGCTTGCATTTTTTCATTGTTAGGGCTTTGTAGTTCAACAACAGTTTAGAGGGATCGTCTAGTCCTAGTATATTTTCGATAACCCGGCTCCATCTGGCGCAGTCGGGTAAAAATTATGGATTTGATAAAAAAATCCCTTGCTTATTTTGTTGGATAGTATTGTCACACTGGCTTAGCAGATAGTATATTTTGATTTTAAATTAATTCCTCCTATTGTGTTTTCTAGGCGGTTTTCCATCGTTTCCTGAAGAAGAGCTAAAGAACGGCCATATGATAATGTGCTTGTCTTTGGACTTGCCAACTCTCAACGCATTAGCTGCGTCTGTGAAGCAAACGGAGCCGTATATAAAGAGAGTTTTCATACCCCAAAAGATTGAGTCATACCTCCCAGAGTGGAGGATGCTCTTGAGACCGCTTCCGCAGTTACCGAGGACCTCAGTGTTAGTATTTACTTTAGTTTAAAGTCTTAGTAAGTCTATGGACCCAAGCAAGTACTTTACTTTTAGTAATTAATTTAACCACAACAGCTTTATTAACGGTGAAGAAAAATATCGTGAGGAATCTGACATGTCTCTAAATAAAAAAATCTACGATAAGTGACATCCACTTACACTGGCTCCGCGTTGTGGATTCAGATTTCAGACCCACTCGCTCTCACAGAGTGGAGGCCTGTGTGCCGGTAGAACTTTAAAGGCTGATTATGCCATGCCATGACTCGATTGAGTCTTTTTTTTTTAACTTTGCCCCACTCTAGGAATTTCTCCTGTACCTATCGTGGGTGGGTTTACAAACATACAAAGTCACATACACAAACAGCCGGAACAACTATCTGTACGCCATACAAATATTTATTCCGTGCGGGAATCGAACACACGACACGCTGCGCAGCAGTCGATCGCTCAACCACTGCGCCAACCGTGCCGACATTAATCTAAGAATTTTGTATTTTTAGTAGGAATACCAAAGTCCTGCACTTTGTGACGAGAGGCAAGAGTCTACGCGGTTTAACGTTCGGCCGAAGCCCCGGAGATTCTCGCTGTTTATACAAAAGTTTCGCTAAAACCAAACAAATCGTCTTGGACATTTACAACCACAGGGAGCATGATAATGTTTTTTGTAGCAAACAATACGGGTAGGTAATTTTGTATTTTTAACTAGAATAACAAGGTGGTAACGAAGTCAGACTTCACTAATATGCATCTTAAGCTTATGAAGTTAAATAGCCCCATAATTAACCAGAACAACTTTAAAGCTTATTTCAAATACCTAAATGTATTATTTTCAGCATACGTAATATAGACTCAATATCTCTAAAGTATGTGAGTAGTGTTTACTACATAGATAATTCTTCAGATAGTATGGGATTCGCCGTAAGTACAGCGGCAAATTGGCAGAAAACTGGCACCAGCAAAAATCAATTCTGGACATGTACTGGCAACATAGAAAACCAAAATCGCAATTCTATGGGAGGAATGATTGTTTGCGCTACTCATTTTCGCCTTTGGCTAGCATTTGATAATTTAAAAGTAAGGGAACCTGAATGTAAAGAAGACCAAGTCATTTAAACATTTGTCTACTACAAGTCACACACTTTATTTTAATTGTGCTATGCTATTAAAATAGGCCCGAGGAACGTCCCTTTTTTAAATTATGATTTGCTTTTTCATAAGTTGTTAATTATATCATTTTTGTTCCTATTTTATGAAGACCATTGATACAGCACTAAATAGTATGGTCGATAAAAAATCATTTATTATTTTAATCAAATAGGTACTTTGTAGATTTTCTTAGGGGACAATGTCAAATGTAAGGCCAAGCCCAAGATAAATTGTAAGATGTTATTTTACTTTATATGTCCATAGCTGTCCTTTTAATGAAAAATGAAAATGTGTATCTTCTATATCTATCTATACTTATAATAAATCTGTAGAGAGGTCAATTCTGTACATGAAATATATTTCCAAAATAACTATCGGGGGGTGATTAGGGATCGATACTGATGCCAAAAATGCAATCAGTACAATTTTTGTCTGTCTGTCTGTCTGTCTGTCTGTCTGTCTGTATAACCGTTATAGAAACAAAAACTACTCGACGGATTTTAATGAAACTTGGTACAATTATTATTCATACTCCTGAGCAGGTTATAGTATACTTTTCATCACGCTACAATCAATAGGAGCAGAGCAGTGAAGGAAAATGTTGGGAAAACGGGAGAAGTTACTCCGTTTTTTATGCTTCCGTCGCGTGTGCAACCTTAATGGTGAAAGCTACACAGAAATCATGTATGACGGAAATGTTCTCCTTAAAATTGTATAAAAAATATCCAACGACAGCATATGTCTATATTTTATGATTGACGAACAATAACACGTGTAACTCCCGATAGCTTAGCAGTTCGAAGCTTTCTGATTGTATTTGTCTACTCTTACGTTTATAAAACTCTCAGTAGTCCCTAATTAACATTAATAAAAGTTAACATTATTAACTATTCCATAAAAAAAGAAGCATAGAAATCGGTATAGAAACACCAAAGTTATACTTACATGAAATACGCTAATAACACGCCATCGCGCGTGAATACTGACTCATGCTATAAGGATTATTTTTGTATAAGGTCGCGAACGCACAGGCAGGTGGCTAGCTTGGCGCCTAGAGGCTAGCGAGTAGCTTCGGAAAACGGCTTACGACAGCTTGCAATATCCTTTAATTATAATGTCGAGGGGAAGATGGCTATAATTTCGCTTTACACCAAACGAGTAATATTATAAATGTGAAAGTTTGGTTGTTTGTTACTCAATCACGCCAGAACGGCTTAACGGATCTTAAAGAAATTTATAACAAAGATAGATTATAGTCTGGAAAAGCACATAAGCTACTTTTCATCCCGGGAATATGTTCCCTAGGGATCACGCGGGCGAAGCCGCTGGCAGAAGCTAGTATTAAATAAACAAGTACATATTTTTATAGACAAAATGTTTATTATACAACACAAACATTATTTACATGATTATGTTTCATATCGCTTTAACACGCATGTGACGACATAAAAACAAACAACTCAGAAAATCGTACAAACACTACAGAAAATATATGAAACCATTATTATTATAAACTGGCTTCACTGGATCTATGACATTACAGTGTATAATACAGTTTCCACACTCATGAAACAAAGAGTTTCCTAATTGGCACCATGTGAGCTTGAAAATACTTATGTACAATTCCCACAAATATAACAATCTTTATGAAAGAAGAATGCTCTGCTAAGCAAAGATTTGTCACCGTGTAAGACAAGGCATTACTCCAAGTAAAACATGGAATATTACTCTTAGAAATATCGTTTATAAATTTAAGCACCGTTAAGCGCTTTTCCTCCGTCCTCCCGAATCTTCGATACTTATATCTGGGAATAACGGGTCGCTAAAACTTACAACATACGATTATATATTATAATTAAGTATAGAAAAATGAGTATAAATTGCAAAATCAGCCCGAATGGCAAACATAATAAAATATAAAATTAAAAACTGACTCGATTAAAGCATACAAAGTAACAATAACATGATTAGAAGTTAGTTTTCGATGCGACAAAGTTTTGGACCCTTCACCTTAATGTTGGTGATCGTGTGTAAAATCAGACAAGAAATATTCATTCAATATCAATAAAAAATTGATTAAATCCTTAACAAAACAACGTAAGCTTAACTACTACTTTATTAAAGGGACACACGCAAAACTTACAAAAATATCTAATTCATTGAATTCTCTTACAAACTAGTTAAGCAAACGTTCATTCATTCTGAGGGGACATTATCAGAATATAACTTGGTTGTGACTTGCGACCTGTGTTGTCTGTGTACAAATTGAAGAGGGCGCTTTTTCCTTCAGTGCGCGACTCTCAACGAGGGCATCCTGGTGAACCAGGAGTCTTGCTTGACCTTTAGATAGTAGGCGTCTCTTGGAGAGGGTATTGTGAGGGCATCTTCTAGAACCTTCAGAGCGCTGGTCGGCAGGATCTTTGCGCTGTACTCGGCTGCTTCTCCTGGCATTGTGACCGCACAGCTGGCGGTGCTGGCGCTGACCTCCGAGCTTGGAGTTTCGGGACGACTGAAAGACGAGGATAGGAGTTAAAACGAGCAAAAAGTTACAACATTCTGACCGACTCTTTGAGAATACAAAAGTGCCAGTCCCTGAATGGTTCGTACGAACGAACTTTAAGGGTCTACTAACCAATCTGAAACATGTAGCACGTGAATAAATTCAGCCACAGCGGTTGTGACTACTACCGATTATGCTGCCGAGCTTGTCAGCGAGCACAGCTTTATCTTTATACTTATTTGTATATTTTTTAGCTTTATTTTGATAAATCAACAGTGAACAAATATATTATGTTAATGGTTAATTTACCTTGCTGGCTGGCTAGGCGGCTGCAGCAGCGCCGGCGGAGAGTAAATCTCTTGCGCCGCTAGATCAGGTGCGTGCAGCAACACGACGTGCAGCCGGCGCGCGCGCAGGCTCGCGCGCAGTGCACGCGCAGCTCCCCACACGCCCCAGCGAGCGGCCGCTGCTCCCGCGCTGTTCTCGCCTGTTTCTCCTACTTCGACGCGTGATAGGCTCTCGCAAGCTGTGTCTGATGTTAATCCTGGAATGAGTTATAATTGCTTGAGATACCTTAACTTCATATCTTATTGTATAATTGAGCCTTATAGCCTTAATTCGTATCGTATCTAATGGGCTGAAGATCAGGTATGAGGTGAGGTACCGTTTATCAGAAACCATATCTGTAGGTAGGTAATCGGTGGTAATTTAGTATTCATCCGAGCATTATCTAAAACTGCTACCTTATTGCCATGAGGTAGGTATTCCGGTTCTTCTGCAGAAATCATCTTCTATCAGCCTTTTGACTTTTGCAATCAGTTAGAAAGATTTCTTGCCTGTGGAGGGCATTTATCGTGATCTAAACTAGACGAACCGGTTGATCGTAGATGGAACTTCCTTAGTTACTTACCAATATAAAATAGCCTGCCAGCATGCGGATGATCGGCGGCTGCGGCGGCCAGCAGAGGCGAGAAGGTCCTTGCCACCCGTAGGGCTCCGAGCACATTGCCTCTCAGAGTCCCCTCCCAGCAAGAAGCGCCGCCGCGGCCACTGCTTCCGGCTGTGTTGATCACCGCCCAGATACCTGGAAGCAATGGGCATAATTATGCCTATGGCTCATAATATTTACCGCGGTAACCCACCGCTACGTAGATAAATATTAACCCAAATTGTATAATAATAATAATATGGGAGTATGAAGTATTCGTATCCTAGCTAAGCAAGCCCGTCCTATTGGAGCTCAAATAGGGAACCTGAAGAGATAATGGAACACAGCAATATACCTAAGTTCACCTGAATATTTAGGTACCTACCAGATCATTTTAACATTTTATCTATGCATGGAGTACAGTGGTAGATAAATTGTCAGGTAGGAATAATTTCTATTCTGGTTCTGTCGTTAAATTCTACCATTGTACGTAGGTAGGCACATTAATTTTGTTCCTGGAGACTTATTTTGCTAGGCAACTTACTAATGCTTGAGTGTACATTTTGTTTTATAGTATCATGGTGTGCTAGTTAATAAGTGATAAATAATATTTAATTATTTATTTTTTGTGTATTAATTAATTTGCATACTATCTACTTATTGTATAAATTCAAGTTTTTAAAACAGACAGATGTGTTGCTGGGGAGTTTGTTGGCCATTTCTTCTCCACAGCTAAAACACAAGGAAGTGGTGATGGGCGGACCGTTTTGGGGGACGTTCTTTTTAACCGACTTTCCAAAAAGGAGGAGGTTCTCGATTCGGTTGTACCTACTCTTTCTTTTTTTATGTTTGTTACCTCATAACTCCGACATTTATGAACCGATTTGAAAAATTCTTGTTTTATCTGAAAGGATCTATGTATAACTTCTAGATTTGTCTTATTTAAATTTAATCAAAATCGGTAGGTAAATAAGGAAGTTTGGATTTTAAATCTGGAATTCGTTTATTTGGATGATGATTTTTTGTCATCCAAGTAGGTAATCGAATTGCGTATTTTGCTTTCCTGGGATTTTGCAGTGGTGTTGTTAGGTGTGGGGTGCCAAAAAAAAAGTGAAAAATAAAAAACTTAGTAGGTAGTGGCTAGTGGCCGAAGTTGGCCATCATGTGAGCGAAAGTTATTGAAAACAATGAAAATTGAAACGATCTCAAAGTTCACGTGATGGTAACATCCTCAGGAAACCTGCGTTCATAATAGATAATAACATGAAAAATAACTTCCGATTCATTGCATACCTACCTATTGTTGCTGTTCAAGCAGGAAGGTTCGAGAAAAGTTATTTTGATAAATCTGTACCTGCACAGGTATAAATAAATTTTATTAACGTAGGTTCCATTTTATTTATTAAATAATAAAAAAAGCTTAAATTTATTTCGAAGTCGTACTATAATAATACAAATGCGCCATCTATTGAGAAGCGTGATTACGTCATCCGGCACCGCGTATCATGTTGAGGATCGTGTTACATCGTTTGACGCGGGAAATGTGAGTAGCTATTAAACTTCAATAGATGGCGCTACAATATCCTTTGTTCCTTAGCTTATTTTCTGAAGAGAAGATATTTTTCATCAAGTTTAGTTATCTTTTTTGTATGTTTGTAGGTAAATTAATTTGTTATAAATTGAAAATAAAATAATGAGCAAGGAAAAATAAACAGATATCCAACCGTTATTTAGCGCAAGTATTTCAAGCACTGCTGGTGTAGTGGTATCATGCAAGATTCCCATTCTTGCGACCCGGGTTCGATTCCCGGGCAGTGCATTAGAGTTTTACTTTTTAACGATAAGTGTTTTTTAAGTTTACTAAGTTAGGTGTCATTTTTGCAAATACGAGGTTTGTGGGTACATAAAAAAAAAGTCTTGTTAAAAAAAGTATCCCAGAAAAATGAGGTATTTTTCTACGTCACATAATTAGTTACATTTTAGCTGAAAATTTTGTAAATTAAAACATGCTTGTCTTATAAAACGGCCTTTTGCATAACGTCTACATATCACTTTAATCTTAAGTGCAACGTATTTTGTAAAGAATAAATTAAGTTGGTAATTTAATTCACTTGTGCTTTGCCAACATCATAAAAATAAACTAGGTTGTAAAATCTGCATATGAATTTCAGTAAAATACTGATCTGACCATTGATTTAAATAAATGGAAAGCCATTGAATTAAATAAACGCAAATTAAATGCATGTCAAACGATTCGGTTGACTTGCAACATACGTCAATTCAACCAATGGCAGCAGGAAAATAATAATCCTAATCTTCAAAACTTTTTTTACAAAAACATAACCGACTTCCAAACCTAAAATAGCCTTGATTTTAAAAGTTGGTGCTTTCGGTTTTGTTTCTTTATTTTTTTATTTATTTAACAGTTTATGTACTACACACATTTTACAAATGAATAAAAAAAAGACCAACTTCCGAAGTCGGTTACCTATATTTTTTTGGAAAAATGTTGTTTAATTTTCTTGGTCTTCGTCTCTTGAAACAGAGGTTTAGCATTGCAATTGCCATTTAACGTGGCAATGCCGCCAATGGCAGCGAACCGCGGGAATTTTTTGACGCCATTTTTTAGATTTTTTTAGTTTTTATATGTGTAAAAGGTCGATATGCAGTCTCTTCCCGGTATGACTAGTTTGTCCTAGGTTTGACCAAAGCCTTTGGGCAAACCCCGAAATAAATTCCGCTTTCGGCTTTTGACCGAAGTATTTTTAGTGAAACCTTGAAGTTCCTAACTTTTCAGTCAAACGTCAAAAGAAACCTGTTTCGCGCTTTGCCTAGTCGATCTTAGAAGCGACTGACAGACTCGATCAAACGTCGATCTGCCGGTCGATTCTGTAAACAAATATCGAAGTGAAAGCTTGGGTGATCAATAAGTGAGTGTCATTCTATCTTGATTAAACGGTTTGACAGCTCACTTCGTGATCACTTCACCCAAGCCTTTACTTCGACATGTTTTCAGAATCGAGTTGCTGTACTGTACTTGTAACATGTATAAACAGGTTTCATCGTTTACAGTCATTTCATGTTTTGGGTGCGGGTATGTAAGATTAAAGATGAGTGGTTCAAACAGTGTTGTTACTGAAAACGTGGATAAAGAAGCTTTAATAGTACTTCAAAATTATGTAAATGTCTCACCGTGTGAAAATAAGTACTATTTATTTAATTACGACAATATTAAAACAATAAAATTACACATTGACGTTATACTAATCTAACAAACTATGACCCTCTAATACCTAATTGAAGTTTAACTGGTCAAACCCCGATTTCATGAAATTAATGATGATGCATGAAGTTTTGACGAAAATTCTTTAGTCAGCGCCGAAAAACGTCATTTATTTGGGCTTTGACTAAGACCTTAAGTCAGACCTGAGGATGGACTAGTCAAACCGAGGAGCGCCGGATCTTCGAGGATTGACAACAACATATTATGTAGTCGTAGTAATTTTAAAGTAAGTTTAGGATTTTAAAAACTTGCTCATTAAACTAATTTGTTTATCTTTAAAAATTTCTGAGTTACTACATACCATGTTCTCCGGCAGGCAGATGCTGAGCAGTGGCCCTAGCGGCTTCTTCCAACAGATCCTCCCTAGCCACGTCCAGCTCAAGGGTGACGAGCCTTGGCTTCGGTTGGTCTTCGGGCGTTGACGCGATGTGGGCTTGGAGCCAGGAGTCGGCCAGACGAGCGCCCAGGCCTCCAGACCTGCAGCCGGCGATGACCCGCCATCCTTTACTGCTTAGGTATGTTGCGATCTGGAGAAAAAAGATCAAAATGAAGTAATATTCGGACGATTGCTGACTGTAACGATTGCTTGTTTTTTTTTTTTGTTTTATGTATGGCCTCTCGCAGGTCGACCTATGAATTTATGGTCTGCTTAACCGAACTTGCCTACGCGCAGCCTTAATAAAACTTGGAGTCAGTCTATCGTTTATCGTCAGAAATATCAAGATTTTGACCATTTGTCACAAGTTTTCTGATTGAACCAGGCTGTAAACCCCAAGTAGGTTTGTCAGTGAAAAAGAACCAATAGGTACGTTTCGTCTCGGTTTTGCAAGAGATGACATTAAAATAGTACAGCGTGAAGTGGCATCTGGCTAGGTGGGTGCTAACTGCAAGCAATAACATTTTATGGTAGTCGCAAATCTTCGTGCCAACTGGAACTGCGTGTTTTGATCCTCCCACAACGTTATTTGTCTGGAGAAGTCTGTTCAGCTAGGTAGGTTTTTATTAGACCTTAGAATAATAACGCATAGAAACCTAGTACGAGTGCAAAAAGTGAGGCAACTAAAACTTAGCCTAATCCGTCAAACTTAGCCGCCAGGCCGTCAGTACTCAATGTCACGTTCCGTCGAACACAGCTCGCGAGTAAATAATTGAAAATGACAGTTTGTTGCGTGAAAGGATGTTATAGCACATCAGGAAAACAAAAAAAATGTGATAAAATAACATTTCACAAATAAGTACTCACATTCTATGCACTATTTTTACGTAAATCGATAAATAAAACAAAATTCTAATAACCTAACTTGTCATAACACAGTGTTACTATTTGTGAGGAAAAAATACCCACATTACTTTCATTCATGTTTTTCATTTTTGTAATTTTAAAATACAATACTTACTGTCAATTCATATCAAACCCGATGTATTAACATTGTTTATAATTATAACCCATCAAGCATTCTAAACGCATTGAACAATATCTCATTCTTTATGCGATTTATTTCCTTTTATTTTGAAATAAATTGAATTAGACCTTCCGAAAAAATATGTCATATTACATGAAAAATCATGTTTACCTTTTCCAGTTCCCAACAACATAAAATACTTGCCTTGATAGCAAAATAGTAATGCGTCTTCCCATATTTTGTGGGTAACGGGTTAGTAATGGTATCACTGAAAGCTATATCTGTGTGCGTTAGAGGAACGTAGACACATTCGGCTCACGCACACAAAGAAAATGAAGTGGACACACGATTTTGCTCGGGTTTTGTTCTAGACGCGGCTTCTATGCGTTATTATTCTAAGTATTAGACGTAGGTACTTAGTCTTTGACTACATCTATCAATTTTTTACTACCTATAGTACGTACCTGCAGGTTGTTTACGCCAGATAAACTTGGAATAAAGTACATTGACCCACATACATTTATTGACTTTCTTAAGATCAAAATCAGAAATAATGACATAAAGGTGTCCTGAATCGACTTCTGTCGTGATCCTTTACGTTCTCTAGTAATGAAAAACAGTTTTTATTTTATTGTTCTAGTATCTACGAAGATATATTAGAGAAAGGTCAATGTACTTTATTCCACGTTTATCTGGCGTTATAGTATAGATATTTCTCGAAATTTTGACGAGTGACAATATAGAACTTCAGAGTTTGGAATCGACTTGTCGTAGGAGGACTATAGTTTTTTACTATAGAATATAGGGTTTGCTTAGTTGCTTGGTATTCTAATATAACATTTTGTCATCCTCAGACGGAAGACAGGATAGATAGGAATACCTACTGACTATTTTCAACTTACTTGTAATCCAAGTGCCGTATCTACGGATGTGACAAGCACAGTCTTGGCGCTTTCGACGGGCAGCACCTCAGCTACCCTAACCTTCCGCAGGAGGTACAGCAGCAGAGCCCCGACGATGGAGCATAGTGCTGCGAACTGGAGCCCGAGCGACAGCCACGTGAGCGCGTCCATTGCTGGCTCAGTGCGCGAACATTATTCCTTACTTGATCTGTAACAAGACATGGGTTTTCATAAGTACAAATTGAAAGTGTTTCTCAAAAATGGAACTATATTTATGTAGGTAGGTATATAACCATACAAGAATAAAGCTCGAAAGTTAAGTTTTCGTTATCTGTAACTACGCTAAGTTGGAGCTGTAATCTTTGTAGGAGTCAATCATCTCTTCAGATCCAAGATAAGACTCTGAGCTCGTATCAACATCTCGACTATTCGTACCTACCTATTGTTATCATTATCAAATGAAAAGCAGTTACCCGTTTACAGAATATATTGTACCTATATATGGATATATACCACGTGTTAGGATTTTTTACTGAGTAATCTCAGAGCATTTAAATCCTCTTCAGTCTCTTAATTTTAGTTGCGTCATCCCATTGTTCTTATAATTATACGAATTTAATTACACCATCTAGGTAGGCGTAGTTACCATTAATCATATTTATATTTTAATATGTTTGTTATTTTACATACCCACACTTTTCGTGTAGGTATCCAAAAAAGGTTGATGGTTTATTACACCAAGATAGAATTTCTGAAATTATTTGATCAACACTAGTCCAATGGTCATGGATCATTCCATAAAATCGCTTAACAGATCGACCGTTCAGTAAGTTATTGAATTAAGGAATCTAGGTTATGAATAATTGATTTAGCCGAGGAATTAGATTCCATCATAAGAAGTACCTTTGTACTTACACCACGCAACGCAGAATCGGTAATATTTGACCTGGTTGAGAAAATGCGTGAGCATGTGTTTTTTACGATTGTGGAGAATTCTATGTAACTGTTCACAATGTCAATGTCAAGAGTGTAGGATGAGGTGAAGTTTATAGTCTTATGAAAGGATTTCAATGGAAATTTTATTTTAAAGTGATAGAAAGTGCTGCACCGATATTTTCGATTTTATCAAAGTTTTGATATTTTTTGGGTCTTCCTTAACTTTTATGTCGCTTTACTTAAATGCACAAAGGATATTTTTTTAAGTTTGCGGCCTTTTGAAGTTTTTCCTACATTGATTACCTACTTCTAATTGTTTCCTCGTTTATTTTCTACAAGATTTTCTAGGGTTAGCATTGTTTGCACAAAATAACCCTTGTTAAGGAGGCGCAAACCGAATGTTTTCGTATTTTAAACATATTCTGAGCTTTCTTGACATGTTCTAGAAGGATATATTACTCTGTTTCTAGATAAAATAAGCTAAACAGCTATGTCCGAAGTTCGACAGTATTTCAGTAAAGTGTCAACATAAATTGAGTGAATATTAGTTTGTTTACAGCTAGCGGGAAATGTTTGTGACGAACAATCATAAACACGGGTCACAATAGCTGCCACCTTACTTGTTATTGTGTGGCGGTCAAACAATGTATTTCCCATCGTCTGGTGTCGGCGTCATGTCAACAGCATTCCTTTCGATTTCATCAATGGATAATTTATAGTGGTTCTGTCAATAATGTTCTCTAACTTGGACATTATCGACAGAACCACAATAAATTGTCCTGTTGCTGGGTCTTCTTATTTTGCTTTTGTAATACACACCTCCTATAGAACTGAAGTGGCTGAGTATGTTTCTAAAGATTCAAGGGCCCCAATTTATCCATAGGGTTGCTAATATTCAAAAAAATAATAGACCAGACCAAACATTACGCTAATAACAGACGTTTATCCTTTTCATAATAATCAAAGCCTTTGTTAAATAATTGTTCAATTTTAATACCTACCTAATTCATTCAATGGTATTCTGGCCCTTTGCGATGATTTATCAACGGCTACTGACTGTATTGAACATTTGCCGGATGTTGATGCTACTAACATGTACGAAGCAATCCTTGACTCGCATCTTGTAAAGGCAATAGAGATATTTTATACTTATACCGCCGGTTTCCATCATT
Source organism: Ceramica pisi (assembly GCA_963859965.1). Lineage (NCBI taxonomy): Eukaryota > Metazoa > Arthropoda > Insecta > Lepidoptera > Noctuidae > Ceramica > Ceramica pisi. Next base: position 12,001,244 of record OY982539.1, read on the forward strand.
GTTTCTACGTCTATTATAGCACACTTATGTTCTTACTTGGAACAATGCCTATTGCCAAGTAGGCACATTCACTTAGCATTATTTGCATTATATCGAGCCTTATAGGTTTATGTCTCAGCTGATAGCAATGTGGTTGGTTGCAATTTCATTGTTACGTGTTTGTTCATGTAAGTTAATTATTCTTATTGGTTTTGCTTTGTTTCTGACCGGAAAAGTCCTTCAGGAGTTTTTTGTCAGTTTGTCAACTTTGGGTCTGCATTCTTCTTTTTTATTTGAGATGGGTTTGCTCTTGACTGTAATCCAGGTCAGAGATGACAGAGACAAATTCGAAGATGGAGTGAGCTTGTCCAGAAGAAGCCTAACTCTAATTTTGAAGGGTTGAATGCGTTCAGAAATATGTATAGACGAATGACTTTTTAATGAAGTGACCTATAAGTTGTCTGTGGGTCAGTTTTTGAATTAAGTTAAGAACGTGTTAAATGCCAATAGGTTTTCAGGTGTTGATAAATACTCAACTTCAAATCGGGGCAAATGTAGGTATTCTTAAGATTTCTATATAAGACATAAAACTATTTAATTACCTCATAAACTTGTTTATCTTAGCAATAAAGTAAAGAAAGTAATGACTAGAGAGATCGAAACCACAATTTTTTATCGATGCTCAATCGAATGAAATAATCGATATCAATGTGCCAGCCATTACTATTGAGCAGCTGTGCGGTTTCTCTTGTAATAGGCCCCTATTATTAGAAGAAAGTCCTTTTCTACTCGACGTCGGTTCCGCATGAAAGCCGGTGAATAAAAACATTACAACTCTGTTACCGGGGTGATGTAGTGTTTGTTGGTAAGTGTTGGTCATTTGCGTGTAAGTTGTTATTCGTGTATTAGGAATTTAGGACTGGATAGGTTGGCACCATGTTTTGTGGTTTATGGTTTCCTTGTATAAGTAGGTTTAACACTCGTTGTTATGGTTCGTCGCTTCTTTACTTTTACGGTTAGTTTAGACGAAAATGTATCCATCATCACTTAATTTTGAGATCGGTTGTTAAAGTTTAGTACCCAACTTAGATTTAGATATTATATAACTTTTCTTTTGTCGCCTTTTTGTCCATTGTTTTGATGTACCTTGGCAGAAAATAGCATCATGGTGTCTAATTTGAACCGAACATTAATTCCGTAAATACTACTAAGCAGTAAGATGAGAGATATGGGTATCTACTTGTTAAAAACACATTAAGAAAAACAGAAACTTAGGTACCGTGATTACATAATAAACTGCGAGATGTTTATAAAATATCTAATAAAACGCTGCAAATCCGATGGCATAAGACTAATAGTTGAATAGAGACGATGTTTATCATTACGCGACATGATCCAACCGCGCAGACGAACAAAAACGTGGGAGAAGCATTGTGTTTTTCATTTTGTTTTGTATCATAAACACAAGATCAAGGTTAAATGTCGTAAGTGATTGATACGTTTGTGTCGTTTAGCACTTTTTTGATTGGAAGCTGTCATTGAGATGTTATCACGATTTGTTGAACAAATGGATTTTTCAACTTTGCCGCAGTGATTCTGTTGGAGCATTTGAAATGTTAGCAGCAAGTAAAGTAGCTAAAACGTATTTATTTGTCGTGATCTAAATCTGTTGAGTCTAATAAAGTTAATTCAGTGCACTAAACCGCTGTTTCGGTTCTAAACAGTAATAAACCTCGATCTTTATTTTTACCTTTGATACGGTTGTGTAAATTATGCGGCACTACTTGCATTCGCTCTGGTAGTCGAAATAAGACAAGTGGTTGTTACTCGTAAGGATGCGCTTGGATAGTTACAGCTAATACATCGATGATGAGACTACCATATGACCGAAATATATGACAATTAGATGTACATATTCTCGAAAGAAGAATGCAGGTGTCACTAGGGAGGTATAATGGGCCCACATGCCACGTCTATCTGACATCGACGCACAAACGATTTCCATGGATCCAGGGCATGATTCTGGACACCCTAGACTTAGAATTTTTCGTCGGCTTTTTTCTATTTTTTTTTATTTTTTTTAAGGGTTTTTTTTACTTTAGACTGCTCATAATCGTTATTCTGACCTAACCCAATGAGATTTTTAATAAAAAAATAATTGATTAACTACATTCACTAAAAAGAGCAATCTGAATAAAACCACAAATAGGTATCAGCTCAGCTGAGCTGATACCTATTTGTGGTACTCTTGAAAAAAATGAGAAAAGAACCGACGAAAAATTCCAACACTGTCCAGAATCATGCCCTGCAGTGCTATTCTGTAACAACATTTTCGTGTCTCGACAGCGGAATCCGAGGTGAGTTTCAAATTTGTATAAATATAAGACCTTATGGTGTGTGAAATAAAGTTCAATTTGTAAGCTTAGTCACTCAGGTGAAGTCGATATCGAAATGGTTATTTACAGAATAGACTAGCTGGACCCATGGAAATCGTTTGTGCGTCGATGTCAGATACACGCGGTATACATGTATTATTCGATGGTTCCTTTAAACTTCTAAACGTGAGCTTGGCTATCAGAACAACCACACTGTGAAGCGTTATTGCAAAAGGAAAATAATTGTGGGCTATCTCTAGATCTAATAAAATTATCTACCGAAGACATGCTGAATTGCAAAGAACCACAATTTCAATATCAGCATAGGTTGCGCTTTATCGCTCGCTACGCCTAGCAAATCTAAGATTAGACCAACATGCTTTCGCGGTGCATTCAAAGACACAAGTCTTATATTAATACGAAACAGCAGCGATATCGATGAATAATATTTTACAAGCTTACAAACCTGATCCTAAATCACTCCTGACTATAAAGCGCTTGAAGCAAGATCTTGAAATGGATGCCGCTAAAATTAGCATATCCTGTGAGTCTGTCGCGAGATATTCATCCCGACTGTGTTGTTCGTTTTGCAATAAAATACGAGTACTGGTACCATTTATATGTGTTCTCAGAACTGGAAGGGCGACTGGATTTAGACTGTTATTGGAGTTGTTGTAATGGTTACGTGTGTGCTCTCGTAAAGTCTTATGATGCTTGACGAATTATTACAGATGGGGGTTGTTTCAGAGTTAGCTTGAAATAAGATATAAAGAAAAACCAAATATTTAAAGAATAAGTGTCATCCATCAATAAGCTTACTTTATTATTATTTGTTTTAAGACAGAAATTGGATCTCAAGCTTTCAAGTCAAATGTAAGTAATTCAATAGGAACATTCTATCTCGTATCGTCTTACAATTTCCACAGTGTTAATACGATTTCCTCTTTGTATTTCCTGTGCAAGTGATTCATTATTTATCATGAATGAGTTGTCATGGAATCACTTTAAGTGCGTTGATGTCATGTGAAGTTATATCATCAGTATCACATATAAGTGTTAAATTAGTGAAAATTCTTGAAAGTAGGTTTGATACACCCTTAGTTGCACTGCCACTGCTGTCAACCTAGTTAGATTAAACTTTTTATTTTATATGACATCCGCATCAGCTAAAACTTATAGGTAAAAATTATAGCTGATGTGTTAAGCTACGATAAAATATACCTACAAAGACGTAAATATATTGACAACATCTTAAGCTGACGTCTCGTGCTAATACCAAGAGAGATTTTATCAAGTCCAATGTAAAGAAGGATGAACTACGAAGAAAATATGGCCTTTGTGAGATACATAGCGATTAAAAGGTGGAAGGGGAGGAGACGCCAAGATTTGTATAACAGATGACATGATTGAAACGCAGACAGATGAAGACACAGACTTGTTCTAAGACAGACAGACATATGCTTACTTTATTCTAAGTCGTATTGAAGATATACAGATCCCTCCTACACTCCACTAGACACAATCGACATGACAGGGCCTCTGTCTAGCCTCGAAAAACGCTCGATTTTTATAAATAAAATGCAAACTGTAGGCAAAAGTGGGTTCCCCCACTTGACTCATACCTGTGAGAGAGTATTGGTGCGAATTCAGAGATGATTTTCGACCAAAGATAAGTTGGTTCTCTGATCAAAATTACAATACAATGTTTACAAGCAGGCAGTTTCTCAAAGATCAATAAACATTAGATTGAATGAGATAAAGATTCTTTGTTTTGTTTGAATGAAGTATTGTGATCTGTTTCCGCTTGTTTTCAATAGGGAGTATTGTTAAGGGGGATGGCTGAATTATCAATATTTTATTATGATGCGGATGAAATTGTAGTGTTAATTTGCGCACATAAAGTATATATATCCTGTAGAGGGAAGTGAAGATTTGATTAAAGAATTAATTTAATCGAAGGCAAATTCCAAAGAGTGGTGAATGAAGGAATTGGTGATGTTAAACAATGATTTTTGATGTTCTGTGTTTGTCTAGAGTTTTTTTTTGAGAATTGATCGTAATACCGTTAAGGACCCGGGCCGTCACCATATATCTGTTGCGGGCCCGGGTGCTAGATTACCTACAACCACTACAAACTGGGAGTCTTTAAGTCCAGAATGAATGCGAAAGAGTGAGCGTACTCCATCATCGACCGCATCTACGCTTACCATCAGGTGAGTTAGAGGTTAAACATGTGCCTGTCAAAAGTAAAAAAAAACATATTATGACTCAGTCCATACAGAGAGAATGCCTATGCCCTAGCAGTGTAACGTTATAGAACGATTTTGCACGTATTTTTATTAAATGTTTCCAAAAAAATATGGTAAGTCAATTTTACCAGAATTAAATGCCTCGCTCAATCTATAATCGTTGGTGTTCGATGCAAATGATAGCTAAGTATAGTCAATTAGTTATTACACGTCCGTGCGATATGTAATGCGCTCTGGCCAAGCGTTGCCGACCGTTTCGTTACCGTTGCCTAACACTCTTCGGGTGCAAGTCGTGGGGAGCAGCGATAAGCAGAAACTGTAGAGAAGTGCGTGTAACCTTCTTCAATATTCTGTAGGATATTCCATTTTTGGGATCTACTTAATCCATTCAGTTGAAAGTGATTCTCGATGGATGGTGCAGATGCCTCTAAATCTTCGCAATTAAAAGAAACCAGATTTAGGGGCAATTTGGATGATGCTCATGTTAAGTTTATATAAGACTAGCTGCTGCTCGGGGCTTCGCCCGCTAGACAAATTATATATTAAAGCCTTCCTATCCATTGATGAAAACAGCATGAAAATCGGTGCAGCAGTTTTTGAGTTTATCGCGAACAGACAGACAGACAGTCAGACGCGACTTTGTTTTATAATATGTAGTGATTAGCTGATTCGCCAGCGTGAAAGTCGATAGCTAAGTATTCCAAGGGAACAATTTAAATCAATTTTAAATCCAATGCCCTATTCCAGGACATGACATATGGCTATTCTGTGGGGTCAATTATATTTTGCAGACAAAACATTTGAGTCTTCAAAACATCTGAGTCTTCTTCTGATTATATGGCTATCTTTATACGGCATGCATACAAAAGTAGCCAAACATTCATCACAATTGTGATGAACACAAGCCTATAAACAGCTTAATTTATTCAACAAGCCACTAAAGGCTACCATTTAATTGAGCAAATAAATCATTCGCTGCGTCTCCTGCCTTGCACCATACTTCGTCACCCGTATAAGCACCCTTGACAGTTATTAATATGCAAGCGACGTGCTTCCATCGCCCACACATTAGAGTGTGATACCCTATTATCGTAGTGAGTTGATAGTGTCTTGATTTCACAACTGATTCGATTGTTTCGCTACCTCCAGACGTTTCTTTTTCGAGTAGGTGATTGGTATGATGTATCTATAGTCTATACATTAGGTATGTGAAGCTCTTCGTGACGCACCCGAAAAAGAACGTTATGAGAGAGAAGAGACTTTTCATTTTACTTGTAAAGTTAAGCCAAGTTTTGTAGTTTACTGCTCTCGTAGTTTACTGTTAATCAAAACAGACTTTCGAGGATGTAATGTTAAGCTAAAGTTCTAACATAAAAGTTTGCCAAGTGTTGTACTTACGACCCATTCTTCTATGAATGGACTTTAGTAATAAAATAGTGTTGAAATTATTGCCTGCTTTAATGTTCGTAAGATAAGGCACGTATGCCAGGTAGAATTTCAATATTTGCATAACCGTATGCGAAAATATGTTTTACGCTTTTTGACACATATGTTTGCATAATAATTCCAAGGTAAACGTTGATAAAACTTGTACAAAATCCGGAAAACGTGTTCTACGTTTTATTTATTAGCTAAGTAATTTGGTGAATAAGGACTTGTGTCATCAACTGTACCTACTACCTACTTAATTTCGTGTAGGATGCCGTTAGGTTTGCAAAATTATTAAACGATTTTGCCCGCACATGTCACTGTATGAGACAGGATCGTTTATTGCTTTCGCATTGATTGTTTGTTTAGATAAATCTTTCTTGGTGGTTTCTTGGTGGCATGGTTTCATTGGCGCATACCCACAAAAGGTTTATGGTAGCGGCAACTTACGCGTGAATGTCAGAAATCATTCCATGGAAACGTACTCCCTGAATAAAAGGTTTCCTAAATATATAAAGGTGTCTTATGCCAGGACATAGTCTACCCTTATATCCAGTTTCAACCATGATTGTTCAAGACGTGAAGATGAAACAGTCAGGCAGAGTTACTTTCACATTTATAATTTTAGTATGGAATGCTTGACAGAGGACCATGGAAGCAGCAAGAAAACGTATGGCCCACAAGTAACATAGGGAGGACGTGCAATGGGCACGAAAAATGACGATTATGGGAAGAATAAGTAACGTACAACACGCCGCAAGTAACTACAGCTTGTATAACGTTTAAAGTCATTAGCTTCATAATAAGTAAACATACACGCAACACCCCACGTCTTAAGTGATAAGTTGATAACTTAACAGGTCATAACTTACCTAATACGTCAAACTTAATGCGTTTTTTAGTCGCATGCGTCACTCGACTGTGCGATTCTTTAGTTTCACTTTCGACCACAAAACACACGAAAAGTAGAAAGAGACCAAGCGCATCCAAATACAGGCGTGGTGTAACTAAGGGGCTTAAAATGCTGCTGATTGTTTATTTTTGAACTTGTTTTTTTGTTGTGTGGGAATGATAAATGTATCGGTTCTGGCTTTTGTCACCTGGGAATCGTTGAGTCATCTTGTTTTCCTCTCCTAGACCTAATGGATCATTCATAAAGCAGAGAATAGTTCCCGGTTACTGGAAAGGAAACTTCGGCCGTGGTCAAGTGAACGAATTGACTGTTAAAAATTCATTCAATCAATTTCAGTGGTTAAAACGCGTTTGATAATTTATCACTTGAATCTTTTCGTTTGCCAAGCTTTATCAAATTATTTGGGGTCATCTACTCGTCATTTAAAATGTTTATTCATTTAAAATAAAAATGACATTTTATGCTGAGTACCTACTAGTCGACACATCCAAGTTTTTTGTCTTCAGATCGATGGATACCCAGATAAGAGGAGGTCTTCCATGCTTATTCGAACGGGTTTAGACACTCTGCACCCCAATTTCACTGATTTTAAATCCAGATATTGCTTTATGTTTAAGAATTCATTTGCTCGACAGCAAATAAATCACGCTAAGTATAAACTTATTTGCAATATCAATATGAAAGGATGCGATTCGTTTCTGAACAACACATTAACTGTGTTGGGCATAAGGCTTTAGAATTTGCCACATAAATGCTATGGTTTTTTTATACCTTGTCACTGCTAACCTGTATTTAAATAGACATGTTTTGCCTTTGTATATTTTACATCCACGCTCCAATAATCCAATATATCTAATTGATTCTTGGAAGCTCTATCATATTATCAATAAATGCCACTCTAGTTCAGTGAAGTTGGTGTAATGGATTCGCTTCAACGTATAATAAGACCACGTAATTGACAGGCAATGATACACTGTTGGTAATAATACTTGTAACTTATGTGTGGTGGTCACGATAATTTAGCACACATATTTTGTTTTTACTTTCAGGCTGATATTTATTGAAAACTATTTTTTCCTTTGTCCGCATGTTAGGCAAAAGTTATCGTACTGAAATTGCACGTGCCTTTCGCCGGGATTAAAAGCATCCTTTGTCCCAATTCAAGTCTATCGTTCTGTCAAATTTCGTTCGAGGTCCAAATCCATTCAGCCGTTGATACGATTTTTTAACCAAAATGCAAATATACTTAGTTTTATTAAATAAGTAGCAAATAGTTATTTAAAAAAATTAAAATCTTTTTTATTATTTATTTTATTTAAAACAAGCGCCATTTTAGGCAACCGCAAGATTAACCACAATGTGCAATTATTCAATTACCTAATGTGTGAGCAAACACACTCGCTTACTGACCGTGACTATGTGTCAGCTTCGCAATAATTAACTCTATATACGTACCTACCGTAAGCCTGACCAATTACCTGAGTTCAATGTAAATACGCTCAGTAAAAGTGAAATTAACGCGAAAGTATGAAAATCTTTGAGTAAGTATATGTTATTTAATTATCACTTAAATTCATATGGTAAGTTGTTAGCACGTGGTTGGGTAAGAGCACTAGATTATAATTATGGTGGAGTTTGTTGGTTTTAACAAATTCGTTTTAAGAAAATTTAAACTGATATAAATAAAAGTGAAATGCTTTTCGTTGATAAGAATCGCATCACTGACGAACGGCCGAACCGATTTGGTTATTTAGTGTTAAAATGATTAATGTTATAAAAATAATCATTGGCGAAAAAAAAAACCGGCCAAGTGCGAGTCGGACTCGTACATGAAAGGTTCCGTACCATAAACAAAATTACAACATTGATTTTTATTATTTGTTGTTATAGAGCCAATAATAATACATAATCTGTGAAAATTTCAACATATTACGGTTCTTGAAATACAGCCATCTCGCTGACAGACAGACGGACGGATAGCGGAGGCTTAATTATAGGGTTCCGTTGGTTACCCTTTGGTTACGAAACCCTAAAAATGATTCCCGCAACACTCCGAAAACTAAAATCACTTTTCTCTGTCGGGTTTTTTGATAAATTTTAGATCAGGACCACGTCTGCCAGGTCAGCTGGCTTAGAAAAGACTTACAAACCCGTTTAGTGGTATCCTAGCAATATGTAAACTTTCATAAATAAAATATGCACCATATCATAAATATTAATTGAAACTTTCAAGATCAATGCTAAAATAAACATAAATTACATTTAGAAAACGCCGGCTACTTATAATTTTCAATTTAAAACATTTTTAATTTCAGACCTTGGTCCGAATGTTAGAACATCCTTAGTTACTGCAATATAAATTGCATAGTAAATAGAAAATATGTTGATGCATATCGTACAATTTATTACGAACAATTTCAAAAATCCATTGTTTTCGTAATCATGTGCGAGATATCATCTCAACATTGTCCAGCGCCCATTGTATTAAATTACTTTTTAATTATGCATCCAAGTAGATAAAGTTTAGATATGTTTTAGATATAGTGGCGAAGAAAATTGGGTTTAGAAAGATTGATTAATTGTTAATCTTGAAAATGAAGTGCGGTTATTTTTTTTTCTAAACTTAACTTGTTTTCCCAGTGTGAATTTCCTTCGGCAAAAATTACGAACACGTGCGAACGGGCCCACTAGGACCAGTGTCTGCTAGGGTTGTGGAATTTGTTCGAAAGAATCACTGCAGTCCTCGAACGAAAAAGGGCATTTGGATGAACACGGATGGGCTTACCGTAGTCTGACACTCTCGTTCGCTCCACCCGTCTGATGTTTTCCCATCGATAAAAACCCCTGTTTAAGGGGACGGACATGGATGTTTCGGGAGGTTCCTGCACCGAATCAGGCGGGAGGAAACGCCTGGGTGTCACCACTGCGGGGATCGTCAGGAGGACACGGTGGAGCACACTGTGCAGGTGTGCCCCGCTTGGGCGGGGCACCGCCGTTTCCTCGAAGCGGCGATCGGCGGCGACCTCTCGCATCCGGCCCTGGTCTAAGCTATGGTCCGGAGCGAGACGGAATGGGACGCCGTTGCCTCCTTCTGCGAAGCAGTCATGCTAGCGAAGGAGGTGGTGGAGAGGGAGAGGAGACCCTCTCGTCCCGGCCGCCGTGGTGGACGCCGCGGGCGTCGGGGGACACCACCTGGTGACCTCCGGCCACCGTAGGCGCGGGCCTGTGGACGGCGAGCTATGGGTGGCTCGCCGTCCGTTCGTCTAGTGACGACAGGCCGTGTCGACGGCGCGTTAGTGTTCCACGCGCGCCTCAAAAAGAGTCAGCACACAGACGGGCCCGAAAGGGCCGACGCCTGCCGGATCCGCGGGATTATTCGCAAGAGACACCGTGGCTCCGGAACACAAAGGGCAATGAAGGAACATGGATGGGTTTAGTCAGTAGAAGTCTGACACTCCCTCCCGCTACACCGAGAGCGGGAGGAGTCATTGGATGATTTCCCATCCCTAAAAAAAAAGAAAAGGGGATGAGTTTTAAAAATACCTCTTTAGTGTAAATCTTCGTTGTTTTAGGAAATCATGAGCATTTCATGTTTTTGGCTAGTAGGTTAACCACCGATTTAGGCTGCGCTTTGCCTGTTAGTTTTAATACCTCGATGCTTGCATTATCCTGCAAAAAGGTTGCACAAATCTTGGCTTAATTTCAGTTCGTTTAGTTCATCATTAGCTATCTCAAAGATTCCTATGTTAATATATGTTAATTGAGGCCAGTGCGTAATCCTGCAAAACAAATCAGTTACCTTAACACTACGTAAGTTAATCAGCATGAAATCATCACAATTCATTCTGCTGAACCTACTTGAGTAAAAGCGGGTCTATCCAGCGAGACAGAACAGGTTTCTCAATAGTCTACGCCGCCCGAGATAGAAATTTCTTTTCGATAGCAGTCCGCGGATTCCTCACGTAATAAAACAATGAACGTGATTTGTGATATACTACGAAGGTACAGTAGGTTCATAGAGTATATTATTGCAAAGGATTTATAGGGACGTAACGAGCCTCCATTTCGTCCCTTCCGTCTTAAAAGAGGTGGAGGCGGAGGTGAAAAATACCTAGTTCCATACTCCGTAGGAGATACAAACTTCACTAAAATTGTTTCGCTGCTTTGTCACTCTCTGGGCGATTTCTTAGAGGAATGATACTATCTGTACTGAATAGTTGCTCACTTGGTACTGAACTTGGTAACTGTCGTGACAAGAAAGAAAGTCGACAAACAGGTGAAACATCTGTACCTTCATACCTTGACTTAATTGGAGACGATCTTCCAATATAAGACCTGTGTTACTCCGCCTAAAACTTGCAGAGGTGGAGAGATTTTTTCTTGCGGATCTTCCGCATTTGCAGAGACGTAGAACCTTGCGAATTCGTATCCAGTTTGACTCTTGTTCATAGTACCTTAGTCTATTGTTCGTTGTGTCCATTCACTAAGGTCAATAGGAGTGTCCACGAGTCGCGACGCATCAGTGAAAGTCGAAAGTGAAGGACCCGCGACTTTTCTAAGGCGCAATGTACGGCCGTGTCGCGTTTTCTTATACATACTTTACCTGGTGTTTGTTCTTTGTTCGGAATCATTGATTTAATGGGGAAAATAGAGAGAATGTCTGAAAGGAAATTAGAATGTCGTATGAGTTTTTTTGTTAGACATCATTTCCATTTTGGCGGTTAAATGGACATACCTAAAGTCGTTTTAACAAGACTATTTCTTGGCGTTACTTATTTCTCTCTAGCGTCAGATTTCAGTAAATAAGAGAACCATACGGAAGTTTCAGGATTTAGCTTATAAAAGCGAATTCTGTAAGTGTAGACTTCAGTACTTTACTGTACTTAAAGCAGTGAATTTTTTGGTTGTATTTGCTGATTGTGTCTCAAGTAAACAGTTTTTTTTCTTTCATACGTACTCGCCCGCCCGTAAGACCCTATTGGGCCAAAGTTGGTAAATGGTTGAGTAAATGACTGACAGACAACGCACAGCCGAAACTACAGCAGTGCTATTCTGTAACAACATTTTCGTGTCTCGACAGCGGAGTCCGAGGTGAGTTTCAAATTCGTATAAATATAAGACCTTATGATGTGTGAAATACAGTTCAGTTTGTAAGCTTAGTCACTCAGGTGAAGTCGATATCGAAATGGTTATTTACAGAATAGACTAGCTGGTCGTAGAAAGCTAAAAGGCATGTAGGTTCTTTGTGGAGTGTAGGGGAGCACTAAGAGAGTATTTCTTGAAATTCCTACGGGAACGGCAAAAAACGGAATATGCGCGTATGAAATCGCAGGTAAAAGCTAGTTGGATATAATATTATTTACGTACTGCGTGACGTAATGGTTCGCTTTCACCGAACTCTTCAAATGGAATTGATGACACACGATTCATTAGAAAGCTATGCCAAAATGCATAATGCACGACAACAAATGAAAATTGAGAAGTCGAAGTTTGTTTAGGTACGATTAATACTACTGTACTGAGTGTACTTTATCTGTGGAGAATTTACCATTATTATTATAAATCGATATTCCTTTATGTACTAAAAATAACTTTTGCTCTTATAAGTATCTTATCGAGCCTGTAAATCATACATAAGCTTTCACCCGCGACTTCGTGCGCGCATGTATCGTTTTCCCCGTTCCCGTAGGAATATCGGGATTCCTCTCTTAATGCTCTCCTACACTCCACAAAGAACCAACAGATTTCAGCTTTCTACGATCAGTAGCATTATTTTAATTTAAAACGAATAAGAGTTTATTGAGCTATACAAAAACCTTTGAATGCACGTTTTCAGTTTAACATTTTATTAATTTAGTATTTGATTGTAATGTTATGCGATTCAATACAAATATTAATAAGTTATTTCACCAACATGTAGCTCTTAATAATTTAAATAACAATATGACAATGACTTGGCATATTGCCATACAACTTTTTCATCACTTAATTGTACATTACGAATTGAACTGTGAAAGCCTCTTAACACTGCAGCATACTATTTTTACGGCCTGCAAAACCACTTGTTCTTTTTTATTTTTCATCATCTGCCTAGCCTTTTTCCCAATTACGTTGGGGTCGGCTTCCATTCAAACTTGACTGAATACCAGTATTTTACGTGGAGCGGCTGCTTACCAGACTTCCACAACCCATTAACTGGGTAACACGGTATTTTTTGGCAAGACTGGACTGAAGATTATTCTTTTTTTATGCAAAATGAAAAAGAAACACACATAAATATGGACCAAACACAATGAAACGTTCCAACAACCTAATTGATGATTAATTTACATAAATAGAAGAAAATTTATTCACAATCAAGTCATTAAGATAGATTCCTATAGCTATTTCCCCAAGGCGGAAATATCTTTACCGGAACAGTCAAAATAAAAACGGATTCTTCAATCAACGTCACTGAAAAATCGGACAGCTTACATGTGAATGGGCTGTAACTAAATGCCTGTATCCGTCCTTTCTAGAGAGTGAGATCAATGACCTCTCAGAGGTAATCGTCCTCCCAAGCGTGGGCGGCTAGGAAGAATCAGAGGAAATGGACCATGCACTGGTATATAATAAATACGTTTCATAAAGTACAATGAACGGATATGGGATCCGAAACTATCAGTAACAAGGATTTCTTCATTGATATATGTTTTTGTATTCTAGAGAATGTTTCTCTATATTAATTTGTAAATAAATTAGAAAACAATGCTTTTACACGATTTTTTGGCATCAATTTAAACTAGAGGAAGCCGGTGTTTCCTAGCTTACTTTCTGAGAAGAAAAACCGAGACGGAGCGGGCAACGTCTCTCATGAAGTCAATACAGTTAATGAGAGTAGGTGAAATCCAATGAGATCCTATAGGTTAATGTCTGAGAATTAAGATGGTATGTTGAGGAAAACACGACACAAAGAGTGAACCTGTCCAGACGGTGCAACTGTTTGTCAATTATCAAGTATTCAAATAAAAATAAAAAAATCTGACCCAATACTAATACGGTGCTTAATTCCGGTCCATCTTATTTACTTAGATAATCACTTAATCGCTAAGCAAAGGTAAAGATCACGTTATGGAATTTTATTAATTCAAAAAATTGCGAAATTTAAAAAGTCTGTTAGCGGTTTACTATGTTTGCATACCCTTAATTACATTGCAAATATTATTTCACTACTTAAATTTGACCCCCGTTTGCCGTTTAGGAGAATGCCGTTAATTTGACCAACACTAGATACCAAACACCTTTTAGCTTCTATTTCACATATTATTTTAAAGTTAAACACTGTCAATTGTATCCAAAAATTTCTACCGAGATTCACACATTTCAATTGGGCTAGTGTCTGAGTGGCGTCCATGGACTGGTAGACGGAATGTTGTCATTTATTTCACTTACTTATTTCAAACAATATACGTTGTGTAGAATTTTAGGTACATAATCTATACTTAATATTATAAAGAGGTAACATTAAATTTGTTTGTAAGTTTGTATTTAGGGGGTAATTTCAGGAACTACTGGTCCGATTTGAAAAATTCTTTCAGTATTAGATAGCCCATGTATCGAGGAAGGATATAGGCTACATATCATCACGCTAAGACTAAAAGGAGCCGAGCATTAATGGAAAATGTGACGCAGACGAAATTGCGTGGGTCAGCTAGTAATTAATAACATTTGAATGTTGTTCTTCCAACAGCTAGATAGGCAGACGTTATTGTTTCCAGCGCAAATAGGACCAGAATGAGAGTGACACAGGATCGTGGGGGACACAGGAAAAGAGATGCCTGTGCTCAAAAGGGCGAAGTCGGGTTCATTATAAGTATAATATAAACCAGCGATTATGGTGACGGCTGCGGCATCCGTGGTTTGTTTTTTTTTTTTGGTTTTTCTGAATGAAACATCTTCCTCTCCATTCGACTCAAATCGTTCGTAGATCGAGTCGAAGACTTTAATCGCAATAATTAACAAGCTATAGAATTTACAATTTGATTTAGAGGAGGGTTGAGATGTGGGAAGGAAAAGAGTTAGAACGAACCATCGAACGAACGTGTGCGTGCGAATTTAGCCAACAACTACGTTGTAGATATTAAACTATTCAGATACCGTTTTGTTATCATTTAAACATAGGTCTTTTAAAACGCTAATAGAGTTAATGGTTCCTAAACATGTAGCTAGTTAACTACCGTTTTAAAAACATCAAAGATTTGACGTGGATCGCGTAGTGGTAATAAAAACGTTTACTTTGAAGTACCAACGCTTTAGGAAGTTTTATGGCTTAAAAATATCTACTTATACTTTAGGTTATTCAAAGATCAATGGAACTGAAAGTAAGAAGATAATTTGAATGCATTCATGATAATTGAAATAAAATAAATGCTTGCTTCCGAGATAAATTAGATTATTTCCACCCTAACTTATATTTATCTTACCTTCACTCTGTAGAGTTTGGCGCAAGATCTGTCATACTGATCCAAGGAGGGCAATCATAACCTAAGTAAAACATATAAATAACTGGCGTGTGCGAGCGGCTTCGCCCGCGTGATCCCTCTAGAGAAAATACTCCCGTAATATAATTATAACCTATTTACCCTCATAGTTCCCGTTCCCGGGGGATATCCGGGATAAAACTATTCTTTGTCCTTTCTCGGGTCTCGAACTATCTTTGTGCAAAATCCAAATCGGTTCAGTGGTTTAGGCATGAAGAAGAGAGAGACAGACAGACAGAACGAGTTACTTTCGCATTTATAATATTAGTAGGGATGTAAACCTCATTTCAGACATTCAAAAAGATGGACTTCATGAATATCTATATAAATATTATAAAGAGGTAACATTTGTTTGTAAGTTTGTATGTAGGGGATCTCAGGAACTAATGGTCCGATTTGAAAAATTCTTTCAGTATTAGATAGCCCATGTATCGAGGAAGGACATAGGCTACATATCATCACGCTAAGAATAAAAGGAGCCGAGCATTAATGGAAAATGTGACGCAGACGAAGTTGCGTCGGTCAGCTAGTTTGATGTAAAATTACACTTAATTGGTACATTCTAAGAATTAAAGTGTACCTACCAAACAAATTTAATTTAAATATTTAATATTTTATTACTGTTAATGTCAATAATAAGCACATTTATAGCAACGGGTCCTTAGAACTGCTGAATGTAGTGTTCAGCAATTCTATGGTCATTCATATTGCAATACTGCTCAAAATCTGGGTCTACTAAAATGTATCTATAACTCCACACACGCAATGATTGAAGTTCCCTACTAACTCTTAATGGTTCGTAGCCGTGGTGCCCAACTGCCCATCAGCACTGGAGCGGAAATTGAATAGAATTAGAGACACGTGTCGCTGATGAACACATCAAACAAATGACATAAGATCTTGATGTTACTTTTTCTTGAACAGAGAAGTAGCGTTATGTTATGATCTATTTTTGATACTCAAACATGAATGCTCTAGTTATTTTTAATATAGAACTGTAAAAAAATTTCCTTGTAGACACTATGGAGATAACAGCTTTGGGTTTATTTAAATCAATTGATGCAGATAATATACTGAGTAAAACGAAACGACGAAAAAAATATATCCCCGCAAGGAATTGACATGATGATTTTTCTTGCAATCAATATTCAATGTTTGCTTGTAATACAGAATCTCCTAGCAAAATCATTCATTATCATTGTCATCATCAGCCTACAGCAGTCCAATGCTGAACCTAGGCTTCTCCTAGTGCACGTCATTCAATTCGATTCCCGGCAACTCTCATACAGCTGCTACCAGCCACTTTAGCACGATAGCCAGGTCAATATGAAAATGGTGATGATGTGTGTGTGTCTTAAACGCTGTACACTGACATTCTGGTCATCTGACATCACTTTAACTATCCTAGAGTAGACTGAGAGTTAACGCAAGGTTTTGAATGTGAGATGTGTATTTGCCAAAGCCTCATGGGAAAATACTAATACAGACATTTAAGAATTTTTCTCACAAACATTAACAGGAAAATCTAATGTACTGTTGGTATAATCTGCTTCTTAATTAATCATCACTTAACCTGCCAGTGCGCACACCCCGCACATTCAACTTGAAAAAGAAAAGCTGCGCTTGCGCCGTTTATCGTCTTTAAACAGCGTGTAATGGACGGTTTTGTGCCCACACACTGTACTGGCGACTACGGTGACCACACAGTTACCACCACTAACTATTAATAGTAACTACTGCTAATTTAAATAGAAACTTCGGTTAATTTCTAGTTTAGTTAGTTTAAATAATGGTTCACATGTAATGTATATTGTCCCTAATTTGCAAATCCCTACCGCACTACATAGGTACATAACTGCCTGTCCTGTTATACATAATTGTGTCTGCATGTTTTGTGTGCAATAAAGAACAAATAGATTGAATTTTCCTTTTTAACACACGTAGTATCAGCATGGCTCTGGTTGTTGCATTAAATGATAAATGATAAATGATATTTATTCTGTAAGTAGGTTGTAAATAACACTTTTACACGTCAATCTTTTTTGGTCATTTTAAACTAGATGAGGCCGGCATTTCCTAACTGACTGCTCTGAGAAGAAACGCCGAAACAAACTCAGAGGTCAAAGTCTCTTTTAAAGTCCATACAATCGTACTGGTCAAATCATATGAGAACCATGTAGGTTAATGTCTGAAGTGGTATTTTGAGGAAAGTACCACACAGATTTGAGTGGACCTGTCCAGACAGTGCAAGCATTTGCCAGTTATCGTGTAGCTCAAACTGAGAACTTAAAGGAGCTCAACGAACTGACGAACAATACCAAAGTAAGGATATAAGGGTAGGCCACAAAAGTACTCAAACTGCCAGACATCGTTCAAAATACTTTAAGAGAACAAAAAGAAAATAATAGCCCACATAGTTCCCATATTCACAATAGTAAAACGAAAAATAATGAAATAATAATAAATAAATATGTCAAATATAATGAATTAAATCAATAAAAAAAAAATTGAGATTACTTAAAAAAGTAAACATTGATGTCAAAAATACAGAATCAATTAAAATATAAAAATGTCCATTTGTAAACAAATATAAAAGTAAAATGATAAACGAAAAGAATTAGGAATGTGTTCTCGACTGTTTGACAATAAGTAGCGTGAAAATTACATTGCATACCATAGCATTGTCTGGTATGGTAATTCTTAAGCACACAATGAGTTATGTATCTGCACTGTTATGAGGTTTATTGATTGTTAAGATGATAGGTAAGTGTTCAAATTGATGCAAGGAAATAATAAGCATGAGCATACCGCGCAATGGACAAACCTGTGACCTCATAAATACCGAAGCAGAAAAATGAGTAGCTAAGATGGCTAAAGACTGTATAGAAATTCCACATACTTGTACACTCAACCGTCTCTCTGTCTAATATAGGTAACAATAATGATGACACTTCTTCTAAATTGAGATAAAGGAATTATGAACGTGCCAAACCCTGCTTTAACGGCAAAGTTGTATAATTTTCTGCGTAAAGAAGTGTTTAACAAATCTTCAACTTTAAAATGTATTCAGAACCTGCGATAGTTACTATGCAAGTTAGTGATATTATGTCTATGTCTCAGTCCGTACCGAGCCAGAAAATAATTGAACTCTCCTCATGTTCCTCAAATATGCGTGTAAAGACCGCTAATACACATTTTTACAAACAGCCAGAAATCTTGAAGATTTCTTAAATTCAGTTCCATATATATATGTTGATAATTTTCCGCTAGTCTGTAGATTAGTCTAGCATGCTAACTGCCCGTTACTCGCTAGTTAGTGAACCTACATTTTAAACTAACAGTCATCAGACACGGGACATTCTTGCTGATCTGTTGATGCCTCGAAAGCGTGAACGATTTCTTATCATACAATATTTTACTGAGCAACTAAAATTGTGTTTTATAGACATTTTAATTAACTGTTGCTGTGCTTTTTGCGGATTTATTAAGTAAATCTGTAGTAAAACATGTTGTAGTTATGTTATGTGAAAATTAATTTGTCTGAACTTACGGCGTCGTTTGTGTAGTGGTCGTCAAGCGCTATAATTATAATGTTTGTACATTTATTTTATTTTATTTTTATCATCACTTCTTAGGTTTAGTCTCTTTCACTAGCTTAGCTTTAGTGACGTCGCGTAGTCAGGATTCTTCGTAGCGTCTTTCAGATGCTTGGCACGAATACAAGTTTAGCAATGGAACGAGCTCCTGTGCTCCAATGCTGAGTATGAGTATGAGGTATCCAATGCCGAGCATGAAATTTGCAGAAGCAGACTAGGATCTGAGTTTGTGCCGAGTTGACGGCAATAGGCCCGCTCCTATTGTATGGGACTACCTTCTGCCAGCGGCTTCGCCCGCGTGATCCCTAGGGAATATATCCCCAGGATAAAAAAGTGCCTGTGTTATTCCAGACCATAATCTACCGCTGTGCCAAACATGAAGATCCTTTCAGGCATTCTGACGTGAAAGAGTAACAAATATTCATAATCCTATTGCATTAGTAGGAAGGAACTAGGATAGGCACTAGGAAGCAGGATTGAAACAGAAATAGCCAAATGAGCTTGTGCTTTAGGTACACCTCTACCTAACCTGTTGGAAATACAAGCGTGGTGATATAAAAAAAAAATTAATCTGATTTAATAAAAATTTAGTAATGTTGCTTCTCAATGGTCGTTTAAGTTTGTGAATTTAAAAATGATAGCGAATAAAGTTTTAATAAACAGTCCTCCTTCTTTCAATCGATATATTTTTTTTTGTGTCGACCCAGAACTGAGCAAATTGATTTATTCTTGAGTACAGTGCCAAGGATTGCGTCAGAACAGAATCAACCGATGGATTACATCAGGCTCGCCTTCTGTCCTAGGAGACTTCATTTCGTCATCAATTTTAGTGTTAGGTCCTTTGAGTATTATCATCATAATTATTTACGTCTGCATGTCGGTTATGTATACAGTACCCATGTTATTTATATTCTTAGTATGCATCAAACAGGTTTTGTAAGTTATAAGGTTCGATTCTACAAGGTCTGAGGAATCTTCGCTGTTTACAATCAAATTGACATTTATAACATTGGTATTTTGCCTTGCAACGTGACTGCCTACTTTATAGACATGCTTACAGTGTGAGAATGATTCGACAACTTTGGTTACAAGACAGATTTAATACGGTCGTAAAAGTTTTCTTCAACTTTATAGACGCTTACGTTATGTTGTACAAATGTAGACAGGTACTTACAACGTAACTTTCTCGACATGTTTATTTATATTTTCATTCGGTGATGTGATAGCAACCTACATATCTTTGTATTTGCCGAAAATTGTTCTATTCTTATATTAAAAGCAGACCCTTTCATGCATATAGGTATGTCACCGAGTTTTTTTTTCTTTTTTCTTTACAATGTTCCTTGTCTTGGTAGAGTATCATTACAACCGAGCCCATACCATAATCTCCCCATTACATTTCCCGTTACCTTTAAATAGGTCCACATCCACATTATGATTCGCGTGCCAAACACGAATGATGTACGGATCGTGATAGAACACTTAGCGCGGTTGTTAGCGGTCGCTCCGAGTCAAACGTACCTACCACTCCCATACATTCCGATAGACGACACACATACTAAACGTGATGGTAATGTGGGGAACAGACGAGAATCGAGAATGTTATATAGTGATTTATGGATATTATATAGTGATTTGTTATATAGTGATTATAGGAGGCTTGAGGAATGTTTCTCTTGTGACCTGTGAGGACACCTCATGTATATGCTTTTAATAGGGAAATAACAATGTGGTCTTCACCAGAATTCACTCATTTAAGGCTTTGGGTTTTAAGTGAAACAACCAAATTCTGTAAGTACGCTCAATGGTGATGGTGACGTCAAGCTAGGTATAGGTTTCATAACTACACTGTCATACCAAAATAGTGACGATAACAATTGTAAAAATACTGGTATTCAGCTGATATCCGGTTGGACTGGAAGCCGACCCCAATGTAGTTGGGAAAAGGCTAGGCAGATGATGATAACAATGGATGGATGGTTT
This sequence comes from Ceramica pisi, assembly GCA_963859965.1. NCBI lineage: Eukaryota > Metazoa > Arthropoda > Insecta > Lepidoptera > Noctuidae > Ceramica > Ceramica pisi. Next base: position 12,022,286 of record OY982539.1, read on the forward strand.
GAAATTTAGTTCATATGACTTGAAAGGAGATGATGGAGAATTATGGAAGGAAGAGGAAGTAATGTGCTCTCACTAAATAAATTGGGATGAGGACTGAAGGGAATGATGATAACAGTCCCAGATCTTTTGGCTTTCAGACCATGTGTAACTGCTTTGATTAGCTATTAATGGTTAATTTAAGCTTTTCTTCCTTTTCTTTGTTTCTTTTCTTTTTGGTTTATTAAAGATCCCTGGGGTTTTATTCAAAGGGATAATCCTAACTTGATCCTAGATCCTGAAGATGGTTCGATCGCGCTAAAGAAGTCTTGAAGAAGAAGAAACGAAACCTCTGGAAAAAGCTAGTATTCTATAAGCGGTAACGATTGTCAAAGGTCAAAATGTCTGACGTTGACTACGTGACATTTCGGTACATTATGTCATTTCAATCGTTTTGGATATCATTATCAAATAATCTAAAATATTTTTCTCTGTCTAGGTCTTCTTTATAATCGACTTTAAAAAAGTTCTCAATTCGTCGAAACAATTTTTTTGTTGTTACTTATCTACGCAGTGTAAAACTTACATCATAGAATCATATTATATACAATCGACATTGGTATTGCCGACAAATCACTGAAGCAATAAAGAGGTATAATTAGTGTGAATTGTTGCATTCGACTACACGGGGCCCTTCAGGGCATGCCCTTAGGCGTAACGTCTCGTATGTGGGTCAAATATGTAGGTGCGGCGTCTCACTTGCCGATAATTATGTACTTGAACTTTATATGGAAAAAATATGTACTTAGTCGCTTTATAAGGTATTTTTAGGTAATGAACGAAATTGTATGTTCAATAGGTGCATTCAGTTCGAAAATATTGAATTGAAGTAGTGCTCTGTTTTTTTTTGCTTTCGACACAGGGCTTGCATGACTTTGGAAGTAAGAAATTTTGGGCCTTCCAGTTTTGGTAAAGCAAAGTGATTAAAACTGTTCTAGAACCGTTTCTCGAAGTTCTGAAACAAAGTCATTATTTGGTAATGCATAGCTCCCTTAAAATATAAACTAACGAGCAAATTATTAATGAATTAGAGGTCAGTTGGATGGGCAAGCTTTACGCAATAAATATTTATGTTGCCTTAACTACATCATTCATTACGAAATCACTATCTTTAGAATGGAATCCTTTTGCAATTTGCATAAAGAACATATACGATACCTGTTTCTTTAATCATAGGTCACAATCAAAATAAACCAGTAACAAAATAAAGAAAATTAAAAAAAGGCAATTTTATACCTGTCACCTTGAACAAAAATAATCTGAAAGCATAGGACATATCGCCGTTGAAATAACATTCCTAACCTAAATAATAATGTGTCACGTATCAATATTATTGCTGGCCTAGGCAAGATAAATACGAGCTTGCTGTGTGGTCCTGTCTATGAGTATGGCCCTATCATTTACTTAGATGGACAGTATCTAATAACATGTGACATTATACCGTTAACATTGATTGATCATGACATTATAGTCACCCCTTCCTAAACAAAAGTGGTCCAATAATGTTACCTTATAGCATAAGTCCCATTAAGCTTTTCTTGTAATTTCAAATAAATTTTGTTCTAATTTTATATTTAAATGGATAGTGCCTTTATTGTTGGTGATTGCCTAATAAGGCTACACTGAAAATGAAGATTTTGTCATTGATCACTTAAATGTCGACTTATAGAAACGTACTCGTAAATATGGCTCACAACACATTACGACGACTCCAAAAAAAATGGAATGTGGAAAGAGAAATGTGATGGCGCCTTTAAAAAAACCTGGAAATGGCCAGTATCAACAGTAAAACGTTGTTCGTATCTCAAATAAAGATATATAGGTGAGATAGTTACCACTGGTGACCTAATTCGGCGCAGGCTGCAGAGTGATTAATTGAATAATAGATGGACCAAATTGACAAATTGCTGCAAATTGCAGTGACATATCTTTGTGTGTACGATTCCAATAACATTACAGAGCCAAGTGAGCCAACTGGTTAATACAAGGAACAAATGTAATTGATACAGAGTTATTTGTCTATGAAGCATTTTAGACACTATGTATTATCTATTTATATTGACACTAACGTTTACAAATGTATTCGGTTTTATTCTAATGCATTAAAGATTGCAAATTTTGGCTAACCTACATAGTAATGTTTAACTAGTGTTGAAAGCGACTGAAACCTGTTCATTAGCACTTCAGGTACTTAAGTCGTGTATCTGTCCATCTTTGAGCAAGGACTTTGTACTTAGTTTACAGCTCTACAGTAACTTTAAGTGACCGATAAGCCTACGTTTAATATAATCTCACGTCTTTCATAAGTAATGTTATAATAATTGTATTGTTACTATAACATAGCTGTCTACATTCTTCCCACGGTGAAGATGTTACTATATCACCGGCGGAATACTCCATTGAATTTAAAACAAAAAATAGTAGCAAACGGAGATGGGATTGAAAACGACAAAGTCATCGAGAGATTCCATAACATACATATAATAATAAAAGATGGTATCGCGAAGAAAATAATAACGGAACGTTTTATGGGACATACCGTTGTTTCGTATGACCTTTTGACTGTAAAGGTGATGGTATTACATGAGTAACCTCGATCCGAAAAGTTTTAAGATTGTTAAGACTTGTTATATCACATTTGGGAGAAATTGAATTGGGCATTGAGTTTATGAAACTTATATGTAAAAACGCTTCTGAGTTAGGTTGAATATATGGATAAGGGTGCTTGTTCATTTGCGCGGAGCGAGGCAGTGGAGCGGAAAAACAGATAAATATTAACCAATCATGTTATTCAAAATGTCAGTGGACAGGCACACTTAGGCTTTGGTAGACATGGAAGTTAGACTGCAATAGATTACAAGAATAAAACAATATAATCCCAAACTAGTCATCTTCACCAGAACGAAATGATCATAAGAACCTGCGCTAATTTTGATATCTTTAATATCATCATTATCATCTTTAACACGACCAAGGTGCCATAATATGGCCTATAAAGGGTGTAAGTTGGTGTAAGTGTTATCAGTGATCAGCGATTCTATCAGCATAGCAATGAATTACCTCGTGGGACACTATTACGTGCAATTATAAATATGGAGCCAAGGTCGTGTGCGCTTGCGATGCCATCGCCTTGCTTCACATAGCCATATAAACATGAGGTTACGTGTATAGGAGCATACGGCGACTGAATAAAATAATTATTTTTGTTAAGATTGAATTTTGGAAAATGAATTGCTTCTGTTATTTTGTGATATCTTCATCATCATTATCGCCGAAAATAGTTTGCTACTGGAGAGTTTTTTTTATTTCTGTCACGTATAGTCCTTATATAGTTGAAATCTTTTCCAATTCTCTACTCATCTTTGTTTGTCAGAATCTCATCTCGGTTTGAAATTATCTCTCATGAAATAGAAACAGTGCCTATTTATTCTTAGCCAGTAAGATTGATTCTTGCGAATAGAGCCTGACTATGATTGACTACAATGCCTTATTTTTTGGCCGCTGCATTGTTTCATTGCATTGACTTTTTCTGCATGTAATTAGATGTTGCAAAATTTGTCAATTTATTAGTGTTTGTACAGGTGAGAACTGCAGTCACGTATATTTGATTGGACTGTCTGTCAGGTTATTAGCTGTAGTAAGTTTTTGTGATGTATTTTGTCTGTGTTACTTAACTTTGAAGACTAGTTATGTTACGACTTGAGAAAACATAAACATTTCATCAGAATACGCAATGTTAGCCGCGAGGGTAAAGTGTATGGAATAGATTCGATTTGTTTTTTTGTTTTGAGCTCTGGCAAGCTGAACATGTAAATATGATATGCTTTAGGTAAGTTGTAAGAGATTATTTCTAATAAAATATGATGTTGTTCCTTTTATCTGTTCTGTGGTTCTAAGCATCGAGTGATTGTAAATGCAACGCATGTCCTGTTCCAGTTCCGCTTGGTCTTCTGCTCACTCTGCATGTGCACGATGCGTGAAGTTACCTAAGTGTATATCATACTATCATATACCTCGCTGTAAGCTCATTTAGCTTCTATTATATTTTGCAAGTGTCTTTAGATATGACATAGTTTTTAATCAACATTTTGCTGTGAAATCAGACGTTACTATCTAGGCTTATCTACTATGCTGTCTTTCAAAAAATTGGTCAATACAAGTGAATCTTCGACAAAAGTGTTAAAAAGATTCGAACCAATACAAAAACTATCAAAACAAAAATGAAACAGTATGACAAACAGGGAAACAATCTCTCCATAAATTTCTTTACTCAATGAGTGTCGCTGAACAGTATTTTGTTGTCAACATCGTTACGGAGTCGTCACGCGACGCCTGCTTCACGTCACCATTCAATTTGCTAGGAAATTGTTACTGACATCGTGGAATAAACACTAAAAGAAGGTTCACTGCTCACTGAAGCATCAGACATGGTTGGATGTTCATTCCTTTTAATTTCATCAGCGCAGCATATTCTGATTCATAACTATATTCTCAAATCAAGAGCAGAAGTTAAATATATAGTTAAAATGTGGGAAGAGATATATTCTTATGTAACATAAGAAAGTATACAGTTTCAGTAAGTGGATTGTGGGTTAGCTACAGAAATGGCTGTCCTTGAATTAGTAGCTTTTAAAAGCGAAGATTTTGGCTAGGAGCAAGAAGAAGGCCCTTCAAAAGTAATTTGAAAGGCTTTTAAAATTATCGGCTGTATATTTATGTCGTTATGACTTTCATATGCTTGTTCGCTTAACTCAGCTATTAGTAAAAAGAACATTCTTGTTTCAAGTAGAATTTCTGAGCTTTCTCATTGTTTAGTATCGTGCCTTATTGCCAAGCATTGCTTCCTGTTATACGGCATACCACTTATTATTAAGAAAATTTCTGTTGCCAACTTATTATGCGTTACGGCTTATGGAGATTTATGGTATTGTAAGTTGTTGGTTGCTGTTAATGGTGCTGTTGGTTTTCACAATGGTCCATTTTATGCATTAAAGCAATACGAATAGCTTAATACTTTAGGCAGATAGATTCATACATGAAGACATGAGAAGATGTAGGCTGCAAGCAAAATGACAGCAAAAACTATTGCAGTGTTTGTATTCAAAATGTATTTTTCTTACTATGTATGTAGTGAATTCCGTCCTGAAAAAATTATATCTCAATAGTGTACATGACCGCAGCAAAAGCAAGGAAATCAGTTCAAAACAACAAACAGAACCAACCAAATCGTAAAACTAACTTGGAAACCCAACCGGTTGTTCAGCAACGGTCATAAAACAAATGTAGAGACACACACTCGTAAATCATGATCACATTTCAGTAACTAACCGGTGTTACGACACGTCGCCGAACCTTCGGTTAATTGCTACGAGCGGTAGCAACTTACGAACAACTGACAGTTAATGTTACGAATAAAACATGTAGTTTAGTCATTACGCTGACGGTATAATGGTTTTTTTTGCGATCTGTATCAAAATTGGTACTGAAATGTCAATTGATACAGCAGGTTTTATAACAAAATAAAACAAAGAAAAGTCGTGCTTTGTTTGTTTTTGCTGCCTACTGCTGAGGATTGTGACCTCATACAATGCGTCTCCAAAGCTTGCGGTCTTCTGCTGCTTGAACCGTTCCATATATGATGGCTCCAACAGCCTTAACAGCTGGTAATACGATTAAAGTTAGAAAGACTTGATATTTAGAAAGGTTGCCTTCAAACATCATCTTATTTAGGATGATTTCGGACTACTCATCTTTTGGTGATCTATCATGCTGATAGTAGATAAAAATATTGGTTTCCGCAAAAAAGAGCATGTGGAATGCTACAGTGTAAGCCTTGTTTTTTTGGAACTCGCAAATGTCGGCTTTAGAAAGTGGGTTATTGTAATCTTTGTACACAATAGTTTAGTAATACATAATTTCTTTGAGCTGTTGAAAATTTGCGGTGTTTATTAACGGAATTTCTATGACTTCATCAAAGATAGTTTTAAAGTCTGTTGTGGTTTCTTTAAATTCTTACACGACTCTTAAATCTTTGATAGCATTGCTAAATACTAAGTCTCTTACTTCCTCATCATTATAATCATAATCGGGTAATCCATCGTCACACCGGTCACTTTAAAAATGCACTCGTACCAAATCTTCATGCCAAGTTGAGTTACTTTCACCTACCAAATTTTCATTACCACTACCTTTAAGTCAACGGTGGAACAGATATATTTGTCGATGCTTTCTTATGCAGTTGACATAAGGCTCAAAACCGTTTGTTTATTATTGTTGATGTCTGCAAAGAAGAAGGCTCGATTGAAGTGGGTCAATTGTCTTTGACGGACGCTCAGTGTTTACAAACAAGTAAATATTAACGCAACTCCATTGCACTCGAAACTGCATATTTCTTCAGTAAAAACAAAGTTTTATGTAAACAACACTTCCGCAAAGCGGAGGAAACTGAGAAACTGACCACTTTGCCAGCATAACTGCAAGAGAAGCAAGATTTTGCGATAAAAATGCTGTTTTGCACGCATTCGTAAATATTACGTAATTCTCCATTAGCATATAAAGTAACGGCAAAGTAAATAAAACGTGCAACAACATTAAATGCTAAGATGCACTTAACAAAGCAGCATCTGAAGATTTAAATTAACACTCGAGGCGTAGAAGATATGCAAATTCTCGAGATAAAATTACTAATGCGAAACCTAGAAAGCAGTTTATATTGACGTGTCGTATATAGGAATGGAAACTCGTAGAATTACATTACTTTATATTCAATGTGCTTCGAGGCCGACTTCATGCCATCGTATCGAGAAGGTCGTTGCTTATCAATTCATAAGTGCAAGGGGAAACTGATTTGATGGACGCTCCATAATATATTGAACACACCTTTATTTGTTATAGTGTCATGCAATGCTTTGACTTGGATTGTTTTTTAATTCATGGATTGTTAGGATTTTTAGACTTTATTGAAAATATGGTTTTACACAAACATAGAAAAATATTATATTGCCTCACTGTAACCACAACCTATTAGTTGAGTAATACTGTTGCCCTTGGCAAGATCCGTACGACTGTCAAAGATCTACAAATCACAGCCAGGACCAACGAAGCTCCATGAAAATCTGCGATAAGAAACAAAATTCAGTTAGTTAAGAAATAAAAGTGACACAATACGTCTGCTTTCTATTAACCACATGTAGACTGTACAAGTATTTTTCACAACACATAACCGCAATTTTTTTAACCAGCTGACTACAGCTGCGACGAATCGACCACCTGCAGTGATGATTTAGTGAAACAAGAAAAAGTAGGTCAACCATGCAACTTTAAAATATACAGTACCCATCGTACTGTACATACATTGTACTGTACATCGGAACAACTCTGAATTTGTAACATGTTAATTTTCACAGTACTCAAACTAGTAATTTATCACTAAAACATGTTGATTTTCGGTCCATTACGAAACAGTGTTACGCTGTATTTCATGTGATCTGTATATGCGTTCTGTATTACGTAAATAGCTCATCGCTAGAGCAATTAGATTCAAATCGCATCCGTTAAGCACTTCATTAAAATATTAATAGAATTACTTAATCTATTTCACAGATAGGCGTTTAATTACAAACCTGAATAACAAGGGAAATACTTGGAATGATTAATTAGGAAACGGTGGTTTAGAAAACTCGACAAAATTAACGGTTTTAGATGTTTGATTTATGTGTTTACAAGTTATTGTTTCCTTTAGCACGGAAGATATAGGATGTAATATAAATACGAAAGCTGGGGAGATAACGGTAGAAGGAGATGTATAAGACAAGGTAATATTAGTAAATTATGCGTTGGTGTAGTATGGCCTTAAATAATAATGTTAATTAACTACCTAAGGTTATGTTGGTGTGGTGATCGATAGTAGATTTGATAGTCATCATCAGTTACATTTGACAAAACACAGTCAAGATTCAAGCAGTAACACTGTGATGAAATTAAAAGATTGTGACTGTGCTATACAGAAAGTTCTTTATGTTCTCAAAGTAAACTTTAAAGTGCCTAGTGTTGAGAATGTTAGAATTGTAAATGTATGAAAGTCAACCCAGCTAAAGTAAATTGTACAGTCAGAATTAATATAATTTGAAGCAAACAGTAAGATCATTATTTCATGCGTGTACCGCCAGTAGGCTTGGCACCATTGTTTCCCATATAGGCCTATCTACACAGATATTACCAAATGTTGGCAGAGAGATAATTGAAGCAAATAATACAGCTTTGGTTTTGTTCGGTTTCGCAACTCGACAGCTAAACACGCGAAACTATGAGATACTTGTGCGTGTTAACGACTGTTTGAACAGTTTTGGAGGAGCAGTGTGAACAAATCAACATTTTGCCGTAAGAGTTACTGTTTCTAAATTGAATCTACATTGGAAATCATAAAGCCTGTCGTCGAACTTGAAATTGTTATATTGAATCAGATTAACATTAAAGTTAACCAGAACCTAGAAGTAAAAGATGATACAGAAAAAGTAAGAGTTCACGGCTGACAATACAATAGAATACTCAAAGAGTAAAAACTATCTACTTCGAATAAGGAAGGTGCTGATCAATTACAAGAAAATTCGCCTCAACGAGATCTAGTTAGTTGACGCTAGTAGTATTATGTATAAGATTGTGTACAAATCGTGCGCATGACCTTGCAATGTAACTACTCAGTCAAGGCTACGGTTCATACTTGATGAGATCACGCAGACTTGACTTAGGTATCTCGTAAATCGATAAGGGTTCCTGCTAATCTATTCGACTTGGTTTATTGATGTTTTTGAACGGGTCGTTGAAGAGTGCGGACGATAGATCAAGATGATTGACAGTGAACAAAAACGTTTTGAAGTTTCGATTGATGACTCATTCACAGTGTCCGATAGGAGCAAAGAAAAATATATTGGTGTGTTGATAGATTGACGATGGATTTGCTTAAAATAGATATGAAATATTTGATACAAGCTATAAAGATCGCGTCAAAGTTAATATAAACATTCTGCCCACATCAAAAGATGAATTATTATATTTATTAAAGGAAAGAAAATTGCATCCGACAGTTACTATATACCAGAAGTTACTTAACCCAAAGCAGGTATACAATTATGGCCACATAAATGGTACACTTATGAACATTAAGTTTAATAATCGTACTAAGAATATAGATCAGCTTTCGTCATGTCAAACTGGTCAATTCACAGCGTATGATATAGAGTGCAATATTATTGATTAGTGTGGTTTCATAAACTTAAATGGCCTGTCAACGACTGTCACAGATATTTTGAAGTATCATTGGGAGCCGTATAAAATGTATAGTAGGTGATTTGCAATGTTCTAAAGAAATAAACTGTCAAGCTTAAATGGGCTCAGAAATATCTGAACAATCTGTGTAGTTAAGATTATATGAAATCTGTTCTTACATCTAAGTCTTATTGCGGTATTCGTAAAGTCACTCAAGACAATTAGTGCTTTTACAAGTGCAGATTTTATATATATGGAAGTGTGAAATAAAAACCAAAATCGAGTATTTAAATATTGTCATCAGAGTTACAAACTCGGAATAAATGAATACACCTCTGAATAATGTATGGTTCTTTATCATGCAGTCTGCTATATCTTGGCATAGATAGTGATAGAATTCGCATTCTTAAATGCAGATTCTTAGATGCATTGATTTTTGTTAAAGTCGATTTCATAATTATATTATATCAACTGAGCTTTAAGAAATTTTTATTTTTTTATTCCTTACACGACTTCTAATTGGCAGGACGGCTATAAATTCTCATAAATAGTTATGATTACGTTCATAACCGATTAACTAAGCTATATCCACTGCAGCAACCTCGGAAAGGGAAAGAGGAAGCCCATGACTTAACGAATATAAATAACATCATAGTTTATTCAACGCTTCGCTTCACCGGAGTACACGGAGGAGTAAATAAATGGAGTGTTTGCAAGAAAATTAAATGAAGCGAACGTCTTACGGATTCGTTTTTTTTTTATTACCTATGATGTGCTGCATCACACGTCTTCTTCTTACCTAGTCCAAGTCTTAATTTTGGCCGACCAGCAACCTTGATGGCTCTTTCGTTAGTCTTATTTAGGTCCTGGTGGGTGGAACGAAGTTGTGGAGATGTTAGGCATGATGAATATGCCGCATGTGTCCTACATGCGGCATATCTTGTGCCGTATTTCCACAATCACATTGTGTTTGGGATGGGTCGATAACTCGATTCCCTATTTGGCCAGATAAGATTTGCAGGGGCTAAGTTGAACCTAGAGCCGGTTAGATGAACATTTTTGTACATGTTACGTTCCCAAGACTTGTTTGAGACGCTTCGAACTTAACCGACTTCTTCAAAAAGGAGTACGTTCTATGTTTTTTTTTTCGGCTGTATGTATTTTTAATCATATACCGATTATACTAATTTTGAACCGACTTTCATAATTCTTTATTGCGCTGCACAATGCAAAAAGGGCATGCACTGTTTGCCATATCATATTTCTCCATTCGTTTAATATTCTGTGGTTGCACATAACTACCAAAGAGTCTATTTATTGTGGTCACGTATCATAAGTAGCCAGTAGCCACTAGATTTTGTTTAATGTATCAAGGTCTTTAATACTTTACGAACAAATTGTAGCTGTAGACGTGATCATGAATATAATGTTTTATATATTTTGAGCCTTTAAATGAATAAGCCTTACCATCCTTAGGTTTTATAGGAATAAAATAGGTAAGATCTTTGAATGGTATTCTTACGAAAAAAAAATATCGAAAGCTTCCTACGTAGGAAAATTTTGAGCGTCGATGAGGCAGCAAAATTTAGCAAAACTGTAGTAACAACTTGCTTTTGCCCCGAGACTTCGTACACGCATAAAGAATAGGAATTTCGCTCGAAACTTTTAGAAACTCTCTTAGTGTATCCCTACGGAGTATAAGGAAGCCACATGCCAAATTTCATCTTTCTACGACCAGTAGTTTCAGCTGTGTCCGGTCAGTCAGTGAGTCAAGTCAGTGTCAGGTCAGTGAGTCAGGTTTGCCTTTTATATATATCTATACAGATAGAAGATGGTGAAGACCTAAAAGTGATTAATCACTGAAGAATCTAGCCGCCTAACTCCTAGACGCCCCAGCATCTTCCATTCAAACTGTCTTACGTGACTATAATATACAGTGTTTGAAACCGAAACTATCTCCTCGCTATCAAATTATTATTATGTCATCAGTGGTGCAATCTCAGTAAAAAATAGATTTAATAGAGAATTTATTGTGCAAACGTACTAGCCAGTAATTGAATTTGACTGCATTTTTTTTCTTTTCGTTTTAGTTGATATAACCAAGTTAAGGCAGCAGACACACGTACGGGTACACAAGTTTCAGGAGCGCGTTGGAAGTGAAATACTTAGTAAATAAATACGTCTGAAAGTAGCTCTGTGGGTTTCCTTATCTAATTCCCTAAAATTATTGCTGAAGCTTCTAATGACCCATACCATTTTTCACTATTTGTTTTAAAAGTTTTGACTATAAATTGATTTGAAAGTATTTATTACGATTATTCACGTTCATTAAGGGCTCATTTTCATAAATTAAAGTCCGACAATCGTGTAGATGGCTATCGTTCGAAATGGTATCGGAAACATAGCCAACGTCTTTGTTTGGCTGGCATGCGCATGCGCATTGCGATCCTTATTCAGCCAGTAACAGCTTATGATATGGTCAACGGAAACCATTCAAACACTATATTGGGACTAAGCTTTTCTATCGGTTATAGATTATAGTTATAGGAGTTTTAAATATAATTCGTATTATTGTTGGCACAGTAAATTAGTAGGTAGGTAAGTTACTAAGCTGCGATTGCGTGGATGTCGGTAATAATATTAGTGTAGATAATATTATCTACACTAATATTATAAAGAGGTAACATTTGTTTGTAAGTTTGTATGTAGGGGTAATCTCAGGAACTACTGGTCCGATTTGAAAAATTCTTTCAGTATTAGATAGCCCATGTATCGAGGAAGGATATAGGCATATTATCACGCTAAGACTAAAAGGAGCAGAGCATTAATGGAAAATGTGACGCAGACGAAGTTGCGTGGTCAGCTAGTTTTATATAAGAAAGGACAAATAAGTTGTGGCGTTTGTGCACTTATTCGCATTTTGAAGTATTCATGATCATGACATTTACAAATATTACTAAAACGGATCCGAATCGTCGAAAAAATTCGATCTTTAGCCATTGTACTGGCTAAACCTTAATGTTTAAAATATCTTGTTTCATTTCAAATAATGGGTGGTTGCTTTTGCTTCAATAGAAGTACAGTATTTTAGAGCTTGACACTGAATTTCAAACACAGTCACGAGGGGCTAAAATAATTACAACAAATTGAATTGCAACTCAATTTATTCCAATTATTTTACTAACATTGAACAATTCCTATTCAGCATAAAATGTTTACTATATAAAAACTTTAATTAAACAACAACAATTAATATAGTTACAAGGTTAAAGCCTTGACAGTAAAAACGCGAACGCTATCGAATTCGTAAGGAAATTGACGTGACACGCTAGCGAACACGTTCGTGTTCGATTCGAGTTGAAGTAACACTATTCTCATACATTTCCTTGCTAATTTCCGCAACATAGCAATTTGTAATGTGTTTAATTTGTGCTAAAGGTTTACGTTCAAAGTTGATAGTTTTGACGGCCTTATTTGTTAGGAAGACGTGAACGCGAGGTTTAACACTGAATTAATTTTACGGTTTGGGTATTCGAAAGGTACAGTGTTATGTTTGATTTTATGTTTCACTGCCTCTACTTTTTATATTTTGTCAGAAAGAAAACCTGTTTTTGCGCTGTTCAGTTTAAGAGCGAATAGCAGTAGTTTACTAGCCACCATCAGCCCGTATGATGATACATGCCCATCCCATAATTGGTATACCACTGCTGAAGAATGTTCCAAACTAGAACTATATCGAAACAGCTACGAATCATGGCGTGAAGTTATGCCCAGCAATGGCAAAAGGAGGTAATCCCTTTTTAACCATCTACGGCAAAGCCAAAAAAGAGAGTCCATGTATGTTTAGATGTATGTATGTTGTAGTTTTTACAGTAGGGAGTTATAATCTACAGTCAAAGGTAAATTAACTGCCTACAAAGGTCTGATTAAATCACTAATCATGAATGTATTAGCATAGCACACGCCATTTTCTTTTATCCATTATAGAGCGTGGCATAACTGTTAGTGATTTGCATAAATTATGTCATTGAATGGAATAGACTTTATTATATTCTGTTCATATCTTCAATAAACCAACTATATGTACCTATGTGATAAAAATAAACTTTTTATTGTTCTTTTTTTGACCATCTCCTGACAGTAATAAACACAGCAAAAAAGAACAAGTGAAATCGGCCCAGCTGTTCACGCGTGATGCGATCACCAAGGGAAATGGGGATTTATTTATTATTTATTTTATGGGGAGATTTAAAAATAAATATAGTAAGTATCTAAAGAAAGTTACCTATGACAGGTGGTTTGTTAATGATGGACAATGGAGTTGGCTTTTCCCAACAATGTTGGGGTTTGCTTCTGGTCTAACTGGATGCAGCTGACAACAATATTCTACAAGGACCAATTGCCTACGACCAGCACGACCCTGGTAGCTGGGTGGGTAACACGATACTCCTTGGCAAGACTAGTGTCAGCACTTTCTGACTATCAGTGATGACTGACCACTGGCCTGGGTAATGCATGCATTTGCGTGTGGTTTTTATTTACATTGAAGTAGGTGTCAACCTCTATTGGAGATTATTGTTTGTATCGCTATAAATACTCATTAATAAAGTCTATGCGTTAAAATAAACCGTAAACGCTAACGGAAGACGATAATGAGCGATAAGGATCTACGCTGTAACTGCTTAGCAATGCTGGCTTTCATTTCAACCGACTGATTAGCATCAACAGATCGTTGTGCACGCTATTACATAATGAATTATACAGTGATACTGACAGATATTAGATATTTATTAAGTATAGAGTTACTCTGTATCAACTTCAGCAGTCTATAAGATACTATAATATTTTCACTTTGGCTTAGCAATTCTGGAATATCTCTTCATAAGAGTCTGACCAACAAATTAGAGGGTGTCGTTTTCGTTAGTAAACCGTCCCGAATTTTGTATCAATGTTAAACGATATATGATTTTTTTATCGGGGTCCTAAGAAGAGATATTAGGAAAGGACAGTGACTGACTGACCGCTATTGTTGCTATATTTTCGTATAACATTAAGAATTTAATTCAACATAGTGTTTCAGTGACCGCCAGGCGTTATAACTTTGCCAAAACGCAATAGCTAAGTATAAGTAAATACGATAGTATTTCCAAGCGTCTTCGATCTTACCTGGCTGAATGCTTATAGTTCAAGCATTGTTGGCAGTGTTGGCACACAGTTCCTGAATGAGTTTCCTATATTTATTACCTTTTAAAACAATGAAGCTTTGAATAATAATCATTAATTAATTATGTTAGATACTCCTAAAGATCAAGAGCACTACTCCATTTCCCAAGACCAACACACGAGTAAGGCCACGTCTACACTGTTTAGGCTGCAGCGGTACATTTTATATGGAACTGGGCGAACCGCCCAAATCAATATCACTGTTTATTATTTTATAATCTTTCGTGACGGCATCATCTACTTCAGGTTGTTTTTTTTATTAAATATCAGTTATTATCATAACTTATGAAAATAAGTTATGATTGTATCAAAAGAGCCAGATTTCACCATAATATCAAGTGGTAACATTTGGATTAATCAAATAACGTTGATTTTCAACTATACTCAGTGATCTTTTAGTAGTAGGTATAAAGTAGTAGGCTAAATAAGGTCAAGCAGAAACAATTGAATGTCAGCAGAAGCAAGAAGCACGAGCAATGATTTATGACATAAAATTTTCAATTCACCGTGCACAGCATCTAGTATGAGTGCAAGATTCACACAAACTAGCAAAGCAATTCACACCTATGAATTTTGCTTGTACTACAGGCGTGGAGCGACAATGCAAAAAAGTGTTTTCAGAAAAATGACTAGGTACTGAAAATAAACCACAGAACAATGAAAATGTATTTTGTATTCGTTGTCACATCGCGCCTTTCTGCGGCTACCTTAATAATATGTATGCATATCGCCCTCCCATTAGCATTGCTCCAATGTGCTCCTAACTTAAACAGCCTGGCCGGAAGATTGTTCGGCATTTTTTTCATAGTTTCCATTTCCAAGTTATTCCTCAACGAAGATATAATGATAGCATTGCGTGCCGCGATTTTCAAATAAAGTTTTGCTCCAGAACGGTCGTGATTGGGTGGTACCGTGTTATTAAGATAACCCATGATTGTAGGTAATTGGTACCTACGAGACGGAGATCGAAACGAAGTCACGTTTGATCTGGTCATCGAACTTACTCACTGTAGGGGACATTGCGAAGCGTCATAGGAACGGAACGTACAATATGAATTTGATTGATATTTCTGACGCTATATTTCCAAAGGGGTTAAAAGTAATAAATTCATTCGCTTCAGACTAAGGCCGCGTTCTACCTGCCAGTAATTTGCATTTTTAATTACAAACAAGCCTCGATTAAGCGATTGAACACATTATATCTCGATTGGCCGTAATGTAATGTAACTTGCATGGGAGCTGTTTTTAGTTTAAGACGTGGCCTAAAACGTACATTGAGATACAAACGTGATTCTTAGATTTGTAATGACAGAGGACAGACTTGTGTGGAAAAGGAACGGATACTAAGTGGGTATACTCGATATTGCTAGATGCAAAAAAAGTAATTTCTAATATCCAATTTGGCAAACTCTGAGACCTTAATTAGCATTTTAAAGTGTTGCTTTGTATAGTCGGGTCATTAATTTAATAGCAGAGTTTGGCGAAAACGTTTGGGAGCACCTTAAAATTCGTGTGTGGTATGCGAAATGTAAAACAATGTCGTAACTTCACATTTGTACACACCTAATATTGTAAGTCAACATTCTAAGAATCACATACATATTCACTTTACGTAGCTGTTTAAAGTAAGTGCCTTTCCACACAACCGTACAGGTTTCCGTACAAATGGTTTCGAGGCGGTTCATTACCCTAATGTCAGGAGAAACTAAGAATGAAACGTGCATTTTGTAACCGTTTAACTCTGCACGTGTGTGAAAAGGTCGTAAGATTGAAAGTAAATTTTTTTAACGCAAATCTTCAATGACTGGTGACACGTTTTAACTTGTTGTTGTTTTTAGGTTTGTAAAAGGTAATCTCTAGAAGTACAGATCCGATTTTGAAAATTCTTTTACTGGTAGACAGCAACACTACTTTGTACCCTGGAAAAAATACGGAACCTGGGGGCGGCTGTAGGCCAAATTAGCAACGCTACGAGTGAAAAGTTAGTTCATAACTAAAGCAGACGATGCTCTACAAAGCTTAACATAATCTTTATGTGGCAGCTGGTATATATAGCACAACAAGAGGCTAAAATTAGCCACAATAGCTGACCCCGCGCAAATTCATCTGCGTCGCATTTTTTATGAATTCTCCGCTCCTATTGATCGTAACGTGATATTTATAGCCTTCCTCGATAAATGGGCTATCCAATACCAAAATAATTTACAATTCAAACCAGTAGTTAACTAAACAAACAAACATAAGTATAAGATCTTCAGCTTTATAATTTATTGTAAATAATCACCACCATGTTATGCTTTATAAACAAAACAGTGGTCTGCTTACCCAAATAGCCTGACTCTCCCGGGAGCAGTACTTAAGTAAGCAGTAACAATTGTTGCGCGCACGCATACTGTCACGTTCGACGTCACGATAACCTCACGTGCGACACCCACTCGCAAATAGCAGACCTTTCCGCTTTCTTGGACACACTCGTCGCTTTTTAAATGAACTGTAAAGTTATAGGAAAGTCGCCATGTTTAGTCGTTTTTATAGCGGAATAATGGCAGCTAAATCTTCGTTGCAAGAACTGTTATAAAGCTACGCATGGATTTAATGATGAATTAGAAATCTTCTAAAGCATGCCTAATGGATACCCATGGGTGTAAAAGATTCTTAAGTGGCAACAGCATACCCGAAATCGCTGCGTAGACTGTAGTGGCCTTTCCCGAGGTGGATCGATGATCAGGTGAGGACCGTGAGAGGCCTCTGAATGCGAGGAGTCCGGAACCAGTTGATATGGCGCCGCCTATGTCCAGCAGTTGGACGTCTTTCGGCTGAAATAATGGTGATGAGGCTCAAATGTAAAAAGTGGATCATCTTAAAATTCCAGAAGTGAAGATTCGAGTTGACTCCAAAACTCCAACATCACTTTTTGCTACGCAGTCACTATTCAATTATCCATTTCTTTCCAGATAAATATTATAACTAATCCATTCATCGTGGCACTACTGCCAGTGACGTAACATTGTAAAGTTGTTAAGCTAGTAGAAATATTTATCTTATCTTATACTCAATAATATAAGGCGACGTTGCACTTACCTACTGGCTGCAGTAAACCAGGTACAACGGGAAAGGAGTGAATGTGTTCTACAACTCCTCTCACTCCTTTGGAGATGGAGGTCGATACTCCTTACTCATATTTCCGTTTAGGTTCGATGCCTTTATTTACTTTCCATAATAATTTATGTGGGTCAATTCTATTTACAAAGCGTCTGTATTTGGGAATACTGCCGGCTATCGCTTTATGGCCCTCTCTTCTCTTATATCGCTAATTATAAATGTGAAAGTTACTCTGTCTGTTCGTCTGTTTGTGACCTTTTTCCGTCTTTATGGCTGAACGGATTTGGATGAAACTTGACACGCGGGTAGACCGTGTCCTGGATTAGGAAATAGGTTTTTATCTCGAAAGTATCATTATATGTTTTATTAGGTTAATTTAAGCCGCTGGCTGAAGCTAGTTTTGTTATATGTATTATATTATTTTTTGGAAACAGGAAAAGAAAGTGTAAAAATAAGTTGGTGCTTCAATAACTGAATCTTTTCCTTAAAGTAATTGTTCGTTGGGTTGCTTTTTACATGACCCATTGATTTGATGCAAAAAATGGTCCTCTTACTAAAATAAAATAATATAATAATAGCTGTTCTCTACTCTCAATGTCGCTTTCGAAAATTCGCCCCATCCACACTTAGAATCCTACTTTGACAGTTTTCAACCGACTTCCAAAAACGAGGAGGTTCTCAATTCAGTGGGTATTTTCATAAAATTGAACTCAAGGTGAAATCATATACTTCTACACTTTGTGTCAAATCAAGATTCAGCTCCTCAACACCAAAAACTACTTCAAAAGAATGCCCCAAGATGGGCCGACTTAACCCATCATTAAAGAATCTTAAGCAAAAAAACAATGAGTCTGGCCAAAACACACAATACTCATGTAAACACATCGGAACACATAACCCAGGAGTGGTTTCTTATAAAAAGATAATCTGGCCTTGGTCGTTATCGCACGAATGATCTGTTTCGCACGCTGCGCCTGCGCAGCCTTCTTAGTTCATTCACATTTTCATGAACGCTTTATTTGAACTTTTGACCTACGATAGCTCAAACTTGAAACCATTTAGTTTAATACCCATTGTTAACTTTTACCCAGAGCTGTTAAATAATTTTTATACATAAATTAAGTTGTATAATTTTGGTTTAAAAACCAGGAGCTGTTTTTAGTCGCAATAAACTCACGACTATTAAATAGAACTCAAGTGGTACTGAATTATTTGTTGAAAGATTGTTGGTGTTTTATAATGAAGAACTTCCTCTTATTAGCATAGTTTAATGTTTTATCTTTCGAGTTAGAATGTTTTAATGAGGTACTATAACCTCGGAAGGTGTCGAAGTTTCTTTTTGAAACTAATTAATACTCGCCGTTATTTTTAATATATTATAGCAACAAAATTAGCACAGGAAACACAATTGTAAAAGAAGATTTTAGACCATGAACCCAAATAGTTAACGACCCTTATTTACATTAGAAGAGCATACTGCTAGCCTGAGAGTCAGCAGTTTATGTACAACGCCCGTTAAATCTAGATAAAATCAAAGAAACAGTTGTATTCGACCACGAGCAACTTTACGAAGCACTACTAAAGGAAGACCCGTTAATCGTTTACGACGTGAAATCGAATTGTATCCTTTGTTAAGTAATGCGACAAGGAAACAATAAAAGAGACATTTTTAGCAACCGACCATAAACTCAAAAAGAAAACAACCCAATTTATTCCATAAGACAATACTACTACCGTTTACGACAAAACACCTTACAACAATACTTCAACTAATATGATGGAAGCATTGCACTCGACCACCAATATTGTAGCCCCATTAAACAATAAAAGGATAATACCGAGACGTCACATCTAAGTGTGCTTTTTGTTAAGGTGGAAGCTCCAGGGTAGCCCGCGTAATAAAAATTTTTTTATGTTTTTTTGCAATTTGCCGGTCAGTGTGAAGCTGTATGTTAAACAGAATACGGTTCGCGATCGTAAAGAGCATTTATCTAATGGATTATAACCAGTTCAATCATCAATATAACCCTTTAAGTTCATAGAACTCGATTAATGTTTTTACGTGAAAAAGTCATTCAATCGAGTTGTATGAACTTAGAGGGTGATATTGATAATTTAAATGGGTATAATTTTTTAGATATTTATGCGTTACGGCCGCGAATTGTATTTTGTTCATTATACAGCTTCACACTGACCGGCAAATTGCAAATAACAAAAATATTTGAATTTCGCGGGCTACCCTGGCGCTTCCACCTTAAGTAGGTACTACGACAAGAGAAAAACAAAAGAGGATTTTTAACAGCCAACCAACCTAAATAAATGCTTAACCCAAAAATAAGCAACCCTAATAAAATTTCCAGTACAAGACCATACTGCTAACATTAACCAAATACCTAACACCAATTTTCCAACTAATCTCATAGAAGCAATGCACTGCACTCGATCACCGATAAGTACTATTAAAGGATAAGACCCATTACTCGCTTACTACGTGAAATCGAAGTGCCTCCTTCGCTAAGTACTGCGACTATGCGACACTGCGACTTACGTGTGCTTATTGTTAAGCGATGCACGACAAATCGCCGGACAGCTCCATTGGACACGCGGTTTACCGGATCGGCGCAAGTTAGGAGCGAATCGGTTTTGCAACTGGTAATATTGCTGGAATTGTTATGGTTGCTTTGGAATACGTGCTGTGGATGAATATTACGTTTGTTGCTTAGAGTTTTGTCATAACTTGGTTAGGAAGTTTCAAGACAACAGTAACTTTAGCTATTGTGATTCTTAGTATACCTATTCTTGAAGGCTTCTGACTTTAGCAACTTGAATATCAACTCCAGTAGTAACAATTTCAAGCGCTAAAGACCTCCATACTAAGATGCTCATGTACGGAAGCTACAAAAAAGAGAAATCACTAAAATACTAATAATCTTTTGCCAAAATTGACAAAAAGGACGTACGATTCGTTCTGCGTTCTTCGATTTTTTGTGTCAGACACGAAATACTATAGCATTAAATATTCATTATAAACCGATTACAGATACAAAAACAATGTAATGGGCCTTAAGGCGGTGGGATTAAAGTTGAAGTGGTCGAAACATATATTTTCTCATGAAGACTTGACAAATAAGAGCCTGAGGTTATTATCAGAGTAAGTCATTAATATTATTGAAACATGATATTTAGTTTTAACGACTATTAAATGTTGTGAAGTAACAGCAACAGGTTTGATATGCATGGACACACACTTGACTGGGGCCCCGCGCAAGACTGGTTAGAATAAATTCTTTAGAGGTAAGGTCGTCAAAGACTTAATAAAGTTTCAAGGCGTGTGGCTAAGTTGTTGTTTAAAATTACCGACAGATGTGGGAAAAATCTGTTTTAAATATAGAAATTGAAAAAAAGAGGGGATTGTTTTGGGGACGCCAACATCAACGTAACTATTTAGGTGCATTACCTATAAGTTTAAGTTAATATAATACTTACATGGTTACCGCTATCATCGCCAACTTGTTACTTTTAACACTTCCTGGCACTAATGCCTTAACGGTGTCAAAGTATACAAGACAAGTGAACGCCCAGATAGTTTCCATCGCATAATGAAGCGAAAACCAAAACCAAAGAACATTGTCCATTGAAAGCCATGCCACGTTAGCGGAGTCGGTTACACTTGCTAAGTGATTGAGAACTGCATTGTGAATGCAGATTGTCTATTGCAGGCTGTTGAGGTTTTAGATTAGGTGTTATGTAATGTCTAAAAATACTACGGGATTACGTGTCTGTCACAGTAACATGAGATACTTGACTTGGAATTAAAGTTCCAGTGAAACACTTTCAAATGCTTGCATGGCAATGCCCGAAATAGCTGACGAATGGGGAAATTTGCAAAAAGAAAGGTAACAGAGGAACTGAGCAGGAACAGCCGGTCGATTCTGTTAACATCTCACCGTGATCACTTAGGTTGAGTGA
This sequence comes from Ceramica pisi, assembly GCA_963859965.1. Classification (NCBI taxonomy): domain Eukaryota; kingdom Metazoa; phylum Arthropoda; class Insecta; order Lepidoptera; family Noctuidae; genus Ceramica; species Ceramica pisi. The sequence goes on from OY982539.1 coordinate 12,043,880, forward strand.
CCGACAAGTGAGCTGTCATGCCATCTTGTTTGTATGGTTTGACAGCTCACTTGTCGGTCACTTCGCCTAAGTATTCACTTCGACATGTTTACAGAATCGCACTGCAGGACCTGGAAAATTGATCGATGGGACAAAAATCTTTATGAAAATAATGATGTCATTTCGTATTCTAAACAGTTATATGCTTGTGCTACTTGAGGAATCGATTTATGTATTATTTATCATTTTTAAAATTTACCAATCTATACTTATATACTTATAATATTATAAAGCAGAAGAGTTTGTTTGTTTGTTTGTTTGTTTGGTTGAACGCGCTAATCTCAGGAACTACTGGTCCGATTTGAAAAATTGTTTCAGTGTTAGATAGCCCATTTATTGAGGAAGGTTATAGGCATATATCATCACGCTAAGACAAATAGGAGCGGAGCAATCATGGAAAATGTGACGCAGACGAAGTTGCGCGGGTCAGCTAGTCGTAGATAAGATGGAAGAGATCAGCGAGATATAGCAACACCTATGCAAGTGCTTTTTGTGATCCAATAGCTGTGAAGACTTCGATGTACAACCATTCTATCAATCTATAATTAGTTTTCCTTATTTAATTGTCTATTTAAATATTCGTACATAATGTATTTAGTAAAATAATGGAGGATTCCGTATGTCATAAATTTCTAAGGTAGTGTTCAGGATTATTGCTTGAAATCTTGTACAGGTGCCAAGTGATTTAGCACTTCCTCGAAGAAAGTGGTGACGTGTGAGGTGGTCAGGTGCGCTAAGTCTTATTGTAAACGTTCGGAATAGTAGGCCGTTTGTTTTTCAATGCAGAATAAAAACAAGTGAGAAAAAGATCTAATTTCTTGACGAATGACTGAATGTTTTTTGTTTACAATAAATAAAGGTGTGATCTGTCCGTCTGTACCGTGTCGTTTTAGAATAGAAAATAATCTTGGATTTTTTTTTATTTTTTTTTATTCAAAACGGTGAAACTCTTGGCCCAAATCTCACCTGGTGGAAAGTGATGATTAGGCCGAAGATGGAAGCGAGTTTCACCCGGAATCCTCTAACATAGAGGAACTGGCTATCATACCTCTAATTGCCGGAACACAACAATGCTGTTAACATTGTTGTTATGGCGACAGACTTAGACATGATGGTGGTAGCTTGCCAGGCGGACTTAGAAGTCCTACCACCAACCAAACCGAGCAAAAAATTTGCCCCTGCTGGGAATCGAACCCGGGACCTCTGGGTCTAAATCGGGTGGTATAACCACTAGACCACGGAGGCGGTTAGTGTCACCTGTTTAGCACCACCCGGGGACCACGTGTAGGGATTCGCTGAAGGGTATTCTCCTACGGACGCGGGTGACTCGGCCCCCAAAATGCCAAAATGGATGACAAAAAAAAAACAGAATTCCTTTAAGAAGCGCGACTGTTCTATAGGTATATAGAAACTTTTACCGAGAAAATTGCCAAAAACCAAGTAATATTGCCTATGTAGGTCAAAGCAAAGAAAATGTTTATTTTCCAAGTATTATAGACGTATTTTAAAAAAATCGCCGAGAAATCCTTCTCAGCTAATTTTTAGCGCCCTGCACTTTTATAATCTGTCGGTCATATCTCATCATAGGTCAAATTTTCTAAAATACGGTTACTAATACTTGTTGATATTTGGAAAAAAGGTAGAAACATCAAGAAATTAGTAAGTTGTTCAAATAACACGAAAAGAACACAAGCATTCTTGAAGACAGTTGAAAATATTTTCTTTTTTTATATTACGTCCTACTTTTCCCAGTTTATCGAGTTCTAAAAATGAAGTGGTTCTGTTAGTCTGATTAATTGGCTGAAACCGATTGGCTGTAATCAGAATCACTCAGATAGCCACATCATTTGGGTTAAATATACAATTATCGGCACGATAGATATTAAATGTTGGTTTAAAAACAGCTAATCAAATTAAAATGTATTTAAAAAATGCTAGCATTAGTTTAACAACTTTAGTATCGTGAATCGTGATTATACAGTTCTTGTGTTTTTAATCAGTATTTTATTTAAAGTTAAACACATGCCTTATCCTTTTGGAAAATAAGAGAAAATCTATGATTTATATCATTCTGTAATTAACGATTTATAATGACACCGGTTTAGAAGTTCTTTTTAAATTCTACTGTAGAAAAGAAGTTAGGATTAATGAACAAAAACTGGCAATCCAAATTTTTAATGTACCAAGCAAGCATTCCAGGCATCAATATTGTAACACTTACAAGAAAATGTTAATCTAATTCAGGTTTCAAATAAACAATACGTCTTGTAACTAGGTCTGGGTCGAATTGAAACATTGCTGAATTTACTTTGATTGTAAACAAAAATACATATTATGCTTGTTATTAATCAGTCAACACTTTTCGCAAACAAATCTTGATAAATTCAAACTACAGCTTTACCTATTAAAAAATATGCATATATGTACTAGCTTTAGCGTACGGCTTCGCTCGCATTAAATAATTCTATAATCGGCTTCAGAGCCCCCATCTATTACTCTATCAAAATTTATCAAAATGGATCTGCGATTTAGGCTAGAATGTCCAAACATACAAACTCTCTTTTGCATTTGCAATTATATCTTAGCATTTTTAAATGTTTAAAGAAACAAGAGAAATTCAGTTTTGTAAAATATTATCATGAGGTCAGAAGTTGGTGCTTACATTTTCAAGTTCATTAGAAGAGGTCATTGACTTGTTTTTAAATATCTGACTCACTTATTGTTCTCGAGAATATTGATCTCAGAGTAGCCCGAGTGTATCGGTAAATAATAGGAGCTTCATGCCTATATGATTACATTATAATAATTTATGAAGTTACCAACTCAACTCACAGGATCTCTCAGAACTCAACGTCAAGCCGGAATCGGGTGATAGGACGAATCATAATAGTTACCAGAATAATATAAAAAAAAATCTTAGTCATGTATTTTTAAATTACGGTAATTTCTTTTCTTTTCCAAAAATGTACACCCTGTGATGATGGTTTTGAGCCCGTGTTTAGCTACAAATCTTTACTTTTTTTCGTTTTTTTTTTTGTAATGTTGAGTAGTGCTTGTGTAACCTGTTGTTTTAAATTCATAGTTATATTCATTTTTCGAAAAAAAAAAAAAATTGCATTAATTAAAAAAAAAACTTTACATGACAGATTTTTTTTATATTTTTCTGGTAACTATCATGATTTGTCCTATCACCCGATTCCGGCTTGACGTTGAGTTCTGGGACACCCTGAATTTTTTTATGAGATAGGAGACTTAATGGACACTCATTCATTAAAACTCTATGCACAAGGAACAATCACTGTATTAAGGCGGACTGCATATTTAAAAGGCGTTTGAATAAAATTACTGTATTTTGTTTAAATTGCAGGAAAACGATTTTTCAATCTTAAAAGCTTCATTACTATTTGGTGTGCCAAGTTAAAATAACTTTTGTTTTCTAACTATAAAAGGACGTTTTCTATGAATTATAAAAACTTACGAGATATATTTGAGCTTACGTTGTGACCATCTTATCGGATCTCACATCACACAACTTCCTGTGTCATTCTTTAAATATACTCGCATCGCTCGTCTCGCATTATGATAAAAGTATCTGAATAATCCGTTATTTCCTGTCTATTTGTCGTTTACATAATAAAGTTTAAGCATTGGCTTTACTTCCATAGACAAGCAAGCCACGGGTACTGAATGATAAGTTGTGGAGAATCACACGAATATGCCACCTATGAAAGAGGTGTCATAGGGTATAGAATCAGGATCAGAGTCACCGCGGCCCTGGAACGCACAGGGCATTAGGGTGGGACACGGACGGATTTTAGTTAGTAAGAGTCTGACACTGCCTTCCGCTCCATCAAGAGTGGAAGGAGACGACCCCATCCTTTTAAAAAAGGTAAAAGATCAGGCGAAGTTAATTTGTTGGTCTGGTCAGTAATAGTAAAACTAAAAAAGATGAGGTAACAGATAGTTAAAAGCATGACAAAAATGAACTGAGAAATGTAATGAAAAAAGTATTGAATCTTAAGCAAATACTTTTGTATTTGCTTAAAATTCAATACTTTTTTGACCAGAGATGACGAGGACGCGAGACTGCTGGATGCAATGCAAGACGCTCATCATCGGTCGAAGTCATGGAATAGGGGAAGCTTATGTCCAGCTTTCGCTGAAATGATGATGAGGTTGATAGGAGACCGTGGTTTTTTTCCAGTGGATTTTTTCCAAAGTTCACTACTTTGGAAAAAATCCACTGGAAAAAAAACATGTTTTCAAATCGCCAACGCGTGAGTATAGCAGTGATGAATGCAAAGATTAGTGTCAAAAGCAGACATGCTACGTCTACTGATGAAGAGATCCCCTCATCTTGTATTAAAAACAACGCACCGAATATTCCGAATGACATCATGGTTGCAGCCACATGGTAAGTTAATGAACGCTAAATGTAACGTTCTTAACACAACACAGCAGTTGTAATGTTGGTACAAAAAGCTTTGTATTATACCAACAGTCGAAACTGTGACACGGTTCCAATGGGGTAAGAGAAGATATGCTATTATGAATTCTATTGTCAACACGTAGCGTTGATAATCGACTGAAAGAAGTCATTGTCAATATGCAACTAAAATTGTATGTCAATAGTGATGTCGTGGAAAAAAAGCAAGCGGGTCACTCAATTAGTTTTGTTATGTGCTACAAGTAGTAAGTTTCGTGAATGGACATCAGTATCAAATCCTTTGTTCAGCAAAACCACAATCCGAAAACTTTGATACTAACTTCCAATAGTCAGCTTCGAAAGTAGTTCCAGATTCTGCATGTTCAATATTATGATCTAAGTAAATAGAACACATTTCGTAAAGCAGAAGGAATCAAGCTCTCACGTACCATATTTTACGCAAAAATAAATGTTTTACTCTAGATCGTTTCCCACACCCTTGTCATAACTCGTCTAGTATCTGTTATAATATTACAGTATTTAAAAAGTAGGTAATGATACAACACGTAGGTAACACACATTTTCGGTAAACGCAAACCGTCTTCCGCAAAAATTCCTCACCAGAAATTGACAGCAAACGAAACAAAATCGCAAAACTTCATGTAACCAGCCTCAAAACAAGCCTCTTGCTTATAATCATGTGTACTTTCACTGCCTAAGAGGTTTCGGGTATTTTTTCAATTTCCCTGTATATTAACACGTCAAAGAAAACAATATTCGTGCTGTGAACGGTAGAATGTACAATCTTCCAGTTTTCATGATATATCGCCGTTGTTCACGAGGCGGCGTTCCGCATAACTTCATTGGAAACTACTCCTAGCATACCACTGAACTTGGCTCCTCAGAACTTCGCACAGATAATTGACAAACTAATTAGTTCGGCGGATGTTTATGCACTTACTACAAAATGTTTTAATTCATTTTCACATTCCTTACTTTCGTCGAGTTCTAATTGAATAAAATGTTTGGTATGAAGGATGGCGTGTAGGTGTAGCGGGGTTTGACGTGAACGTATTTGCTGAAAACAGTTGGTTTCCCTTTCAAAGTAGGTACATGTAGTTTAGGATAGTAACCGAGAATCTAAATTTTTATTGGTTTTAACTGTTGCAATGGTACCTACCATATGGCAAAGATCGACATCCATCGACAGGTCTAGCCCACGCCTGGCCAAAACCGAGAAGAAAAGAAGGTATTTCCCATTCAAAAGGACAACACAGCCTAAAAAATAAAATAAACGGTATCGTGTGTATCACCTACATACTCGCAGATACTATAAAATAATTAATAAACGAGGTACTTAAATCAGATTCAATTAAAATATCCATGCTATCTTAAATCAGCACAAGCCTACTTCAGATAACAACGTAAAACAATTACTCGCCATCGAGCAAGTCAGCTTAAAGTCACGAACAACAAAAACAACGGACAGCTATTATATGGGAACGGTACGTTTAACGACTCGTTTATTAAAATGTAGGACAGCAGATTAGTTGGCACTTATTATGCCTACGTCAGGTGCTTGTGAAGATTTGTTTATATTTCTGTGAAGTTATTTGCGTTGGTTTCAAGCACAGTTATAAGGTACGTGTGTATCAGTTGCTACGTTAGTTAGTGTAATCTTGGATTTTATCTACTACCGAGAGACTAGGAAGTGGTGAGGGGCTGGCTGAATGGGGACTGTCTTCAAGTAGGTTTTGACGTTCAAAAGTACTGATTTTCAGCCTAGTATGTATAAATATATTCTGATTTTGATTTCGTAGAAAAAAATAACGTCGCAGTTTCGCAGAAAAGAAAGCTAGTTTTTTGTCATTTTCTTGAAAACACGTGCCTGCGTGATAGTCGAGAATCATCCTAGAGAATATAGTTCCGAGTTGAAAATTATCTTTTGTCCTATTCCGAATGCCAAGTTTCATCCAATTTCGTTGCGCTGTTAAGACATGAAGTTCTAGGAAATAGACACACAAACGGACAGACACAATTACTTTTGTTTTGTTCATAGGGATACAAAATGCATCTCAATCTATGCATGTATAATTAATTTGCATGGTAGCTTCTTGCACAGAAGTGACTTTCAGGAGAATAGGTAATTAATATGATTATAAACAAGTAAGTTGTTCGTAATTAATTTATTAGCAAATTAATTTGAATATGGTCGTTAATAATGCAAAGAATGCGCAGGTATTTATTAAAATGCATTTGTCATAATAGTTAATCTATACTGTAAATATTGTTTTGTTGGTTTAGTAGTAATCAATTTATCGACTCTGTTAATACCTACTGCTTAAATTGATCTTCTCATGTGAATGAATATAACCTCAATGTTAATAGCACCTTTCTAAGTTTAATATTACTTTTACTAGTTACAAAGTGATCAAACCAAAATGCCCCCGAAGCGATGTTGCGTAAAATCGTCAAATCATGCTTGAAAATGCTATTACCAGCAAATCGATGTAATACAATGAGCTGCTAAAATTAATTCTGTTGGCAGGCATTCGTTCATGGTATAAAGTGCATTTAATTAAAATATCTGAAACATAAACAAATTAGATAGAAAACCCGAAGAAATTTTAATAGAGAAAGACAGACACTATCAGACTACCGAACCGAGTTTAACGACATAGCCCGAAGAATTGCCAAGTGAAGTGGCATGGGCAGGGCATATTGCTTGCAGAACGGATGGTCGATGGGGCTGAAAAGTTCTAGAATGACGATCACGCACCGTAAGACGCAACGTTGGAAGGCCTCCCACTAGGTGGACCGAAGACCTGATGAGGGTCCAGGGTAGCCAATGGATGCGAGACGCACAGGACCGATTGTTGTGGCGATATTTGGAGGAAGCATTTATGTAGCAGTGGACTTCTTTCGGCTGTTAAGATGATCATGGTGATGATGAGACTATTCTTGATATTGTATGTGTCATAAAAGTCATAATACAGCTGCTCGTTCCCAAAGCCAATGTTCAATAATATTGATAACAAACGAAATTACATGAAATATTAAACAAACAAACGAAACAGATGTTGCTTGTAAAACATTCTAGTCTTCTGTAACTAAGAGAGAAGCGAGTGAGTTATAAGACCTATTTGAATTATTGCATTGTTAATTACAGAATCCCATATCGTGTCTATGAATAAAATATTTGTATTAGGTACTCTTAAAATAGTTACAAACTCCTCCATTAAAAAACTCTAAGGTGTTTTGCATATGGGACAAATCTTTATCTAACGCATCACGTCACGCTGCATCATAAAGCTCTTTAATTACTAATGCTTTATTATGTATGCAACTTCTTCAACGTTCTAAACACAGTGCATCAACTTTATTTTTAAACACATCAAATATTCCAATAGTCTCAGTTTCTTCTGTTGCTTTTGTCCCAATTTATTTGGGATCGGCACACTATGTCTTCATTTCCTTAGGAACGTCTTTATCTCGGTAGTTACATCCTTAATGGGAATTATAATTGTTCATAAAGTCATGTATTCTATCGCTTCCCTCTGTCTCTGCTTTATATGGTAGTGCTGCTTGTTCTAAAGCTTCACTTTCTTCATTATAAACTTCAAAACATAAGACAGCTAAATCAACATCGGAAGTTCCATGTTTGTCCGGAAGTCTCGACACCAAAATATTGGCCAAGACATTGTCTTCACTAGAAATTATTTTTGCCGAACGGATGTCTAAGATATAAAAGATAAAGAAAATATTCTCAAGGACAGAGTATCAACTTTGTTCAATGTAGGAATGTTTCATTGTCTTTGCAACTAACATTTTCATACACGTCTTCATCGTAATGTCTTTAAACCAACATTTTGATAATATCATGTACGATGTAGTGTAATAATAATTATTACCTAACACATTGTGTACTAAAAACTATTATTAAGGAAACAATGGGAAGCTCTGTCGACAGTTTCATTACACTAGCATTTAATTTAAGAGCATGCAAATTGTCTCGTGGATTTAGGAGATAGTAAACTTCGTTGGAATTCTGTTTCAGATTCTGGGTTTCAAGTCAAATTGAGATTGCTGTTTGCATTAGAACAGTCGGTTAGGGCATGCGATTGGATTTATGTTTGATAAACGTCGGCCTTCTGTCGATTTATGAATGTATCTAAACATTACATTTAACTAAGATTTCGGGAAACGTCATTAGCCACCAATAAACAAATTTACGTTTAGATTTTTTGGCAAAATTTGAACAATATCCATTCCAAAACAGCGAGTCCGTAAAAGCTAACTTCTTTGACTTCTTTCTTTGTTCTTCTTTCTACTTTGTCAAATTTAGAATCAAGATTGGATTACTACTTAGTTATTGGTGATGAGCGTTAAATGAAAATAATAAACAATCGACTGTTAAAAAATATAGAAAAGTAGATAAGCTTGTTTAGTAGGATGACCGGTTTATTAAGACTTCTATTCTCCACTTCTTTTCTTCATCAAAGATCTCGTATAATAGAATTGTTAAATGATACCAATAACGTTAGAATTGACTAAGAAATACCTAACAGATTAGTAATTGAGTGAAGCCCAAAACTTACAGAGACTGTAGCAAGAGATTTAACATAATAGAAAATAATAGCAGATAGGATTGAAGATGATACAGACTTGCAGTAGCTCTTTATTATGATACTTGAAATTATATGCATAGTATATTATTAAACAAATCCATAGGAACGCGATTCCATTGTATGATGATCACGAGATGTAAGAATACAACGGAAGTTTGGATATACCTAGTGGGTGGGATGATACCACCACTGAATTCATGTTCCGATTGTAAGACTAATATTAGAACGAATAAATTTTAGTGCAAAATTATGTATTAAGAAATTTTTCACATTTGATGAGATTTCGAGAAGGAAATTCTGAAATCATTTTTCACAAATAGAAAGAGAATGAGTTGTATATTCCCCTAAATCTAAACCGTAATTAGCCGTACTGTCTTTGGCTTTCCTAAATTACAAACGCTTCGTTCCACTCTATTAATGGGTCAAAGAGCTTTGTATCTCTAATAGGATACTAAAGACATTGATCTATTAATCGCTTAATCTTCACTTATTACGCCAGATTAAAGCCATACAACTGTCGACGCTTCTGCAAAACGCGACCACTATGCAATATCAAAACCGACTATTCCATTTTCAACAGAAACAATAATAGTAAAATTAGATTGTTTCACATGTCATTTGAGTTTTCGCACTTGTGCATGGAAACCGCATCTAGGCCGTTTGACATCCGGAGTCTCGGCGTGAAATCGACTCCGCAAACATATTCGATTCCGATGCAAATCGGGCAATAGTATGCGAGTGAAAATGTCTAGACGCGTTTGAATAAATCTTCACGAGCGAAATCATCTCCTATAAATACTTATCCATAAAAACAAGATGATAGGTGTTGATTGAAAGGCTCGAGTAAAGTAAATTGAATCTGAGAAAAAAATTGAGGCAACAGGCTATTTTGTTTTTCTTTCAATAAGCTCTGTAAATATTTTTGAAAATATGAAATCACGAAGTAGTAAGTGTCAGATTTTGGGAAAACATTGAACATTGGCTGCTGAAAACATGAAAAGATTTTTCTTCGCATTTTTTTTTCAGCTTTAATATTGCGGAGCGGTGATGTTATGTTTTAGTCAGGTTCATGTAAAGCAGTTTTAAATTCTCGAGTTTAGGTAATTCAATTTATTTGTTACTTTACAACCTATCTATTTTTGATTTTAAATTTTGATTTTCTGGGATGATGAAACCTAAGTCCCTTCTGTCGACATAAAGAAGTACATAATAATCTTGTGGTATGCAAATACAATATGAATTCAAACTTTAAATTTCATGGATCGCAGAGTACGTAATTTAAGTTTTAATTTTATTCTGATAACGTAATTGCTACATTATTTAACCGATTGCTTTGAAAGTAGAATGGTTAAATAACAATTTTTTACAGGTCTCATTTAAGTTCTGTAAAGTTGCAGAAATGGTGAAAAGGCGTTGCAGTCACTGTTATGTTTAACTTACGCAAGGCTAATAAATTATAAATAGTAGAACAAAACTGATTTAATTCAAGCTTAAATCAATTTCAGTTTCTACATTGATGGACGGGAGTAAATTGCGGATGCGTGCGAACTAAATATCCTCGAACAAAATTACCTACAATCTGTTTGGAAATCTGAAACACCGGTTATTAAACTTAGTGCTGTAATTTAAAGCAATTAACGCACATGATGAGGGATCGGCTACTTACACAATAAACAATCCAATATCGGAGTATCGATACACCAATCGGTATCCAATTTGGGTGTCCGATGTACAGGCCGATTTAAAATCCAATTAGTCAAATTCAAAGCACAGCACTGGCCACTATTTTTAAACTATAAAAAAGTTGAAAACTTCGGTATGTTAGATTTGAATTTTGAATTCCACCGTATTCCGAGAGAGCGCGTGCGCGTTTGTTCAACGCGAGGGCGTCCACACAACCGAGAGTCTACTTTCGAACTGAGTTCGCTACTGCGGGCCGGTTGAGACTACGGCTCTTGCCTGCCGAGGAATGCCGCACTGCAAGTCGGCTATTTTTCTTCACATGGTAGATTAAACCTGACGGCAAAATAAAATACTGATTTGCCTGCAGCCATAACATTATATCTATCAACAATAGCTAGAATGAAGACGACGACCTTATTAATGACTAGAGGCAGGTTTAAGAACATATAATTTATAGACGAATGAATTGTAAAGACTTAACGATAGCTTGATTACTTAGACCTCCTTTGAGCCTATTCTTTTTGAACTACCGTTATTTGGAAGTCATTAATAACGCAAAATGTTAAATGTATTTTTTCTATACGTAAATCGATTTACGCTCATCTGGGTGTGGGTAATGTGTTCTACTTAAATTAAAGCGGTAGTTAATAGTGACCAGCGGCTTTTTTCAGCAATTTAATCGTACACACTACAAACTTAAATTTATATATTTTATCACAACCTTAAATAAACCACAGGAACTGCAAAAGAATTAAGCTCGCCGTGACTTTCAGATTAAACCGCAACGCGGGGCAAAATGCGGCGCGTGTAGTGTATCTCTAAATAAGGGAGGAATAGCGGGATTTTTTCCTGCTTCATACAGGATTGGCAAGCTCTGGCACTGGCTGGTATGCGGCAGTATCGTGTCCGGCCACTTGCGATAAGTAGGTGCACCTAGTTGCCTTGCTCCTTCGCTGTGAGGGTCATTTAGAAAATTAAGTCCCGTTTGCTGACTGGCTGACTAGAATTTTCCACACGACGAACGGCTATTAAGAAGAGTTTAAATATAGTAGTTGCTTTTATGGTGAGGTCACACGAACGTAATTTTGTGAGTTGCGTAATTAAAATGAGTCGGTGGAATTCAGTTCCATACTAAAGTTCAACTCATTTTGCGCCGCCGTGTGGCACAAACGGGCCTTACGTATGAAACCCAATGCAGCGTAAATTCCGCCGACTCATATTACGCGATTCACAACTCACGAAAAACTCTTATCTGGCCTCACCCTTATAATCCAGGCGCAGGTACATAAGATTTTTGTAAATTTGTAGTTAAGAAGTTTCAAGTAAAGAATGAGGAAAGTTTTTTGTAAAGAATTCGTTGGTTTATTTTGTATGATAAGTTTGTAACGTTTTAACTTCTTGTTTAAATAATCTTAGTTTTTTTTTAATGTTTGCACTTAATCTGTGATACAGGTTTACTGCCAATTTCGGATAGTATTAGGTTAGCATACTTGGTTTAGTACCTTAATATTTAAATACTTACAGAATCAAGTGAATTTAGCAGAACATTCAGGATTTTTAAAAAATAGTCTCATTTTACATTTTGATTTGTTGAACCAGTAAGAAGGAATGCTGCATTGCAAGGTAGTATTGCTCCCGTACGGCCTTGCGAGGGTAAATGAACTGTAATAAAATATTAAAGGATAAAAGGACCTTGTGCTGCGACTGTTTTCTACGGCGTAGCTGCGTAGGCCGTGCTACGATTTTTAATGGTTCTTGTAATTTTAAAAACACGCTTTTCAAATATATATTTATTTATATTTTTATAATGTGTAATTAAAAAATCAATCTTAATTACTATGGTAATTTAATATTATGTAATTTCTGATGGGTTAATTTTTATGTTGTTTGTTTCATTATGTACAGTATCAGTAATTATTAACATAGGACAGTCGTAAGTTTTACTAAACATTTTAGCATAATTGGATACAATAAAAATTTAATGAATATTTTAACTTCCGTTCTTTCTTGCATGTGGATATAGCAACGAGCTCCTTACTTTTATCTTTTACCGTATAAAAGTTAGATAACTACATTTAGATGCGTAAAAATCTACGTAACTGAATCCCCCTATCCAAAATAGTTATTCCTATTGAACAGTTCCTCTTTTTTCAAGGCTTATGTAATTGTTTGAACTGTAAATAGTGTCTAAGTGTGTTTTGTTACGTAATGCGGCTATTATTTGTGCAAAGTGAAACACCCAACATTCTCCAAGGTGAAAGAACTCTGATTGGACGGACGTACGAAGTTTATACAATGTACGTATTTAAGATACTGTATGTTAACAGTGGTTATCATTATCTACTCCTGCTGACCTAAGAAATTAGTGTTACTTTTCCTTCCCCTTGTGTCCCGCGGTTGTTAACTTTTTATTATAAATATACAGTAGAACCCGCTTAAGACGATTTCTCATGGACCCAACCAAAAACACGCTTTAAGCGACCAACCTTATTGTGCGGGAAGGGAAAATAAAACGTACTACATTATTATTTTGTATTATGTTCTTATTTCGTATATGTAGGTATTAAATTATACATTTATAAATTACATTAAATACATGTGTAATTATAATTACGTTATTTATAGTTATCACTTATTCTGGTTTGACAGACAGGTTTTGATGCATTAGCATTTACAAGATTTTCAACATAATTTAACTATTGCAGTTCGTCTTCGCTTTGATCCAAAGAAGCTAGCTACATAACGTCTTAAATCATTAAAAGCTGATAATGCCTGGGCGTTTGACAAAACCGGAGTCGACTCATATTCATCTTTATCATTATCACTTAGGGCCTCTTTTTGTGACCGCTACCCGCTGCCCCAAGAAGTGCTGAAGAGGTAGATAACAAATAAATAAACAAACAAATTTTCTTACGCAGACATTTATATTATTAGTAAAGATTGTTATACGGGCCATACGCATTCAAGTTGTTTGATCAAACAGGCTGGTTCAAACAGTTTTATCAAATTGGTGTGTGGGAAAATTTGATCTAAAATAGTCGTCAAGTGGCATGAAGAAAAATTACATTTCGAATGATGTATCTAACAGTTTGAATCAGTTTGCTTGATCAAATTATTTGAACGTTTATGGCCCGCATTAGGCTCCGAATTTGACCACTATCTCATCAGATGGAAAACGTATCCTTAAACTAAACTATTCACTCTTTTCATGTGCTTGACATAGTGACACCGAGGTTATTAGCATCAGGAAAGCTTAAACCCAATAAGGGATTAAACTGTTGTATGTTCAGCTAGCAATTAGATATTATTACTTTCACTAATAATTCCAATTTAAAATAAATTCCCTACAGTAATACAAAATATTGTCTACTTTCTTATCTACTGAGCCAAAATTCGATAAAAGTGTTTCAACTTTTCGTAGATCTGCGATCGGTAAATTTAAAAAACGCAGCATCCGTCTTCTATATACCGCGTGCATCTGACATCGACGCACAAACGATTTCCATGGGTCCAGGGCATGATTCTGGACACCCTAGACTTAGAATTTTTCGTCGGCTTTTTTCTCATTTTTTCATTTTTTTTCAAGGGTTTTTTTACTTTAGACTGCTCATAATCGTTATTCTGACCTAACCCAACGTGATTTTTAATAAAAAAAATAATTAATTAACTAATTTCACTAAAAAGAGCAATCTGAATAACACCACAAATAGATATCAGCTCAGCTGAGCTGATACCTATTTGTGGTACTCTTGAATAAAATGAAAAAATGAGAAAAGAACCGACGAAAAATTCCAATACTGGGGTGTCCAGAATCATGCCCTGGACCCATGGAAATCGTTTGTGCGTCGATGTCAGATACACGCGGTATATAAAATGCAAACCCGACTCACTGAGTTATCAACGCACAGCCGAAACTACTGGTCGTAGTAAGCTGATATTTGGCATGTTCCTCCCTCCTCCAGCTTCCTTACACTCCGTAGGGGTGCACTAAGAGAGATTTTACCGCAATTCCTACGGGAATAAACGGGATATGCGCGCTGGTTGTCGCGGGCGAAAGCAAGTAAAAGATAAGCGCATTGCTGTTGGCTACACAACAGTTAATTTATTTTATGGTGACCACAGAGCATCAAGTTTCCTAGATGGCACTGAAAACTTCAGTCTCCCAATGGGCCGGCCTTCACCACATCCTAGTGTTTTATTTAAAAAGAAGGAATGGCATAACAATCTTCACAGCAACAAATTTGTCTTATCTGTATAGAAGGCATCGACAAAATTTGTTTCTTTGACGGATTTGGATAAAACTTTACACGTGAGTAGAATGGTCTACTTACGTTGTCCTGAAGTAGGATGCTTTTTATCCCTGGAGTATATTCCCTCGGAATATTTTTTTACTTTGACAAAGGCGGAGCCGCTGGCCGCAGCTAGTATATAACATAACGCCAGGCGTGTCAGTGATTCTTATGTCTTTTTAACATAGTAAGACAGTAAAAGGTGAGCGTAACCAAGAATATTATTGGTTCTTTTAATAGCAAACCTAAGTACATATACCGATACAGAAACCTATTGCAAAGCATGCTAAATGCACAAAAAACAAAAAATTGTTAGTGTTTCTTGTAGTGTTGTGTTAGTTTTGCGTGTAGAACAAGCCATTATTGGTGCTCAGCGCATATTGCATTGCGTATCTAGGCGCTGCCGGGCAGAGTGATTCCATACTCTATGTGGTCAACCGATAGTTAGCCGGTAAACGCGTGAAAACCGATTACGAAATCAATGAAAAATCATGATTACTTTTCGGTACAGTGACCGGTAATCGTATTTGAACGATTCTAAAGGTAGTAGTATATTCGAGTATTCAATCAAGTTATTTGGAATTATAATTGGACGTTAGGTAATTTTAACTAACCGTTATTGATACTTGATTAATAGCGGTAGTTACGTGTATTAATTACTCCGTTACCGGTATTCTATAACGAATTATACCTGATTTTTAATCGTTTAATAAACACGTCATGCGAGTAAATATTTTAGTTTATCGATAGCGGTTTTACTGTCGCAAGTTTTTCACATTAAAAAATATGAAATAATTAATAATAATTAGTATAATTATTCCTCTATTATACCTTTATGAAAATGAAATATATTGGATTGCCGAAGTTCTAGTATTGGTCTACAAAGTAACGAAATTCCATACGTATGTAATGCTGTCTGCTTCAGTCTGTTTATACTTGCATATTATATCTTCTGCATGCAAAGGTTTTTAATGTGGTTTTCACTAAAAGGTAGGACAATAAAAGTTTATGATTATAAAATGTGAATATTTTGCTCAAAATGGCTGAACTGTGGTCGTATTATTAATTGCACCCGTGCCAAGCCGGTGTGGGTCTCTAATTATGCTACAATAAAAGACACTTGGCTCGGGGTCTGGCACATGATGAGATTATGAACAGTCCATTAAGTTTTTTATCCCAAATAGGTTACCAAATTAAGAGCTTCATTTCGTAAATAAAAACAGCACAGTTTGTTTTTAAAACCCAATTCAATAAAGCCACATGTTTTCCCTGGCGGGTTCATTAAAACTGCCCCATATATTTAACAAAAGGTACGTGAGGGAAATGCACAAACACGCTTTGTAAACATGGACCGTTTTCCCGAACAAAGGCATTGCAAACGGACGTATAATAAAAATAAAGACAATACAAACAAACATACCAATCAGAGGTATGAATATTAACCGAACGCTTGCGGGCACACGAATTTATTGAAACAATATTCAATTCACTCGCTAAACTCGATATGCTATGCCAAGATTATGTTTCAGGCACTTTCTGGATCAATGTTCAGCACTTTAAGCCCCGCTTGCTGTAGATTGTTCTTCTCGTCATAGTTGTGAGTATTGGCTTTAACTTCGATGTATGTATAAGTATCTGAATGCTTTGAGTCAATTCTTTGTTTTCAATGTTTTCTTTTATTTTTCATAGGCTTGTGTTTGACTACTATATCTCCTGACGGCAAGAGGTGATGTGGTCGGTGATGGCGCACGCTTGCCTAGAAGTATCCTACTCATTCTTGAACAAATAAAAAAAAACACTACAAAGTAAAAAATAACTTTAATTTCGGAAGTCGGTGTTTTTGTTAGTTTCTTCGTATTTTGACACCGACTTCCGAAATTAAAGTTATTTTTTACTTTGTAGTGTGTTTTTTATTTGGAAGTCGGTTGTATTTTTTGTAAAATGTTTTTTATTTTTCATTTTTTAGTGGTACTCACCTAACAACACCACTGCAAAATCGCAGAAAAGCAAAATACGCAATTTCGATTACTTGGATAACAAAAAACCATTATCCATCCAGCTATTTCGATTTAAAATCCAAACTTCGTAACCGATTTTGATAAAATTTAAATGGGACCAATCTGAAAGTATATCCCTTGAGAGAAAATAATTTTTCAAATAGTTTCATAATTGACGGAGTTATGAGGTAACAAACATAAGAAAAAAATAAACATACAACTGAATTGAGAACGTCCTCCTTTTTGGGAAGTCGGTTATAAACTTAAAGACGCCACTCTTTGCTCTAAATTAAACACAGACTCCAGCAGGAGATCAATTCAGTATGTAGCTTTAGCCTGTAGGTACGTATAATTTAATAGAAGTATAACGTTATGGACATCTGAATTATACTATAGTCATATTTTAGGTTTGTTTTTAAATCAACGTGACGAGTATGTGATTTAACTACTTTTACAAGTTGACTTGGAAAAAAAAAATTGGGTATGCAAGTAATGACGTTATTAGCCCTAGCTAATAACGTGAATAAAAGTGAGAATTTTAGGTAGGTAGAACCTATTCTACCTACCTAAAATTCTCACTTTTCATTTCAACGTCGTCGATGTTTAATTTTACTTTAGCAAATGATTAATAAATTAAAATAAATCGCTAATTAACTCCATGCCGAAGACTTGTGATATAATAAAACCGGAAGTTTAGTGAATTATGCATGTACTTGATTCATAAAGCAAAGTGCACGCGAGGTAGCTGCATGAAGGAAACAATAAACAAATTTTTAATTAATAATTTGTTTATTTTGTGATCATGTTTGATAGTTAAATATTTTATATTTTTTATTTTAAAATGCTAATATTGATTTTCAGACTACAGGGACAAGGCTTTCCACTTCTATATATCTATGGCTACTCTCTAAGACCAGTTAGGAAGGAGTCCAGCTCATACTGCTGTAATGTGCTCTGCTAGAATGCTGCTCTGGTCTGGGACTGGCGTGGTATCAGCCGTCATGTAAGAGTTCAGTCCATTGATCCTGCGGCAGATTGTTCCAGACGAATGCTATTTTAGTGTGCAGGATTTTTCAGTCTTGTATGGTGTTTAAAATTGCATTCAAAAGGAAATGTATGTTAATTAAACAACAAGATAAACAAACTCATTCAAAAATAAACTGATGAATTCCAGTGACAAATTAAAAATATATTCGCCGAATTCCGTTACAGAATAGTGAAAACAGAAAGAAATAATACTGTAAAATTCACGAGAATTTATTTCGAGAGCGCTGAGAGGCACACAGTTGAAAAATGAAAACCCGCCGAGTACACATAATGTGGAGTTACGACCTTTCGCATGTAAACCTGTATGCTGTTACGTAAAACTGGTTACTTGCTTTATGGAAATAGCTTTGAAACACATTGGTATTTACTTTCTTTTGGCTTGTTTTGTGTAGACCACCCAAATTTTTACTTTGGTCTACAGTTAGGGGCAATATTGTGCGGATTTATTGAGTAAAGGCAAAAAATTGCATGATATTAACTATCGTAATATGTTTTGCTTTGAACGTTGAACACTCAGGATGTCTGAAATTATTATTTTTTTGTCTTCAACTACTCAAATATGATTTCAGTCGACAAGGTGGGTATATACTGTGGGATGGTACGTTTCGCTGTAAACTGTACTGAAGTATCCACACCTTCTTTTTAAGGATAGGGCTTCTTTTTATGTGGGCCGAGTCACCCGCGTCCGTAAGAGAATACCCTTCAGCGAAACCCTACACGTGGTCCCCGGGTGGTGCTACACAGGTGACATTAACCGCCTCCGTGGTCTAGTGGTTAAACCACCTGATTCAGACCCAGAGGTCCCAGGTTCGATTCCCAGCGGGGGCAAATTTTTTGCTCGGTTTGGTTGGTGGTAGGACTTGTTCTAAGTCCGCCTGGCTAGCTACCACCATCATGTCTTAGTCTGTCGCCATAACAACAATGTTAACAGCATTGTCGTGTTCCGGCAGTTAGAGGTATGATAGCCAGTTCCTCTCTGTAAGAGGATTCCGGGTGAAACTCGCTTCCATCTTCGGCCTAATCATCACTTTTCATCAGGTGAGATTTGGGCCAAGAGTTTCCCCGTTTTGCATAAAAAAAGGATATCATGAAATGACTCCTTCCACTCTGGGAAGGAGTGTCAGATTTTTACTGACTAAAACCCATCCGTTTCCTCCTCATGCCCTTTACGTTCCAAGGGAGCTACTCTCTAAGCCCAAAGTCCGTTATCACCCAACCACTAAGAATTAATGACAACAAGATTTGCCAGTTACTTTGAAAAAACGTGTTTTTAAAACGTGTTGTCATTTAGTGTTTCTTCATGTTCGGGACTAATCATAAGTCCGTTGGTGATACGGAGTAGAAAACGTCCGCAACTAAAGCTGAAACTACGGACTTCGGGCTTAGAGAGTAGCCCCCTAGGTCCACGGTGGGTGACTCTTTCGAAAAAATACCGAAACCCTGGTAGACCTTATTACGGCTAAAGATTTTTTTTTTTAAACGTTGACACTAGGAATTTCTCCTGTATCGTGGGTGCGTTTACAAACATACAAAGTCACATACACAAACAGCCAGACCCGGAACAAGTATCTGTAGGCCATACAAATATTTTGTTCCGTGCGGGAATCGAACCCACGACACGCGAGGCAGCAGTCGATCGCTCAACCACTGCGCCAACCAAAGTTAAAGTCTTGCGCTCAAAGCAAAAGAGTGTAGTGCGATTAAACTAAACACAATCTGGATCATTTTAATAGACCACCACTAACCAGCGAGTAATAAAGCAATATTTCATAAGAAAATATAATTGCACATAATAATACGAATGTAATCTCGGCCACGGTTAATATGACCGACAACCTGTTCCATTCAATGTCACAAAATGATTACGTGTGTAAATGTAATTAAGTAGGTCAAAAAAACGTATGTTACTCGGAGGTAACGAGCTTTGCTTCAATTTGCTAAAACTACTACACCTACAGTCAATCATAGTGGGGAACAAGAAGATAAGATACAGTAGTATAATGTTAAGTTGTCATTGAATTCGTATACTTACAGCTCCTTAACAGTGTACAACACAAGTGCTAACCCAAGGGGCGTTAGCACTTGTGTGTTGTAGGAGCCGAATCATGAAAACATTGACACTTCATCTACACTAATATTATAAAGAGGAAAGATTTGTTTGTTTGTTTGAATTGAATAGGCGCCGAAACGACTGGACCGATTTGAAAAAATCTTTCAGTGTTAGATAGCCCATTTATCGAGGAAGGTTATAGGCTATCATCATGCTAAAACAAATAAAAGCGGAGCAATAGTGGAAAATGTGACGCAGACGAAATTGCGCGGGTCAGCTAGTATTGTTATGTGAAGTGTCAATGCTTTCATGATTCGGCAAGTCAGATGAAACTATACAGGACGAAAAGCACTACCACTTTTTCACAGCAAATTCATAGTGGCTATAAGGGAAATTTGAGATCATCATAATGATAAACGAAGTCATAGTTTAAGGGGTGACCAATGATATGATGACTAATAGAGAATAATGGAGAAGGAGACCCCAAGTTAATTGGGAGACATGCCAGAGAATGACGCCAGATAGCCGTTTGTTGACCTTATGGAGAAAGGCTTTACAAGAAACCACTATTGTGGACCAGCTGTAAAAGACACACGTTCTAGAAAAAAAAAAAAAACACAATAACACCATCCCGAGAAATGTTTTGATAGAAAGAAAATAATTTTTGGCAAGCACTTGACCAGCACAGTAAAAGCCTAAAGCGCAGGTAACACAGGACACGCTATGAACTTGAAAAATTATGTATCTACATAATATAAAATAGTTCTCGTAGAATACTTAATGGCGAGCGACTTCCTGTTAAATAAATAAAACTATAAATTATCTTTACAGCTAATTCAGGCTGTTATCTTCCAGGCTGTTAAGTGTATGGTGCGTGTAGTTGATAAATATGTTGCGCAGTTGTTAGCAACAGTGCAACAAAGTTGGTGGGCAACACTTTGGCTGTGTTGCGCTAATCATCATCTCCATCATAATAATTCACAAGTTGGGATGAAGAAATATTATGATTGCTGTTTAGAAATTAATAGTAGCCATAAACAATGATGTGGGTAATAGAGGTAAGGCAACATGGGGTTAGTTTCACTCAATTATTGTTTTAGGTAAGGTATCGTAAAACACAAAGACTTTTTTTAGTTTATTGCGCAATTCAATAAAAAATAAAAAAAATGAAATGACGATCCAAAAACATTTCCTTTTTTATAAACGTGTATAAGAGTCAATCTTTTTTTAATGTTAACTACGGTTTACTTATATTTGAGTGTGCTATTTCGGTAGTAGTGACATGAGTTTCTCAATACGTAATTATAAAAACACAAGTTCAACCTTATCATATTTTAATCATAGCAGGTTTTGCTTGCACTTTTAGAGAAACGTGAAGCAATGGTGAACTAAAAAGGAATATACAAGGTCAAAATAATATTGCCAAAGCTCATATCAGTGAATTTGTTTTATTACAAAAATTTTGCTTGTTGTTGTTCAGCTTACTACGACGAAAAGTCAAAAATCATGCCATCAAAACGTAAAACCGACATAAAATGTCTAACTGTATTGGATGGTTTTTGCAAATGATTATATCTAAACTAATATTATAAAGCAGAAGAGTTTGTTTGTTTGGTTGAACGCGCTAATCTCAGGAACTACTGGTACGATTTGAAAAATTCTTTCAGTGTTAGAGCCCACTTATCGAGGAAGGTTATAGGCTATATATCATCACGCTAAGACAAATAGGAGCGGAGCAACAATGGAAAATGTGGCACAGACGAAGTTGCACGGGTCAGCTAGTTATTAATAATCATCATTTTTATTATCAGGTAACTGAGGTCTATAGATAAAATACATAAAACTATCTTAAACTAATACACAATAAACCTTATTAAAACTATTACCATACATATTATGTCTATAATGTTAACATAATAATTTTGTCCCGGGATTTTAAAAGCCTGAACAAGAATAAGATAGAGAAAGATAGATTAACCAGTTAGATTAACTCGTAATTTATTATTGGAAATGCATGAACCGTTTATAATTAAAACTTGAAAACATACAACAGAAAAGTGATTGTTCACTTTCTATGGAAAACGAAAAATCATAATCTCTAAGCTCTTCCATTGACCATAATTATTACATTACATACTGCAAGTATTCATTTAAAAAAATAAAGGATTGCTAGTTTGCATAAAAAACGTGAGAAGTAAACGAAGTCCGCTATATTTCTTAATTCTTTAGTAACCTTTCACGACGCCTGTAGGCGACCACCTGCATGGTGCTTAAGTAACAGAACGATCGGCTTATTTACACTTATCAGTTAGTAAGCCTTTATCCTTTAATTGATATCGACTCATTCAATACAACGTTAATTAATCTTATTGTCTAAATTGATGTGCAAACAAAATGATTTATTAGCTTTGCATATGAACCAACTTGTCCCGATCAATTATATCTGCACATAAGAAGTTCATAAAAACAACTTTTGTGTCATACTATCTAAATCAAAGAATCTTGTTCATTACGTATCTTGACGTTCGCATGTATTAGGAGGATTTATATGCCTTTATTCACAGAAAATAGAAACCATGTAATAATACAATCATTAACTAACACACGAATGTTTTATAAGGGAGGTTTATGTAATTTTTCTTTGATTTATGCAAGGCGCTGATCACGCTAATAATATCCATGAAGTCTGACTAACATGAACGACCATTTTATTTTGGGGAAGCGTTGCGCATCTGTGCGATAATATATCTTTACTGCATTGTGTAATAAACTGACGAAATAACTTTTATTTACGATGGCAACAATCTGACCCGTATATGAAACTCATGGTGCTGTTCGCAATAAAAACTCGACGCATAAAATGCGGTACTCACAAAGAATCTGGATCGTTTGTCGAGTGACGTCACGTATTGACATCGCGTAAACCCGCACGATATCGATAATGTGTCAAGCGATTAGCTTCATTATGGCACGATTTCGTCACCGACTCACCGCATAAAAACAGATTGTCGGATTCATTTTACTTAAACTAATCATCAAATACGTAACTATAGAAAGCCCTAATTAATTGTTACTTTTTTAAGTTGCTTTATATTTTAAATTATGATAATAATTCAACTTCGGCAGCCATCCGTCACAGCGGAAAAGTGAAATTTCACTATTCCCTAATATGTTTATTAATAAATTATAACTTTTAGTTATAACGTTATGGTGGTAAAATGACCTATTCGTGACGAATTTCGTTGTATCATTGTTTAAAAATCTAACAATCAGCGTTTACAAAAAATAAAACTTAAAAAGAACCTGTCACGATAACCAATCACTTTTAAAAATTGCAAACCAAATCAACACGCAAAAAATACGCAAAGTGATTTATACACGATACGATAGAAAAAAAAAACGATCAATCACAATTCAAATACACGATAGCAGGAAGATTAGCTGGATCCAGTGAGTGATATGAAATACGACGGGCAATATAGCTACCGTTATACGGTGGCTGGGGCAAGCATGCAAATTGCCTAACGATAATGTGCCCAATGAAGCATGAATCATGATGTGTGGGGCAAGTTAGGAGAGGTTAGCAGCTGGAGCTTGGGTAATGTGTTTTAGAATATGCTGACTTTGTATTTCAATATAAATTGTTGTGTATTAGCGAAAGTTTTGAAAGGTAGTGTACTAATTTCTTTTAACAAATTAATTGTAATGCTTATAGGTTACAGACAGCTGAATATTCAACAATACATCTTTATATATTAGAATAATTTCATATGTTTTTATAATATGTTAAATTGCGCGAGATTCAGAATTGAAATCTACTCATTAGGAAGAGATCCTCAACAATTGGTTTATAGACAACAATTGATGTTTTAAATAATACTCGAATAATGAGGAAGTTTTAAAGGAGAAAGGGAATGACTTTGCCCAGCAGTGGAACACAATGTCAGCTAAAAACATTTTTACATGCAAAGAAAAATCAAAAGTAAACTTTGTTGAACAAATAAAACACCAACCGGAACATATCTACTTATTTGCGCAAGTATGATCTGTAATGCCTTTTTATTTTATTTTAATAGATGTTACAAACTCCTCCGTTGCCACTTATACCTTGTCCACTCGTACAGTATCAACAACAACTAGAAGGTTTGCGCGGGCGCACTGGCTTTCCAAACTAATGTTCCTCGCACTTTTTACGACGCCTCAACACTAGCGAAAGGCGATTCTTTTACGTTTTTACTATGTACCGAACCAATTGCTTCAAGTATTATAAAAAACTAAAAGCCTTGTCAATTTATCCAGAAGAGAAATATTGAAGTAGAAAAAATTAAGAAATAGATGCTACTCAGTCGTCGAATCCTGGTACTCAGTAGTACCCGTTTAGACTGTAAGCCGATCCCAACGCGTTATGAGCAAAGACAGATTGTTTAAAAAAAAAACACATTTTTGTTCAGGCACCAATTCTGCCAATTTGCACATTCGCATCTCAGTCGCAATCTGTTAAGGCCCCGTGCACGAAATCAGCTCATTTCGAACAATTTAGATCACTACTTGTGTGAAAAGCAAGAAGAATTAGAACCTTTGTTTTTGTTATTATAAGAGACGAGGTCTTGTTCTTTTACATGGCTTGATTTTTTTTTAAAAATAATGTATATAATAATGGCAATCACCCATATTCCAACCCCCTTTTCCGCAAAAGTAACGAGCGAGTGATGGTTTGACTTCGTTGGACAACCAAACTACAAAATATTGTGCACATTAAAAATTATTTATAACATCATTATATAGTCTACTTTTACATGGATTGAAAACATTATTGAAATCAATACGAATTAAAGCAGAAAAAAATGTTGAAAAACGAAAGTTTTGAGAAAACGTTTAGACAAATAAGTATTTTTTACTATACTAAACAAACACTTTTAGGAAAATTTAAAAATTACACATAAATCTTAAGTTAACCTTTTAATAAAATCTAAATTTTATTATATCAAAAATCAATAACTTCATTTCGTAAATTATAGGCAAAGTGAACTATATTATCGACCGCGCGAACCCGATCGCGTCAGTAACGACCGGGCTCTCCCAGCGTGAACACGTATCACTTTGCTTCGCAGGCGCTCGCGAGTTTTGCGTAAATATAATTCTGAGATTGTACGCCGACTACCACATTTTGATCCAGTAAGTATTAATTTTGATGTTAAGTATTTTTGCTTGTTTTTAAGATTGTAAAATGTATTTCGTCTTCAAGCCTAATATTATGGAGGTAACGTTTCATTGTTTGTTTGTATGTTTGTAAGTTTTTTAGTTTGATATCTGTAATTTTTTGCAGATAATGGGTCGAAAAAGGTCGAATTACGAATGCGTAACTAAAAAAAAAAGGAAACAAAACTCAGCAACTCGCTACGGTTTCGTTCCCAGCACATGTAAGATTTTACTTTTGATCAGTGCTAGAACTGTAGAAGTGTTTACGAGTACATACTAATTTTAAAATGTTGTTCATTTTAGGAAATCGATGAAATTGGCAGTTCTGAAATGACTGTGGTTACTGCAAATGCTGACAATACATTTCAACTAGATCTAGGCATGGTAATTATATATATATTATATAATTATACTTTGTGTAATAAATTATCAAACGATGTATAAATAATATACCTACAGTATACAGGATATGTATGCATCATCATCATCATACCAGCCGAATAACGTCCGCGGCTGGACATAGGCCTCACCCAAAAGTGGAGAGGGGGTTGCCATAATCGCCACGCTTGACAGGCGGGTTGACGATCGTAGTTAGCTGTTCTGTAATGTACCTACCTTCCTGTGCATAATTTGCTACTTGTACTTATTCAAATATATACTTTCAGAATGAAGAGGATAATTCGAATACACCGCAAGATTCAGTAGTTACAAATGTTGAAGTACAATCGAGAGGTCGCCAAAGAGCATAACGTTTATGCCGCCAAAGGGTTCATTGGAATTTTTTAGCTAGCGTAAATGAGCGTCTATCATACACAACCAGAACCATAAATATCTCGTCCACGTACAAGAACTCTACATTTTGCCACTGTAGACGCATTTTTCTCAAGATTTGCCGGAAAGTTGAGGCATGTACAATTGTACACTAAGACTCCATCTCTTTAAACTGGTAATTTGAGCAAGCTATGCAGTGTAGAGCCACCTATAGTCGTGCTGCAACTCCAGTCAGAGCGCCAATCTTTGTAACCTGCTTCCCGTAACATCTGTTCACTTGATTTTTCAACAAGTTCAACAGAACGTCTTTCCTGTTCCAACGCCACCAGTTACGAAAAGTTCAAGCCTTTGTTGAGCGCCCCTTTACAAGTCAATATATAATAGGTTTGTTATAACCTTGAAACCTGATCGTGTTCAAAGTCTATTACGTGACCTTTCTCACAAGTAGAAACACGACTATGATACGATATTCCATCATGGAATACCAGTTCCTGCCTTACGGCTTCATCATCAAACCTTGAAACTTAATCGTGGTCGAAGTTCATTATAAGACCTTTCTAACAAGTCCAAACACGGCTATGATACGATAGTCCATCATGGAATGCCAGTGCCTACCGCGTGTATCTGACATCGACGCAAAAACGATTTCCATGGGTCCAGGGCATGATTCTGGACACCCCAATGTTGGAATTTTTCGTCGGTTCTTTTCTCATTTTTTCATCTATTTGTGGTTTTATTCAGATTGCTCTTTTTAGTGAAAGTAGTTAATGAATTAAAAATCTCATTGGGTTAGGTCAGAATAACGATTATGAGCAGCTAAAGTAAAAAAACCCTTGAAAAAAAAATGAAAAAATTAGAAGCCGACGAAAAATTCTAAGTCTAGGGTGTCCAAAATCATGCCCTGGACCCATGGAAATCGTTTGTGCGTCGATGTCAGATACACGCGGTATATTCTGGCTTCATCATCAGACCTTGAAACGTAATCGTGGTCAAAGTTCATTATTAGACCTTTCCAACAAGCCCAAACACGGCTATGATACGATATTCCATCATAGAATGCCATTGCCTATCTTCTGGCTTCATCATCAGACCTTGGAACTTAATCGTGGTCAAAGTTTATTTTAAGACCTTTCTAACAAGTCCAAACACGGCTATGATACGATATTCCATCATAGAATGCCAGTGCCTATCTTCTGGCTTCATCATCAGACTTTGAAACTTAATCGTGGTCCAAGTTTATCATAAGACTTTTCTAACAAATCCAAACACAGCTTTGATACGATGTTCCATCATGAAGTTCCAGTTCATATCTTCCGGCTCCATCACCAGATCAGTTCGACAGTACCATATTATTGTATTGTCATCAAAACTACATACAGCTGCCAATTTTCAAGACGCTACGATCCTTGGAAGATGGTTAAATTCGTTACCTTAGATTCCTTAACATAGTTAGTTACATACAGGTCGACGTTATAAAAGCTTGTAAAAATGTGCTTACCATCAGCCTAATTTGAATAAATGACTGTTTTATTTTATTTAGGTATAAATTAATTTTACCAGATATGTTTAGCTAATATTTTTTTTCCTTCTTTTCCGCTTTTGTAATAATAGCTGATAAGTTGAACCTGGATACCTGGACTTGACTTGACATAATGAATATATTTATTACGCAATGACGTTATTTGGACTATGAAAAACATTATTTTAATTGTATTAAAATTTGTTGTGAATCACCAAAAGGAAAAAAAAACTTAAATAGTGTGAGGACTATTTAGTTCATTTTCTTTCCTTTTTGTTACTTATGTTTCTGCACGATGATGTGAAAGTTGGAGTCATTTATGTGGATTACGTGAATGTCCTTTCTTTGGTATTGTTCGTCAATTTTAAAAATAATCGGCAGTTAAGTCATTTGTTTTTGACGTGTAAAAGTGTTATTTACAAACAATTTACTAAAATAAATATCATTGTATCATCATTTTTATTAATCGTATCTAAATTCATGTAACACAAAATTGAACCATTTTTTTGTTGATTGTGATAATATACACAGTCCACACTTACATTCCAGACTTTTATTTCTAAGCTGTACACTATATAATTATGTTACTTAAAATAATATCGTCTAAAGGATCAAAATTGTTTAAGCGGTCACTACGCTCGAACTTCACCCGCGTGTGTGTGTATCTGCATAAACGGTGCACACAAACATAGAATCGCATCGAATTTACCTAAACAGTAGCGAGTGAATTTTATGCACGGCCTCTTAAAAATGTATAAAAATTAAGGCTTTTTTGACAGTTTGCGATTGACATGCCAATGCGAAAGATGTTTAAAAATTTATAGAATTGCATGGCCCTCTTGTATCAGTCGCCTGTAGTTTTAAGACAAACAGTAGGCAAATCTATGTGACCAACCCAAAGGCAAACATCTTAGCCTAACAGATAACACATTAGAACGTAACATAGATTTATTAGATTACTGAAGCCAGCGGTTTCGAGATGCCAATAGTGCATAACTAATAGCTTACAATAACATAACAGCATATAAAATAGAGCATAACCAAAGCGAACTGCGACAGAGGTAACTTACCTCAGAATAATGTTCTACTAAAAGATCCATTCGGTTACTTATGGACTGAACCGTCGAAGGACCGTTAAATCTTGAAGTTAAGAAGTCTTAGCGGAAACTGTAAGTTGGGAAAAGTAGTAAAAGGTGGCTCTAGTTAACTGAAATTACGAGTTGAGGAAGTTGGTTTGAGATTGGTCAGAATGGAAGCGAGGAGTGGATATGGTGTGGATGAGTTTTTTTGCCAACATTGGGAGATTCCTTTAATAAACGCTTGAGTCATCGTCTTACTAATGATATTTATCCACCGGCTACTGGTTATGAGGTTCTAACTAATAGGGTAGATGACTAAACAAATCTAATTAGTCCGTCAGTTAGATTATCAAAAAATATTTGACCCGTGTTTTTTCTTTTGTTACGGGAACCAAAATTGACGAAGTTACGACGCTTTTAAAATTCTCAATACGTCACAACTTCGCATAATTTTTACTGACTCGTGACGTCACGAGCCCTCACTCGCGAGTTTTGATGCGTTTTATTTTTGTCAATATTCATTGATTTACAAAAACAAAAAATACGTGTCCATTATTTTTCAATACTATTTAGTCCGTCAGTTAGAACTGACGGACTAAATAGTTTTGCAATTTGTGGATGATGGAATCTAGCCTATTCTGTTGATTTTCTTATTCCACTATTTCGATCGTCAGATATTTGCCATCTATATCTTTTGAACCGACTTCCCTAAAAGGAGGAGGTTTTCAATTCCGTTGTAATTTTTTATGTTTCTTACCTAATAACTCCGTCATTTAAAAAATTCTTGTTTTATCTAAAAGGTTATACTTCACGATTGGTGTCATTTAAATTTTATCAACATCTATTTACAAGTTTGGATTTTAAATCGAAGTAGCAGGAATTCGTTTTCTAAGATGACGGTTTTTTGTGATCCAAGTAATCGAAATTGCATTTTCAGTGGTGTTGTTAGGTGTGGGGTACCACCAAAAAGTGAAAATAAATATACAAAGAATACAACCGACTACCAAAAAGAAAACACTACGTTGTCAAAATACAAAGAAAGTAACAAGAACACCGACTTCCGAAATTAAAGTTATTTTTTCTTTAAAATAGTGTTTTCTCATATAATTTACTTTGCGGTGTCTGGTGCATCTGCTGGAAAATGGAAAGAAGCGTGTGAAGATCTGACAACTAACAACTATACAGATACTTTTCAGCAAGCTGGATATGTGCACAATTCAGCCTCGGTACAGAGTAGATACAACCAGCAACAGAATCATTTGACACAAATACAAACGACGCATACAACGAAAATGCATTATAATTTCACACAGCGTTAAGTATGCGATTTCTAAACGTCATGAACATAAAATTCGTTCCTAATTATGATATTAGAGAAGGCGCAACTGTTGCGAATCGCGCGCCCGTCCGGAACCAATCAGGTAATAGCCAAACGTTGCAGAGTGCTCAGTGTCACAGTAACAGTAACCCTATTTTTTTTTTGTTGGCAACACCTACATACATGGTTGACTGGAAAGTAAAAAAATTACTTTAATTTCGGAAGTCGTAGTTTTTGTTAGTTTCTTCATATTTTGACACCGACTTCCGAAATTAAAGTTATTTTTTACTTTGTAAAGTTTTTTTTTTTTTTTGGAAGTCGGTTGTATTTTTTTGTAAAAAGTTTTTTATTTTTCACTTTTTAGTGGTACCCCACACCTAACAACCACACTGCAAAATCGCAGAAAAGCAAAATACGCAATTTCGATCACTTGGATGACATAAAACTATCACCCAAGTAGACAAATTCCAGCTATTTCGATTTAAAATCCAAAGCTCATAACCGATTTTCATAAAATTTAAATGGGACCGATCTGCAAGTATATCCTTTCAGATAAAACAAGAATTTTTCAAATCGGTTCATAATAGGGAATATGCATTAAAAACAAATTTATTATCTAAACAGTTTATCTAAAAATATATAAAAATATATTACTAACAGTGGAAATAGAATTAAAACTGCTCGAAAAACAAACGAGATATAATTATTTTAAACAAAAATATCTGTCCCTCTCGCGAAAACGCTGTTTTATATGGCAGATGTATAGACGTCACGGAATGTGACGTCAAATTCCATGTTGTACTTCTCGTTCTAAAAGTAATCTTTGAAGCGTTATAACTTCATCGCTGATGGAGATATTTCAAAAATATTTTCTTGAATGTTTACTGGAGCTTATAAGTAATTCATTTTATAAATAAAAAAATTGCGTGCATATTCCCTATTGTCGGAGTTACGAGGTAACAAACATAAAAAAAAGAACATACAACCGAATTGATAACCTCCTCCTTTTTGGGAAGTCGGTTAAAAAGTAATAATATTGTTTAATATAATGGAATTTTAGTACTATATGGTTTTGAAATTGAGTGTACCTACTAATAACAAGGCAAGCATTGGACGACCTTCTAAATATAGAAGATGCGACAAAATCCAAGTATTGCTTGAGGGTTTGCTTTAAATTTGCGACACAGAGGAATCAAAATTGTTACAGGTCGCGTCACATAAAAAGAGCGCTGTATGAATGTGGAGCTCGCGCACGAAAGTACTAGGCCTATTGTTTTATTTTTGAACTAGACTTGTTCGCGGCGTCGTATATTGGTTATTAGTAGGTAAATTGAAAAATGATATATGCTCCCGCGCCCCACCTCATACCACCAAATAGATCGATAAATCGCCTAATGCGCAGCTTGACCGCCAGCGTTCTTTTTACATGACGCGACCTATACCTGCCTTTAATTCCTTTTTTATCTATTTTGGGGACATAACCTAACCTAACCATCTATCAAAGATGTACAAGTGACGGCTTATCCTGCTTTCCGAGGCACGGAGGAGTCTCGGAATCTCACGGATCCCATCCTCGGATCCACATCGGCAAGCATTGCTTAACCTGGAATATCGTCCCGTGCGACTATGTTATTACTTAGCCAAGAAATTATTATATAACTAGCTTCTGCCCGCGACTTCGTACGCGTTCCCGTGGGATAAAATAGCCTTTGTGTTATTTCAGACCATAATCTATCCCTGTTCCAAATTTCACCCCGATCCCTTCAGCCGTTTTGACGTGATTGAGTAACAAACCTACACACACAAACTCACAAACTTTCGCATTTATTATATTAAATAACAGCAGAAATCGTAATATTTTAATTTCGCCATAACTTCAAAACCAAACGTCCGATTTTAATCATTCAAAGACCAAATATTATCTACATAAACTGTACTTAGTGATGAAATACTTTATTTTGATACGGATTAATAGCATGAGTAAAATAAACGCGTTTAAATGTAGTAAAAAAAATCAAGTTTTTTAAATAAAAAAATTGTTGTTGTGCCTCACTCAACATAAATCGGTACAGTGTGTCGCGGACTTTTTGTAGATATTTATAAGATCTACAATTAATTAGAACAATTTATGGTTCTATCTTTTATAGTTTAGGCAGCGTACGCAAAATAAGTAACTTTTCTGGTTGATTTTTACACCTTGTGTCTGAAAAACCCAAATATCTTACGGAACCCTATTTTTTCCAAAATAAAATATAGCCTATGTTACTCGTGGATAATGTAGCTTTCAAATGGTGAAAGAATATTTAAAATCGGTCCAGTAGTTTTTGAGCCTATTCATTACAATCAAACAAACAAACATACAGACAAACTTTTCCTCTTTATATTATTAGTGTAGATATTGCAAACTGTCTTAAGGCGTTTTACGAAGCTACTCGCTAGCCTATAATGCGTTCGCGACCATGGCTTATTATTAGCGTATTTCATGTATAACTTTGGTGTTTCTATACCGATTTCTATGACTCTTTTTATGGAATAGTTAATATAACTTTAATTAGGGACGACTGAGAGTTTTATAAACGTAAGAGTAGACAAATATAATCAGAAAGCTTCGAACTGCTAAGCTATCGGGAGTTACACGTGTTATTGTTCGTCAAACATAAAAGATACACATATGCTGTCGTTGGATATTTTTTATATAATATTAAGGAGAACATTTCAGTCATACATGATTTCTGTGTAGCTTTCACCGTTAAGGTTGCACACGCGACGGAAGCTTAAAAAATGGAGTAACTTCTCCCGTTTTCCCAACATTTCCCTTCACTGCTCTGCTCCTATTGATTGTAGCGTGATGAAAAGTATACTATAACCTGCTCAAGAGTATGAATAATAATTGTACCAAGTTTCGTTAAAATCCGTCGAGTAGTTTTTGTTTCTATAACGGTTATACAGACAGACAGACAGACAGACAGACAGACAGACAGACAGACAGACAAAAATTGTACTGATTGCATTTTTGGCATCAGTATCGATCCCTAATCACCCCCTGATAGTTATTTTGGAAATATATTTCATGTACAGAATTGACCTCTCTACAGATTTATTATAAGTATAGATATAGATTTTAACTTCAGTGGCTGATTTATTCACTGATATAAAATATTGTAACTCAATTCAAAAAAAATTAATACATTATTTAATTCGGTATTCAAATAGAAATAAGTGGCCTCCTACAATGTTATACGTATTATGACAAACAGAATCCCATTTATATTACAAATACTGAGTAGAAATCCATGTTTGTTTCTCCTTTATCTGTATGCATGCAAGATGAGATGGCTCATACAGATTCTGTCAAAAGTAGGTACCTACAAATACAGTATGATAAGCAACTGATGGCGTTCTTTCTTATGGAATGTTTTAGAGCTAATATGCAACGATCTTGACTCCGGTACCTTGGGTGCCAAATTCGGTTGATTTCGAGTAAACGAACTCTCATTTTAACAGGAGAAGTTGAAAAAAAAAATTCATAGCTTTAACTATATATAGGTATAGCTCTAAATTTCTAAAGTAACAAGTATTTTTTCAATAAGTTTTCATTCGAAGGATTTATTCGTTCATGAGCTTTCTGAAAAGTTACCTACAGTCTAGTTTTAAGGAAATTTTTACACAATTGCCAATTTTGGTCGTGAGTTAAATAACTTCAAAAATGTATAACTTTAGTCCTCAAGTTAGCGAGGTTAGAATCGTTGCAAATAGATCTAAAACATACCATGCAAAGGGACGCACTCAATTACCAATCACTCTGTATCCGTAAATGTTTTCCAAATACCTCAGTAGACCGTGGAATATATTATTATAGTAAATGGAACTAGAAGCTCTTACATTTAACGCCTACTTGAATCAAAGATAAGATACCGAATACTTGAGCATTAATTTTAATATACTCGAAAGTAAGTGATTCAAAATAAATCATAATAGGTAAGTATATCTACAGTAAACGGAGATAGTACTTAATCTATACTGAATTGAATATCTTTTTGCCAAATAAGTAGGTCGATGTCTATAAATATAAATTGGAGATAGGGTTGTTGATATAATCGAATGACTTTGATAAAACTTTAAAAGTCAATGTTTATATTTATAAGTCTTCAGTTTCTGAGAAAAAAATCGAACATGAATATAGAATTGAGCGTGACTATAGATAAGATCCTGAAGGAGGCTGGCACAGAAACTTGGAATAGGCTAGATTCCATCATCCAGAAATTGCAAAACTATTTAGTCCGTCAGTTAGAGTATTGAAAAATAATGGACAAGTATTTTTTGTTTTTGCAAATCAATGATAATTGACAAAGATAAAACGCACCAAAACTTGCGAGTGGGGGTTCGTGACGTCACGTGTCAGTAAAAATTATGCGAAGGTGTGACGTATTGAGAATTTTAAAAGCGTCGTAACTTCGTCAATTTTGGTTCCCGTAACAAAAGAATAAACACGGGTCAAACATTTTTTGATAATCTAACTGACGGACTAATTAGATTTTTTTAGTCATCTACCCTATTGTAAGAAGAAAAGAGAGACCTATGTTCTGAAGTGGACAAAGTCGCCCTGTGGATGATCATGATATTTTATAAAAAAACTAGCTGACCCGCGCAACTTCGTTTTCATCACATTTTCCATTAATGCTCCGCTCCTATTTGCCTTAGCGTGATGATATATATATAATATATATAGCCTATAGCCTTCCTCGATAAATGGGCTATCTAACACTGATTTTTTTTTTCCAAATCGGACCATTAGTTCCTGAGATGAGCGTGTTCAAGCAAAAAAAACTCTTCAGCTTCATAATATTAATATATGGCATAGAATTATAGATGTACGGATAGTGCGACACATACAATTTCCAGAAAGAATTAAAAAAATATATATAGGTATCTAATAGGTAATTATACGAAAATAGGGCAGAGGGACGGCTTATCGTAGGTACGTTTGAAAGGAAAAGACATATTGCGTAGACCACAAGTTGGAACTTAGGAAGAAAAGACGGAAAAGATAAGAAGGTAAATATAGACTACATCGATTCCGCAGAGCAAATATTTCCATTTCTTTACAAGATGCTTCGGAATGTCATTCATATCTGGATATCAAAGGATGAAAACTAAATAATGCACAAGATATAACGACTGGTAGAGTATTGGAACTGCATACTTCGCTGCCTGGATTAAATGCTGTTTGTCGTCGGAACAGTAAGTAGTGTGAGACAGTTTAAGTATATAGAGAACTATACACAGACATTACGGTGAAAACGAGGTATTTTGAAAGCATGACTAGCAGGATATTATTGCCTGATACGGTAAGAAAATAATGGAGGACTTTCGAAAAGCAGAACAGATAGTGGTTGGATTTAGGATGGACTTAACAGCTTATAATAGAAGATAAATTTGAAAAGAACAAACAAGTAAACATCGCGACCCAAAGGCCAATTCTTATAACTAAAATGTATGGAAACTGAGGATTCTTGACTGATTGCGAGAGAGATGTGAATGTCAACATTGGTTAAAAATTATCAGAATTGGCACTCTGATCTGCTAGGCCAGGCTGATTGGCGCAGAAGCTGAAAATGGTTATAAATGCATTAGCTCGCCGATTAACACCATTACTGTTTTTTTCTTATTTTGTTTCTTTTTAGAATCATGTATACCTAATCGAATTACTCTTTAAGACGATCCCCTGATCAAACTTTAAATGTAATTCTCCTATATAACCTTAAATGTTTTGGCACATAACAAGCATTAAATTGAACACAAACTAACTCGTCAAAATACCAAACTACACAACAATATCTTAATTAATGCGTACTTTATTAGGCGCAATGCCCCTTCGAATACCCGAGCCCAGTGTGCAAAACCCGCAAGTTTTAGTCATAGCCCGCAAAAGGCCTGCACAGTGGAACGACCTCATCGTCCTTAATGACTAAACTCACAATCACTTCTATATTAACACTGGCTTATTGCCAATGGAGAATTTCGTGGCCATGCAAAACTATTTTGGCAATTTAGACTAAGTTTTGACTTTAATTCCATTAAAAGTTAGATACATTTGGTTGCAGAGAGCATACAAAGTTTGGTGAAGCAATGCATGGGAATAAAATAATTCATTCGAATCGAAATGCAGTACAATACGAGTGTAGAGAACGACTGTGAAGAAGTTGACAATTAAACGTTAGAAGTCAGAAGGTATTCAAGCCGAAGTATCTCAATCGACAGGTTCTTACAAAGGAAACTCTCAGGAAACTTACAAGCTATTTAAAAAATAAAGCCTCCGATATAAAAGAGGAAACGAATTTATTTCAATTCATACTCAACACCCTCACGAAGCCGGCAAATACATAAAATCTCAAATCAGCACATTATTCAGCTACCACGTCTCTCAACCGCACTCCGCGCCAAACAAAACCAGGGC
Source organism: Ceramica pisi (assembly GCA_963859965.1). Lineage (NCBI taxonomy): Eukaryota > Metazoa > Arthropoda > Insecta > Lepidoptera > Noctuidae > Ceramica > Ceramica pisi. The sequence goes on from OY982539.1 coordinate 12,080,382, forward strand.
CCTATTTCTTTTTACCGCTGACAGCTAATTTAACGTCAATATCGTGGTTTAAGGAAGCCAACGACGGCTTTTATCACTGGAGGAGCATAAAACACGTCGTGAGCGTAACGGCGAGCATGTGGGTCGACCGCAATCGATGCTATAACAACTTACATCCATAGATTTAATATTCCATCTTCGTAAGAATAAGGCAACCGACCATAAATATACGGACTGAGTTTCTATTATATTACTCGAACAATTGAATTGTCGGATTTAATTTTTTATTACTTCATACAAACTTCTCAAAAGTATTACCTACTACCCAAATTTTACTAAATCTCTTAATGCTATATTTTTAGAGCGCCGCTGATTACCCCAAATTGATAAAATTCCGATAGAAGTTATGTTCACATTACACCGCTTGGATTACATAAAACCCTTTGGAACAACACAGCGCGTGCCATAATGAACAACCTGATACATAAACATGAGTATTGATAATATAACGTGATTGTATATTATTTTGACCTTGTCAGCGCTATCTAGCGGTTCAGCACTATACCACAAACTCGGATACGTAGCTGATATGCACCGGCATTTTAGTATACTGCAAGTACAGCTGAACGTAGCTCTTTTTCGACAGTTTTATTTGAGAAATTTGGACGAAATCTGTAGACTTAATCATTTTTGACCCCTTGAATAACTTGATTTTGCCCAAACAAGTCTTGAAATGAATATTTCAAACACTGTGTGGTACAAGAGCGCTCCATTTGGTTCCGTTATTTGCCGCTAGATGCTCTACTGTGCACCGATGTAGCGAGATTCAATATCACTGTTGCCAGATGGGGGGGATTCCCCCCAAATTTGGGGGTATTTTCAGACCACGGGGGGATTTTTGGGGGGACAAATCCTTTGGGGGGTTCTGCGGGGGGAAAAAAATTGGCTTGGAGGTAATTGGAGGATTTTTTATAAAAAGTTTTATAACTGAACGCGACCACCACTATACTTAACCACTCACTACTTAATTTGTACGCACCATAGTAACGCACACAAACACACACAGTTTGCATCGGCGGCGCACGACGATGAATGATGATAGTCGAGTTCCGTTCCGTTCAGTCGCCTGTGGCGGTCGGTCCCTCGGTCAGATAAATAAACAGGTTTTTGCCGCCATTGAATGTACAACGTTGATAAAAAGCAGTGAGTTCTCCTATGTGGTCTCTCAAGGCGCAGATGCCTTGTTGAAGATAATGGCACTATCAAAACAAAATTATGTAAGAAGGTATAGAAAGGAGTGGGAAAGTGACCCAATACTAAAATTCTAAACCAACTTCAAAGATGCTCAAGAGATTTAACTCGGAGAAAATGTATGGAACTGCAGACGACGACGTAAGTGGAGATGCTGATCCAGTCATGGAAGCAATTGCAGATTTTTTTTTTTTAATATATAATTATTTTTCCTATTATTGGGGGTTTTTTCTCAAAACACTAACATTTTGGGGGGATTTCGGGTGAGATTTGGGGAGAATGCTAGATCATCATCTGGCAACACTGTTCAATATGGCGGCGCCATTCGCCTCTGGAACAGGGCGGGGAGAACAGTCGCCGAACCGACACTACAATATCTACGCGTATTTTTGTCGAAACCGTCGGCTTCGTGACTCGAACGCGGGTGATATTGCTAAGTAATCCAGTGTTTCTGTGTTCATTTATGCTGTTTGTGTTATCATAAGTGTATTATGGTGGTTTTGTGGTGAAAAACGTGAAAGGACTTTAGGGTAACAATGTCTAGCAGTTGACATGTTTATCTGTGTCGTGTGTGAAGATTTTCCCTTCGCGTGAGGAGGTGCGGTGCGCGAGTGTGCGCGCTGGCGCCTGTGTGCGTGCGCCCGTGGATACAAGAGGATCCAATGATGGATTGCATTTCCATGGATGTATAGGTAAAAATCACCCGCTAATTTTTGTTCGCGTATTCTTGCGCGCGGTCCCACTGTGTAGTGCACAATGAACCAATTCGTTGTTGGTCAATTGCTTTGTTTAAAATCTTCAGCCTATTTACATCTTACTTTAGTAGTTCGATGTAAGATATACTTATCCTTGAATCGATGGGGATAACGTTGGACTAGGCCGCGAATTAAACTATGAGCTTTCCGGTTCTTAGTTTCCTCATTTGAATGAATGAGGTTGGCTCACGGCTGGACCTTGAGTAACACTTGGTCTGACGAAATGTTTTCCTCCATGGTTCATTGTGCAACGAACAGTTTAGATTTAAGATCCTGATAGCCTGATACTAAAGATTCAAGATCCTGATAGCCTGATACTAAATTGATAATAACTCAATAAATACAACAAATTTTGAACAAAAAACTGACGTCTTATAAGTTCTAATTGGTTTCTGATTGAGTTTACAAAACCCGCCACTTACGAAGAATGTAAAATCACACACATATTACAAATACGGTGAGCTTTATGATAAAAGCGATTCACACTCACGCACAAAGTCTTGCTTGTATACCATTGAATTTTAATTCATTACATTCATGCAGAGTCGCGCGAGAATATGGTTCCCCTCGCTCTGTTCGCTGCCTCTGGTTATCAGCTTACAAAATGTCTGATGCTGTCTTACTCCGACGAACAGCTAATACGTATAGTTCCGTCTCTTTTCGGCGCATATTGCGCGTTTTTCTTCTTTTGCCGCGTCATATGCCAGTGTCGAAGCATAAGCGTAGTTCGAATTGTTTCAAAAGTGTATTCGATGAACGAATGCATTTTGTATGCGGCGCTCTGATTCAGTCCTAATTGTAAGGCTGCCGGTTTGACCCTAATTGATTTGAGTTCCTTTGTTTAGGAGGTCGGGTAGGTTATTAATAAGAGGGTACCTACGTTAAGGGTAACCGCGCAGCCAGAGTGCGCAGTTAGACGTTGGGAACCCGGCCGCGCCGCACGTGGTTTCGTGTGGACAATTTGCCGCGAATCTTTTGTCCTGTTCAGTGCTTAATGCCGTGGAAAATGGGATTTTATCATTCATAGACCACCTGGTAATAACTTCCTTTGAACCTTGTTTGAGTCAAATTGCCGAGAATTTCGTTTGTAACGTATATTTTCGCCGCGATCCTTTAATTTTGCCTCGATGAATGAGAAAATTTAAATCAGGGGCTTTTGCGGTGTGTGAAAATAAAACAATTTATTTTTGCATAAATCTGTAATTTGTACTCTATGTAAATCTTTATACTGTATTGTATAATTAAGTAAGTATAATATGTTCAGTGAAGTGAGGGTGAGTGCGCCAGTGCGAATTGTAGTCTACGTTATTCATGGGACTGGACTCGTTATGCAAAGCGAAATGCCGAATTATGCAAATAATAACAATAATGTCCGCTTCAGTTTTATTACGTCTTTAAGTAATGTCCCTTCTATATGTTTGTACAAGTTTTTTATGAATTTCTTTACGAGAAGAATTTATTAAACGAGACACACTTTACTCCACCAAATAATGCTAACTCCAAAAATAAAACCCACAAAATGGAATCCTCAAACCGAATCCAAAGTTAAGTATTCTTAATTTTCATAGAGATCAACGTGTTTGACCTTTTGGAGAGCGCTAAACAAACAAGATTCCTTCGCAAATACTTTGAAAGGAAGGGATTTATTTATTCTTGGATATTTGAACAGATTCTGTCAGTAATAAATCTCAAATATAAACACCTTAACGTATCCTTTCAAGGAAGACAAAGGTTTTACTCTATACGGCATCCTTCGTGTACTCATATTACTTGTCTTTGTCTATTTGCTAGCTTTAGATGTCTATCGATTGAACTGCGGTGTAAAATCAATTGAACAATTAATACGTTAAATCAGATATCAAAGTTATTTGTAGCTATTCGAGATACTCCCGAAGAAATCGTATGAATTCCCTATCTCTTACTTTCACTGAGATATTTTTCTCTCAACTCTCAAAGGGTTTCCTCAACATTTTAAAATATTAACAACACATTTCATAGAACAACTTCGCTCCCTCGTCTAGTACTTACCTACATTACTTTACAGACTCCTCAACGTTTCAATTGTCTGGTTCTCCAACAAATGTTTCGTCTTACTAATCTCCTTAATATTGCGAACATTCTTAAGTGTTCACGGTATTTGTAAAACTTGAGTAACTTTGTTATTAGTTAGAATTCCGCTACCGAGAAGATTTTTAAGGTATACGGTTTAGTTTTAGTGCCAATTCTACAAATTTTCAAGCAACATTGGCATTCGCATCTCAGTCGCAATAAGTCAAAAATTATGAAAAATCAGCTTTCTTGACACATTGCGACTGAAATGCAAATGCGAACTTTGCTTAAGAACAAGTTGAATTGGTCCTTAGGTCCGTAGTTTACAACATATCCCTGCGAGAAAAGAAAACAACGAAAAATTATTTAACAGCGCCTGGAAAATTGAATCCTCCTATGAATAAACAGCATTTCTCCGAAAGGTATTAAATACGATCAGATTCTGATGCAGGTACAAGGATTTCATGCTTAAATGGAAGAATATTTTTCGCATTTAAATTTTGCCAGAAAGGGTGCAGTAGGTACTGCAGTGGGCAGAACGTGGGTTGTTTTTAAAAGCTTTATTTTATACATTCCTATTTGAATTTTTCGATCATTACAATATTTTTTCGACTCTTCATTGATAAATACTTCAAAAAGCGTTTAATTAAATTTGTCTACTTATACTAAGTATCTTTATTAACCGGTAGCAACTTTTATAGGCTCTTATCCGACATCGTTAATGTAGACATGATTTGCATAGGTTATTCATCGTATAGCGAAGTCACGTCTCCGTAGCGGCCCGTCGATTACTGAAGAAAGTACGCTTCCCTCCATCTCCAACTTATTCGAAAGTAGCAACGCTGGCGACGCTATTTAAAGTACTTGACTGCCTATTAAGTTAATCTGTCAATATAAACGTGGGTATTATACGCTTGCTCTTTTTCTCCTTAGGGGGAGAAGACAAGTGCGAGAGGGTAGGGAAATGTTTGGGCACAAAAGTAGGTGTTACTTACAACGCGCTCGAAGCTTAAAGGCCTGTAACAATGTCTTTTATTTCAGAGTCCTAAATTAGTTGCTCATTTACTTTATTTGTTTTGTAATCCCGAAATATTTAGCAAATACATTTCCCCAATAACTATATTCATTAAACCAGATCATCCCTGAATTCGTGTTCAAACTAATCGCTTACAAATAACACAATATCAAAATTCAACTCGATACGCCAATCAAAATTCTGATACAGAACGTTCCTCTTTCATGCGCGAAAAACAATTTACATCAGCAGCCAATTTGTGCTGATATATAATCAATAATAAGAGTTCCAAGGTATTTCCTTAGTAAAGCAGATTTGAGCTAAATGCTGGAAAATATCAAGAAAACTTAGAATAAGAATAAACAACATTCCGAACTATTTATAAGAGGTCCTGCTACTACAACAGAAAGTTCCTCTTTACTAAATAACTGGGGAACCCCCATAATTTATCTTAATGCGGTTCACAGAATACTTACCAATTTTCAACAGCATAGTTCTTATAGATTCGGAAAAAAGTGGCTGTGACATACGGACGGACAGACAGACATGACGAATCCGTTTTTTGCCATTTGGCTACGGAACTCTAAAAACGAAACTAGTTCTAGGCTGAAACTTGAACCAAAATCGTTATTGTTTAAACCTATTGTCCAAGTTGAAGTAAAAAATGAAATGTTTTTAGAGAAAAACATTGCAATAGAGATCGAAAATCCAATAAATGCTGTATCAAAATTCTTTTGTAATAATTGTTACACCATTTTTTTGCAGCTAATTGATATTTTGTTTCGGATTATTTGATCAATCGCTTTTGTGTTCGTTGTATTAATCATATTTATACAATAGATACCTGTCATAATTTTTTTTGCTTTTTGCTCGTTTGCTTCATGTTCATGTTTTTAGTTTTCGTTCTCTTTAGAGCAATCAATTAATGAGGTCATTGAGGTTTCAAGATCATCAGTTGGCATGCTCACGTCTTTATCCTAGTTTATTGTTTCCTTAAATACTTTTTAGTAGTCGTCATCTCAGTGGTCGGCCCTTTTCTGATATATATCTATACTTGACATACCTGTATCATGTTTTGCACAGTCCATCTTTGTAACAATTCTATGTTCTTTCACTATCAACTCTTACAGCATTAATTCACAACTTCACATGGATTCGCATGATCCCTATAATAAGTTTGATAATTTTGTAAAACCAAAGTGGTTTATCTCTGCTAGGTTTTGTTTATTGTCAAAGTGAAATGATTTAAGTCCGATTTTCCAACAGTCAAATAACTTTAATTTTTTATTTATTTCTGTAACAATAGTCTGACTTGAAAAATCAGCCCTCAGACCACTACGAAATACTTCTAAATGTCAAGAGTTGTTTATTTGAAAAAAAAATTCTATTGAGACGAACGGACAAACACTCCATAGTTAATCATTTAGATCTCCAAATAAAAAGTAATAAAAAAACATGTGAATTCCAACCATTTCCGAATCCACTCTTTGTTTCAAAATAATCACAATAAGTTATGTAATGTAAAATGTGCAATGAGAACTAAAAGAAACTGGCCGAGTGCGAGTTGGACTCGCGTGGAAAGGGTTCTGAACCAATTTTATTTTTGTAACATGTTATTTTAACGCAATAGGCTTATTATAGGTTTTCTGTAATCTGTAGGTAAAGAACTACTAATTTTTGACTCAATATTTTCTGAGATAAGGGGGAAAATGTTCATTTTTTATCTAATTTCTTGAATAAACCCAAACTTTTTATTTTAAAATTATGAAAAAAATACAACTAAAACCCTCACAGAAAGTTCTTTCATTCGATATGTCACAGGAAGCAGTTTGTTTTATTTTTGTAGTTTGACCCCCAAAGGTTACCCCCATATTAAAAATTAATTTATTTACGTAATGCGTCCACGTTTGGGTCACAGAAATCTATATGTGTGCCCAATTTCAACGGAATCGGTCCAGTAGATCCGGAGAAAACTGGCTGCGACAGACGGGCAGACAGGCAGACACCCGAGTGATCCTATCAGGGTTCCGATTCTACGGATGTTCGGAGCCCTAAACATTGATCGTTGATTACCTTTGCACATTTGCAGTTACTTGATTCATTTGTAATTGCAAAGTGCTTTTACCAATCAATCGCACTGATCGAGCTTTAAAAGCTTTTATATACCGAGGTTTTCATTACATTGAAGCATTCGTTTCTTTGACGTTTTACAATAGCATAATAAGTATAATATTAGAATTATAGGTACATGGTTTAACAGAAACAACGAAGTTTTTAAAAAAGGAGTCGCTGTACTGAAAAAAAATAACTGCTCAATTAAATCGCAAAAATAAAAATCAGTTGTTCAATTCATCGCTTAAATTGTTATTTTGGCAATTTAATTGGGAATCCATCGGATCAGATCAGATCATACAAAAAACTAGTAAACGTTTTTATAAATTTATTAATTAAGATTATGTTAAAATGACTTCAATGAAATATATTTTACTTTCGCTTCTAAACCACACCCTCACAGCAAGCTCTCAAAGAGGCACCCTTATAAATTAAATAGAGTTTCAGAAGACCGCGGTTCGTTGGCTTACTTAAGTAAAAACTGTAGTTACCTACTTAAAATTAATTAATTAATTAGCACTTCAAGTCATTCACATTACCTAACAATAAAGTTCTTCTAGTAAACGAAGAAACCTTTTCTTTTCATAAAAAAATAAGATTTCATTAACAAATAATATTTTTTGTAATGTTAGTAAATATTAACGTTGAAAATAATTAGCAGTTCATTAAGAGTTAAGATAAAATAAGCTATCGTAAACAAGGACACAGCCTTGCTAAACTAAAGATTACTTCCTATTCATACAAAAACTAGTTGTTTTAATTAGCGTGGAGACTTTTAAACTATTAATTACGTAATGGTTATGCTCACGTGAGTAGGTGTTGAACTAAAAAACAAAAAAAAAATTAAACAGCACAGCTTTATGAGATTTTGTGTTCAATAAACGTCAATTCTCGTAATTAAAAATTTTCAAATTCAATTCGGAATTTCATCTCGGCTTCTATCATTAGGCACTGTCCAAAACTTGACAAAAATGAAAACTAGAGGTATTTTAGACGGATTGAAACTGAGATTAAACGTAGCGAAGTGCAAAAGTTTCTTAAAAATACTGTAACCCTAAAAAGGTAGCCAAAATATCGGAAGTTATACTTCATCTTGCCAGTATCTATTTTATGAAAACGCGTTGTCAAAACTTTGTTTTCACTGTAATATCAGTTTACAGAACATCACTGCGGGATTTAAAATCCTATCTTTTGAAATCGCATCGTGTTTGCTCGCGATAAAATAAATGCGCCAAGCTACAACTGCACACTTTGTTTGAAATCTGTTTGCGAAACTATCCTAGAACACACCTAATAGTTTCAGGGATTAGTCCGACCACACGAGTAGACGCGGTAACAAACTTTTTAATATGAAGTACTTTAACAATGTTTGTAAATAATATATTTTATTTGAAAAATGGCCGTTTCCTCCGCTTTTATAGCCATTTAACCGAGGGTCATAGTTTAAACATGGGTTTAGCCCCATAAAAATTTCAATGTATCCTTTGTCGTTTTTTATGAGCCTGAAACAATGGGCGTTTTTTAAGTCAGGTCTAAGATATAGCTCGCGTGATATATTTACGACACAGGAGAAGAGTGTTTTTCTTGATAACCATACTCGTACGTTAGTGTAATGGAAGTCGAGTTTCATAATCATAAAGCACAAGACCGATTCTGCAATGAGTATTGTAGCCACCTTTGAGATGGCTCAGCTAAGTAGCAGCTTGCCGCGCTTGACTCGGTGGAACGCAGAGCTAAGGGACTCATTGGCGACGTAAAACTGACGGATGCCGCAGCTTGTCGGTCTTCTACATATTGTACTCCGGAGAGTGTGCCCAAAAACTCCACCACCTTATCCCATCGGCCCCCTTCTATCATCGGACATCCAGACGCACTGCAAGTAACCATGCCTACCTTGTTGCTATTCCGCCAATTCGGTTTCCAAGCGTCTTTCAAAATGCGCACAGCAAAGGAGTGGAACTCTGCCAGCGTCTGTGTTTCCGAACGCTTACAACCCTAATCTTTTGAAAGTTAGAATGAACACTTCTGGGTAAGATCGCTCCATCGTAGTTTTTGTCTCTGTCTTCTCTGACCTAGACAAGAGTCAACATCAAAACCCGACTCTTAAAAAAAAGTATTTTTTCGAAGATTTTTTTTTTTTGCCACCTAACCGAAATTACCAGTATCTTTGAACTATCTAATCTGAGAGAAAATTCTCGTCATTATGGCGTTCGCATTTGCATCGCGTTCACTAACAGTTGAAAACGCCACTAATTTCCCTAAAACTGTCATTGATAGTTGCTGAGGTGATAATTTGTGCATTGAATTTGAATGCAAAAAACATTTTTATTCGATAATAATCTTATATACTGCTTAAATTAAACCCTTACAAGCAACATGATTTAACTTAATTTTCAATTGCAATAATGGTAGGCGTCAGATAAAATTGCAATAAAGTACACTGACCTTTTTCTTACATCCCATCTTTGACAGCCGAACAATTAATATAAACCGTTTTTCATTACTAGGAAACGTAGGTATAAGATCACGATAGAAGTCTACTCAGGATTGCTTTATTTCTGTTTTTTGATATTAAGAAAGTCAATAAATGTATGTTGGTCAATGAAAGTTATTGCCCATCTGGTGTCACCATAAATCACTACACAAGTACAAGTGTCACCAAATAAATTTACCAAACAAATAAATTTAAGCTGATGCAATTTACCAAATTAAGCAATAAATAACGAATATTGATGGTAGATATTAATTAAAACAAAGCATCGGTCAACTATGTATTACTATGTTAATTCATTCATACAACGTGGAACAAGCTAGACAAAACTCTATCTATACCTACCTACGTAGTAACTGTTACGAACTGGACTTTAGTCAATATTTATTTTGTTATTGCATGTGCATTCACCCCTCGGTTTACGCTTGAATATATCCGTGGTTTAGCCAAAATGTCGAATTGTAGAGCTCTTTCCACCAATCCCTAACATTTTTCTAGTTTTCAATATTTGTTCGGGTTTACAAACCGCCTTGAATCGTTATATTCGGAAGTAATCTAGCTATTGAGTCTACAATATCGATCCAACTTCAGGAATGCGATTGACAGGGCCACTGATGATCTTATTACATCTTTTGAGTGGCCTTTTATGAAGCCCGCGGGAATTGCGAGAGGTTGATTCGTGGAAGATATCACAGCTAATATAAATACTTATTTCCGCGTATAAATCGTACCTGTCATCAGAATTTTGTTTGAAATAAATCTATAATAGAAGAGTTGTGAGAAATACCGGGCTTACTCGTGTTAGTAAAGGATCTAGTTTACATGGTATATATAACAACATTTAGGTATAATTCCTTAAATTAATTGATAATTTAAATATTTTTGAAAATAAAAAAGGAAATGCCAAAAGAAGCCATATAAAAAACGGATAGGTTGTGTGAGGAATGATATGAATGAAAACGGAACCAGTGATAGCATGGCAATGGACAGGACAGAATGTCAGAATAAAACATGTTGCGCCGACGTCTAGCAAGATGCGACAAGGGCAGGAAATGATGATGTCTTGAATAAAGTAATTAATAATAAACAGGAACCAGATGCTAAGAAGGAGGATATTAAGAAAGCCGACAAACCGACTTCTGAAAATGCTAAAGACGAAGGAGAGAAACAAAATTGTCTTGAAGACGGAAGTTAGCAAAGAGTGTAATTAATTTAGCTAGACGCAGAAGAGTTCCACATAATAATGTTAAAATCCACACTGAACATATTAATGGAGAAACATTTCGGCTTGGCACAGTGTACGAGCGAGCAAACTTTTTAGTTTTTTGTTCGAGTCTCGGTGCTGTTACAGAAATGGCAAATTCATTGTTGTTAAAATCTTTTTGGCTTTTAGAAGTTTTCAAGCGTCCTGTTATTGGATAGGTTAGGTTTAGAATCTTTGTTTAGATATCTAACTTTAGAAATTCATTCAACATTATAAGCTTTTTAAAAGAATACCTACACATTAAAATACGTATCTAGAAAATTCGATAAGGCAAGTTCCCGCTCCCTAATAAGCCTATCCAATAGGATCGACTGCGTAAATCACAAATCTTAATACCCATTCAGATTTAGTGAACTCCAACTAAACGACCTACTGTCTACAGATAATGTCATTATTTGCTATTCAAATGAATTAGAAGTAATAAAGATTTCCATGGAATGGGTCTCTTAATCTGCTCGGGAGCACTAAATCTCCTTTATCCTTTGACGTATAGGGGTCTGTCGCAACGCTGATTACTACAATTATTTAGAGCCATTCTGTATGAAGATCGACATGACACTGCGTACCTACGTGATGAGATTACACAAAATGTTTATCCAAAGTGTACGCAATTACTCCCATGTAGAAGCTAAAGCTGTGCCAGAGCCATAATGTAATAATTTTAATTCATTTTAGTCAGACGAAGAATTTCTGTTTATTACGAACAATAGGTACTGAAAGTAATGTTTCAACTGAATTCGCGTTAAATGCAAAACAAAATTAAACTGCGAGAAGCAATAAACTTGGGAGAATTAAAAATGTACAATCAGTTACAGTCGGCGGTTTATGTACAACACTGATATTATAAGAGGTTGTCCAAATCCACTGAGATTCACTGCAATGCGGCTGCATAATCAGGTCAACCTGGTACCTAGGTACGTACCAAATGAATTTAGACCGACATGGCTTCTTACATAAACGACAAACAAGCCGAACATAAAATTGGTGCATTGAGAAAATATCTGAACGAACCATTTTGCTCGGATCAGTCTATCTTGCAGTTCCAATTTTTTAATTTAAGAAAGTTTATGGACTCGCCCCAGCACTACCTAATTTTATTATCGAGTCCTTATTCAAGAATATTTGAACAAAATAAATGGTATTTGAATATATTTGTTCAATGCAAATTGAAAATTGTTAAAACGTTTGAAAGACAACCACAATTAGGGCTCAAAATAACTTTAATTTAACACTTTCTGTCTTGGAATTCTAATTAAATGAGACTAAAGCGATCGCTTAAGTAATTAATATTCATAGTGAAGTTCTTCTATTAGGACGTCTTTCCACAATTTCAACTTAGAAATGGGAGTTGAAAATTGTTATTTTTAAATTCGCTTATCTGCGATCTCCCGCATCTCCCTCGGGCTTTCATTTGTATGAAGCGAGCAAATAATCATGGCTCGTGTTTCTTTCATTGGAAGGATTAACTCTTTACTTAATTCTGAATGATATTTCAATAAATTTGAAGAACATTTAATGGATTTATAAAACGGATTTGCAGGCTGGTTTTAACATTTCCGCAGTATCTTACAAAGTTTGACTTTAAAAGAATTTGTAATACCACTGATGGCTCATAAAAGCGTTAATATTTTCGCATTACCTTGATACTCGCGCCGGATCCGCTCCTCCGTATAAAAAAGTGATTAAATTCTTTATAAATTCGCCTACATGTTGATGTTTTTTATCGAAAATAAAGGACGTTGATGATTAATTTTGATTGATATTAACTGTGATTAAAGTTAATTTTTAATCACTTATGATGATATCAAGTGAACATGTAAAAATTAATTAACATACTTTTTAAGGCAGAGGCTACCGTGTACGTATGTCTTATCTTACAATGTGGCGGATATCGTGACAACTAACGTTATAGAACCGTGGCACATCTGTTTGCTTTATCTACATAGAACTTGGCAGCGCAGATTACTTCATAATTATGTACTGGTCTTACTCAACGTAATAAAATTACTTAACTGTTAACGTTTACGTTATCCAAGTTTCAATCAAAGTCTTAACTTATGGTACCTAAGCCTCAAAACCCAATATTTTTAAAGTGCTGAGGTACGTTTTTCATTAAAAAAGGAAGGGTCCGTCAGTATCTTAAATCTGAAATCGGATTTCCATGAGGTTTTCGGTCGTTTATTAAGGAGAAGGTTCGGTGCTTAAGGTTTACTATATTATGTATTTAGAGGGGTGATGAGCTACAAACGGGTCCGATCGGATTCGACCAAACTGGAGCAATCCTTATTGTTAACGTTTAATTTCACCTAATTCTGTCAGTGTGGACTGAAATTATAGGTTGTCATTCCGTCTAACTCTGTATAATTATTTCATTAAATTATTAGATAAATTACCGTATTTAATTGCGTTGGTATTGTTATAATGAGTAGGTGTTAAAATGACAGCAATTAGGCATACATACTGTATGCTGTAAATGGAAATAAACCTACTAATAAAGGTTTATTACTATTATAAACTCGTAAAACCGATTTTATTATTCTCTAACATTGAATTTAATTAATTACTCCGAATAATTTAATTCAGTGATTCATAATATTGACATTGATTTCAATGGTAGGTATATTTTACGTGGGTGGCTCGCCGTCCGTCCGTCTAGTGACGACAGGCCGTGTCGACGGCGCGTTAGTGTTCCACGCGCGCCTCAAAGAGAGTCAGCACACAGAGGGGGCCGACGCCTGCCGGAGTCGCAGAATTATTCGAAAGAGATACCGTGTCTCCGGAACAAAGGGCAATGAAGGAACATGGATGGGTTTTAGTCAGTAGAAGTCTGACACACCCTCCCGGTCCAACCCAGAGCGGGCGGAGACATTGGATGATTTCCCATCCCAACAAAAAAAGTATATTTTACGTTCTGGTTAAGGTTTCGCAATTTTTAGTAGATAGGTTAGAGGCGTTTTATTTATTTTTTTGTTTTTGAACAAGTACTATCAAAATAGTGGGGTAAAAGTTATTGCAATCTACTTGTTTAAAAACTATTTGCATACAAAATAATTATTTTAAAGTATTTACTATTACTTCCTATAACCTTAGTATTATAACTTAACTTACTAAATTAAAATTAATAGTAGGTACACAAACAATCTTTATTTCAGTACCTCTAACAAGTTCTCTATATCTTCATAGGACAAACTTTGAAGAGTTTCCTTGAGCGTTTTCTTTTTAAAATGACAATAGTTTTATCTATTCTTTAGTTTAAAATAGCAATATGTTAATCTGTTCTTAAAATTATAAATATGAAAGTTACTCAGTCTGTTTTTGTGATCTTTTCCCATGTTACGTATTTGAATGACACTTAACTCTCGAGTAGACATGGCCTGTGGGTTTCTATTTTTTTCTACATCTCCTTCCAACCGTGCAACGTTGTTTATACCGCGGCTCGCCGTGTTTGTTAGCACTTAATAATCAGCCACTTCCAGGCGGCTTCCGACTTTCCTACTATCTCTGTGTGCCTACAACATAATATTTCACTTACTTCACGCAATGTATCAACAAGGAAGCATTTAACTAATCGTTTCCTTTTATTGACTTGAAAATTTATTCGTATTTGTAATATTTATAAGTGTTGTAATCATATTTTACAATAATAATTATCTTATTAATTTGCATGCTGCTGTTGTCCGTTTAATGATTTATTAAACAGATAAGACGTACCTAACTTTATATTGGTTAATTGATTGCAATTACTAGGTATTACAACTGTCTTGTTTTTAAGGATTCCGTACCCAAAGGGTAAAAACGGGACCCTATTACTTAGACTTCGCTGTCTGTCTGTCTGTCTGTCACCAGGCTGTTCTCAAGAACCGCGATAGCTAGACAGTTGATATTTTTTTTGTATTTTCACAGATTTGTTCATAGATGATGAATTTTTGTTGCCGCTATAACAACAAATACTAAAAAACAGAATAAAATAAATATTTAAGGGGGCTCCCATACAATAAACTTGATTTTTGTGCCGTTTTTATATCAGTTTTTTTTAGTTTTCACCGTCGGAAAATGATTACTTAGAAAACCTTTTTGCCCGCGGACGAGCCTCAAAATACATGACCAAAATTTATTTTAGTAGGCAAATGGGCAATCATCAAATGACTCCTCCTGCTCTGGACGGAGTGAAACTCTTGCTGACTTAAACACACCCGTGTTCCTTCAAATGCCCTTAACATTCCAAGGCCGCGGAACTCTTACGAGTAATCCCGCAAAATAGGATAAATGAGGAATTTTGTAATTTTTTTAATATTAAATTCAAGTAATTTACATTTCTTACTGATCCATAAAAACTTTTATGGATCAGTAAGAAATGTAATGTTATCTGCAAACAGATCTTACAATATCTTACTGAGTACAACACTCCAAGTTTAGAAAATAGACAAAGCGCGCACGTGTTTCAAACAAAAGGCAATAAGGAATAGGGTTGGCAAACATTTCGTTATTAAATTATTAATAAATCTTTGTTTTATTCTAACCAGTCTGTTACCAAGATGATTTAAGTTAGGAAACGAATTACATTCCGATAATGCTATTTCCTTGTATTTATTAAATTTATTTATTAAAAATAGAAAAATTACTAAAAATACATATGAATATACAAAAACAAGATACACTTAGGCGTCGAAGAAGTCCGCATCGCTGTCATCCGGAAATGTGCACAGAAGACTGGCAGCATTGCCACGTTGAATGGCAATGCTAATTCTTTGATAAAAGAATGAACCAGCCCTCTGCAAATAAAAAATGCGAGATGGCAAACTGGCCAAGTGTGAGTCGAACTCGCGCACGAAAGGTTTCATACCATTATCTATAAAAACGGCACAAAAATCAAGTTTATTGTATGAGAGCGCCCTTAAATATTTATTTTATTCTGTTTTTAGTATTTGTTGTAATAGCGGCAACAGAGATACATCATCTGTGAAAATTTCAACTGTCTAGCTATCTCTGTTCTTGAGATAGACAGACAGCAAAGTCTTAGTAATAAGGTCCCATTTTTACCCTTTGGGTAACGAACCCTAAAAAGGAAAGATATCTTAAATGTTCTTGCTTTTGACAGTTTTAACGACAAAAATGTGTGTGTGTGTATTTAAACATAAAATATTAAAATTACTATATTAAACAACATAAACCTATCTAGTATAGTAACACAGAAACCATCAATGCTCGCAAGTTCTTTTTAAAGATGAGCATGTCATAAAATTATTGGACAGAAACGTACTAGCTGCATAACAAGTGCGAGTCGGACTCGCGCAAGAAGGGTTTCCTACCATTATCTACAAAAACGGCAAAAGAATCAAGTTTGCTGTATGGAAGATTAAATATTTATTTCATTCTGTTTTTAGTATTTGTTTTTATAGCGGCAACAGAATTACATCATCCGTGAACATTTCAACTATCTAGCTATCGCGGTTCTTGAGATACAGCCTGGTAACAGACAGACAGTGAATTCTTAGTAATAGGGTCCCGTTTTTACCCTTTGGGTACGGAACCCTAAAAAGTATAGTATACTTTTGAATTAAAATGAAAGAACACGGTATTTAAATTACATTCGAAGGGTGAGTCGTGATTGTTTAACAAACATAATATATACTTACACTTTTAAAATATCAGTGTATCCCAATGTTATTTTATATGTAGGGTCTAACAATATTGGGAATCATGGGTTGTTTTCGTTTGCAATATTCCCGTTCTTTGACACCTTCCGCAGAGTAAATAAAACCCGGCTACCACGTTTTATAGAACACAAAGACTCGGTCTGTTTCACATTTACCTTTTATTCCGATTTGCCCGAAACGTCGGGGAATAAAAGGTATAGTGCCTTAAAATTGCAAACGCAAAATAGAACCGAGTCCTGTGTTGTATTAATGTGTACGTTTCGAGAAGTTTTAAAATGTTTACTACGTTTTCCATCCATCTGTACCTTACAGGGAAACATATTTATACAGGAAAGAGCATTTGAGGTTTTACCACAAAATATAAAGATTTGGTTTTGACGGCAAAAAAAAATAGAGGATTTCAATGTTAAAGCAGCCCTAAATCATCTTTATCGGAAAGTCCTCTTGATGAGTTAACTGACTATTATTCTTCTTGTCTTTTATAGCTAAAACCAGATATAACAATACACATTTTTAACCAACTTCCAAAAATGGAGTAGGTTCTCAATTTGGTGGGAGTTTTTTTTATGTATGTACTTACACCGATTCTTTTTAGTTCGATGCGGCATACTTGCCTTTTGATACTGTAATAATAAATTTCATTCAGTTTGGCTGAGTAGTTATATTCTATGAGCAATTTTGATATTTAATTTTTTGCGTAGACTAAGATGTCGTCCAAGTTTCATCACTTAAAGGTAAAAATAAAATAAAATAAAAAACACGTTTACCAAAAAATGTAACTGACTTTCAAAATCCGAACAAAACACAACAAAGTATAAAGTAACTTAATTTCGGAAGTCAGTGTTAAAAAACAAAGAATCAAATCCATAAACCGGTCCAAAGTTCGGATT
The DNA here is from genome assembly GCA_963859965.1 of Ceramica pisi. NCBI lineage: Eukaryota > Metazoa > Arthropoda > Insecta > Lepidoptera > Noctuidae > Ceramica > Ceramica pisi. The sequence continues at coordinate 12,097,845 of OY982539.1, forward strand.
TTGGAAGTCGGTTAAATTTTTTGTTTTTCAACTATTTATTTGAAGTAAACCGAAGCAATGATAATAATTTTCAGAGGGCATGCTAAATGTCAAAGTAAACCACTTGACAACCCTGTGTTTCGCGGCGCGAATCTTGTTATTTATGTCCACTGACCACTATTGAGTGCTGTTCCCGTCTCTTTATGCTAATAGCTAGAACTACAATAGACACAATATAATTATTTATTTTAGAGTAAGCTGGTGAAATAGATGCGCGGCTATGGAATTCAAAGGGCATTTGGTCAACACTGCTGGATTTTTTGTCAGAAAGAGACTGACACTCCCTTCCGCTCTACTCAGAGTGGAAAAAAGTGGGGAAATAATAAATGTCAAAATGTATCATAGGTAGACTACTCAACGTTCATAAAATGCAGGAGCGAGTTGACACGAAGCCCAGCTTACAGGAATTTCGAACTATACATTCACTGTCCCCCTCGCACGTTTTATGACCAGATCTGCCTACTGGTATAAAACGCGACAACCCTGTTTTTGCAGCGCATATCTTATTAGTTATGTTCTCTGACCACTATTGACTGTTGCCGTCTCTTGATGCTAATGAATAGCACTACAAGTTTTAATGTACGTTTGTGATTATTTAGATACTTTTTATGCCATAGAACAGATTCTTTGCACAATTTTTAATATTAGAGAGAAGAAAATCTTTGTTGCATAGAAAACAGTAAAAGAAATAAGCGCACGCGATGTGTGGAGCTTCCTATTGTTTCGAGTTAGCAGGCTGCATGTAGCTACAGGCTTCTTGAATACAAAGGTATGAAGACAACACTTACCTGTTTATGGGAGCCTGGTAATTGGTCGCTCTGTTGTGAAAACAGGGAATATGCACGCGATTTTTTTATTTACTAAATGAATTACTTATAAGCTCCAGTAAACAATCAAGAGAATATTTTTTAAATATCTTCATCAGCGATGAAGTTATAACGCTTCAAAGATTACTATTAGAACGAGAAGTCCGACATGGAATTTGACGTCACAGTCCGTGACGTCTATACAGCTGCCATAGAAAACAGCGTTTCCGCGAGAGGGACAGATGTATTTCTTTAAAATAATTATGTCTCGTTTGTTTTTCGAAAAATTTTCATTCTATTTCCACACTGTTTGTAATGTATTTTTGTATATTTTTAGATAAACTGTTTAGATAATAAATATTTTTTTATGCATATTCCCTATTGTTACTATCCTTAGCACATTTGTGAATCTATCTTGTTTATCCTGTTTGAGCCTGTTTGGTTTAGGTTATTATTGATATATATATATAGGATATAGGACATGATTGGTTAATAATTCTTCGTTTCTCCGCTCCGCTGCCTCGCTCCGCTGTAATGGCCATGCACCCTTACGTAGGCATAACTATGAATTTGACTAGAGTAGAAAACTTTAGTCAAATTATAAATCTTAATTTTTTGTGTTTTAATTTCATACACTGCGTAGCGTGAAATAATAATTTTCATTCATTATTTTAGCTATAACTCAGATATATTTAAGCTATTTTCTCAAATTACACAATGCAGAAAAAACGCAAATACAACATCTTAGTTCTAAAATATGTAATTGAACGTGAGAAAATTGAGAAATATAAATTGTTAGCTGAGAATTCAAAATATTGTCAAAATGTTAAGACTTTTCTTTATAATCTTATCTCAAATCAAGTTCCCAAATTTTCTCACTTCATTTCCTTCCATTTTGCTTAAAGTAAACGTCTTTTAGATAAAATCTTTTTGAAGTAAACCTACATTACAATCGTATTCAAAAGTTTGGAACTTTTAAGCTCTTAGTCGGGTTTCGCAAAACGATTACTTTAAAATATAGCTAGCACCTTGGAAAGAAGGCTCTTCATATTCACAGAGAGATAAATGTGCATGTCCTTCATAATAGTTTTTCTTCCGGAATCCTAAAAGATACGAATGGATCTATGCGTGGATAGCTATCATTTGAAGCAACAAACAGCATCGTAGACAATTTAATTTAAATCATTTGTACACAAACACCAAAGCTATGGTAAAATAAGACAACAAATAAGCCACAAAATGCCTGGAACTGTTACAGAGCCTGTTTACCGATATCCATTAACAGCCTGGCATGTTTGGCGACACAACAAGTACATTCATCTCCTAGTTCGCACGCAGAATACCCAACAAATATTAATTTAGTAACCCATGCATGTTGGAAATGAAATACGGCCGATATAGATCATTCTGTACGAGACCAGCAACGTTTTACACCACAAACCGTGTCAGGTTGGCGACCCGCTCGAAGCAATAAAACAATCCACTTCTCCAAATGACAAAGAACTTTGTAAGATAAGCGGTGAACGAAACACTTTTATTTCGTTCCCCCAAATACGTAAAGTGTTGGTAAATGTACTGGCACGTTTGTAGTTTAAAGAAGTGTTATCGTTCAGGCGGCTCGAGTCACGCGACGGCCATTTCACTCGCAGTACCTACTTACTCCTCCTACAGAGCATCCACAATGTCTGGGAAAGCCGTAATGGTACCCACGACATCTATTGTAACTAGCTCAAATGCTGAAATCGGATCATCGGCGTTGTTAGATGTAATACAAAGTCTTTTGTTGTGAACGGTATAATTTCCAAATACTTGTAGTTGGAGGTCTCGCAAAAAACTTGAGTCTTAAAATTGTTTCGATACCTACCTAAGCTTTCAATGTTGAATTAGTCTATCATCTAAAATCCTTTTCAGTTTGTTTAAAAGCTTCTCTTATAAACAATGCTAGGTCAAACCAGCCTCCAACGGCAGTTTAATGAACTTGTGCCTCGTGCCTTTAATAATCATTTCGTTCCTCATTTCGTTGGTAGTTATATCGATGAAGTATCACCGCACAAATAGTTTGGTGAGCAAGTCGGCAGTCGTTATGCGCCTATCACAACTACAAGTTGACTCGTCGACCAGGAATCCGACCATTTCACTTTAAATATTATCTGCGAGGGTTGATCGATTCGCCCCGTCAGTCTCCGACAGATAGTCGGCATGTCCCTCGGTCCTCGAACTATTTGTTTTCTATTTGTTTGTTGTGTAATCCGTATGCCGGCAAATTTGCGGAGTCAGCGATTGATGTATGCGAAGTTAAAAGTTTATTGTCAAGTCTCGGTTTTGGATTTCGTTCTGAACGAAGTATTAGAAAAGTTGGGAGCGCTTACTGAGTACATTCACGCGCCAAACAATAAAGCAAGTCTGCTATTTTATTGTTTTGATACTTTAACTTTCTATTTGATATTGGCTGGTGCACTCGCTACGTGGATTGCGTACTCATGTGTGTAAAGTAACACTATTTAAAGAAGAGTTCAAATCCTAATGGTTCTATCTTCAGTTTCTTTTTGAAACGGTTCAAGTGGTGTATCTTCAGAATAAGGTTTTTCTTTGGTCTTAGATTTAAATACGTCATTTATTTACTTTTGCCGTACGTCGTAGCAGAGGAGTTAGCCTTTTAGTTTGCGCTCTAAGCTTACACGGCTTTCGATTTAATGATTAGTGTGCTAAACTTCTAGATTTATGCTCATTTTATTAGTCTAATTGGCTTTATCCGTTAAATGTATAGTTCTATATGTTAATGTATAGGTATAGCCACAGTTTGAGGCTCAAACTTTGAGCTGTCGAACCAAACTCGACCCACAGATATAAATAATTTAAAGGAGCTTTATCAGGCAAGACGAAAGAAATGATTGATATAAGTTTTTGCTATAGGATATTTTGTTATATCAACATTATCTTTTAAATAAAAAATAGTACTACTAATGTAAAAACTGTATAAAATGTAGTTATTTCCCGATATTCGGCATGAAACCTGGTGGATACTAGAAAATATTGGAAGATTAAAATATGAAGAGCGCTGCATATAAAATTCACGCGGACCCATGCATAATGAGAAGTTAACTGGAAAACTTAATAGAACCCTCGACACGTTTTATTCATGACCATAAAGCCTTTTAACTTTAATTCACAAGGTACCCTCTGTTCGAAAATTTATGAGGTGTCATTGGAAAAGTTAAGTCGTTGATCAAACTTGTGCCGCCTTGTTTCAAGATTATCTTACTAGATATTAATCAGTAACCGCTTAATTTGCGTAAGTAAATACAGAGTGTATTGTTGGACGAACCAACTAGGTAACTGCCTACACAACTTGGATAATGATAAATGGACCCCTGTCTGTGAATACGACAAAGATTGTCTTTTGTTTAGAAACGAGCGTTATGTTTTTAAACAAACGGTGAAACGGTGCTTAAAAGCTTTCGGTAGACCTACAGAAAAGATTGTCAATTAACACAACCATTTCGAATGCTAAAGCAAACGTTAAGTTACAAAACAAGCAGTAAGTTAACAAACGCACCGACTATAACAAGCTACGTTAAAGTTTTATGATAATTACAGAGCAAGTAAGCGAGGAGGCAAGAATATTGTTGAAAACAAAGTTCAAGTGTGTCAGGAGCGCGCTTAGTTAATAAATCAATTAATTATACCTCACATCGATGCGTAACTGAGGTTCCAAGTCGAGTTCCTATAAGCTCAGAGAGAACTTGGTGGAAACTAATCTTCTAAAGCTAGTGTAGTAAACCACGGACAAATCTCTCGTTTGTCACTTCGGAACCGCTGGCTAGACTCGTTACTCCGAGTAAATTTATCGCCACTTTATACAGCGCTGAGTCAGTTCAAGTCAATTCATGCGCTCTGTTCAGATCGATTAGCTGACGACGGCCACGTTTTATTGTTTAGAAAACGGTACAAGCGTCCAATGGCACATACATCGTTAATATCATTCTCTCCCGCCACGTTGAAATGTCAACCGAGCGTAATAAATGTCTCAATAACTCAACACGGTGACAGATCGCTCGGGCTATCATTAAGGCATAAGTAAATTATTTCGTTCGTTAAACAGTCGACAAATAGTCGAGTTTCCTCGTCGGCGGATTCCGGCGAGCGTCCCCGGAGACCCAATCAAAAGTCTGCAACAGTACTTAGGGACTTTATATTACGAATGAGAGTGTTACGCCGCGGATTGCGTCTGTGGAGCGGAGATTCTAACTTGTTATTAATTAACTGTCACTGCCAAACTGCCTACGTGGGAACACAACCACATGACGAAAGCGATGTCTTTACAATGAATCTGCCGAGCGATTCATCGCAAATTGAGTGGATAATATTTACAACGAAACATTTTCATGAGAACGGAGATATTTTTAGATTTATACAGAAAACGAAAGTTTATTATCGGGTTTGTATTTCTTGTGGGATAAACTTAGATACTTAACCGCGTTTCAATCATCGTAATAAATACTTGGCACGCGCTGCGTCTGCGGGCCAGGGACATAAATCAAGAAATAAAAACGTTAATGACTCTCACATTCACATATACAGGCTGGTGTATATACATTAAGCACAGTTGGATACTTTATACTACATTATTATGGATGTGTCCCTCAATGTCCTGAAAGTTTTTTTCATTTGTTTTTTCGTTGAGCTCGCCTGCACTTTTGATAATAGCTGTGTTTTATGCCTACTTCACCGGCCACACAAAACGTATATCCGTTGGAATGACGTCATGAGAGGTAGAATGCCAACAAAACAAAAGACTAATAAATGGTGACTGTTTGAGATGAGCCTGCGTTTGCATTATCAAAGTTTTGTATGTATAAAGGCATTTTTTACAGATGTTTGACAAAGTTTTTCCAGTCCAGCATAGCGATTAATGAGTATAATAAAATATCAAAGCTCTGCTATCAAAATAATCATCAAGACTAAGAAATTAATTTAGTAAAAGATTAGCCTAGGTTACAACAGTATTGTGACTACAAGAAAGGCTAGGTTTGACTATTACTAATGCGTAAGACCACTGTAGTTCAGTGATCCCTTAACTATATCCAAGTTCCGTGCTCAGTTAAACGGAATCCTTTAGTAGCGGAAATACACGCTTACAATTGTTCCACATACACAAGCACATCAGAGAGCCAATTCTACTAATTTTCACATTCGCATCTCAATCGCAATCTGTCAAAACTGTATGAAAATTAAGGCTTTTTTGACAGTTTGCGATTGACATGCGAATGCGAAAGCTGTTTCAAAATTAGTAGAACTGGCCCTCAGATCATAACGCAATTTTATGTGTTTAGAGGAAAAATCATCAGTGAATCGGTTTATATTTTCTATATTCACAAAATGAGGAAATACGTTGCAAATGCAAAACACGTTTCACACTCATATCGACATAGTTTATTTATTTATTTATTTTATTAGGATCTCCAACAAAGAATACACCTTACTTGCTATATTGTAAAGAAGTAATAAGACAAAAAAAAAACATGTGCTTCCTCAATTATAGGAGACCACATCATGCAATAGAGAAAAATCAAACTATATCTAAGTTATGTAGACAATTTAAATGTACATAGCAGTCAAAGTAAGTCAGTATATTATATTATACACGTAACAAATTGTCGGTGTGTATCATAATTAAATGTAAGATAAGAAAAGTAATATTTCGATTCATATCTACAAATATGTACATCACATTTAATAGGAAACAATTATAATTGACATTTGAGCGTCAATTTATCAATTTAATTGATAGTGTTTTAGACTCATGTATTTTAAGTTTCTTTTTTTACAACCTGTACGTGTGGAAGATATTTTAGTTCTTGCTAATTATTCATTCTGTATTTTCTATAACTGACTGTTTGGTTAAAGCGTAAAGCAATGATATATAAAACTATAGATACGTTGTCCGCACTCTAAAATGACAACATGAAATGAAGCCAATTGGCCACATCGCGCTTAGTTACGCACCAACCTGTCGCGCGACACTACGTTTGTTTTGATTATGTAATTATTCTAAGGTTTTCATGTCAATTTGACTATTACTTATCCTGTGACGTAACTGAAAATGTATATTTATCTCCCTCTAGCAACTTACAGGCATCTCGCCGTACGGTGACATATTTTCTTTCCCTTTCTTCATGCGTATTAGTAGCATCTAGTATTTTCGCCGTTTTTAAGCGCCCCGGTGTTGGTTTATGACGTGTCTATATATAATACGTCATTGGCGTAAAGGTCGAAAATTACCCTTTCAAAATTCCTTGCTTTGTTCCTTTCATCCAGATCCGTCTATTTTTCATATAAATAATACTAATTGTACCGTAAGGATAAAAGGGTAAAGACTAAAGAAAAAAAAAACTTTGCTTATGTTAAAAAAACTTGGTCTCCTGAGTAATGTCAGCAGAAAGTTGCAGACTCCGTAAAATTGTAATAAATCTTGATTAGGTTATTATTTCTCGAAATATTATGAGAAAATCGTTTTGTATAATTATGGATAATATTATATCCTATCCAAATTCAATAGTTTCGAATACATCCGTGTCTTAATAAGCATCACCTTTGTACCTACTTTTCTGTTTCCTTTTTTTTATATTTATGTGTGTGTACATAAATTGTTAAATAAATAAATAAAAAATAGTCTACAATTTCAAGCGGTATTTTACAATCTTACGGCGTTTGCCATTTTCCGGTGACAGGAACATATTTATTTAAAGCCAAGTCACTCTTTAACATCTATCAATCAAGCACCATTAGGTATAATTATGATTAAAAAAAACCTACCTACCTAAGAAACACATTCATGTCGTAATTAGAGACACAGCATTCTATTTATAACCGGAGATTAATCCCGTGTTGATACGTCTCTTTCGTGACCAAGACCGATCCGTCGGTTATCGTGGAGTCGAGATATTTTTAGTGAAGCCACGCGGTGTTCCCAAGACATCCCTAGCCCCGGTACAACACAACATGTGTAGACATCGCCTTAGGCTCAAGACAGTGTGAGGAGCATGCGCGGATCGCTAAAGCGATCGCGACGTCCGAATCAGATGATACCGCCACTTGCATAGATCGTGTTAACATAAACGTTTGTTTACTTTTTTTATTATTTCTATTAGTTTTATTATTACGTCAATTCGTACGGAAAGAGAGGTTTTCTGCTTTTTTTCTTGTTTTAAAAAAAAATCATCAAATTAACGTTCACGTTAACGCGATCGAGTATGTTTAAAATACTCAAATCAAAGCTACTGAAGTGATTATGGCGTGCGAAGGCTTTGATAGCGAGCAATCGTCTAATATTTAACTCTGATGAAACACGTCTGACCACTACTGCCCGCCACAACAACTCGCGATGCACCGGCCACACAATCACGTCCGCCACCACGCCCGAATCTGCCCTTGTCACCACGCGTTCACTATGGACATGGCCTTATTTGTGACATGTGTAGATACTGGCCCATTTGTGGATCAAAATAATCTCCTGTCTGCGCTAATGAAAGGTTTTTATGTTCTTGTTAGTAAATGGCGTCTGACAGTTTAAGGTTTTGTTTTGATAGTGTCATAGTTGATGTTAATGATATTTGGTTCGAATATAATGTGTGAATAGATTGGGTCTGCTTGGCATAGATTTCACGGAGCTATTTTTAGGGTTCCGTACAACCAATATAGTAAAAAGGAACCGTTAAGTGTGACTAATTCTGTCCGTCTCTCACAACTGGATATCTCAAGAATCGCTAATGCTATCAAGTTGAAATTGGGAATAGTTTTAGCTGACGTTTTTTCAACTATTTTGCAAATAAGAAAGAACAAAAAAAAAATTGCTAAAGCGACTAGAGAAGGAGCGAATAAAAAATCAAAGTGTGACTTCGAAGAGTGCTACTAGGGCCATGTATCATATGAAAGAGCGCCATTTGCACATTTTCAAACATTTTTTATTTAATCCGCTTGCATTCGAATTTTGATGAAAAATGTTTAAAAATTTACCGTTCCCCTCCCCCTTATCTCCAAAGTTTGCATAGATAAAAATCTGAAATTGTTTTGTTGATAGGAGTTTATGCATTTATTTAGAGACATCGTTTTATTTTTCTTGTAATCTTTAATTACAAGAAAAATAAAACGATGTCTCTAAATAGCACACTTTTTTAAAAATCATCAACATAAATCGCATTAGTTTCACCATCGGTCAAGAGATGGTGCCAATATACACGGCAGTGTTAAAATTGCCTAACGAATATTAGGCTTACTCACCGTTGTTAATTAAAAAAAACAGTTCACGTTTTATATGATGGTACAGAATCCTCGGTGCGCGAGTCCGACTCGCTCTTTACCGGTTTTTAATGTTTAAATTATCATGTGAAACTGCTAGTATTTTGGGAGGATGTTATGTATGACCATACGTACCGAATATCATGCATAATGAAGACGCGATTATCAGAAAAATGGGAAGTTAGGAACTAGACTACGAGTTACTCAAGTACTAGTTGACCTCTAACGTTTTTGTAATTATAGTATATAACTGTTGTTAATTAAAGTATTAACAACAGTTAAAGTAAATTAAAGTATTTAACTGTTTAATTAAAGTATTTACTTGATTTATTATAAAAAAAACAGATTCAATTAAATTGTTATTGAAGTCTGTGGCGTTGCTAAACCATAGACAAAGCGAACTCTGAAAAACTGTGTAAGAAATTAATGACGACCGATGCGTCAACACTTACCTCACTACAGTCTTTACCTGCCTAGAACTGTCCGTTAGTATTTATTATCTAATATTAGTAGTCACTATCTGTGTAGATATTAACTGAAGGTAGCAACATTCATCGCTTTAAATTAACAGACAATCTGCGGATTACAATCGGACGGCCATTCGTCATCTTAATCTATACGCTTCTACACTAGCACCACTTGTACTGTACAATGAGCGAATGATTACAGTATTAATATATGGATACACGACAATGACGTTAAAAATGAACATCTGCGATGGTTAAGCTTTGGTATTATTCTGAGAGAATTCTTCTTTAAAAGAAATCCGTAAGAAGATCAAGTGGTCACTTGATCGTGTTTAAAAAAGAGCAAACTATAAAAGCTCATTTAAAACTAATAAGGGTACAGAAACATCTGCCAGCGACCGTTTGTAGATCTTATAAGCAGAGTAGAGGTGGGCAAAGTGTATCATTTTTGCGATTGGAACATTTGCATCTCGATCATTGAAATGTTCCGAAACACTGATATGTTTCATTTGGCTCATTTGGATCATCGACTCATAAGATATAAAACAGAATGTTTCGAATACAATGTTACGTCGCGGGTTCGTACGTGACCGAGTCAGTGAAACATTCAGCGGCTAGTCCTTTATTTATTACCAGCTGGTCAATGCAAACATTACATGCAAATAACTACCTAATAGTATTTGATACGTAAGGACCTTAGTGGTAATTTTTACGTACATATGATACACTTCTCCTCATTTGTTATCTCTCTCTGACTTGTATAGATTGTAATTATTTCACCCGCTCACTCGCCACGAGCGAGTCTATAGATAAATTACTTAGTGTTTCAGTTCTCTGTTCTCTCATTCTCTCTCACTCCCGGCCACGCGGCTCATTCGCCTCGCCGCTCGCGTGACGCGTCGTGAAACGAATTGAGAGAGAGTAATGTTCCAGATCCAAATGATGCGTTTGAAACGTTGATACTGAACGAATCTTTTGAATCACTTCAGTGATCCGGATCAGTGAGTCGGTTCCGTAAAGAGTTACACACGCCTAAAGCAGAGTAGTCGCTGCTACGCCTTAGCTACGAAGCGTGTTCGCTGTAATGTCGCGGCTACGCCACTTTTTCGTAGCGTAGCCTCTGCTACGGAGCCTCTACGCAGCGTAGCAACGCAAAGACAATTCGCAGCGTCTACGCGGCGCCAACTCCAACGCGGCAACGTTGAACAAGCTCAGTGCGACTCATAAGTTTATTCGCACTGAGCGTGTTCAAACGGTTGCATTACAATAAATAAAATAATATGTTTCAATCAATATTTTATGTATTTGTCAGGTGTAATATCTTTGAAAACTGTGCCGATAAATATCTAAGAAGTATAATAAAGGTAATTTCATTTATAAACATACATAATTGTTCACAGTAAACATCAAATCCATACAAAACGCCGCGGGAGGTCTTTACTTCGCAATAACTCCACAACTTTGTATGTAAGATAATTTTAATACACAGTAATTATGATTTAAACGTGTTATTATCCCATTAGATATCTCTATGAGACTGAAATGTGATTTATGAAAGAGCAGAGCTCTCTCTTATATCCAAGACTGGAGTGTTCATTATGCAATGCTGTCTAACCATTATTTTTAAATTTGACCTTTATTCAAAGAGCAGAGATACTTTTTTAATGTTACTAAGACTATTGTGCAATGATATGTCTAGTGTGCCACTAACACTGTTGTAAATTGTAGAAAAGAAAAAACGATTGTCGAGACATACCTACCTGTCTTACTTGTTCAAACTATTTTACATAAAAAGGATCGTTTAAGTTAAACCAATAATAAAATTATTAATTAGTTTGTCGTATGTCATAAAGCTGAGATCCAATTGATGCTCGTACCAAGCCCGCGATGGTTGCGTGTATTCAGGTCCATTCGCTACTTGACATATCAACATAAAAACGTCCACAAAAATGAAAGCTCAAAAAGTTATGACCTTCTTACAGCCACTTAAGAAACATCTGATAAACGAAACAAATGACATGAATGAACATGAAGAAACAAGGCAAAAAGAGACACGTGACCGCCTGACAGGTCCGCAGAGTAACACAATAAATAAAACTGTACATGCATAACATGTATGTACGTATGTTTGTACGTAACAACCTTGCAAACGTCCTCCTTTGCGTTTGAGAAGGTCACAATGGTTTTACACTTACATCATTTCTGAAAGGCTCGGTCTCTTGCTAGGTGTTCCTTATTCATATCCTTGTTTTATTTGTGTATTTTTTACTAAAACAGATATCTAATTTACGTTAGTGTGAATTATGTTAATTTCAAAATAATTAATTAGTAATACTGAAAAATCATCATAATGAATATTAAAAAGATTAAATTACGTAAACAATTTCACTGATAGAAAGCCCATCTATGTACATTTCGCTGAGATTTTCATCCCGAGAAATGGCACGGTTCCTGAAAAAAGCCTCCGAAGTGAAGTTGCACAAAAAGTACATTTAAAACATGAATTTATTTGAAACTAGCTGACCCGTGCCAAGTGGGAACGGGCCAGCTGGGATTTTTCGGATTAATATCTAGGCTATTGACATTCATCAATAACGTGGCTTTGGTAAAAGAATTTTCAGTATCGGTTCTGTAATCGAGAGATTAACCCTACAACTTCATCAACTTTGACCTCTTCATAATATTAGTATGGATACATTGTCCAAAAACATCGTAGTTTTAATTTTTACATTTTAAATTACGAATGGAAGATATATTTTATCATGCATGATTGATCCGATGACGTCACAAACAAAAGATTGCACAACGCCACGCTACATTGTCTTTGCAGAGGCGCTCAACCTAAACTACGCAGTTTATGTCACAAGAAGCCGCTTTAAATTGTAATGAAGTACTGTGAATACTAAAATAACTTCAAGTTTTCATTGACGTCAACGCTGCAACACAACAATAATTTTTACGAGTCGTGAACTGACAAAGTACCTACCTCAAACTTGCACAGACTAACAGAATTTTAAACAGTTGCGTCAATAAAATTCTCGCGTATTAATTTCAACTATATAATAAAGTTAGTTGGATAAAAGCTTTTTAAAACAAACTGACGGAACAGTTTAATTATTAGTTTTCCTGTTGAACCAACAATCCTTGTTTGTATTCGAGGGTTATTCGCCTCGAATGAAGTCAAGAGTTCAAGATGCTTCCGAGATTGTTTCTAAGACTTTTTTAAGTTTTCTGTAAAAAAAATGGCCGATTTATAATCGTGATCTTGTTAAGTTCCTATCAAAAACGTTTTGATCTATTGGACGTTAATGCAAAGATAAAGAAAGAATAAAAAAGATAAGTGTAATTGATATTGTTTTTGTCTGTTGATGACTGACAGTGAATTTATTGAACAAAATCTTGTTTTATTTCGTTGAAAGATGATGTCATACTTCAGTTAAAATTATAAACAATCGGAGCGTCTTTTTTTCCAAAATATTGTTGTGAAATCGTTATTTATTGTCCTAATTTTGTTTGGCTTCGAATTAACTGACCTAAATAAATCCACGCTTAAGTTCAATAACTATGACAAACTTATAAGAAAGCTTCCAAGTACTTACTAACTGCGTCACTTTCTTGTTTTACTTGGGTAAAATACGTATAGCAATGTTTTTGAGTTCAGAAAAAGTTAAAAACCGGCCAAGTGCGAGTCGGACTCGCGCTTGCAGCGTTCCGTACCATCGTATTTTTATTATTTGTTGTTATACCAGCAATAGAAATACACACTCTGTAAAAATTTCAAGTATTTATCTATAACGGTTCATGAGATTTAGTCCGCTGACATACAGACGGATGGACGGACGAATGGACAGCGGAAGCTTAGTAATAGGGTTCCGTTGGTTACCCTTTGGGTACGGAACTCTATAAATGTAATTTTACTAGCTTCTACCAGTACTACTGGCTGCACCCGTGTGAATGATATCCCAAGAAAACATTCTCCCAGTATAAGAGTATTCTATACACTCTAGCATATAGGATACTTATATACCGGGAGTACCCAATATGGTCTACCCGTGTGCCAAACTTCATCAAAATCCGTAAACACGTGAAAGGCACAAACAGAAAAGAAATAGGTATAAAGTTAATTTAGATATGATTATTATATAAAACCAATCGCCAAGCTAATTGTACAGATATCTCAGTGAATAGTCGCCATATTGACTCAGTGAGGTCAGATTCCTAATGGCGCCCGCCTGAGCGTTGGTCCACACCCAATTTGCCGGCCATTACCGTACTTCAATAAGGACTTATAAAGCTATGCTTCTTACTAAAGAAGATTTACAGCGAACAAGTTTAATCGCAACTCCTGATCAAAGACTTTGCTTTATTTTTATTCTTTGAAAGTAAACAATTCAACCGCAGATTTATTATTATTTAGAAACTTGTTTTATTAAGAGAAAGTTTGTGTAATTTAATGTGGATATTGCTTTGTAATTTTATTATGTTTGCCCCTGGTTTCGCTTGCGTGAATTGGTTTTCAAGCAAGCAAGTATTTTTTTTTTTTGACTACTTTCGGCATATATTGAGTGCTGAAAATGTGAAAGAATTAATTTAGGTATTTCATCAATTAATGTTGTGAATAAACAAAATACAAAAATTATCTATGAATTCAAATATCAGATTTTTTGCAGACATTATTTTAGCTTACAAAATGTGGCATGATGAAAATAATATCGTCGGAAGTAGTTTGGTAGTTAAAACGACGCAAACAGAATTCCAGTCCATTTATAATATCAGCGTGGATAAAATTAAATTGCATTAACATTTAACATATATTATTATTGCGTTTAATATACTATGAATTTTCCTGTCAAACGTTTTGCGATTAAATAGATCGCGTGGTGGGTTAACAGAGTATTAAACAGGTTAGCTGGGCGGTTCACTTTTGAATTGTGATCGCGACAAGTGACTAATTCGCACTAATCACGGATTGAGGACAGATTTATTTATTACTATACTAGCTCCTGCTTGCGACTTCGTCTGCGAGGATTCAGATCTGTATAAAAAGAATAAGCTACACAGTCAATCCAGAGTGCCAATAATACCATAATTTTTAAGCAACGTTTGTATTCATAAGTCCGTCGCAATCTGACAATAATTGATGGCCTTTTTGACAGATTGCGACTGACATGCGAATGTGAACGTTGCTTGAAAATTGTACAATTGGATATATGAGTGCCCAAATAAATCCGTTGAGTAGTTTTTGCGTTAAAGAGTAACAAAAATCCATTCGTCCTTACAAACTTTCGCATTAGTAGGATGACATGATTAGAAATACTATAGACCGAATTTAATAGACCTGCCAGTAATACTTTTCAAATTTTACTTAGTTTAGTTTAGTCTTTTATAAATGCTACAGGATTTTCGGCTGCCCAGAAATTATACAAATTTCATCTAGCATAGAATACTCAAACTAGTTACCCACTAAACTAAAGCAAAAAGTACAACACTAAACCAAAGAGACTCACCAAAATCACTTCATTTCAACTTATGAAAGCTCGTCGTTTCAATAATCACCGTACCGTAACCCCGCTCCATCAAAGCTTACATGCGGCAAACTTGAGTCAGTTCCCAAGTTAGGGTTGTCCCCATAACATAGATTAGGTGGGGTTAGTTCCTCAGGCTTGTATGTAGCTTAGTCGATGCGTAGATCATCGTTGCGGTTGGCGCCGCACTAGCTCCGCTAAATTATATAGTGGCTTGTCACGGAGTGCATGCTGTGTTTAAGATTGAAATAATGTACTAGGTATTAGAGATGGGACGCGTTTGAAGATTCTTTTTCGATAGTTTCAACGGTGGTCTTAATTTGATACAACTACTTTTCTCATGTCTGCTTGCTATTACGGACTAGATTTATGTCGTGTTAAATGATTTTCTCGGCTGCCAGTTTGTGCTTATTATCGTCAGTTCGCCATTCATGGAGGGTTATTTAATTCACCCCAAATTTTTTTGGTGTGAATCTCGATAACGTTTACTGTGACTGTTTATTATTCTTTAATGGTACTTATTTCCCTTATGTTATCAAACTTTTGTCATTTAAAATTCAATAATACGCTGGCGCTTTTTTGGGTTCCTATCTAAGTACATACGTACCTACATATAAAATAAGATTTTATTTAAAAGATAATTTGCTTTATTAAATCAATTAAAAGTGAAGTTGATACAACAATAAAAAAAGTTACTTCGTATTACAAAACCACTCGAATTCAAAACAAGAAGAAAATACTTCTGCGCAACCCAATCCAACATCAATGAGCCCCATCAAAAGTATGGTGCGTGAGCGTGCAATACGATAGTTTGACAAAGTGCTGTAAAAGACCAGTCGCATCATGCCCGATTTCCCCTCCAACTTTGAATTTGTTTTCAACTAAGTCAACTTTGATCGTTCTAAAGCAATGCTTCTCAACTTGTATTTCGTGGACCACTGTTGGCCCACAAGGACCAATATGGTTCGCCAAAGGTTTTAAACAATCTTTTTACCTAAAAAATGTAATTGAACTACTAAACTGATTCTAAGTTCCTAAATTTTGTGTTTTATTTATTTAACAATTTGTGTACACACACACACAAATATAAAAAAAGGAAACAGAAAAGTAGGTACAAAGGTTTTCTATAAACTATTCAGTGCTTTTCAAACAAAGAATAGGTAAGCTGGACGTTAGTCCACCATTTGTCTCTGTACTTATCACCCAAAGGTTGTCTGGTAGAGAATTCCTATGGCATTAAGTCGTAAAGTACTACATATATATGATACTAGCTGACCCACGCAACTTCGTCTGCGTCACTCCTCGATAAATGGGCTATATAATACCGAAAGAATTTTTCAAATCAGACCAGTAGTTCCTGAGATTACCCCCTACATACAAACTTACAAACATAAAGATATATACCTAGATAAGTTTATTTTGAAATAAAAACAGTTAAGAGTGTGTATTCCGTCCACTAGCGCCGCCAATCGTTTTTTATTAATTGTGGTAAATTTAAGACACGTAGATAAAAACCGCTCTGTAGTGCACTGAAGAAATGTATCTATTATTTTTTGACAGCTATTTTTAATACATAACTCATGGCTAAATAGCCAAAACGGCAATTATTGCGAAAAGTGGCCACTTTTAGCAAAAATATCGACTTTGGCAACTATTTATGTTCTAAAGTACAAAACATAACTCTCAAAACATAATAAATACATTTCTTCAGTGCACTACAGAGCGGTTTTTTATCTACGTGTCTTAAATTTACCACAAATAATAAAAAAACGATTGACGATTGGCGGCGCTAGTGGACGGAATACACGCTCTTAAGCTTCGTTCTTAATTTCTGGTCCCTGTTAGCAACAAATAAGTCAAAGTGATCTCGGTTAAATAAAGCTTGAGAGCCACTGTTCTATGGATTACGATATACAAAGGGGAAGTTTCCCGTTCCTTTGTGGTCGACGAGATAAGAAAAACCGCTACTATGATACTGAGACTCCAGTGAGAAGTGCTGTTTATCAAGTTTTAAATTATGAAAGACTTTGTTATCCAGAGTGTAGATGTCTTAGACAAAGTTGGGATTATCTAACGAAGTGTAATCTCATCTGTTAGCCTTTGTTACTTGTTTGGATTTTTTCTATTCCATTGGGGGTAGGTTAATCAAGTCATTACTTATTTAAAGTAAAACGCAATACGTAGGACCGTTCTAGGATCCTTTTTAAATCATTTGCTCCACTTGAGTCAATCAAATTGAGAATTATGGCTTGTTATTAATCGTCGTCCATCCAAGACATATAATTTCATTTCATATTACCTAGCTTCAGTTGATATATTATAACCTTGTAGTAATGATTTAAAGCTATAATCTTCAAATAATCGTCAACATGACATGCCAAAAAGCAAGCCTGCGAATTCCTAAAACTTAAACCTGGAACTAGTAAATGCGTCCTGCGTACATTTTTTTTAATAAAACGTTTCCCCACAGTAAGAAATTCTGCGGTGGGTGCGTTTTTAAACTTACAAAGTCACATACACAAACAGCCAGACCCGGAACAACAGATTACTATCTGTAAACCATCCAAATAGGTACTATAATATGTTCCAAGCGGAAATCGAACTCACTCAGCGATCTCAACTACTGCGCCAATCGGGCCGTCAATTAATTCTCACTAATTTGATCGAATGTATATTCGGTTACATTACGGTCATGGCCAAGGGAAGTTGACGGAGCCTTCCATTTCTACGAACAGGTACTAAAGGAACCTAACATAAACGGAATCACAAAAGCTAAGTTCCCTCGGTCCCTCGCTCACTCTAGCTCCCGCCATCCCATTCAAACCTAACCTATCCGTGTCGGGGTGCCCGAGCTGATGCAGTCGCTCTTTATTCAGTGGTTAGTACAAATATTAATCATACAAGATGATCAAAATACCTTTTCACTAAATAAGAATACAGTAAACGAAAGTAAGAGAAAGTGTGGTTACAGCATATAATTTTGTTATATACCTATACTGAACACTAAATTATGTAAAGTGTTGTTAGATGAAGCAAACTTTATGTCATTTAAGCGTTATATTGCTTTTTAAAATAGAGCAAACGTTTTTATATTAAATGATCGGCACCCGTTGTTTACGTTTTCATGGTAACTGATCCGATTAGTGGTGGAGGTTTCCTTCAAAAGGACTTAGAAAATTAGCTTTTGATACGGAAATCAAGTTTCCGGCTATTGACAAAACCTATACACAATTACACATTACGTTTATTTGCCTTATAGTTCAGTTGTTTTTAATTTCAGTTATTTAAACAGTTTTAATTAAAACATGGAGCTTACAAATGGTTTTCATAGTCACGTCAAAATATAATTAAAACACGGATTAATTAACTTATACTCCGCAAAGGAAACAGTATTTTACAGCGCATTAACTTCATATAAGTGAGCTCAGCAAAACATTTAAATGATTTCATTTAAGGATATATATTTCAAAACAATGTAGCATAAATTTTGCTACAGTAATTTTATCGGGAATTATTTTTCAGATTTATTTTGTTTTTATAACATTTAAATCACATACATTTTAACTTTGACCCGCGATAAATAAACGAGGATTAAATATAAACATTAACCGCATAGCTAAATTTTTAGGTTTATTTTTCTATACGTGACTTCATTCCGAGTCTATTCGTTAATAAGGAAGGAAATATTCACAGTGCCGAAAACCTTAATGCAAAAATAATTATAAAACACAATGTCAACAAAAAATCATTCTTCATAAATTCTTGTGTATAAAGACCTTTCTCTCAATTTTCCTTAAATATCGAAAACGACAGATATTTTTTGTTATTTGCAATATAAATCGCCAAATGTTCGTAGGTGGTCGGGTCGACGTTATTCAAACTATGCCCGCCATTTTGATTAATGTATCCGGCAATATGACACCTGTGACTCCCTGCTAGGAAACTACTGGCTCCACATAAGGTGGCGACATCCGTATCTTCGCTGTTTAGCCCATTATACATAATTAATGGCGTATTTTAGTAACTGGGTGCAAACTACTATTATCACTCGTGTTATGATGGTAGTTTTCAACTGTTTGTGCTCTCTCTCTCTCTTGTTAGTTAAGAAGGATTGAGACAGATATTTTTAGTTTTTCCGCAGTCGTCTAAAATCTGTTTTCAATTTATGAAAAAAGCTTTAACACCAGGACCGTAAGACGTTTCATGATCTTGTCACTTTGGCATTTCTCTGGCGTTACGTTTATGCTCGTATAAATATCTGAAATTCCAATGGCAGGTTTATGTTATGAATACTTGATAAGAAAAGAAACGGGGCCGACATGATCGGAAAAGGTATTGTAGAAAAAAGGTATCTGAAAGACTTTTCTATTTGATTTCCACTTATATAAATAAAATTATTTGACATGGTGAGGTAGATATAATCATGGTTTGAAAAATAGTAATAGTAATAGTAGTAATAGTAATAATAGTTTATTTCATAATGGGATTGCAAAGTTTACAAAAGTTGCATTTACATTTTTTTTTTTTTCATAACAATTTACAATAAAGACGGGTGAAGTACTGTTCTCCTAGCTAGGCTAAAATTTAGCCTGTGTTAAGGAGAGACAGTGCCGGTCCCCTGATTGGCGGATTATATGAAATAGTGAGCGCTTATTATAAAATTTGTAACAGCATCTGTATAATTATGACAGTAGTTACTATGCAATAGTTATTTTTACTATTATTTATACAAGACATATTATTATCTAGAGTTTGTGGGTGTGTGTGTGTGTGTTTGTGTGTGTGTGTATGTGTGTTTGATGGTATGCGTGCGTGCGTGCGTGTGTGTATGTCTGTCTGTTTATGAGATTACTTTGTAAGGAATAATTCAGTGTCATCATAATCGAAGTCCAAAAGGAGTGTCCGTACAGTTTTTTTTTACAATTTTACAATGAGAGTTTAAAAATTGGGCATTTTGCATTTATTTTATTATAGAGAGCGCTCAAAAATACGCTCAATTTCTTTCGATTAAAACTATAAAACAATCTATATCTTGCAAAACGCTTAGTTGACGCTTCGCGTGACCCAAGAGCTGGCTTTTACCTTGGACAGAGGATAAGCATTGCCATACAACGTGGCAATGCAGCCAGTCTTTTGAGCTCACTTCCAGTCGATAGCGATGGGGACGAAGTTTTTGATGCCATTTTTTAGTTAGGAGTTTTTATTTCTTTATATTTTAAGTGTATATAGTTTGTTCTTTAAAACAATGCACATTCCTCAAACAATAGTAGTTATCAAAACATTATAGCTAAATAGGCAAAGGTATCGAAAACTTCGTATGAAATCGTGTCCGCTTTTATGAATGAATGAATGGAATGTTTAAGTAACTATGAATAGGATTGCCGTAAATCTTTTGTTGATATCAAAGTAGGATTGTTACATTTTTCTTTTACGATAACGAGATTTTCCGATAAAGGTTTTAATGGAGGAAAACAATGTTTGATAACAGCGTTCCAAATATGCGAACGGAATCTGGTGAATAGTTTTCTTAAGTTCACTTTATAGCTAACTAACTCACTGGCTTTTTCTAGCATGGGAACGCAATATTTTTTTTTTCTAATCCACGTCCTATAGAATACAAACTGACCCGCGTAACTTCGTCTCCGACACAATTTGCAATACTGCTCCGCTACTTTTGGTCGTAGGCGTGATGTTAATAGCCTGTAGCCTCCCTCGAATGGGATATCCAATTCGAATCAGTAATTTCTGGGTTCAATCAAAAAAACCTCTTCAGATTTATAATATTACTAGCTGCACGTGCGACTTCGTACGGTATACCATTTATTTTAACGGGATAAAAAATAACCTATGTTCACAAGGACAGTCCATTCTACACATTGGGGAAAGATTTTTTTAAATCGGTCCAGTAGTTTCGGAGCCTATTCATTTCAAACAAACTACCCTGTCACTGTCACTGTACTGTTTGTCACTAATATTAGTGTAGATACATGTATACCCGCGATTAATAAACAAATACCTAAATGTGCAGACTTACATACATATTATAAATGTATTATTATTTACACACTTCGTTAAACATTCCCTTGTAGAATAAGAATACCTTACAACTATTTTAAAAGCAGGTGGCTAGATGTTTTAGTAGCTACTCAGGAAACTTTTCAAGATAAATATCTACTTATAAACTTTGAAAACTAAGTTCCTTTCAGGCGCAGATTTTCTTGCTTAAATTACAGTGTAACTTTTCATCTTCACCCGTCAATGTTATGGCTTAAATATTTAGTTTTATCTAATCAACTTTTCATGTCCCAATGCTGGGCAAAGACCCCCCTCCCCCTTTATCTGTTCTTTCCTTCCCAGCACACGTATTTCCTCTGGTATTGTGAGTCAGTCTATTCGCTAGAAGTCAACTTCCTTCTCTATCTTCGTCTTGGTCTGCCGCGACATCGCCTGGCATTTAATTGGATTCAATAAATGGTTATTTCGAGTCCAAAGTTTGACATGCGACAGAAATCTCCGTTTCAACCCCCCCTTACGATTAGCTATGTTTGAATAAATTAGCGTACTTCAACAGCAACATTCATTAATTAAATAAAAGAGCCGTTATTCGATTGCGCCATTAAACTACCAAAACATTTAATCAAACAAATGTACCATGAAACATTAATACCGTAGCCGCAAGTTGTCGGTTGGCGACCGATATTAGTAGAAACTAAACGTGTTTTATTAGGAGGAGGGATGCCCCATGCCTCATGCCCCGGGGAGATCGGGCCTAAACATCTGTTATGCGATCGTTATAAGCCGACTATATCGCCCTTTTATTGTTTTGTTTGCTATAGCGATGTAATTATTGGTTGCGTATTTCAATTTGTCGGTTCGTTCCTTTAACGCAAAGTAATATAAATAAATGAAATATATTAGATAATTATCTTCTCGTGTTGTCGGTTCATAAACCATATGGTGTCGCGGCTCAACGGGTAAAAAAAATGAAAACCTTTTTTCCTTCCAAACCGCTTTAAGCGTAAATAAAGAAATGTTTAAATTTTTTTAAAAACAATATTTGATGTACCTAAGAAGTTTAACTCCCAACTTGGAATTAATACACGGTTTTACATCAACTCTCAGTTTTTCAAATGGAACTTTTTAGTTTTGGTGCGACTAGTAAGCAAACAGATAGTAGGTAATTGGTTTTTAACTAGCTCAATTTTGTAACTAGACTTGTTAAAAAACAATTAGTACTAACAATCGTGTCCGTGTCTTGTCCGTAGGTAATCGTGTCCGTAAACTGTCAAGGTTATAACGTTTCGGGTCCCGAGGAAATCCAATTTTTCCTCAAATTATCGTGCGGTTTTTCCCCTTATAACTACTCTCCAACTAGTAATCTCAACTTAACATCGAACAACTGGATTTTAACCCAATTTTCAACACTTTGTTGGAAATTGTTTAGAACCCAGTACAACTAAACTCAACGAAAATCGAAAATTCTGCAACGCAACGCAATTTCACGTCAATAATTCACGTACAAAAACGAGTATATAAGCTAAAACTATTCGTACACATATTGTGGGTAGGTACAACACGGGCCAATATTGTTGAACGGTGGTGTACACGAGTAATTAACTGTATAGCTGTGGAGAACACGCCTGCCCTCACTACGTAACTTGCGGCCATAGACACCGAGAATTGACTGAGTAATATCCGTATAAAATTAACAACTCCGTAGAAGCACACAGGCCAATATCTGTATCTCTTCAAATTCGCTATGTCTAAACGCAGAACTCATCCACTCCTGCAATCTGCAAGTCTGGGACGTGGCCCAATCAGAACATAGAAAAGACTAATACCGACCGCAAAGTCGCTTTGTTTCTTTCACACGTTTTCACGCATTTACTTCATTGCTTGACAGGAAACGCTCAGTCCATTCTTTGTCTTTACCCTTGCGACCACGATTCGGATACGACAAAAAGGTAGCGATTGAACGAAAATCACTTATCTTCATTAGGGCACAGATTAGGGTAACTGATTTAAGTGACGTGTTGTTTGTGCTGGTTTTTTGAAGTTTTTGTTTCCTTTTTTTAACGTTTAAGAACTTATCATTGAATTATGGCATAAATCGCTTCTTTATTCGCTACTAAAAAGACAAAATAGCTGGTATGTACTGAAATAGCCTACAATAGGCTAGATTCCATCATCCACAATTTTCAAAACTATTTAGTCCGTCAGTTAGAGTGTTGAAAAATAATGGACACGTATTTTTTGTTTTTGTAAATCAATGAATATTGACAAAGATAAAACGCATCAAAACTCGGGAGTGGGGGCTCGTGACGTCACGACTCAGTAAAAATTATGCGAAGGTGTGACGTATTGAGAATTTTAAAAGCGTCGCAACTTTGTCAATTTTGGTTCCCCTAACAAAAGAAAAAACAAGGGTCAAATATTTTTTGGTAATCTAACTGACGGACTAATAAGATTTTTTCAGGACACAAGCCTATTTAAAGCAAGACCTAGAATTTATATGACTCTTCATATGTCGAAGAATCGTCTAAAACAAACGTATATTCACAATTTCGCACCCTCCAAACATTTTAGCAATAGCAACTGCAATTGCAACGCGGTCGACTAAGTAGACACGTAATAGCGCCGGGCACCCAGGCAATTCGTGGCTATACAAAGATAACTACAGTAAAATAGGTTAGTAGGTGAATCTCGTCTCTTTGTTTCAGAACATGTAAACGAGGGGGCCGTTGACGTTATTGTACAGGTGCAAATACGCGTGTGTGATCTAAGGCAGGATAGGATTAACTGGACTATGAGAAATGCAAATACATGTCGGTTCAGACGATGTATGGAAGCGCTGAACTGCGCTTACTGAGTGAGATGTGTGCCGATAGCGTGTTTGTTTGATGGATTTACATTGGTTACGGGTGAATAAATGTTAAACTATTGATATAGAGTACATGGATAGGATGGAAATTGTTATTATTCCTACTTAAAATGTAGTCAGTCCATACTATTATGGACTGACTCGATTTTGATAGATTTAGATGTACTTTAAGGCGTCGTCTTAATACAAAGCGATCGCACCGCGATCGTCGCGTTAATTTGCTTTGGACAACCGGAAGAGCTTAAAATCTGACTAGCAAAGAATCAGAAGTACAGATAAGGAAACTGAATAGTGAACATAGGAAAATAAGAATAGGAAATAATGGCGAAGAGAAAAATGTGGCTGATGATGTAAGCGCCCTTACAAAGGGAGGAATCTAAGATACCTACTCCAAATCTAAGCCGGTTTGACGACGGTAGAAGTTTTATATAGATAAACGCTAACGATGATAGAAATGTTGTTCCTATTAGTGTTGTACAACCTAAATAATCTAACGATAATTTCAACTTTCAGTAACTAGTAGCTACAATATTGATACAGTCATTACTTCAATTATGTAAACATCACTGATATTCCGACTATTATAAAGTCATTATATATCGACGGAGGCAAACGTAAATTACATACAATTATGACTTCTATTTCATTGGCTGACTTAAATGCTATGTTCGCGATTGCAAAGGAATAGGGCCAGACATCGGTAACTATTACAAGATTCTGATGTCGGAATTTAATAAACGCTTTTAGAATACATTTACCCTTTAGTGTCCGTTTCTAACAGAATGTAGATTCGTCATATAAAAGAAAAATTCAAATTGTATGTTTGTATTTGGTTAAGATTAAAGCAGTCGTCTCGCCAAAATAAATAGTCTAGAAAATTGCTTTGCCAACCTTCTCAAGTTCGTACTGTGAACGTAGTCCTTCAGAAAAATCGATTGTGTAAGTTTACCAACATTATGTAAATGTTAAAGTAATATTTCTTAACCCATTCATTGAATATTATATAAGAAATGAACAGTCGTGTTGTTAATAAACAAACAATGAATGAATAGAATTATTGATCAATACGCGTCGAAACAAACTGTATAGCGTGCGCAGGAATCTACCGGATGTGTGGCATGCTCGGTTTTGGATTGTTTCCGAGCGACGAGCTTCAATTGTTTCGATTTGTAGTGCCTAATATATTCGAAGGACGATTTATCATTCAGTGATAGGTATGTTATTTTAGAAGAGGATAAGCGAAAATAGATGTTTTAGACACCGTTAACTTGATAAACCCCAGACAAAAAAAAACTTTAATGAGGTTTTTTATGTCACCCAATAAAATTTCCTAGCTAATAATAATGGTAACCAGGATCGCCAATTCTACTCATTTTTAAGCAACATTGTCAGTCGCAATCTGTCGAAAATGGAAATTGAGATAGCGAATGAGACGCGAATGCGAACGCGAACGTCGCTAAAAAATTAGTAGAATTGGCCCTTAGTGTAACGACACAGTTGCTTATTTTACGCTGAATTTTATGTCTGAAGCCTCTTTAGACATAAGAGTGCTCTTCTTTATTCTGCTGCAGTCTCTTTCGCGAGTTTCTTCATTTACTCCCCTTTTTTCGTTGTTCTTTACTCGTACCAGAATCTTAAAGCTTCTTCCGTTTGCAAGCAAGTCCTCAGGTACAAAGATAACCAAAAATAATATAATCTTCTATCCGTACAGAATCGATTTCACATGGTGCAAGAAACCAGTAACTGGTACATGTATTCCAAGTTATTGAGCTTAAAGGTCGTGATTGTGCGTAAGTAGTAACCGCCTAACAGGTTTACAGGCCGGAGCGAATCGACATGCTCCTAGTAACCTGCTTACTTCGAACGGCTTTTTGTCTTTATGTGCTCCTGGTGTGAGAGAATGATAGGTAGTCTACATATACACACTGGTTTTTTGTAGAAGAATTTGAGCGCTAATTTTTGTAATGATACGCTAGTTTTCAGAGTTCTGGACCCAAAGGATACCCAATAGGACCCTAATACTAAGCCTCTGCTGGTCGTCCGTCCATCTGTCCGTCCTTTCGTCTGTCGGTCGGTCCGTCTGTCTGTCAGCAAGCTGTATCACAAGAACCATAAAAGGTGGACAATTGAAATTTTTACAGAGAACGTTTTTCTATTGCCGCTAAAACTTTCAGTAAATAATAAATTTTATAAAAATTAAAGAGGGCACCGATTCAGTACCATTTTTATTTCTGTTTACGACTCGGTCTTGGCCTGGCCTTTTTGTAATTTCTTGCTGTAATAGCTTTCCGGGTTGGTATTACTTTTTAATGCCTATTTGGAAAGACACGTTCAACAGTTGACAAGAATTAAAGTTGCTTAATTTATTTCTTTTCTAGAACTAGCACAGATACTAAACCTTATCCTGAAAAAAAACTTCAAAAGTCGACCCGATGCCTGTAATCAAAAGTTTCAACCTTTTCCCAAAAATATTCAGACCTGCATGTGTAGACCAACTTTTGATCATTTAAGATACAAAGCCAGCGGTTTCCGGACCCAAAAACGATGCCTTCATCCCTTTCACGAAACATCCTTAAACGTACATAAATGTATAAGATAGCTTTCACATCCCACTGACCCTTTTTGTTAGCTTAAGATTTAAATTCCTCTACGCAAATTCGCTTTACAATGCTTAACCCGACTTGATACCTAATAAACAGTGTATTCGTAAAACCGCACTCGGTAACGAGCACAAACGAGAGATTAGCTTTTCATTATCATAACATTTGTTGAAACATTATTTCAGTAAGAGCTGCTGAAAACATGGAAAGCCAATGAATATTTTGGTTATTACACGGTGTTCGAATTTCCCAGTAACATCAATGACGTTGATAATTTCGTTGTTTATTAGCATTATTTTGGTAATTCATCATCACGTTTATATTTAACCGTTTTTTGCAATAACTTTTTACTAGAAGAAAAGCGGGAAGTTATTGCATCACATTTTTTTATGTGGTTATTAATTTCATTCTATTGAGGTATGTGCTTACTCTTGACTTGCCTATGATAGAGCGAGCGTAGCTACGAGGGGACAAACGAACGGACCTCGGCAATTGGTTAAAAAGTTTTTAAACCTATGATGTGTTAAAGACGTTCAGTATAAGTAGCATTTTCAAAATCATTTATTACTTTCCTAATATATATTGGTTTGACCTTTACGCGACAACCCTATTGCGTACCATTTGACCTTTGAACTAAATTGCATATTTTTCCCAAAGGCCGCAATAGTGGAATGTGATTTTTTTATCAATGATAGGCCTTTTTTATACAAAACGGGGAAACTCTTGGCCCAAATCTCACCTGATGGAAATTGATGATTAGGCCGAAGATGGGAGCGAGTTATACCCGGAATCACACAGAGGAACTGGCTATCATACAGTAACTGCCGGAACACAACAATGCTGTTAACATTGTTGTTATGGCGACAGACTTAGACATGATGGTGGTAGCTTGCCACTTGCCAGGCGGACTTAGAACAAGTCCTACCACCAACCAAACCGAGCAAAACATTTGCCTCCGCTGGTAATCGAACCCGGGACCTCTGGGTCTAAATCAGGTGGTATAACCACTAGACCACGGAGGCGGTTAGTGTCACCTGTTTAGCACCACCCGGGGACCACGTGTAGGGATTCGTTGAAGGGTATTCCCCTACGGACGCGGGTGACTCGGGCTCGGCCCCCAAATTATTACAAGGAATGTTTCTCTGTTACTGACAAATCCCACTTTTGAGATTTTATGGAGAAAAAATAATACCTACTTGCTCCCTAGAGGTGATTTTCCAAAAATAAAAACTAACAAACATGCGCCTTCGTTAGATCCTTCGTTAGATTGTATTTATTTGAAAAAAATATCTTGGACGGATTATTTTACAGATTTTTTTAAAACTTTTATTAAGGTTTTTGATAAAAAAAAGTACTTGAAATTGTCACTTGGGTTTTCCACTCTAGCATTTAAATTGCATTTTTTGATCAGTTTACATAAAAAGCAGCATAGGGATTTTTTTTGGGTCCGATCAAACACTGTGGGATGGTACCCTGCGGACAATTGCGGAATTTGTTTGAAAGTGCTAACGCGGCCCTGGAACGCAAAGGGCATTAGGAGGAACACGGATGGGGTTTAGTCAGTAAGAGTCTGACACTCCCTTCTGCTTCGCTCAAAGCGGGAGGAGTCATTTGATGATTTCCCATTCATAAAAACCCCTACCCTACCCTACCCTATCAGGTTGTAAAAGAGCGATGGTGGGATCAGGACATGGAGTTCCTGCGCACCCTCTCCGAAGTACAGTCTGTAATTGTAGCCAAAAGAAGTTACTGCTAGAGGCCACACACAGGCCTCTCCTAAAATCCACTACAACTAATCCTGAAAATCAGAACGCTACCCTCAAATTTTAAGTCGCAATATCATCTCAGCGACAATGAATGTCAAAAACATGTCAAAATGTTGGGTAAGTAGAGGTAGATATTATGTCAGTTTTCAAAAGCGATTGCTCCTTAAAATTCCAAAAATTGCCCTTCTTGGGAGGGGCAGTTTTTATCTGTTCAGGTGTCACGTGCAAGTTTATTTTTCTTCCACAGTAAACAGAACTCGTGTTGCACAAAAACTTGACAGTGTCCTACATAGAAGAAAAAAACAGAGACCTCAGAAAATATCTAGTGTTTGATTTATTCAGAGAAACTGGAAACTATGTTACCTTCAGATAAAGTAGGAAACTTTATCAGTTCTCACGTAGATCCTGCCAGTTCTCACACACTTTTATATCATCACTTAGTAGCCTTTTACGGCACTCAGGCTTTCAGAAATGGGCAAACTATTTTTAGCCCGGATCTTCGTGAACTTTTCAAGCTAAGTAGGTACTTATTCTTATATTAGGTCTTCCACTTTCGATTAAATTCTTTATAAGTTAAATAAATATTGGACTCAAAATCCGAACAGGAATCAATTTCGCTTTGACTGATGGTTTTAGTTCATCTGCATCATAACTTGAGTCGATCTGCCCTTGACTGTATCAAGCGGAACTCTCTTCTTACAAAGAGGGAGAAGCAAGTGACTTTTGAAGATTGGCCCTTTATGTTCACACTTAACCTTTTTTTAGGATTCCGTACCTCAAAGGTAAAAACGGAACCCTTATAGGAGCACTTTGTTTAAGGATGGGAAATCATAAAATGTCGCTCTGGAGCGGAAGGGAGTGTCAAACTCTTACCGTCTAAAACCCATCTATGTTCCTCCTAATGAATTTTGCGTTCCAGGGCCGCGTTGACTCTTTCGAATAAAAATTACTAAACTATAACTATCCAAGTAATACTTTCTACATTACCCATTCATGCTTACAAGTCCTTCAAGGCTTGGGGTAACTCTTTCGG
Organism: Ceramica pisi; assembly: GCA_963859965.1. NCBI lineage: Eukaryota > Metazoa > Arthropoda > Insecta > Lepidoptera > Noctuidae > Ceramica > Ceramica pisi. The sequence continues at coordinate 12,127,260 of OY982539.1, forward strand.
AAAATTCCGCAACCCTGGCAGGTCTGATAGGAGCGCAAGTGTCATAAAATAGTTATCCATTCAATAAGTAGCCGTAATAATTAATACTACAGATTAATGGCATAACAAACCATTCGTCATTACGTTCGCAGCTGGTTAGTTTATTTACATTTACATATTTAATGATGTTGTAAAACAATAGAAGCGGTAGACGTATAATAACGTGGAGTATCTCCTTGAAAGTATACGAGCAATGTTTTTAGTGGGACGTTATAAACCTATAAAATTGAATAGATATCAAGATGTTTAAGATTAATTTCACGCTGCATTAAAAAATAAAATAAAGCTGGTTGTGGAATTAAATAATCTTAAATAGAGTTAAAAAATAATGGATTACAAACGGAATGGAAACAAAAACGGGTTGCACTCCGGGAGTGCCGGCAGAAGTGAAAACTTGAACATTAACGTTGTGCATTTTTGAATCATCGGTCCGTCTTACGAATTTTCGATCAGTCCACGTGTCCTGACGCGAGTTTGTCTTACGAATTTTCGATCAGGTCACGTATCCTGACGTGAGTTTAACATTTTATACCATCCCAAGAAAAGTGCTCAACGTCGCTAAAGAAGTGTTCACTTCAAAGAGATTAGTAACAGCCGAAATGTAACATACAGGGAAACAATAAAATATTAGAGATAAAATAATGATTCATACCCATTATGACTCAGTAGGAACGAGCATTTCAAGTGCCGCACGCGCAATCCAGTCAGATTCGACCGCGTGTCAATGTATATTCTCATTCATAAACTAACTCCGAACTCGTGTGATCAGGTGAGAGGTACCTAAATTAGTGATATATCTCATTTGTTAAGAAAGTCAGTCGAGAGATGAAAGTTTGTATGGATATACAAACTTTAATGAGTAACTCCTGTTCAATCATACAGTAAATCAAGGAATATTTACGATTTTATAAAAATAATTAAGTGCACGAAAGATAATATACTTAATTTTTAGTCCTCCGATTGTAACATTTTACCCTTTCATTCTTTCGTGATTAGAAGATTAGATTAGAAGTAAATTATGTTTCCCTCAACTTAAGGAGCCTGGTAATTTAACACGATTAATTGAAATAAGTTATCATTAGGAAAATGTCTTGTATTTCATGTATTAACTTAGTAGTAAACTATAATACTTATCGATAGTCATGAAAGTGAACTTAGATAGAACTGTGATTTTAAATTGTAGGACGCGCTTCTAGCTATAATCGAATTGCCACAGATGATATAAGTAGTTATTAGGTTGATACGAAGTAACATATTAGCTTTATAAATAAGTCCACAAACGAAATCAGATTATCGGATGGACAGAAGGACAGACTAAGAGAGATGGATTTTAGATTTTATAGTCTTGAAGGTCTGCCAAGTTAACCAGAAGGCCGTATCAGGTTGCAAACATATTTTTTTCAGTTTCAAGTTCACGACAAGGATTCCCGGCACTATAATGATAATTTTCACAAAAACCTGTACAACCGGCTTTTAATTCAATATCGACAAAGCGACAGCCAAAAACTCTCATGACGTAACGAAAGGTACCTAATTAGGCACCCACTTCGCAATGCAGTTTAATGACCCCACCATCCTACGTAAAAATACGTCAGTAGGTAGGTATGTATGTGTCATTGTTTTAAAAACGTTTAGTTGTTAAAATAGTTTGCGAACTACAGCAAAAAGCAAGCCAAATGAAATGAACAGAATACTAAAATGTGGACTCAGTTTTAAAATACGAGTTTAAAAATGCAAGTCATAAGTCATAAGTCATTTATTAATTTGTTAACATGTGATAGTTTGTTAGGATTCTCAAAGATTTGGTGTTCAAAGAGCTTAGACTATTATTAGAGTAATTTAAATTGTTATTAGTATTTTCTTTGACTAAATTGTCGTGTTAATCACACGTCATGGTAGGCGGGGCACGGGCGGGCAGTAGGCGGTGTTTTATATTTTGATAACTGAAGATTGTACCACTTATCCATGCTCTGCCGTACGTGATCTTCCGTTCATGATTTTCCTTCTATGCTCTTTGATGCGTATTTTTTGCAGGACTTGGTCGCAATATTTTATATCCAACACTACTTCAAAAACAACTGAGTTGAAATGTTCGCAATCCTCACTTCTATGTGATCTGCTTCAGCTTGGATTATTTGTTAGTTCACTCAATTTGGTATTATCTTTAAGGTTTGGGGTGGTCATAAATCGAAACCGTTCATACCTAAACCGTTTCTAAGCGCTCTATTATTTATCGGTTACGGTCTTGTCGTGATCTATTAGCGATAATTGGCTAAATGGAGTTCAGTAAGCCTTTAGTGATCTTAAAAGAGAAAGTTCGGCCATTTTGAAAGAAAAAGCATCGTGTCTAGATTAAAAGTACTCAAGAAACGCCGCTGATAAACATGTTTTTCATCTTTCTTTCGTAAATCTAAAACTTCAGTATCATAATGTTTTACCTCGAAAATTCCGACCTCGTTAAAAGCGGAGATGTTAAAACAATTTGCTAACTAAACATTCGTAAGACAGAATTTAATAATAAAATAAACAGCCATTCATAAACAAGCGCGAGCTTTTATAAGCAAAAAATTGACGTTCGCCACAGAACATCCGGCATCATCATTTTATTAGCTATTCTTTTTTATTCAGCGATTGTCGACGTGCTCTGGCGTGCTCTCCCATTGTTTTCGCGCGTAACTTTGACAATCTTCCATAAAACGAGGTATAAAAGTGGTAAAGAGCTTGCCGGTCGGGGATCTGACGTGAAATGACGAGCCAAGTTGTCTGGTCGACGTGGAGCGTGGCGTGACGACGTGTAATCCTTATGGACTTGACAACGTAATTGTTCCGCCATTTTGACATTGTGCCAACTCAACAGACGATTTACAACGGCGAGTTTTAAATGAGTGCGTCAACATGTGTTGTGTTTTGGCAGACGGGGGAAAGTTTTGACGTGTTCGAGTACTTGACGTACTTAGCGTATTATTTGATGTAAATGTACTCAAGTCAAGAGAACATCGAGTCGTTTGCGATTCGTGCGCCATCAAGATAAGTTCCGCGCGAAGTAGAAATTAAGATTCAGGTGGGAGATAGGCTAATTTGTACAACGTTAATATAAAACTATACAGTTTGCTTAAATGCCTTAATTATTACCTCGATATTATGAGAATTTGTTGGTGCGGCTGTCCGCTTGGTAATTAATGTGGCTAAGTTCAGTTAATAAATTAGTCTAAGTAAGAACTTAAACAAGTTCTTACTTGGAATCATTATTAATTGGTACAGACAGATGTTTTCAACAAAATATTATGAAAATACAAAAAGATATGTAAACTAATTAATTTATATACAGAAAGTAAACACGTTAAAAATAAGCGAAAATTATTTCATGTGAGCAAATTATATCGATTGGTCGACCGATAATTTAATAATAAAAGCTCCTGAAATATTTTTTCTCTATGAATTATCACAGTATTTTCATATTTTCGAGGCAACAAGCAATGCGGAGCTTTCAAACGCCGCCAGCCGATAATTACTTCCAGCGATATTTTTAATCCTGAGAACATTATCGCTTTACTCTTCGAGGCATTTTTCTGGAAAATGATTTAGTTACGAACTGGATATTATTCGCGTATAAATTAAACCGTAAAGGCTTAAAAAGCTCAATTCTTGTCGGTGCAGTATTATTCCCTTGTATTATAAAAAGTTCTGAACTAGTTAGCGGCTGATAGTATATAAATTTATATATATATATATAAATCGCGAAGGACTTCTTGCGTCTTTACAAACTACCACCCTGCGGCGTCCACTGAATGTAGTGAGATTTTTAATGTTTTCAATGCGTATGTAAGATGTTTTAATCAGTATCATATCAGTAGTCGACGTCAAATTTCATTTAAACGTTAAATGGTGATATTCAAATTAAATATTTCTAGCTGAATTTGTGCGTCCGTTCACTCTTAAATCTTTCTTGCACACTGAATATCCTCCGTATACGTTCAAAACACTGCATGCACATTATCGCCTCCGTCCAACTGTATGTTTAAATCAATTCCGTATAATGCTCTGCATATCATAATGATTATAATAACTAAATTACATCCATCTACTATTGAATTCAGGTTGGTTCCGAATACTGTTTTTGAATTATTGTATCCAGCTTATCAGCCAAGAGGCTTCCACCTATATAAGGGCTAATACTGACTCCAGGCACAGATAATAAATAATTAATAGTTAGCATACAAAAGTGACAATACCTATGTATAGCGTAGGTATTTTCTGTTTGGTGGTCTACAAAATCTTAAAAAGCAATATAATCATTTTTGACGAGTGACAGGTAAGTTTGTATGTATAAACAGGTAATAGTCTAGTCGACAAGTTGAAAATGGTACAAAATAGAGATACTGCTCTTTAAAATTATGTGCGATAGCTCATTGGATCCGGAATGACGCCGAGAAAAATGTGCCAAAAGTTATAAACAATTAAAGATGAAAAGAAAAATGGCATTTCGATTTTTGCCAATATTTCATAAAATATTAATATTTAAGAAATTTTGGCAAAAAAAAGATTCTGAAAGAAGAGGAAATTTCCAATAAAAAACTCCTAACTCCCGGAACTCTATCTCCATGATTTGTAACATTAATTTAATGCTGAAAATAGGTTTGCGCGCGACATTTTTAGGTTGCACGCGTGGCGTCAAAAGCGAGTACGGTATATTAATCAATTTATTTAGGGTATTTAATAAAAAAAATTAAATTTGAAAAAAATATGGTGTGTTCTGAACACTATAAATAATTTATTCCCGTTGTAAATTTAACTTAAAGTTAATTTTTCAACAAGTTAAACAATTGTTAACTAACAAAATTTTCTCGAAAACCGTCTTAATTGTAAGTGAAAAAAAAAATGTTTAAATAATGGTCGTAAAAAAAAATCGTTTCGTAGAGCCTTTCTTACATATATACTTAACAAGATCGCGCCATCAAAGTTACAGAAATATTTATACATTGATTATAATAATTTTTTTACATGAACAAAACTTTGAAACTGAGGTTGATAAAATTATCAACAGCGACCAGCAACTATCTGCACCAATCAAACTGGTTACTCCGCGTAGCACGCACGATCCAACATTTGCAAAACAAAAAAGCTTTTGACCTTAACGGCTGAAGTACTTAAACAGTTGCCCAAAAAAGTCATTTTCTTCCTAACAATGATTTTTAATGCAGTATTTAGAATACATTACTACCCGAAATTGTGGAAAATATCTCAAATATGTATGATCCCAAAGCCGGGGAAACCGCCGGCAGATCCTAGCTCATATAGACCCATAAGCCTTCTCCCCATACTGTCTAAGGTGTTTGAAAAGACTCTTCTGCGAAGACTCAAACCCATACTCGATGAGAGCAGGATCATACCGGATCACCAGTTTGGTTTTCGGGAGAAACACGCAACAGTCAAACAAGTGCATAGGGTTGCTCACGTAATAAGGCAAACACTTGAGAGAAAGGAGTATTGCTCAGCAGCATTCATAGACATACAGCAAGCTTTTGACATGGTGTGGCACAAGGGACTGCTGTACAAGCTGAAAACACTTCTGCCTGACTCATTCTTCATAATCCTGAAATCTTATTTACACCAAAGGAAATTTCAAGTCAAATGCGGAGAGGAATACTCGAACCTGTACTTGATCATTGCCTCTGTGCCCCAAGGATCAGTTCTTGGCCCCGTGCTATATTCTATATATACGGCAGACCTGCCTGAAACTGAAGGTGTGGTAACGGCCACCTACGCAGATGACTCGGCATGCCTTGCGAGCGACAAAGACCCGAACAACGCATCTTCGAAGCTGCAAGCACAGATCGATAAAGTTGATTCTTGGCTTCGGAAGTGGAGAATAAAAGCTAGTGTAACCAAATCAACACAAATAACATTCATTCTCACTGAGAAGAGGCGAATGTCCACCTGTTTGTATGGATAACAAGGCCCTGCCAAATCACGACAGCGTAAAATATCTTGGCCTACACCTGGATAGAAGACTGACCTAGAGTAAACACATAAAAGCCTAGAGGAATGAAGCGAACTTGCAATTTCAATCGCTAAACTGGTTGCTTGGACGACAATCCACTCTGTCTCTTAGTAACAAGCTCTTGGTATAAGCCATCATAAAGCCCATTTGGACCTATGGAATAGAACTGTGGGGTTCTGCGAGCAACTCTAACATAGAGATCCTCCAGAGATTCCAAAACATCGCCTTGAGAACTATCTCAAGCGCGCACTGGTTTGTGAGAAATACCGAGACATGAATACCTGGAGATACCTACTGTTAAGGAAGAAGTCAGCAATATCAGCAAGAGATACAAAGAAAGACTGAGCAAACACACAAATGAACTGGCAAAGAACTTATTACAGTCACAGAAAAACATCAAACGCCTAAAAAGATGGCACGAATGAATGAATCGAAGCTCCAAAGTCTTGAGCATCGACGCCGAGTTGCTAGCCTGTCGGTTTTCTATCGTTTACATTTTGGGGAGTGTGCGACGGAATTGCATAACTTAATTCCGCCAAGCCCGTTCCACCATCGGACCACAAGACGTACGGCGATGTACCACCGGTACATGGTGGACATCCCACCTATACGCACAAAACGTTTTGGGAATACATTCATTGTGCGTACAGCTAAGGAGTGGAATTCCCTGCCTGAGTCTGTGTTTCCTGATAGCTACAACCTGGGAGTCTTTAAGTCAAGAGTGAATAGGTTACTTCTAGGCAAGCGTGCTCCACCTTAGACCGCATCATCGCTTAACATCAGGTGAGATAGCGGTCAAACGTACGCCTACAAATATATATAAAAAAAAAAAAAAACATACTGGACCTGGACCAAAGAACCTGAAAGACAATAATTAATTTATATGGTGCCATTTATTGGAATGTCGCCTGCAAAGCTTACAATAGTGGAATACATCTGATTATGGCTTGATAGCCGATTGCAGACTAAAGATTAGAAAAAAAAAAAAACTTGAACAAAAACTGAAAAATCCAAGTAATGTTGTTATTTTTTTTTTTCTTAATCATCATATTATCGTATTTTTAATACAAGAAATTTCTTAACTAATTATTTAAACAATAAAAATATGAAAAAATTGTTATTAAAGAAACATGTTTTTTAAATAAATCATAATATTTGTAATGTAATAAAGTTGTAAAAGAAAAAAACTTTTTAAAAATACTGATACATAATTTAATCAATTTGTTTATAAAATAACAAGGGGCGGGAATTTTTTTTTGCAAATCAATAAATATCTTGTACCTATTAATAAAAAAACGATAATATGATGATTAAGAAAAAAAATTAAAAACATTACTTGGAATTTCCAGTTTTTGTTCAAGTAAAAAAGTTATTATAAACATAGTATAAATATATATTTTTTACTTTTATGGCGCGATCTTGTTAAGTATGTATAAACAGGTAACACACACACAGGTACACAGGCTGGTGTGAACATGTAGGTTCAAATATAGAAAGAGGAAGTTTCATGATACGAATAATTTAATAGTAGTCATATTTATGTAGGTGAACATACGGAATAAAAGGCATAATATCGTAATTTATAATTAATAAAAATAAAACATTAAATGTTTTATACATTTCATGTTTTATTTTAAATTTTACAAAAAATGTGTATTTAAACATTAAAACTTTTCCATCAACGAATCAATGCAATTTAACATTGACATAATAATAAACATAAATTTGCTCTGCCTTGCGTAATAACAAAATAAACTGAATTATGAACATCAATCAGTCTTCATTACAATGGAACATGTATTTTTTATATTTTAAATCAAAAGAAATTAGTAGGGTTTTTATCAACCCAATGTTGTCATTCTTATTTTAGATATATACTTAAAAGAAATGTAAACTCCATCTGCAACTTCTCTTTCAATTTAAAATTTCACTTTGGTGACAAGCTTACATCACGGCCGGCACATGTCAGTTTCTTTACAAACTTCGGCAAATCGGCACGCGAGCGCGCTGAAGCCCGCCGCCCCGCGCCCCGCGCTATGCGTCCCTCGTGAACCCCGAATAGGCCCCTCAGGCACCGTACCTAGTGCCCGCTTAAGGATATTTAAGAGACGCAAGATTGTTGTCACGAAAAAATGATAAAAACTTTACAAATTAAGTACGATATTCAATGGACACGATAAGATCAGTGAACTGAACTCAAAGTATACGTGGTAAATTATACGCTGAACACTAGCGCCCTCCAAATTTCAGTCGGATGATGGCGGAACTATATTATACGCTAAAAGGCATTGTAGTGATGAAATTACGTCCATGCCAATTTTTCGCCCATGCATTCTAAGGATGATAAGGGACCCTTGGGCTAAAAATGAGGGTCGGTCAATCTTGCGTCCGTATTCCGGACGCACAAAGTCAGTCGGACGCAGCATCATCGGTAAATAACGCCATATAGGACGCAACATGTCCTTCAAGATGTAAATATATATATATATATATATATATATATATATATATAAATAAATAAGGCCCAAAACTAACCAGACGTCATTAAATTAACTTTAATATTTTAGCGAGTAAAGTTTTATTCAAACTCAATAACACGCTCCTTTTTCGTTGCTTTCACAAGTTTGATGTTTTTCTTGGTAGCGGCGCATACGCAAAACGGATCCTGTGATCCAGTGCTAAGCGCTGCATCAGAAGGTAGGCGGGGCAAGGGGCGTATCAAGGCGGTAGCAGCTACAAAATATTCAATTATGGATTGTTTATTTTTAAGTCTCGCCAGATAACTGCCAGTCTCGAAGGGTCTTTTGAAAAAAAAAGAAACGTTGCCGGGAATCATTTCAGCAATTCCAAAACTCCGTCTCGCCGTGACACATATCACTTCCTCACGCAGAGAGGAAAAACAACAAAATAAAAACGAATCAAAGTATTTTTATACCAAATCGGCTTTGCCTGTCTGCCGTAAATTAATGGCACTTATCTGAATTTCAGAGGTAAACTCTGTAAATAAATAATACGTACGAAACCCGAGCAGGGGATACAAGAACACTCGCCCTTTTAACCAAACACATTTGTTTTCTCAAAGTTTTATTTGATAACCAATTCGGCAAGCGAGGCGAATAAGATAAACTTTAGTAATAAACTTCTTGTCTTTCTTTCAGCTATTTCTTTGCTGAAGAAATAAGAAGTTCTCTTCAAAGAAATGTGCAAACATAAGTATGACTTGTAATTTAAATTGTTTTTCTGATAGGAAAAAACTTTGGGTAAGTAGATTTTCAAAGGACGGTAACAACCTTTTGAGAGATGCTGAAAATCATTGGTGATTTAATGTTTTTTTTTTCGAATAATTACATCTTCTAGTCTGATTTGATTTCTATAACTCCAGTTCAAAGACATAATTTTCAATTTGTATTGCCAGCGAAAATTGATGAATAAGTAGTTTATGGATCGAATTACTTTCAATATTTAAGCCTTATCGGGTAACAAACAAAGAAAAAATAGGATGCCTGAGCAAAGTCTGTTTATCACAACAACCGTTAGCAACTCTTCCGAGTATAAGTCCCAAACGACACGCAGCACTATATCCTTCCGATGTCATCGTAAAAACGTTATTTTCTAGTAACAGTCGAGCAATAAGCCATAATACTTCAGCACTAGCAACGAATAAATAAAAGAACCTGAAAAAAATACACGTTCATATAATACCGTGCCGTCATGAATAAATCGCGGGAGAATGGCGGCAAAATCGCCATTTGAACTGACTGCGGATATATTGGCTGAGCAGAACCGAATTGGCGTAAAAGTGATTCTGTTTCGGCGAACCTAACAAGTGATTTCATTTTCGCAGACCTTTACAATCGACGGAAATCGAAATTTACCCGACACCGGCTGTGCTCCCTAATCTGGAATCGCTTTAACAAATCATAGGGACCCTGAAACATGCGGTTGTTTTTCGTGAAGGATTTTTCCTTATTATTCATTAATTTGGTTTGCTAACCGCAGGTTTTCTAGAGGAAATTGCGTGTTTTCCTTCTCAAGTCGTGTAGGTATCATTCATGCAGCTTATCTCAATGCAATGAGTAATGCCGTTTGAAAATGCACTTATTGTGAGTAAATATTCGAGTACATTTCTTTAAGGAAAGAGTACTTGACAGAACAAAAGCGCGCATAAACTAAATTAAAATAAAGATGACAGATTTAAGAGTTCACAAAACTGGTGATGTCAAGCGATCGATAAGCTCTTTGGGGGATGTTCCGTAAGCTTTGGCGAAGGGGACGCTAATTGTGTGGAGCGTGATAAATTACATTCTTCAAACAGTAGATTATCTTCAAGGGACTAGTCAAGTGGAAATTAATAGGACTGATTAAGGTTTATTTTTCATTGTTTTGTGATTGCTTATACTAAATGGTTTGGTAGATCTTTACCTTGAATGGGGACTTTATTTGTGATTATGATTTTATCTTGAGTCTTTGTTGTGTGACCTGACCTGAACATAATTAGAGATCTGTTTGAATAAAATTTATTAAGTTTCTTAGGAACTTATTACTTGTAAAACTTTTTTTTTTATCTTGCAATGGCGCTCTTGACTCTATTCTAGGTCAAGGATGACGGAGACCAAAGTCTACGATAGAGCGAGCTTACCCAGAAGTAGCCTGTTCACTCTAACTTTGAAAATATTAGGGTTTTATGCGATCGGAGACACAGGCAAAGAGTTCCACTCCTTTGCTGTGCGTATTATGAAAGACGCTTGGAAGCGCTTAAAGCTAGTTGGTGGAATAGCAACAAGATAGGGATGGTATGTTGCAGTGCGTCTGGATGTCCGATGGTATGGGGCTGGTGGGATGAGGTCGTGGAGTTCTTGGGCACACTCTCCGAAGTACGATCTAACACACTGTTCGTAATTATTTAATTTGTGTTAATGGTATATTATAAAACAAACATTACCTATCGTATACTTAATCATAAAATAGAACTTGATATTCTACGAGATTAACCAACGTAAAATATAAACTTATTATCAAGACTCAAGATCCTATTTATATTTATCAACTGTCCAATCTAAACGTCTAGGCAATCTGAACCGGTTAACTACTTAATTTATTGTTAAGTATCGATATACTTTATTAAAAAGGACTTATTTATTTGTTTTAGAAAATAATCATGTTATCCAATTTCAGTCCGTTTCTGAACGTATATTTAAGCCTCCCTAAAGAGCGACAACCGTCCTAGATCTTGAGCAGTCCTCATCCATCCGTTGCCAGCAACCAGAAATAATTACATTGTGCGAATCTTTACTGTGATTTTGATAGTAGTTAGGTAAATAAGTAAGCTGAAGTGGCAATGGCAATATTAGCCGTAGAACCGATGGCCATTGGAGTAAGTTAGTTCTGAAGTGGAGAATGCGAATCGGCAAACATAAGGTAGGGCGCCTTCAGACTAGGTAGAGCGACAATCTTCGCAGGGTGGCGGGTAGCAGCTGGAAGAGAGTTGAATGGACTATATAGGTACCAGAAGAGGCATAGGCCTCTCAAAGCGCATAGCATTCAACTCAATTACTGGACATAGGTCCAACGGTGGACTGCTATAGGCTGATGATGATGATAAGTTAGGTAGAACCTTTAAAGATATAAAGCTCACTCTCGCATCTTGTCTTATGTAATTTTCCTCAAGCCTTACTGATTTTTCCTTTTCATTCAAAGATCTAAATATACATCAAATGGCAAGTGACAAACGCGTACCTACCATATTACAACTGGCCTTGAAAGCCCGTAATTTGCAATTTCATACGCTTCTGTGAATGGGGCTCCCTTTATTTAGCACCCCAAATACTATGAATGAGATTGCACCCCAAATACAGAGCGATCCCATGATTCACTTATTTAGATATGTTTGTGAGCAAAAAATATGCTGTGAATACTGAGAATACATAGGTACCTACATCAAGATAATTTGAAAGAATTAAGTAGGGCGAGAACTGTTTTGCGACGAGACCGCATTATTTTGGACCCTTCTTTCAACGGTCAGTAGACCATAATCAGCTGACCAGCTGAGTCAATGAAAATCTTTTTACTTTAAAAATAAAAGCGAATTTTCAGTTTTTCCAGCGTGTTTATGCGAGCAACATATATTTGCTCACCTTTAGTGCAAAGTGATCATTGATCGTCATCATAGACTCGTATTTGAGTATCGTTTGATTGATGCGAGGTTTTATCATCGTGTTAACAGATTTGTGTGAGAATCGGGCTTGAAACCACAAACGAGCATTTGCACGAATCTTTCCTACTTTATAGATATACACGTAGAACCATTGTTCAGCTGAAATAATACCTATAGAAACCAGTGCTATTCTGTAATCATCTTACCGTCAAATTTGACTGAATGGAACTTGATGTGAGCTGCCAATACATATACATATAGCACTGGAAGCAATGACAATTCACTACAAGCTTACGTCACCCAAGTTTTCAGGGAAAGCAATATACTGGCTTAAATATTTCCTTTATTAATAGGTACAAGGTATGATTAAAAACAAAAGGCAAATGTGTGATTTGGAAAAAAGAATCAGCATTCCTGTTCCCATTAAAAAATATACACTAGAAAAGTATTTGTAACTAATCGGCCCTTCTGATCGTGGGTATGTTTGACTCGTTGAAGGCGATTGCGGGCCGGATGGGGCAGGAATTGACGTCATCAGCGATACGCCGGGGGACGCGCGTCACCCGAGCGCCGCCGGCTGTTTGTGTGACGTATTCGTTTGATGACAAACACGGGAGGAATAGGGGAAATGGACTCTGGAATTAAATGTTACGGGGTTAGGTGTCTTTTTTTGGAGGATTCAAGGGGTTGTAAATTGTGTGGAGTTGTTTTATTGTGGGAAATGAGGCTTTAACCAATTGCAGTTCGCCTAGAAATCAAAATAACTCATCATTTTCCATTGAGACAACAATTTTTGCGCTTTCAACAATTTTCTGGAGCGAACTTTTGCCAAACTAAACACAATATTTTTATTTCCCGCGTTTCTGCTGTGGCATTTCCCAGAGGAATCGGGATGCCTATGGAACGCATTTAATTTACGCAACCATAATGTACCTAGCTGTCTATCAGTGATAAAAATTACGAAACCTGATTAGTATTTCTAGACCTTTTAAAAACAATAACCGTGTTAATAGACAGAATGCTGATTGCAGATTGTGACAAGAAAGAAAGCACAAAGTATAAAAGAGAACGCTAGTTGTTTAAATTGCCATAAAAAACGCGCGTCGGGGAAAACACTGAAGTGCATGATAAAACTAAGATTTTATAACCTAGGTACACCAACTACGTTTGATAGACAGATTGCAAGTAAGTACACGCAAGCTTTCAGGATACAATAAAAAAATGCTTAGGGGAAGCAAAACATGAAAAAAAACATTGATGAATAAACTAACCATAACGATGGATAGATTGCAATGGCGATCGCAGTTTGCAAGAAAGTACACAACTCTACTAGCATAAACTAAAGAAATGCGTAACGGGAAAGCACAAGAAAAAAACCCTAGATTTTAAACTCACGCTCATTCTTCGTTGAAAACGCATTACTAACACGTTGACTAACAATAACTTTCTTATGAGTTATGAATGCTAATCATCACAAGTAATAGCAGTAAGGTGTGCGCAATAATTTCTACTGCTTGCCATATCAATTACGCTATAATCACTAAGTTGACATTCTAAGTTAGCGTCACGTGACTCAATGACATGCGATGTTAGTAACTTAGTGAATTAAACGCAAACGCACAGGTAATTAGGTATTATAATTAGTTTAAACTGATGTGGTTTAGCTTTGATTCTGGATATGTTGATGTCGTGATATCGACTTCCATTTCCCTTTGGATTTATGTCAGGAACGATTGGCACGTTATCTTTCAAATGAATAGACAAATTATGCTAACAATGACCTCTGTCACCTATGTATCTCTATACATAGGTAGAGTTTATGTTTTTATGTATGTGTATTGTTCGGTTAATGTTGAGTAAAGGCAATTTTTTTGAAAATCAATGTGCATTTTCATTTCACTTTGCTCATGGTGCTTTTTGTTTATATTTATTTATTGCAGAAGCACGCTCTTTCTCATGTTAGCTTTTACCTAATGGTAACTATCCCTACTGATAACGATTCAAAACAACCATACTAGAGCAGAACTTTACATCTGCAATACCCTTTCCCTTAACATTAATACACCTAACCATCCCCTGGAGAGTAAAAATGATCCTCAAAGCCCAACAAACCCACTACACAAACATTAAACCATATTCATCCAGCTTCAAACGACACAGCATCACACTCGCTCCTAACTCGATGGCACATAAAAGCCAACAATATACACCTTAATTAAAATTTCCTACCAACTAATTGTTTATTAAGTTAATCGGATAATGTCGGGTAACAGGCGTTTTGCCGGATAATTGCCCGCCGTGGGTTCCGTAGTTATTCTCCGTTGAAATTGTATCACGTAGAGCTGTGCACTTGTATATGCCGATAAAAATTCAGTACCGGGAGTTTGATTTTGTTGGGTACGTGATTGAAAATAACGGTGTTATGTTTGTATGTTTTTTTGCGGTATGATGAATAAAAATGTCCCAGTTTTAATGTAAGTGAATTTTTTAAGTAACACTTAGGTAGGTATATAGTGAAATTAATAACGACTTGTTGGTGGTATCATTGTATCTTAATTGATAAATAAATACCAAGTAAATTTCAAAGCATTGTGTAAAAGCTCCCACAGAAAGTTAGGCCGTCACAGAGTTATAATGCAACAAAGTGTTTTCAGAAAATTAAAAAATAAAGCACGTATGAAGATGTGTCTCAACTGCCACTTTTTTCATGCCCATGTTGCACCTGTCTGTTAAAAAAGCTTTGCCATCGTTAAGTTACGGCTATTGGTACTTATTTAACTTACCTTTTGCCAGAATGCCAGAAGTTGCAAATGAATGTTCAATTTCTCGAAAACAACTCATTAGAAACACGATCTCTGAATCATGTTTGTACCGAGTTTTGATTTTATTAACTTCCACATCCAAACATTGAATTTCGAAACAACATGTTACGTGAAACAGTTTCTGGGAAATGCAAATGGATAACTAAACCAATATCGGGCTGTCAGCACCGAGTTTTCACAATGCTAACTAAAGCTATCTGACGGCTCGCTAAAAGCCCGAAAATAATAGCCCTATCGATTTTTTATTAGCATCACTCATCCCTAAAACAAATGGGTGAGTAGTATAAAGCCTGATTGATACTACAACACTATACCTAATACTTTTAGACCATATATAAAAACTTTTATTATGCAAGTAGGCTTGCACTTTTGCCTCTCATAGTGGAGAATATAACTTGCAGATTGATTTTTATTTTATGAGATGTTAGTAGGTATCTTTTCAATTTAGTAACTACGTAGTTACATTATGGAATTAAATTAGAAATTAAGTAGGCCTACCAAAATAAAAATAAAACTGGGCAAGTTCACCTTGAGGGTCGAGAAGTTGAGCCGCGTCACAACACCAACTTTAAATCGTTTGTGGTGCGGGTTCCGACACAACATCTCGACAAGTTCCTAAAGGTAGCGTTTTGGCCGAAGGGTGTAGTCTACCGACGTTTTCGTGGCAGGCTATGTGACACCGCGCAGCGTAACACGATGCCTTCACTTCGTGTGTCTTATAGTTCACTAGCTGACCCGCGCAACTTCGTCTGCGCCACATTTTCCATTAATGCTCCGCTCGTTTTAATCGTAGCGTGATGATATATAGCCTATAGCCTTCCTCGACAAATGGGCTATCTAACACTGAAAGTTTAATTTCCACTCCCATCAAGATATCCCCAAAAAAATTTCAAATTGGTCCAGTACCTAGTTTCGCAGCCTATTCATTTCAAACAAACAAATATTTCCTCTTTATAATATTAGTTGATTTTGTAGGGTTGATATTTTTATATTTTGTTGTACAAAATACAATAAACTTATTATTGTATTTTGTATGGGCTATAAAGGAATAATAATAAATAAATCGAATAACATAGTTGTTTTTTTTTTGTTATAGCGGTAATAGAAATACTGACTCTGTGAAAATTTTAACGGACTACCTATTACGATTCTTGAGATACAGCCCGTTGATAGACAGGTGAACGGACGGAGTGGAGGCTAAGTAATAGGGTTCTGTTTTAAAACAGACCTAAAAAGTAGAGTAATAGTAAACAAAACCCAAAAAAATAGATTAATAGTATAATTACAATCAAATCAGAGCAGAGCAACGACAAGTTCCATAATTTATACGTAACCTTTTTAAATCGGTAATGAACAAACCGTTTGTGTGGGGCCTACAATCAAGTCTTAAATGATAAATTCAATTTATTTAATTCCATAAACATTTATTCAAGATCCGCCTTAAATACCTACTTTATACCATCTTAATTTCAAATTACAAAACCAGTTCTTAATAACATTCCAAGCATCCTTTAGCTTATAATGTGCAAAGTGACCAATTAAATGTATGGCTTATTTACGTAATGAATTTAGAGTTAAATCGCTTAATTAAAGGATGTAATTTTAGCCCATTAACGGCGTCAAACCGCGCGCTACTATATATAATACTATTCAATTCATGTTTATAATGTGAATGCGGATTGAGTGAGTCCTTCCTAAGGAGCTGTATTCATATCTAGTGGGCTCTCCACGCCTCCTTAGCCTAACAAAAGGGAGAAAAATTGTCAAGAGACGCGCTGCGAGTTCAAAGTGAAAATGAATGGCAACTTCTAATAAACCGTGATGAAAGATCCTTCGTGCGTGCGCCTGCGACGACCGCACGGTGCGGCGGCGTGTAATTTTGACACTTGATTTCTTTATTCAGAGTTTCAAACCCCATAAATCTCGTCTCTGACAGAACCCCGCTGCTTTCTGATCAAAATTCACAAATAAAAGTGCGCGCAACAATCAACTTTAACACCTTTTACATGTCATTAAAGTTTTAAATAATTATCTCATTAAAAAGAGCTCACAGGCGTCGGCACGTCGATACTACATTATTACACCATTGCGCACCATAAAATAATTACAATTACAATTTGTAGCATAATTACAAAGGTAAACATGTGTAAATTACAGCAATTACAATAGCCCTGTAATTGCTGTAATTGAATATTTGTTGGTAGTTCTGTAATTTGTCGTAATATTAGGTAATAGCAGGGTCTGTGTAATGAGTACAGGTAGCAATGTTACAAATGTTTTATAATTTGAAGGCAGGATATTACAATGGGAACTTGAAATGGAACTCCGACAGGATCAGATAAAAACTTCACGTTGTTTGAGTCTTGAAATTGTTTTATTTACTTTGTAAGTAATTAAAAAACAATTGTAAAAGGAGGACAAAACATATGCTCAATTTGTAGTTATGTGTTTGTTAATTGAAGATGGATCGTTAAATTCAATTCTAACTAGAAATTGTAGCATACAAATTGAAAAAAATAGCCACCTGGTCGTTAGCCGTGTCATTGTGATGAATAATTTTATCGGTTGAAACGCCTTTTAAACTATCCCTTTATTCAGATTCTTTGTTTATAAACTAATTGTGATATTTCATTCAAAAACTTCAACTGCATGGGTTTGTTTTTGCGGGATCCGTTTCGAAAGAGTCACCGCTGCCCTGGAACGCAAAGGACATTAGGAAGGACACGGAGAATTCGTAAGTAAGAGTCTCCCTTCCGCTCCGCCCACAGCGGAAGAAATCATTTGATGAATTCCCATTCTTAAAAAAAATAATGATAGGCCTGTTTAGTACGGTAGCTCGAGTGGTGACTTGGAAATGTTCTATTACCTACTAAATTTTGAGGAGCAAAATGATTTAAGATTCTTAGTTTTTCCATCAGTTCCGCTTCCCAATCCTATTCTACAGTATCTGTACGTTCTTTTCGGGGTAGAAAGTAACCAACGGCGCAAAGCACTAGATCTGTAGCATTCCTATAAAACAATAAAATTCATAGTCGAATTAATTTCCCAAAGGTTGCATATTTAATTAGTTATTCAGGATATTAGTTAATGTAAGCCCAAGACTACCGAGTCGAGTACTACCGTCACGGCTCTACTACTATACTTCTATTACTATTACCGTGCAATGTGTAGGTACTAGTTTAGATATGTAATTTAATTGAAAAATAAAATCAAAGTAGTCTCTCTTTCCATTTTTCTTTCCCCCATTAAAGAAACATCGGCTAATCCTATAGACTTAATCATCAAAATAAATAAGTTCACAAAGCAACGATTGAAAACATCGCAGTGCTTTTTGTTCATTTCTCTTTTAGTTCGCAAACAAAAGCTATGAGGTGAGACTAAAGGCGCAACGGACGATTTCATTAACGTTCGCTCTTGGATCGGTAGTCATTTGCACTAATTAAATAACTGCCAGTGTCTGTACCCACTTACTGAGTGTTCCGTATCAAATAGAGTGGCTCATTTCCTTAACGTAATCATTTTAAAGAACATTTTGTGGTGTTTTTTTTCTGTGTAAGTATTGAGAAATTGATTGAGAAATTTTTCATAGCTTTTACAAGTTCTTTACTAAAATTTGAAATTAAAATGAAGACCGGGTAGGCTGAGAATTCGGAAATGTGTGTCATGATATTTTCGTGAGGCGTGTGAATTGAGTGATCCAGTTGTTTGACCACAACTTTTTAACCTGCAGTTTTTCAATTTTATTTAACTTCATCATCAAGTTTTTACAATCTTTTACTAAATCCCTTCAATTTTTTGTAGAGATTAGACGAACTTTAATAAAAGGTCACTCAATCCACACGCACATCATTTCTCTTTATGTTTTGTCAACCACCATAAGCGAACTAATTCTCTGCGGATATTATTTGGAACTAAATTTTTATTTATCAAAACATCATCTGCATAGCCTTTCCCTACTAAATTAAGGTCGACCTTCAGTCGAACCGGATTCAGCTGAACACCAGTACTTTACGTGGAGCGGCTGCCTACCAGACCTCCACAACCCATTAACTAGTTATCACGGTACTCCACTTTCTTGCTTCTAACTATCCGTAACGACTGCCAATGATCTCCAAATGATAGCCGGGACCAACAGCTTAACGTGCTTTCCGAGGCATGGAAGAAACTCGGTCTGTTAAGATGGTCACCCATTCACAGACCAACCTCGGCAAGCGTTGCTTAACCTTGAAGATCGACCTGTACGGCTGTTATTATTTAGCCAATAATAAACTTTAAGTACTTATATACAGAAGACCTATTTATGCCAGTTCAATGCAATAAGGTATTCCCTACCGCTCAATCTTTGGTGGGATAAAGATTTCACTGTGCTAGGAAAACAACAAGGAAATCATATATATAAAACATCATTTTTTAAAAGGTAAATGCAAGAAGCTACAATACGAGAACGAAAGGAAGTTAAATGCAAACTAAAATAACTCAACATGAAACCTATATGAAATCCAAGCTCCTTGATGACTTTCACACTTTTTCTAACGAGATTTTTTTTTTTTTTTTTATGCGAAACGGGGAAACTCTTGGCCCAAATCTCACCTGATGGAAAGTGATGATTAGGCCGAAGATGGAAGCGAGTTTCACCCGGAATCCTCTTACACAGAGGAACTGGCTGTCATACCTCTAACTGCCGGAACACAACAATGCTGTTAACATTGTTGTTATGGCGACCGACTTAGACATGATGGTGGTAGCTTGCCAGTCGGACTTAGAACAAGTCCTACCACCAACCAAACCGAGAAAAAAAATTTGCCCCCGCTGGGAATCGAACCCGGGACCTCTGGGTCTGAATCTGGTGGTATAACCACTAGACCACGGAGGCGGTTAGTGTCACCTGTTTAGCACCACCCGGGGACCACGTGTAGGGATTCGCTGAAGGGTATTCTCCTACGGACGTGGGTGAAATTAGGAAATAATTTTGTTACATAAAATTATATGTTTTACCAAATAAATACCGTATTTCATGCAGCAACGATTCTATCATCTACAAATCAAACATCTAAATCTCAACAATTACAAAATCTTAATCAGCCCTCCATTAGCTGTTACGTCAATACACCCGAAGGCAAATCTAATCCATCCTAGTCACTGACAAGTTAGTTGAGTTAACCTTATTTGGCAGCTGACGTGTGACGTCACAGTAGTCGCGTGGCGGCCATCACTGCAGAGTAAACATAAGCCGGTCACTGTCAGCACTCGCTGGGCTCGCTTAGGATGGCCGTAATTGACGGGGATGTGGCAACAGGCAGGGATAGTGCATAATGCAATTAAATTGATACGGGCTATGCCCGTTATTGGGTTGTTAATGCGTTGTGAGCTGGCTTTTGAATAGAGTTGTGATAGGTTTTTGAGCTGAAATTCTGGAATATTACTTATTTGTTATCTTAAGATTAGGCAATCTTTTATCAGTTTTATCAGGCCTAAAAATTACAGGTAACTAATAAAAAAATCTAATTGGTTCGACCTAAATATTGAATCTACTTTCCTGCAACCCTCAGAATAAAAAGCGGTATGAAAAGTCTATTAAAATTATCCTACTTCAATACTCGAAGCAAGTCCATTTTTCATAGTAACGAACAAGCTATTTCATTACCCGGTAACTGTCAACACTCACCTATCAGCCTTACGAACTGTAATTGACGGGCAAGTGGCGTAAAAGTGAATCTGAGGCGTCTCGGATGTCAGGACGCTGGCTCGCGAGCCAGATCGATATTCCCCCCCTCGCGCGCGTATTACCTTCCCCTTACGGCTAAAAACAACCAAGCATTCACGAAATCACTGGGCTTTGAAAAATGTTCAACTTATTCGCAAAGGGGATCACAACTATCTGTTTGAAATAGTTTATTTGTATAATGCTTGCTCCTTTGTGAAACACTGGAGCTTTGTATCGCTATTTTGAATCTGATCTGAAATAGTTGGCTGTTACTAATTGAAGTTTCCTACTAAACCGACGTATATTTGTGGCATAAATCTTCAATTTTATAGCGTATTCCAGTCGCCAATTAGGAATCAAAACCAATTCCTAGAGTACCAATAAATTCTAAGTCAAAGTTGTCGAGCGGGTTGACATAAAATACCTACTGCCATTAATACTCGCTTTCAGAATACAGATTGAATAAAGTGGCTCACTCGGAACTGAGACGCCAGCAATATACTAGACGAGTAGGAAATTAGCACTCTCGCCAAAGCCAAAGAAGGAAAAGGCTTTAAAGAAAAATACAATGTTGTGTCTTTCTATGCTCATAAAGAAGTAATAGGGGAGTCCGGGACTGTGGCTGTGTCTACAAGGGGATCGTTTTAATTACTAAACGTATCATTTGCACTTAGCTTCGGAATTAATCGGAATGTTACATTTTAAACACTGAAATATTTAAAGTTTTTTTTTAACAGAGTAGCATATTCAGTATCAGAAAAGACATCTTACCTATCAAAAGTTACAAGGCACAGTACAGTAAATAAATACAAGGGACGACAAATATTTTCTATCTTTTAAAATATTTTCCAGTAAGATTCCGTTAATCTTAAAAGTAGAAGCAATAGATACGAACCCTGGAAAGGGTGGACCCTGAGAATTGAGCCCTAATGGCCATTGCAAACGACAAGCTACACTTGTGACAACTAGTCTCCATTAAAGACTTTAAAATCCCATAAGTCATACTAGTCATAGAAGAAGTTTCCAGTCTGGAGTTAAGCTCATTTGTCATAGTCGAGTCTATGTCGGACTCGTGTGAAAAGTATCTTTATGATGTTTGAAAACAAGTATCATCAATCCTTCTTAACCTACTGCTGTGTAGGTCGAGATTTTTGTATTAAATCATCTCATTTATCTTTTTAAATCAACACCACCTGATTCCAAATACCTATAGGTTGAAATATATTGGGCCCAAAGATA
The DNA here is from genome assembly GCA_963859965.1 of Ceramica pisi. Classification (NCBI taxonomy): domain Eukaryota; kingdom Metazoa; phylum Arthropoda; class Insecta; order Lepidoptera; family Noctuidae; genus Ceramica; species Ceramica pisi. The sequence continues at coordinate 12,149,219 of OY982539.1, forward strand.
TCTTCTTGGGGCAGCCCTTGCCTAAAATAATAGATTGAACCCTTATTAGTATGCGTAAGGTCATTTCTTTGTTCTTGATTTATGGCAAATTACAGCTTTTGATAGGGACTGACTTCCGTCTGACCTTAGGAACGATATAGGGTGGCGCCTTCGTATATTGATCCTGTAATTTGACACTTGGCCACCCAAGGAGTGCTCTTAGGGCAAGCAAGTGACAAATTATGTTGAAGTTCAGCAAAAGTAATAAAGTAATGATAGCTTGCTGGTCACGCATGGAATGGCATTTGAACAGCGACAAAGAACCCACTTCCCTCTTAAATACTTATGTAGTTTTACCTTTGTTATGGGGTTGCATCATTGTTATTATTAATTGCACATACAAAACCGTACGATTATTACAATTACAAACATAACAGAGCAACTTATCTATAAAGGCGAGCTAAACCAAGAATTGGATTGTCTAATAGTAAACCTTCACTGCGGTGCAAATACAGTGCAGTGAAGAATTGACAATTTAGTGAGAATGCTAATTTGTAAATATTTACAGTTAATTTATTTTATTATGGAGGGAAGTATGTCGTTGAGATAGTGATCATCATCATATAAAATATCTGAGCTCTGAAAATTCACTTGCATGAACACATCTTTATTCAATCGTATCTTAATGAAAACTACACCAATTCAAACACACAGAACTTAAAAAACTACAACAACTTATGTAATGTAACTTTCTGTTTTCCCAATAAAAATATTTTGTATTTTGTAACTTCTCCAAGAAACTTTCCAGTATCATTTTCACGTAGGTATTGTAAGTCCATTGACAAAACACTTGGCGGGAGTACTCTTATTTTCTTGGAGATAAAAATTAAATAGAGCACTTGAAACAATAACAAGTGCTGTCGGGTCTGTGGCGCCCCCTATTGGGTTATCTTGACAAAAGACTCGCTTAATTATGAGACAAGCTGCACTTTCAATTATATTTTGAGCAAGTTCTGCTTTAATTTTACTCTCTTTGGCTGGCTTATAATCCTAAATGGGGTCAGCCATTCTTATTCTTGTTTCCCACTTGACTGTTTTTTCAACATCGGCGTAAATATTGCTTGTTACTGCTTCATGTTTGTAAACAGGTGGATGCGGTATGATTTTGTTTACTGTTATTTTGACGCGGTTATATTATTCTAAAGCAAAGTTACATGGCATTTTTGTTGAAAGATATAATTATCATTGTCATCATGAATAGCTTAATCTTTTTTGTAGTTCTGTCTCTCTAGCGCAACAGAATTACGATCGCATTAGTCGGAACATACAATCAAATGTAACCTTTTACGAAATCGATCATAATATTACCTGAGTATTGTTTAAACACAAAAATAATACGCCACAGAATAGCTGGAAATCTGAGTCACCACCTCCACCCAAAAACAAATGCAAAATGTTCTCAACCCTGTACATACCTGAAAGAAAAGTAATCACATAATAAACACGCTCAATGGTTCCCCAGTAACAGCTTGGAAACAGGCATGCGGTGTATTTGCTCTCATTCTGCCAATGTCAAAGGTCACGCAAGTCTCCAGAGAAACTGGTTGAATAATAAGATTGATCTCGTGTTGCCAAGGGGTACAGTAATATTTAAAGAGTAATAACTGGTTAAGTTTAAGGACTCGATTAGGAAAAGGTACATCCTATTCTAATGTAAACTAAAATTATAAATGCGAAAATGAATTTCTTTAGTGATTACTGTTACGTCTAAATCGCTGAACTGATTTTCACGAATGTTTGTACAGAGATAGACCATTGAGACGGCTATAGTAATTTGTAAAATGATCGCCTTTAATATTCAACTATCAAAGGTTTTGTGTAGATAAAATGTGTTATTCTTCTATCCACAAATGCCACCTGCAAGCCGCAAGTAAATTATACAAACAATTTTACCTTTTCATCGTATTTATTTGGAGTACTATTACTTACCTATTAACTACAGAATACCTACTTACGAATTATTCAATATGATGTGTTGAAAGTAAAAAAAGCACAGCACGCACCTACGAGTTGTGATCGAGTCCTTTATTTATTTAAAAGCAAAATTAACTACTTAGTTACTCCCTATTTGCGGTTCTTTTGAAAGCAACTTTAAGCTTACAAACTTAAATAAAAACCATAATGTACAATATCCCTTTGGAAAAGTGGAAAATGATACTACAATGGAGCCGCTCCTTATGCGAAAAGGAGTCTTATTTTTTGCTTTATTGCAAACAACACAATTCTTATTATGACGGCTTAGGTTACACAAGAACTGTTATTAAAGCATTTGTTCTCCTTTTTGTTTTGCTAATACTTAAATTGAATATACAATCGATTTTTATAAAGAAAATACATTTTCTTCTTCGATTTAATTGTTATTGAATGGGTGTTGATTTTGTATCTAATAAAAAACATCCACTGTTGACTTTTTGACTTTTTGTAGTTTGGCAAATTATACATGTACCCATTAACTAATCTGTTCTTATAAGAAAATAAACTAGGGTAGATATTTATCGAAAATTCCAAGCAGAAAACATCTAGATCCAACGTCATCCACTTAGAAATTCGAGATACTATCTCACGCTTTTCATCAAACTTTATAAAACTAAGCAAAGTTCGTAATAATAAAGTAGCCAGCACATATTCAAGCGAAATATTTAATAAAACATTACAAAACAGCGCCACAAAATATTCACGGAAAGCCAGTGAAGGCCGCTCAAAAAGTTTTATTGAAATAGTTCCTCACTGACGCTTTCGCTCAAAATGTTTGACCTCAATGAACATCAGTCTTTTTACGACTGTGTTTGAGCTCAAGCAATGTGTAGATATGTCTTTAAATTCCACTTTGAAATGGTAGCTTTATTTCATATTTATGATTTTTTGTAGGTATTTAAATAAATGAAAGTGTGTGTGAGCTTTAATATTGTCTACTAAAAGCTTACATTTTTGTTAGTCTGATTTATTAAGTTGAATAAAATCGTCATTCTTAAAAATGTGTTTTGACAAACACATTAAATAATTCATTAAACATATTGACACTTTCAACACCTTGTACCTACCTTAACCGACTTCCCAAAAAGGAGGAGGTTCTCAATTCGGTTATATATTTTTTAAATGTTTGTTACCTCATAACTCCGTCATTTATGAACCGATTTGAAAAAGATAAATGTTTTATATACATGTCGATTAGTCCCATTTAAGTTTGATAAAAATCGGTTAGGAAGTTTGGCTTTTAAATCGAAATAGCTGAAATTCGGTTACTTGGATGATAGTTTTCTGTCATCCAAGTTAACGAAATTGCGTATTTTGCTTTCCTGCGATATTGCAGTGGTGTTGTTAGGTCCTGAGTTACCACAAAAAAGTGTAAAATAAAAAAACTTTTTACAAAAAAATACAACTGACTTCCAAATAAAAAAAAAACACTACAAAGTAAAAAATACGAATAAACTCACAAAAACACCGACTTCCGAAATGAAAGTTATTTTTTACTTTGTGGTGTTTTTTTATTTATTTGGAAGTCGTTTGTATTTTATGTAAAAAGTTTATTTATTTATTTTACGCAGCCATCCACATTATTATTGGTGTCCCAACAACATAATCTATCTTATTTCTCTGTTAGCTTATGGCGGTTATCTTATCTTTTTTGTATTCACTAATGACGGCACGTGCTCGCAGGTACAAAATTTGGTTAGTTTCGGTCCCTTTTCAACAAAAAAAAATATCCCCTAACCTGGTGTAAACTCGGGCTTATTTATGTGCCTGCGCATCTTATCAAAGCAGATGTTTTGCTTTGGCCAGAACTTTATTTTAATTTTATCTTTAGCACGTGTTGATCGATTAACGATTATATATTTTTCATTTAAACTGAATTGTTTTATTTCAAGAAATATTTTTTTTGTTGAATTTGTTAGGCGTTAATCTTTTCAAATATGATGAAATCCTTTAAGTTTATGTAGATAGTATGTAAGATCATGGTTTTGATGCTTTTAGTACTTAGGTACTCGTGACAGTCTGGATTTTTTTAGTTAAAGCTACGGTTGAATTTACAATAGCTAACGCAAAGTCTTTACTTCGTTCATTCTTCACTATTACCTACGAATCCGTTACTCGGAGAAAACCAAGCGTAACAATAACGGCCATCTGTCGTGGAGCAAATCATACAACAATGGTTTTTTTGCTCGATTAAAGACGGCTGCAAGATTTGATAGTTAAAAACGGGTTGCACCTGGCGTGCTGTCAATTATACGTTTATTAATTTTATCAGTGTCTCGTGTCATTTCCTGATTAATTCGTTAAAAGTAATGTTTTTTTTTCTATTTGTTTCAGAATGTGATCTTCAGAATCACTTCATCGATGACGACAAAAGTCATATGACCATAGCAGACAATGCGGTCACAAGCTTCAAAACCCTTACCTAAGAAAGGTGACTTGAGTAAAATACCATTTAAAAGTTCAACTGTCAAACAAGCTGCTAAAAAATCAGTGTCACCTAAAAAGGTAAAAAATTTGGTTAAAAAATCATTGATCAAAAATCCTAAGAAAAGTACTTCCAAAGATGAATCTTCCAGTTCCAACAGTGATGATAATTCCGGAACTTCTGATAAACAAGATACGTCGACTGAATCCAATAAACCTTCACCATGTAAAGCGTCTACGTCTCGAGGTGATTCACCAACAAAAAAGTTCAAGAAAGATCCCAAGGAAAAGAAAGATACGCTTAAAAGCACTCCAGACATTGTAAAGAAAGCACCTCCGAAAAAAGCAGCCAAGGCAGTAAAGAAACCAAAATCTGCCAAGGCCAATGTTAAAAAGTGCGTGAAAGGTAAAACAGATGTTAAGTGCAAAATCAATAAGGATGTTATTAAGAAAACTGCACCGAAATTCTCCAAAGCTAAGACTGTAATAAAAAAAGGTAATGCTGCCAACAGTGACAAAAAGAAAGGGGCTGCCCAGCCAAAACCGGAAACAACGGAAAAAGAACAAAATAATTTTGAGAGCTTAAATTGCGCCGATGAATCTAAAAACAACAAATCAAATACGCCTGATGACAAAAGTGATGAGAGCGATAAAACTAAAACGAATGATGAAAACATCGATGACAGAATTGATTCTAAAAGCAATTCTGATTCTTCATCTTGCAACACACCTCCTAAAGCTTCTACCGCTAATCAGCCAGAGACTCCAAAATCAGAAACAGAAAGACCTCCTAAATTTTTCACATCAACTAGATCACCGCGTATGGTAGATATTGACGTGAAATGTTGCAAAAATTCAAAAGGAAACCTTAGTGTTTCAGAGAGATTTGTATCTATGAAATTGGAAAATAAAGTGGAAGACAATGCTAAAGACAAAAATTCTTTAAACGCATTGGTATCACAAGGTCCTGATATTGATGTGTATACCTTCACGGAAAAGGTGGACTCGCCAAAAAGCATACTGTCTGACTTCCGCAGTCCTGTAAACAAGAATATTGGAAGAGTTCGGCCGATAGCTAGAGTTAAGGGAACAGTTATAGATAAAAAGACCGAATCGGAAAAGAAAAAATATTCACCGCATAGACCTATCGAAGAAGTTGTAAAACAGCTAAAAAATAAGCGATCCGAAGAGTTAAACGCTAATCAAAATCAAAGTGTTTGCACTACAACTAGCGTAGAGACGAACCCGGCTAACAATGAAGAAGATACCGAAGAAAAGCCTAAACCTATTGTTAGCAAATCTTATAAAATGGTGGCTCGAAAATCAAGTATAACTGGAAAACCATTTAGTCCAATCAAATTCCTTGAGCAAGAAACTGTGGCAAGTAAAAACGAGAAATTAGAAAAATCTGCCAAACCGAATTTAACTGCAAAGAAAGCTCCAGCAAAAACTAAAAAGCAATCAAAAAAACCAAGCAGCCTTTCAGATGAAGATATCGATAATTCTAAGTTTGCTTTGAATACTAAGGCTTTCCAGTACTCTTCGTCTGAAGACAGCGAGTCTAACGACGATAATGATACCCAAGAGTCTTCCGAATCCGATAACCTAATAAATAAGAAAGCAAAAAATAAAAAATTCAAAAAAAATAGAATCACAGACGGTGCGAAGAAACCTCCGTCGAAAGAGTTAAAAGAGCTATCGAAAGATTCTCTGATTGATCTCAAAGAAAGTTCAGCATTGCTAGGTAATGAAAAACCTAGTAAACGGCGGCTTAAACTTTTGTCAATGTGGTCTGGCCCTAAAAAACATCGAATGGCGTCTCTAAATGCATTAGCAAAAGTTCATTGCTTGTATGAAAATGAAAGTAAAACACATATGGAATTGGGTCTAATGAAAACTGTAGACAGACCAGTTTTACCAAGCACATCTAAGGCTGTATCACCTAAAAAGAAAGAGGCTAAGCCCAAGGAAACTGAAAAACAAGAAAGTACCTCAGAATCTGAATACGAAGCCAAAAAAGAAAAGAAAGAGGACAGCTCTGAAAGTTCTGACGACAACCCTCCTCAAAGATCGTTGCGTGGAGTTCCTGGTATCAGAAGTGCGGGCAAGTATTGGGATCCGAAATCCTCTACTTCTTCCAGTGAAGATAGTGAACAAGATACAAAGAAGAAAGTGACAAGTTCAGAAAAAAAGAAAGCTTCACCTAAAGCATCTACTAGTAAGTCGGATTCTGATAAACCACCAGTTAAAATGAAGAAGACGGCTGGTGTACCCGTTAAGAAAAAGCGTAACAGAAATGAAGTAGTGATGGACCTAAAAGATATGGTCGTACAAAAACGAATGGCAAGCCTCAACGCCACAGCTATTCTGGCAGCTAGTTACGAAAAACGTTCGCCGAAATCTAATAAAGATGATACTACATCAGACTCATGTAGCGATGAATCGTATTCACAGAAGTCAAAAAACGGGGTAAGTTCCGGCGTTAAGTCGGAATCAAAAAACGAATATGAAGCTCCATCCGAAAGTGATGAATCCGCTGTGTCAGATAGAAAACAAAAAGTAGAAGTTATTGTTAACCAGGACACTGATGTGACCATTACCGGGGTTTATTCTACGCACCATCATGAGGGGTTTTGTACAGTGTCTGGAATGCAGTATCGGATTTCATCAACAAGTCATACGCAGACCACAGCAACAGCCAACTGCGAAAAGGTAATGACCATTAAATTAGTACTCAGTATAATTCTAATTTACAGTCGAGTTAGAATAAACCTCTCATACTTGTTAATATGAATCAGGCGGGATAGACGACCCCTTGCAATCGAGGAAGTTAGTAAATCGAGTGGCGTATTTTCTATACGTAATAAAGTATACTATACACCCGCTGGCGCTTCGGTTCTCATTAATACACGGTAATGAAGTAAGTTCTATGTAAACACGCCTCGGGACCTCATCCACACATTATCCTTCATCGCTTTGCCTTACTAAGGTCTACATAGAAAAATAAGCTTTTTGGATTGAACACGAACGCTGTTTTTAGCTTGTATTCTCGTTATCAATTGAGGCGTGAACGATTTACGCGTGAAAGGAGTAACCATCGTGTTACCCTTGACGCAGATTATATCGTCTGACGCGTTAAATCTTATTAATGTTATGTTAAACTCTCAGAAGCGCCAGAGATCCTAAATAGATATGCATAATACAAGCTTGTTGATCTACGTACGGTACTCACTCCCGACGGTATATTTCACTTTAGCCTTTTTTGCGCCGAGGCGTAATGTAGCCGGCGTCGAGGCTTTCTCCCTTTCGCTCTTTGTACCTCATTGTTACTTAACTTAAACCAACATTACTGGATTTAGGTAAGGTGTCACACACCGCCAAGGCGGTCTGCGATCTGTGGTTGAGTTCTGCGTTCCGCGTCATAGCACACGGTCTAGAAATCACTAACCTCTAGCAGTGATGAAAACCATGTTACTCTTAACTATATCTCGCTATAGAAAACGGCTGTCTCTCACTAATTCTATAAACTTTTCAATCTCGTCGGTCATCGTGACCTTCCAGGTTTTGCAAAAAAAAGTAACTCCGACAGAACGCGCGTTCACTTTGACCGTGGCTTTTGTGTGTGTAGGATTCTAAGCCACCACTTAGATTACAGTGAATGTGGAATGCTGAACTCAGAACTCTGACCGCTAGACCGCGCGCAGTGGGGCCGCCTTATTGTTGAAGCTACCGTATCAGCTGCTAATAACGCTACCATCTCCACAGGAGGGATGTTCACGTGAGGATGGAGCTCGCTACACTCCGCTTTCTGCCTTGTCATCCATGCAGCCGCCCGCTGAACACAATCATCCTCATCCAGGTAAATATATTTTGATCCACATACTTTTTTTCTGACACAACTGAAACAGAGTCGGCAAGACAATTCATTTTAGGCATGTCAAGACAACTGTCTTCAAAACAAGTCTACTTATTGCCGTTTCACGCTAAGTAAGAAAGTAAATAAATATTCATCTCTACCTGTGAAAGATTGGTTAGATATACCGTCGCGATATCGTGAAGATTTCGAAGTCTGAGATAAATTGGTAGGCTCGCGATATGCGCATCGCTAGCGATATTTTAATTTAGATTGTCAGATTTTTTCTGTGATTTATACGGCGATAACGCTGTCGGTAGATTGCAAAGTAAGAACACGAAGACAAGTAGATAATGTAAATAATAACACGTATCAAGTCGGTAGCCCATCAATGGTGATAATATCTACGAAACCGCTGCGAAGAGGTTTCTCTTGTACGATGTATTTTTATTAATTATTCTTCAATTAATTCAAAAATTAATGATACGGTCTCGTAAATCTTTGCTACATTATATTTTAATATGTGCTTTTTGAACTAATATCATGAATAAATTAACACTAATAAACACTAAAATTAACAAAAACGCTAAACTAAGAACAATCTAAAATATAGCATCAAAAAATTCGTTCTCAACGTTGTCAGCTGGTAATGTACCCCAGGAGACTGGCGGCATTGCTACGTTGAATGGTAATGCTTAATCTCTGCCCAAAGTAAAATTAATTTAACTAGTTAAACTAATTGATATTTTTGGGTTTCCTTCTCACGGTGTAAATGAATAAACCAGTTCCAATGAAACTTTATAAGAATACACAAGAAACCCAGGTCTAAAAAGACAGTTAAAACGTTTTTCGAAAAAGAATAAAAGAAATACTACTGATCTAATTAAAATACACAAACATGGCATATTATTTCAGTCACAATGTAATCGAATGATACATAACTGCCAACTTTTATTATTACTATAAAGCAACGTCGTAGAATTACAAACAAGGATAAGGGTCTACAATCTTTTCAATGTCAGAATTTTCAATTCTGTTCAATGATTGCATCTTTCGCACAACAGCAATAAAATCAAGTTATCATTCACATATTTCACGCCACATAATTCCTATTAAGGGTATATTAATTAGAATTCTTACGATAAGTAAAGATAAATTTTCTTGTACGACTCCGACACTCCGATATTAAAAGTAAGAGCCCAAGTTTTGCTCCTATAAACGCCCTCGTTAAACTTGTAAGCCCGGAAGACGTTTACCATGATCACCCCATTTAAATTGCTACTTTATGTTGAACGATTAATAAAAGTTATGTTATATCTGTCGGTAAAATATCTGTTTCTATTCAAAATCATTTGCCGGATTCCCTTTAGTTGTAGCACAGGTATTCTCAAAATCCAACTTTGAAAATTCAATTTTTAAGAGTAAAATTATATTCAGTGTACCATTACCAACTAAGGGAAGGTATAGATTTTTAAAGTTTTGAAAAAGTTAAATCCAATCCAAAAAACCTGAACGTTGAAAACACTTTTTGCGTCCAAAATTAAAAGTATCAATACTGGATTTTTTCATCGCTCAGCTATCCATCAATCGACGATGAAAGCTCCATACATCATGTTTGCATAAAAACGTAAAACAACAACCCTCCCCTTTACATTATTAATAACTGCTGGTTTTTACGTGACTTCCGAGTTTCACCTCGTTTATTAAAAAGCGAAAACTGTGAAAGTCAGTTTGATTGTTTTCGAGTAACCGAAGCTGAAAAAAGTTCTTCGCGAATATTTTTTTTGTAGCTTTGAGGGCTTTCATTCCGATTTTTCTGAAAACATTTTCCTGTAGCTGAAAATGGAGAGCGTTATACAATTAGTTGATAATGTTAAAATGTTTTACCTGGAAACTTCAATCTTAGTAAGATGCTGAAGTTAAAACATGGGGTCTAGAACTCTAGAGTTTCATTTAGTTTCAGATTCAAATATGAAAGGATCTGACATAACATTCCATTACTTCGGGCTTAGATAAAATCCGGAAAAAAGAGGGTAAAGCTACTTATCTGTAAATTAAACCGGTATATTGCACACGTAAATTTAGTGAAACTAATCTAATAATGTAAAGCAGTACAAAGATTTCAGTGAAGTCGCTTACAAATACATAATATTTGTATTTTCATTTAAGAGGAAAATATTTTGCCGGAAAATTGTAATATTATGATGGAATTCGCGCGTTTCTGCGAGCAATATTAATATGAATTTATCAACATGGCAAATTCTCAAAGTGTGGCAATTTTCCACTTAATTAATTATTCGATTGTTTGTAACAAATTAAATCCATGAGCTTAGTATTAATATTTTGTTGAAACCATAAATCATTTTAAGCATCCGATAAACTTTTCCAAAACGTTTTTTCCGGTTTGGATTAGCTAAGCTTTAAGCGGTGTTAACATGGGCATTGAGGCGTGCACTCATGACTTTCAATCTAACCACATATTGGCCACCAACGCCAACAAACACGTTCATTGCCTCATTGGTTGGCTGACTGATTGAGCACTATACAACTAAACTTGTATTGTACGCAATTCTTTAATGTTGGTTGTTGGCGTTGTTTGGTCTGTGTGTGGGTGCAGTTTTAAATTCAAGTCTACAACGCCTCATTGCTCATGTTAACACTTTAAAGTGAGGGGGCGATGGAATAGTAATGACAACTTGACTTAAGTCTACAGTACAACTAACTCACGTCATCTGCTCATCGTTTCGATTCTTGTTTAGATAAAAAAGCATGTTGGATTTCATACGATTTTTATACTATAACGTTAGTAAATAATTCTACCATGACCAGTACGTACTTTTACACACGATTGATATGATTCCCTACTACGCAGTAACTACTATCATAAATAAATAAATAATAAATTTTTAGAACGCACGGACTTAGTACGAGTTTTTCAACGTACTCGATCGCGTTAACGTAAACGTTCGCTTATAGTGCTAATTCTACTTTATTTAAATGAAACTGATGAAGATGGCTCTTTTGACAGATTGTGAATGAGATGCGATTGCGAACGTGGTTTAAAAGTTAGTAAAATTGGCCCTTATGTCAAAATGTACGGAAAAAGGTTTTTCGGTTTTTCGTCACCAGACGGCGCTTATTCAGTTTCAATTTCAATACAATTTGGCGTTTACGCTAACGACATCGAAAACGTTAAAAAACTCGCACTAGGTAAGCCCGCAGTTCCCTCGATCGTCGGCACAGGCTCTGTTACCTGAACGTAATGCATCATATTGTCCAGATTATAATCTAGTACTCGTAGCTCTTACCCGCGGCTGCACTTGCTTTGACAAAGTTGAAAAGTCTTTCTTTTAGCTGTTACTCATCCCTTTTGCACTCTAGTGTGATAATTCATACCTCGTATTTTATGAGCAATGTCAAGTAATATATCTACATTAACATACAAAAATACCTGCAAAAAATTATCTGACGGGCTCGAAGCTCTTGCAAAAGGTGTACCTATAATTTAACATTTCGGGTCCGAAGTTACTGGATTTTCTATTCATGATTTCTCTTGGTTAAAACCTCTTTTCTGACCTTTTCTAATATCGACACGTTTGTAGTTTAGTCCATGGTCTATGGTTAATACATAAAACTGTCCTGAATCTACTATTGAGATTCTTTACATTTACTAGTAATTAACAACCATTCATAATTTATTTTTCGGGTACCTATGAAACGGTATAATGGAGAGCTCCATTATTGCAATTTATTTGGCGCCAACCATAGCAACGGTAAAATGTCTTTCGTTCTTTCCAAGGGACGAGTGTCACTTTTAGCAGGCGACATTAGCAAAGTAAATAATATATTTCTATTGGTTAGTCAAACAATCCGTATTTGGATCAATTAGACGAACAACGGCTACCATTAGTACGTCTGACCTATACAAATTAACTGCAAACTGGACAGAAATGTTGTCTGTGCCCAAAGTCCCCGACTACCCAGTCTGTCCGGACTCACAAAAACAAAGTGACAGCAACCTTTTAACGACCCTTTTTACGTTATTTATTAATCCATAACATTCACCATAAATATCAGGAGATATAACGCGATGTAGACACATTTATATTATACTTTTATGATATCAAAGTCCGTAGATCATCACAAACATGTTTATGAACTTTATACCTACTCCTTAACTCCTTTGAATTCAAACTTTATGATCTTGTAAGAGCAATATTGTTACAATTCGTTGTGTTTGGGATTCAAAGTACATTCACTCATCTTACTGTCTTTAACTCAATTTATTTGGGGTCGGCGCCGCCCGTTTTTATTGTTTAAAACTCTGTTAGTTATTTATCATCACTGAATTCACTTTTTTTCTAGCCATAGCATCTTTCCCATCTTTATCCATTTACCTTTTTTTTTCCAATGACTCCTCCCGCTCTGGGTGTAGCGGGAGGGAGTGTCAGACTTCTACTGACTAAAACCCATCCATGTTCCTTCATTGCCCTTTGTGTTCCGGAGCCACGGTGTCTCTTGCGAATAATCCCGCGACTCCGGCAGGCGTCGGCCCTTTCGGGCCCCTCTGTGTTGCTGACTCTCTTTGAGGCGCGCGTGGAACACTAACGCGCCGTCGACACGGCCCACCCATAGCTCGCCGTCCACAGGCCCGCGCCTACGGTGGCCGGAGGTCACCAGGTGGCCCCCGACGCCCGCGGCGTCCACCACGGCGGCCGGGACGAGAGGGTCTCCCCTCCCACCTTTTCTTACAGCCTTGATTATATATTTGAGCTGCAGAAGCAAAACGATCAGGATTTCAGTGTATCTATCATCGTGGCCGATTGCCTCATATCGCACGTTAATAGGTCAATGTTTTTCGACGAGCGCCGACCTCGCCGGCGCGCGCGCGCAGGCGCAGCCGATGTGTCGCGTTTCACACTCGCCGGACGTTTTTTGTTCGTTTCGCTTCGTTCATTGGTTGTGCCACCGTGTTCACGTTTTCGTTATTAATTTTTATATCATGTCGGCTTGTGTTATTTTTTGTTTCTTTATTATTTGATTGAATTGATTATTATAACCTTGTTTTGCTTCAACAGTATAACTTTTCAAAGCGAATGAACATGATACGTTCTCAAATAAATTAATCATTCAGCGTCACAGTCACTATTTTTTGTCCTTGCCATCTCATAAAAATACATTAGCAATTAATTTTAAAGTGTATTCATAGGCGCAAACGTTATTAGCCTTTCATCACGATCACTTATAATCAAAATTGCAATCACTGTAATTGATACATTCAGAATCTAAACTGCCCCATTAAAAAGATAAGATACTTCAAAGACAACAGTTGGCAGTAATTACCCCTAAAATGAAGAAGACGAAAAAACCGTTTGTGAAGGGATTCTAAACATTTTATAAACTGTGTGTAAGTAAAGTACGGACTGGAGTAGGTATAACGACTAGTTTGGCGGTGTGCCAAGCCTGCAGATGTCGAAGCAGAATCTTGGCCTCCGCGGGCTCTTCCCGGAGAATATTATAACACCTATTAACATAATCTCTTATGTTTTAGTCTCATTTGCCAACTAATGTCCTCTGTGATCCCTAGACATGTCTGCTTCTGTTTGTAGTTTGAGTCTTTGCTTTAGGTTTCTTGTTTTGATGACTCAATTAAGGATTACTCGGATCAAAGAGAATGGATCAATGTTTGGACTTTGGAATAGAAAAAGCTGTTTCTTTATTAGATTATTCAAGATTTAGCCTTTTTTGTTGTTGTGCACTTTAACTTCAGGGTTGCAAAGTTAAAGTGTTAGTGTTATAGTGTTTTAGTCATCTTTTCTAAGGAAATGGATGTCTCTTGATAGGAATCTTTGCCAATCTTTCAGAAAGAAATGTTGAATTCTAGCATTTTTACCATATATTCTCGAATAAAAGATCCATGATGAAGTACGTAAGCACTTCTGTTGAAATAGGTTCTACATTTACAAATATTGACCGACAGAGGTCGTGTTTGTCAGTGCAAAATAAACTTTTAATCCCTTTAGTTGGAACTGTGCTCAAACATTAAAACCGCTGCGAGCACAACTCGACCGTAGTTGACACTCCGTGTTAGACAAACAAAAATACTTTAATGACGGGATAATGATACTGAAACTACGAAATAATTAATTTGGACACTGATGTACTTAACTTGAGGAGATTTAAGTTAAATATTTAGTGAAATTCGCTGTTTTAAACGTGGGTAAAATTATAATAACAGTATAATGTTAGTTTTGCTAGCGTAGCCAGTTGAAATGTAAATACCTACAAACATTAAATAAGATGTTTTTAATAATAGAAAAGACTCTCTTTATAATATGGTTGCACTAGGAAAGCCCAAGAAAGAAACAAAGGAAATTACAAAGCTATTAAGCAAGCAAGAATATGTTTAATGGCATGTAAACACGTAAACAGAAACCAACATTGTTTGTGTGTATCTTTTACGCTTATTTCGCTAAAGGAGCGAGTTTTAGTGGAATTACCCTTACATTATAACGTACTTTAATGTATGTAAGTAATACTTTGTGCTTGGAGATTGCTATAAAACGTTCTAGAAGAACTCCGGTTTTAATTATGTTTGGTTTGGTATGCGTTGTTGATGACATTAAGAGCGGATTTCACCAATGAAACTGATCGCGATCAAGATGCGTTTAAGAGTTGTCAGTGTCAATATTCCAAAGAAAATAATAACACTGACAGCTCACAAACGTGGTTCACATTGTTACATATGAGATTTTGTCCCTCTAGGGAGTAGGAACAAAAGCCCAGATGCAAGGTGGGTTGAGGTTGTAATGCAAAGAAACAACGAATTGTCTTAAACAATATAATTTTATTTGCAGGCAACTACCCACTAAAAATATAAAAATGGTTAGGCTTAGGTAGAGGCTAGGGTAATGCCAGCCAGCATAAAGTTCAGTCGGTGGAACTTGGGTAGTGGGGGGTTGAAGATAACCCAGTACTGTACCTATTATTTTAAATTTAAATTAACTATTAATTGTTCTTAATAAATTTCAAGGACAACCTTCCAGTTTAGTGAATGAGGATTATAATCTTAAATTAATTAAACTAAATGGGCGCCAGGGACTTGAAGAGTCCCGGATCCCTGAGCCGACTAAGATGTTCAATATCCTTCCAGTTAAGCGTAGGTGTCGAACCCGGGGTCCATTAATTGAAGGTAGATAAAGACCGGCTTCTAATTTTGAAAACCGGGTAGGTAGTAAACTGGTTCTAGAATGAACCGGTTGAAAATTGAGGGTAAAAGTTAAATATAAAAAAAAACCGTCCCGCCTGCGCTATATCGCTAGGCGGACTCTGCCACTGCACGGTCGTCTCCACAGGAGGCGTTGTGTGGACTCGAGGAACGGGTCTCACGTCCAGGCTCCAGAGGCGCCTCTAGATCCTGGCGGCGAGACGAATCTCTCGAGTTGCCTCACGGTTGATTAGGGCTGAAGACACTTGGCTGACTGCTAGCTTCGACCGGCTGGAGACGGGTCCGCCTAATTTCCTTAGCGAATCCTTTCAAAACATGGAGTCCTTTAAGACACGAGGGCAAGAACGCTGTGTGTGTCCAGCGTGGTAGATGGAAAAAAATGACCGATTGTCTGTCAGGCATTACAACCAGAACAAGACAGCCCACTTAGAAAAACTCCTCTTTTTCTAGGTAAAACATGTGGGAACTCGGGTGACTGAATCACTACAACAAGATATTAAATTCCTGGAAAGATCCCTAACAACCGTCTAACTTGACGTTTACACCCTGGAACAATAATAATAATCAGGATCCAAGCTAACAAACTCATCATTTCCCACTTCCAACACTATCGTTTGTCTTGAGTGGGGTAATTCTTTGATAAAATCGGCTAATTGAGAATGTACAACCTGGCCACACCAAGCCAGTGACAAACCATAGACAATGTGGTTTTCGAAATTTCTAGAACAATGTCTATTATGAAAAAATAATTACATTTCCGTCTATGGTTAAAAGACCAGTGTCTTTTCACCAAAAGCCGAAAACTATTAAGGATTGGTCTATACGATATTAGTATTAGTTTCCAAGCAATCTGACAAAATCAACTAATAATATCGATTAAACTACAACTTTGAATCGGCAACCGCTAGAGGTCGCCTCCAACTGACAGAGACTGACGTTTCAACAGAATGACATTTGCAATGTCGACTGTCACAACATTATGATATGACGTATTTATATTATTGTGAAAATCTGTTTATTTAGGGTTTAGAAAAGTGATTTATCGACAGAAAGTGTTATCATTAGGGTCTAGTGACGCCGTAAAAATGAAGCAAATAACTCCTTTCATAAATCGCAAGTCAAAGTCAGTTGCACAAACTACAATGATCATTTTACTTGGAAACCTAAGGTAAATGTTAGGTTCAAGAAAAACAACGTAACAACATGTTGATCGCGTTCAGTTTGAGATTGATGAAATCCGCCCTTAATGTAGTCCAGTAACCAATTTGCCAAGCTTAAAAACCTCAAAAGATCCATACTGCCTTTGGATCTTTTGAGGATTTTAATCTTGGCAAATTGATTACTGGGCGTGGGTTTTTTTTATAATTTACCTTAATGTAGTATTTCAACCGAACTTTAATTTTAATATCCCATTCGGTATTTAATGATTTAAAAACATGATTTACCTATGGCTCTAACAATAATAATGCAACGACGTAAATATGTTTGTGACGACCTATAAGACTACACATCCTTATACAGGGAAATTGAAAAAATACCCGAAACCTCTTAGGCAGTGAAAGTACACATGATTATAAGCAACTTTTGTTTTGGTAAAACTCCGAAATCTCGAAAAAAATATCAGCTGTTTCATACAAAATGCAGTATTTAGCCAATGAAAATGTATGAAACAGCTGATATTTTTTTCGAGATTTCGGAGTTTTACCAAAACAAAAGTTGCTTATAATCATGTGTACTTTCACTGCCTAAGAGGTTTCGGGTATTTTTTCAATTTCCCTGTATATATAGCACAAAAAAAATCTTACCTTAGGGCTGCTGATCTAGTGAAGTAAGTGAAAAAATAATTGACGTGCCTTCTCTTTCTGTCCCGTTTCCCCTAGTCGGGGCTGAAGGCAGTCACATATCCTCTCCACCGCGATCAGTCGCAGGCTGCGCGCCTAACCCCACGCCAGGTAAGATCTTGTGTCTATGCTTCCCTATAGTGGTGATGGCCGATTAGCCGCTTATGCTGTTGAAGGGAAAGCTTTCATCAATATTAATATCTAGCAAAAACTATTCTTAACAGGCTGTGTTGTTTACCCTATTATTTCACATGTAACTAACTTTTAAGCTATCGATTTTTCCTAAACTACCCAACTATCAAATGTAATTGGATTGGATTTTTCAAATTCTATATTCCAATCCTCAATCTTATTCTACTTATTTATTGGTAATCATGACTCTAGTGTGAAATTACCCCATATATTTGCCCTGGACAGGCTTATCCCTCTTTACCTAACCTCACTCTCGGTAACTTATTATTTATTCACTCATTAGCTTCTGCCAGCAGACTGCCTAGAGAACTTATCCCCGGGATGAAAGTAGCCTATTTGCTATTCCAGACTATAACCTATCTCTGCGCCAAATTTCATGAAGATCCTTTGAGGCTTTCTGGCGTGAAAGAGTAACAATCATCCATCCATCGATCCATCCTCGCAAACTTTCGTATTATTAAATATATTAGCAGGATATTACGGGATAGTTGCTTATACTTCGAGCTTTTATAGTTACCTTTTTGCATAACTCAAATAATTTGCGGCCTTTTTCTAACGACAGCACTTATAGAATCACGTTTCACAATTGGAACTATGTATTGAGGATATCTAAGGGTTTAGGTAATTTCTAACAGAACTAACAGAGCTACTAACAGAGCCGTAGTTAGAGTTACACGCTGGTATCACGCCTCCAGTCTCCAAAGGATTGGGACAAATCTTACACTACACCCAATTTACGTTATGTTATATTATAAGTCACAAATGAAGTAGAAGGCGAATGGGCTAAGGTGTGTATTTATTTAGTTGTAAACACTTATTTTGCACTAGAAAATACAATAAGTAGATGAACAAATATATATAAACACACTATGGGCGACCTTATCGCATTTCGCGATCTCGTTCAGGCAATCTGGAATGGACACAAAAGTGGGGTGTAAAGGGACTGGGGTTGGTTAAGATAATAGATAAATTAAATAACGTACCTTTTTTGTATCCTGTTTCCCCTAGTGGGGGCTGAATGCAGACACAAATCCTCTCCACCACATACAATCACAAGCTGCACTTCTAATCTCATTCCAGGTAATATTTTGTTTCCCTGCTGTGCCTCTTTGCATATATGCTTCTTTATGTATTTTATAAACCACTGTCTAAAAAGTTAGCACCGCTGAAAATTAACTAACAATTAATGTAATTTACTTGCCTTTTTGCCCCGTTTTTCAAGTTGGCAGACAAAATTAATCTCCATCGTGCTCAATTGGGCTGCCACAACTGTACTTCTTACATGAATTTAGTTGCATTAAGGCTATAAATAACACGTCCTAAAACCTAAACCTGTTTATTCATCAATTTACCAACAGATCTGAAAAAAAAAACAGAAATGTTAAGTTGTCTTTTCTTTTTACCCCATTCCTACATGTAGCAGATAGTAAACCAAATTCCTTACTTTAACGCTGAAATTGGTCGCCACAGCTGAGTTTTACATAATTGATTTACATAGTTTAACGTAACTAACGCGTGCCTTAAGAAACCTACTGTTTATTCATCAATTTTTAGCCGATCTGGTTTAAAAAATAATAATGAACGTGTCTTTTCTTTTTGTCTCATTTCCCCTAGTCGGGGCAGATGGGAGACTCGGTACCTCTTCAACACATTCTGTCTCAGGCCTCGAGCCTAATCTGCCAAACCTCATTCCAGGTAAGATTGCGCCTTTAAGCTTCCATGATTGCAGCCGAAGGTTTGGGTATACCTCTAATTATTTATTCACACTACTTTAACGCTTAAAGCTTTCATAGCCACCATGTTTGAAAATAGTAACCGATGTAACCATAGACAAAAAACTACTACTATTACTTTTTACGCTATTTCTACCAGCTATTATTGGAAGGGATGTGTGTAACTCATTCGAAACGAATTTCCAAATAAAATTTAACGTTTTTTCATCGCTGAGTATTAGTGAGTATACTTGCAACATAATTATAATAATAAACGACTCTAATTCACAAAATGCCCGTCCTTTTCCTTCTCTAAAAGCATAATTTGTGACAACACCATAAACAAAGGATAAAAAGTCTTATTTTATACTCCATGGGCACTTTGCCCTTCATAACAAGGGCTGTTAAGCGATTTCTGACAGGTAATATGCAATATATTGCTTTATCGCCTCTATTTAAGCGTCTTGAGTACCATAAACAGTTTCTTTTGAGTTTAATGAGGATTTGGCTTGTAATTGAGTTAAGTTCTTGCGTTCGCAAGTTATGAGTTGTGCCTATTTGTAATTCGTCGTAGTCCGGTGGCACGGCGCCAGTAATATCTTGCAGATATTAAATAGCAGGCACTTATCTAAGCGGCCGCTCACCGCACAGACTCCGAATCAGCACTATCTCGACTATTTGATATTCAATTTAATTTCGCTCCGAGATAATTCTAAATTGAATAGCGCTAACGTGTATGAAATTTTTACAGCACTTTAACTCGCGAAGCTTTGTGTTTTACCCATCCGATTTCAGCGAAAAAAATTCACACGCAACTAACACCGATTCACAAAGTTGTAGTTGTAAAAAGATCCACGTGCAAACTCTACAGTAAATCCGGCAATATAAAACAATTGAAAGTCACACTGCAGAGTTGAGCCAGATAGAGAAAAGTTCGCTCAGATTGGGGTTTAAATTACAGGCCACGTTGAATTTATTTAATTTTCATCTCGGTATAATTCGAATTTGAGAGCAGAGCATTTAATTTTCATAGCTTAGCGAAATCCCATTTCGGTGGAACCCGATTAGTGTCTAAGCGGCCGTGGCCTATTTGTTATCTTGCTGAGAAAAACCATTTGAACATTTCTCGGGACAGGCGAACAACAAAATAGCGAAGGACGATGGCCCGGACTTGTGTGAGTTAATCATGAAAGCCGAACGCTAATCGCTTCGCATTCGCCGCTCTGGATTCACTTTTTTGTGTTGTTTGCCGACGGGATAAATGTATGACAACTCCGAGATATGTTTGAAGTATATTTATCTATGTTTTCTTTGTTTAACTCCGGGCTCCTCGTGTTGGCTTCGTGTTAGCTAAAGAATATTTTATTTTTCAAGGAACTTTAGAATTTGTGGAACATTGCAAATGTATCTAAATAAAATTCAAACTCGATTCTAGACTTCTTCTAGGAATCGACATTGTTTTATTTTGCTGAATGTATACTAACATTTGTACTGAGTTCGTGAATGTGAAACTTTTAAGCTTTTCAAAGAGCATAACTCTGGAATGGGATGCCGGAAATTCATGAGTATCTAGAAGTGGTAAAGTGGGTCGTCGAATACATTGAAATTACTTTTGTGACCTCGCTGTAAATAAAAGGATTACTTTAGCGCTTCTTATGTAGAGTTTCACTTTACTGATCACTTCATTTTTATTTGACTAACCAAGTGTGTGTTGAAATAATTCTTAACTTTGGGCTTATGGTCAGTGCAATAAAATTTAATAATACATTTTACAATACTAAAATAATTGTACATACCCCTCCCATTCTTGGACGTTTGACCGTATCAGGTAACTTGACAGTTGATAGGCCTACCGATATCTGAATAAAAATAGTGAGGGTAAAAATTTTGGGTCATTAATACATAGCTTTTATTTTGCTTTGAACTGTCAAAGTAACGAAAAGGTCCAAGTTTCTCGGCAGTTTAGTTGTCATCGAAATGAGCAAGACTAATATTTATATATTTTGTGCGCAGTGCCAGAACTAGGAGGCCTTGCGCGTCGCCCCGGCTGCTCCAGCGCATTCTCCGCGCCGTCTACCGCTTCCCATCATGAACAAGGTTAGTACTTAATACAAATTCTTTAATATTACCACAAAGTGCACAACCGTCGCGTTTGCAGCTAAAAGAGATGCTGCCACTACTTCTTAAATTCGCCCACTGACAGTCTTATCTTATATTACTCAAAAGGAGATCGCACATGCCACTGACGTAGCCACGACGCTGCATCGCTAGTTTATTCCGTTTGTCACATTTGCAGCGAGCAGCTGTGGCGATTGTAATAATGCTGCAACGCGTATGTCTCCATACTAAATCGCGACAGCAGCGATGCAGACTAGTGGTTACGTTGTACAAATCGCACCTTACCACTATATCGCAGTTTTTTGCGATTTTATCGCTATTGATTCCATAAACGACTGGACTTGGAAGCATCCAGGTTTGTACAAGATGTCCTTAAGTAACGAAGGTGAGCATATCACTTGTTTCAAATGCGGCATGTAAACATTAAAAATCGTAGAACAAAACAAGCCTTGGAGTCCGTAATTCTTTACACGTGGCTCTCCGAGCTCTACGTAATAAAGTTATCGAGTCGTGTGTGTCTAGGTAAATACTTCCTTAGTCCTACCACATAGCGTAACTAGAGGAAATAAAATCCCTGAAGTTAGAAAATCTAAAATCAGTCTTGTCAATGTGTACCGTGTTATCGTGTTTAAACCGGGTTGTGAAGGTCATACAGCCAGTCGCTCTATTTATGATACTGATGCTCAGCTGTGTCCGAATAGTTACCAACAACAGGTCTATATGATCGTTGGTTACCAATTTATGGGAAATAGACTTGGTAGATTTGTTAAGTTTGTTCTACGATTTAGGCCTAGCCCTCCTTTCCAATCCAATCTCTTTGCCAATTTCTTTTTTCTTTTTTTGCCTCATCAAGGCTCTCCTTTCTCGCGATGGCAGTGATTTTGCCACCGGACTACCAATACTTCTTCATCTATTACTATGACGCAAATCGGTCACAATAAAAATCTACTTTAATATTATAAAGCTGAGGAGTTACTTTGTGAGGTTGGTTGAACGAGCTAATCTCAGAATGTGATGCAGACGAAGTTGCGCGGGTCAGCTAGTTATTCCCTACATTTAGAAACTAAGATGAATCTAACAAATTCCAAAGACAATCTCCCATAAACGTATGGACACCGCACCCAAATAAATTTTACAAACAATTACGACACCGCATCTAAAGTATGGACATAAGTCAAATAGTTGAGTCGTAAACGATCGATAAATAACCGATAACCCAAATTTTAATGATCTACAGCTATATACGGCTCCATTTCATATTTGTCTACGGGACTAATTTATTGACTGCTCAGTGAGGAGGTTACATTTCTCAAGTTATAGGAAAATTGAACCTTCTGTTCTAATGGAGCTAGTATTTTTACAGTAATATATTGAAGAGGGCATGGTTGGCGGAATGGGTGTCAGATTGGATTCTGCGTTGATTTTCTTGGATTTGGTGATTAATTTTTTTTTTATTATTTGTGATGGGTTTGCACTTGACTCTAGTCTTGGTCAGAGATGACAGAGACAAAGTCTACGATGGAGCAAGCTTACCCAGGAAGCCTGAAGACCCTGTTCACTCTAACTTTCAAGAGATAGGGTTGTAAGCGTTCGGAAACACAGACGCAGGCAGAGAGTTCGACTCCTTTGCTGTTGCATTATAAAAGACGTTTGGAAATGCTTAGTGCGAATTGGTGGAATAGCAACAAGGTAGGGATGGTAAGTTGCAGTGCGTCTGGATGTCCGATGGTAGAAGATGAAATTTGCCCAACGACACACATCCTGAACTAGGTACGTGATGCTCGGCCAAGGCTCGGGATAACCTGGTAAGGGCCATGAGAGTTCTCTTGATGTTAGAAGCAGGGAACTGGTAATGTCCTTCAGGCGCCATTCTTCGTCTGAAATTATGACGATGCCTGTATCTAAATAATCCAAATATTGTCACTATATAAATATCACCTTTATTTATTTATTTAACAATTTATGTACACACACACGCACAAGTAGATAACAAAAAAGGAGACAGAAAAATAGGTACAAAGGTGATGACCTTTGTGGTTCTACTGTACCTTTTCCAACAAAGCCTAAGGTATAGTTATGTTTTAATGAAAGACTTAGAAAAAGACCAGCTCATGGTTTTATAATCACTACTATAATTTTTAACGACACCATTCTATAGAAATATCGGCGGAACTCCCAAGTGCAGCACTTCACAGCACTTTTAATGATGCACAATAGAAAGTCGTAACTCGTAACAGATATTTATTGCGAACCAATTACGTACAACAGTGATTACAGTGATGAATTATAAACTAAGTTTTGTTGTGGAGTGAGGGAAGAAATGGGAATATTAAAGGCTGTGTTTTAATGACTTGGTGCGATAATTGTGAAAGGGATTATTTCTACAACTAGCTTTTGCCCGCGACTTCGAACGCGAATATCCCGTTTATTCCCGGTCCCGTAGGAATTTCGAAAAATCCTTTCTTAGTGCCTACGCTTAAACGCAAAACCTTTATGCAATGTTTCAGCTTTCTACGTCCAGTAGTTTCAGCTGTGCGTTGTCGTCAGTCAACAGTAAAAGAAGAGTTTTATACATTAGGATTGCGCAAAGTAAATGGTTGTTTGTACTGTCTGTTAGCCTGTGACAAAGACTTTAAATTGACAAAGATATAATAAACAAGGAGATATGCCTGGCAGACAAAACTGTATTGAACCCTGTGACTCCAGTATCCCCCTACCACAGGGCAACTACTACACACGCACTGCAGTAAAAGTAGATACGCAATCGGCCGTACCACGCGTTGTATCCGCTTAGTAAAGTTTTTTTTTGTGTTTTTGACATTGCTTGTCCAGTCTCTTAGTGACAAACTTAGGTTAAGGAGTTAATGTATTTTTTGCAAAAATAGTATAGTCGCAGTGATATTTGAAAACAAGAATAACATAGTAAAAACGACTGCGATCGTGACAAATTATTAGAATGAGAATGAGAAAAAAGTTGTTCAGTGGTTTCTTGTGAAAACCACTGAACAACTTTTTTTGCTTGCGAAAGCTTTCTTATGAAAGCGCACTAGCTCGCGAAGACGACCATTTGCCCATAATATGGTCAACGTGAGCATGTCGCGCGAAAACCGACACGCCTCTTTGCCAGTTCTCCTGTTTTGTAGGTTTCTATAGTCATTGACATTATAATTTTGCAGTTAAAAGTCGAAACGGTTTTTTAAATAACTAGCTGATGCCTACGAATTAGATGTCGGCTTCAAAGTACAAACAATTGTATACAACGTACCTATCTCCTCCCATTTTCCCCCATTAAATTTAAAATTACCAGAAATCCTTTCTTACCGGATGCTAACCTTGGCTGTGCTTTGATAGTCAGGACAAACGCTTTCATAAGTATCTAGGTACCTACAGACTAAATAAATAGGAAATGGGTACATATACGTAGAGCTAAGCATAAGTTAAATGGACTAGGTAGGTACGTTGACCTATATAGGATGAATTTCAAAAGCCCATTATTATTATCATGCAATATTCGGCGGAATAACGGAACGGATAAATAATCTCAAGTCCTGAATCCCCAAACATTTATATCACCAAAAAAAGAACAACAGAAAAACAATACACGATTATCCAAACAATTCGCCTTCGTAATTCAAAACAAAAGCGGGCTAATGACGTCATCGCAAACAGCGCAGCGTTCACGCTGTAAGTCAAACAAAATGCAGTAATCCTGCCAGTGAGCATCGTAGCAACTGTTCGCCTAATTAAATGGACTAACCATCATTAAAATGCACGCAAGTGACGTCACTTTAAGGTAGCAGACTCGACTGTACCGTTAACCAAGCATAATATATCTGCTCCGGTCTCATCTAGTTATAAATGACCAAAAATGGCTGTCGTTTAAAAATGTTATTTTATACTTATTTACAATTATATTTATTTGAATAAAATATTTTATTATCATTTATTACCAGAGGTATAAAGGCAAGGAAAGCAGGGAAGGCTAGGAAAGCCAATTTTGTGCTTGCCGCATAAAATTGTAGCAGTAAATAAACTATTAAAATCCTGTTCAGACGCTACATTACCCTTTCAATATTTCTTCACCTTACTGCGTTTATCAATAAACTAACCTGTTTCCTTTAAATCAGGCTTTAATTTGTTTTAAAGCGTCATGACTCTACCTACTGCTATTTCTGAGAACCAAAGTGGCCACCATTAAATTACCAAAGTAATAAAGGAGAAAAAATCCAGAGAAACTAATCAACATCAACAAAATAAATCAGAAAAGTTTTTTTTCTGTTTATACGACCGACTTGCGAACAAGAAGTAAATGTATTCTCAAAACAGATAGTTCGAAAGCAGTACTAAGTAGCATAAAAGTCTGCGCATAACCAGCCCGCATTGTTTCCACACCTGGGAGATTGACCTCCTCTATGTGAGAGGACCATCTTACGGGTCCAGGCTTATAGGTAATTCAATAATCTGCCTGTACACTTAACTCTTTGTTTGACGGTACCACCAACCTGCAGAAACTCAAGCGCCGGGAAGTTCCTTCAGTACCGACACCCGGTTAAGTAATTAATACTTTTGCTGTTCTGTTTGAATAAATCAAGTAGTCAACTTCAACATTACGAGTATACTCGACTTTTGAACATTATTCTACTTTGTATCATTCGACAGTTCTTCAATTTAATGACGTTGTAAAATTCTATGTTTTTGCTTGGAAATGTGGGACATGACGGCCGTATACGGCTATCTAGTTATCTTTGGATCACCCTCGTAATTTATCAACTTAATTGGGAAATAACTTACCTGTCTACGTCGTGGCATAAATACAAAAAAGTCTGATCGTAATTTTATTCATCATATTCGACTTTTAATATCTATTAGTTAATAACTTTTTACAGCAAATCGATTGCAATTTAATAAAAAATAACACTAGGGTTAAAAGAATAGTCACTTTTAGTTCAAACTTTAATCACGTGTGTGCCAAAATTCTTCGAAATCCCTTTGGTCATAAGCGGGACTGAGTAAAAACCAAAATGCCAATCATTTATAAATTTTAACTGGATAGGCTTCTCTTTTAAATAAAAACTTAATGACGCCCTAATCCTTTAGTATACTTAATTTAATTTGAAACGTAACGATTACAAATATTTGGCGCGACTCTCAATTATACGGAAATTCTTACATCGTTAAGCTTTTAAGATCTTCATCAGTCAACATCACGTTAATTAACTATTTGTTTTAATTACGTAATTGACTTATTATTATTTTGTTTGTTTTATGTTTTGGTGTCTTTTGTCTTTAAATAATTATTAACTTGAAAGTTAAGCTGGTTTTTGTTTAAGACGGCGCTTATTTTACTTAGGTAGGTAGGTATTTAGTTTTACTTCATTAGGTTTTTAATGCATTTCTAAATCCAAGAGCAGATCTCCAGCTTTGAAAAAAAAATGCCATTTCTGTTGTTAAGTAAAAAGGCAAACAATCGTTTGTGTCTCCCTCACATGAAGCTCTTATACTCTTCGAAATTTATAAGAATTAATTTCTAAATAATCTCTATATTATTTATATACAACTACAAGATTTTGCCCGCGACTTCGTACGCTCATATCCCGTTTTTCCCGTTCCAGTATAGCCAAAAGCTTTCTTCATGTATGTTTCTATCATATAAAACAAGTCGCAAATTAGAAAAATTTGAAACCTCGACTGCAAATTTTTTATAAACAAAAACTGATGAAACTGAAAACTTCTTTATTGAATTTAAACATATAGCTTACACACATTTTTGTTACTTCCATTTTATTTCCTTCATTTTGATATCCTACTCGATAGGTTTGGTAAAAAAAATTATTAACTACTTACAATTTAGCGCCAAAAATCCGCTATAATGCTTTTTCTTTCAAAAAAAATATATTTAAGGACACTTTGGTATTTGAAATGAATCTAACGACACCTCGATAGTCGAAATCCATCCAACTGCAACCGTTTGAAAGGTACTAGGTAATAAAAAAAAAAACAAACATAAATACAAGATACACGCGAAAAACATAAATAACCCTTCCTTGGTACTCGGGTAAAAATAATTTTCCAAATGCGACTGGTTATTTTCCAAACTATTCCGTTTTATTATATTTACTATACTACTATATATTTTATAGTAACAGTGTGTGTATCCAACACATACCTATCATCAAATGTACCCATTACCCGAGAGGAAAGCAGAACAAACACAGCTCAAAGGCCCGGCGCGGAGTCTTTTAGATTTCGATCATACACTTTTAAGAGATACAAGCAATATCCATCAAACAAATAAAATAAATAACAGACGTGGGGAGCAAGGCCCGGCGCACACTGCACGAAATCCCCGCTTAGTTTAGTTCCGCAACCGTCCTGAGCTCCTATTTGCAATAAACACGTCCCGTGTGGTCCCACAACGAGGAACAAGTTTCACAGACTTGTTTGCACTTGGAAATGTTAAAACTGGGACTTAAGTTGGTAAACGGCTTGAATTTCTTTGGTCTCTCGTGAACTCAGAATTAGCTACGGTCGAGATCTTATAGCTTTCCTCTTACATGCGTACACTTACCAAGCGCTGAAGATACAGGTCTATTCAGCATTTCCACTGAAAAGCATTCCACTAATACTTAGTATAATTTACGTTTATTAACAGCCGTGTATACGTTTGAGTAAATACACGGTAATCTATGGTAAATATTTATAAAAGACTTATCAATATTTAACCAGAGTTTTTCCTTATTATTTTTGCAAGTCATGACCGATTATACCTATCCGTTACATCATACTTTTAACCGAAAGGGAACATTTCCTGCAGTAGGCAAAGTCAGCAATATCCCGGGGTTAACAATCCAATCCAAATATTTAACTAGAGCTATAAAAACAGCTCTGAAAATTCACCCGTCGTCTAAGCAATGATTTCAGCACTTAAACAACCGAAAAGCTCGAATATGCATGGCAGTGTTTTGTCTAAAAATAAAATGGAGTGGGAACGAG
Source organism: Ceramica pisi (assembly GCA_963859965.1). Classification (NCBI taxonomy): domain Eukaryota; kingdom Metazoa; phylum Arthropoda; class Insecta; order Lepidoptera; family Noctuidae; genus Ceramica; species Ceramica pisi. The sequence continues at coordinate 12,177,593 of OY982539.1, forward strand.
ACTCGAATAAAAATGTCTTGGCGTCCAGGAGAGGCTTATTATGAAGGCAATATTCGGTGACGTGGACGGAATTTATATTTAACCGCTAAACATCAGCTGTCCGTAATTCTGTGTCACGTAAATTAGTCGTCGTAAACTACTTAACATTCTGTTATCGACTAATTATATCAACTAAATAAACAATGAATTAATTAATGCTGAAAACGGTTAATGTTACGCCTTAATTACTTAGTGAAATTCTCCGTTTAACTCTTCCTTCCAGCCTATTGATGTAAACAATTTATTATCAATAATTCTGAGAAGCGAGCAAATACCAGAGGGTTTATCATAAGCCGGATTTGGGCGCGTATTATGTCGGTTAAAGGATTTTTATCTATTTTTCGCATAATCGTGAGGTTTTAGATATTTTCTCTGCTCCGCGCTGTAATCTTGTAAAGATACATATGTGAAGCAATTTAAAAATGTAAGGGTGAGCGAGGCGAGGAAATGCGAAATGTGTGGAATTGCGTTTCCCGCCCGTTGGACGGCGTCAGGTAATGGTGAAAAGTCAATTCATTTCAAGACCACTTTAGTGCTAACATTGTCAGTTTCCCAACGTTATTTACACTAACATTATAAAGAGGAAATAATTGTTTGTATGTTTGAAATGAATAAGCTCCGAAACTGCTCGACCGATTTGAAAAATTCTTTCACCATTACAATCCTAAATTATCCTTGATGAACATAGGCTACATAATATTAAAGAAATGCCAATAATGTAACCTAAAGTAGCAACATTTTGCCAAAATTTGCCGTGCGCTGAGAAAACTATTGATGATACATAAAAATAATGTACTACATAATTGAAGTACTCATTATTACCTATAAAAAGTCTGGAAGGGTATATGTCTCACTATTATGGTTAAGAGGCAATGACAGGTTTTTGTTCAAATAATTCAATCAAAACCCGGGCGGAATGTTATAGCGGTGATTTTGATATCGCGATCTTAATACTTATCCATTTAAATGGTTTGATAATTGAGGTTGATTATGTACATTTAAATTATACTCTTAATTATTCAAATCTGACCTTTCGTTTAAAAGTTACGACGGGTATAATATGCTTTAAGTAGGTAAGAAAAATGTTACGGTTAATAAGTACCTAATTTACACATTACCCTATAAAGAGAGAGGTATCGGAGATGAAGTTGGTGGAGTACCTACGAAGCCCGCGCGAACCAAGTCGCGGGCGAAGTGCTAGTGCACTATTAAAAACAATACCTTTCCGCCGCAGTCTCTCTGAACAAAGGAAGTCTTACGAACTTACTAAATCTATTTTCTATTATATAAAAATGAATCGCTAAATGTGTTGGTAAGCGCATAACTCAACAATGCTTGGACCAATTTGGCCAATCTTTTTTTTAGAATATTCCTTGAAGTACGAGGATGGTTCTTACGGAGAGAAAAAATATAAAAATTGCCTGAAAAAGACTAAAAACAACACTTTTTTATACTCCCATACAAAAGATTCGTAATAATACTTTAAAGTCAATTTGAACTTTAAAACCATTCCATAAAGTTTAAGTGTTAGTGGAGAGGTTTCGGGAAGGCAAAACAATTGAGGGACGTTTGTATCGTATAAATATTGACATTAGTCAAATACAAATTGTCTGTGAGTAAGAGTAAGAGAGTAGCGGGGTAGGTAGGTAGGTAGACAGGTAGCCAGTGGACGGGAGCGAAGCCGCGGGGTACAGCTAGTCATATATAAAAATCTCGTGTCACGGTGTTTGTTATCGAACTCCTCTGAAACGGCTTGACCGATTTTTATGATTTTTTTGCGTATTTTTGGTAGAAGAATAGGTCGGTGGATATTTTATTTTAATTTGGTAAAACAACGTTTGCCGAGTCAGCTATTTTTTCGCTAAAAATATTTTGTAGTAGTCGGATAGCACGCTTTATACCGTTTCCGCGCCATTGCGAAGCGTTCGCTGCCCGCAGCTTTTCACGCTCAAGCATAAATATTTGATATCAAGCAGGCGCAAACCACAATTTTACTTTATCACATGCCGCACATTTGTTGCTCTATTTCAACCGACGATTACTTGTTTACACACGTTACTGTGTCGCGTGAATGACGCCCTATAGTTAACATGTGAATAAATGCTACGATTCGAAATGATGAAATGTGATTCGTGATAAGTGCTCCAAAATGTGGTGTAATGAGGCTGCAATGGGCTATTATCGTTATCCTATATACATTGGGGCGAGAGCCTCCCCTGCCGAGAGGATACAGTGACCCTTGACCCAGTCCGGAAGGGGGCCCCCTCCCCCGGACTTTTCTCTCCCGATACCCCAACTACAGTTTCATAATCAAAATTTCGGGGTATTCTGTTTACAGAAGGAGTACCTATGCAATATAATCGAATATTCGTTATTAGTCGAGTACAAAGTGATGATAGTGTAAACAAAGCTTAACAGCACGTAACACACAAAACCGATTCAATTTGGGCTGTGGCCTATACAAGGAGGTTGTATATTTTCAGATCTGCTAGTTTGAACATATTTTCGTTTGTAAATCTTTATTTATTATTTATTTGTTAATTAGGTAGGTATACCTACGCTTTATTGTAGGCACACCAAAAGTAAAATAAAAGGAAACTTAAAACTAAAACAAATAGGTAAGGACTTAACGCATTTTGCCATCTCTTCTAGACAGCCTGGGTTAGAAAGTTATTTATGTGTCACCGGAACACATCCCGAAGATTGTAATATATCATTCGATTATAATTTCTCGATATATAATATAAAAATCGTTTTTCATACAATAAATCCCATCCAAAATCAATAGTTTCTAATACATATATCCGTGAATTATTTAGAAAAAATAGTTTACCTACAATTTCACGCGATATTTTACAGTCTTACTACGGCATTTGCCATTTTCCGGTGACATATGTAAGTTAAGAGAGGTACCTACCTACATAATGGACACAATATTTCATGAATTAACAATCATTATGCGATTGCATTGCTACGAATCCCACAGAACTCATAATTCATGACCTAAATATACCCACAAAAAAAAACAAAGTGGTTTTCACAGTCAGTACAACCGTAATTATTATTTCCTCCAAGAAATCCCACCCAAAATTGTTACAAAAAACTCTAACTGACTAAGAGCAAAAACATCGTAACCACATTGTGGAGAAAAAATCCCTAAGCAGAAATTACATCACGCAATTTATAACAAAAATCATGCCCAGTATGTTTTGACAGGCGGCAAAATAGGAAACTTAAAAATGTACAGTTTATCCAAATTATTGCTTTATGCGTTGACTAGCGCTACTATAAAGGACCAACATATATTGGGCGATTTATACACATAAAATACTAATCAAAATCAGATTACGCTCTAAAGATATCCATGATGACATAAGCGTTACACTTGTGGAATAAACTGGCAGCTAGGTTTTACGTTACACAGCCGCGGCAGATTGTCAATGATAGGATTAAATCTCATGGGGTGAAGTAGAACCAATCACATTTACTCTTTGAAATCCAATGCAAAGAGTCTGATCGTTTCGATTCAACAAAATATGTAATTATTTTTCTTTACATTGAATATTGAAAATAGAACTTTAGTAGTCGCCATGTTTTGTAACTGGCTAATAAAGTGGCTTCTAAATTCAAAGTGACTTAAATTCGAAAGCCAACGGTAGAAGCCGTCAGACTTAACTTTGAGCCAAATTATCGAGGAAACGACGCTCAGGAATATGCCATAACACGTCAGCCTTATTCAACTCTTCATCGTGAAGGATTATTGGACGGAATTATGGTTCGAGAATACTCGGGCCATCTCGTGATTACCTCGGAGATAATAGAAAAGCTTTCTTTTTTTTTTAACACGATAATACCGTTATTTCGAGTGTTGTCGGGTCTGTTGTTACAGATGTAGTGGGAACGGATTGGACGGCTAACTAGATGGTATGCGTATAACTTTCTTTTTGTTTATTACAGAAAGCTTTCTTGTTTGTTCATCTTGGGTTATATTCTAAAGAGGAGTTTTGTTTCTTGTTATTATGTAAATATCAAAAGTTGGGAAAAGGTTTACACCAACAGCGATTAGCTCAGTCTTTTAGCCAAACTACTCGTGAATGTTGTAAATGTAATTGGCAAAAAGATTTGAAGAAACGTCTTAATGTATTGTCTCGTCGCACCGGTCTACCGAAGCCTTATAAATTTCTAAATTTAAAACAGACAGGTTTAATTAAGCCCAAGTAAAACAATAAATACCTTTGCACAATTTCTCGACACTTCATATTAAATTCAAATTATAACTTTCCCACCTTTGCCCCACTTAAAGTAAGGAATTACTAACATTATAATCATCCACCGTTAGACACACATCATTTGCTATGCAGACGCAGTAATCCCTCAAGCCGATATCAATATGCGGTATGCAATACATATCCAATTACAAACGTCATTAGTCGATGGACCAGTAATTGTATGGACATACACCACTATCCCGTAATTAGTTCCAGGTAAATTGTTCGTTATATTATCATACGAGGTTATAGCACGGGGCTACGTACTCAGCTGTTATGCTTCTCCTGTGAATCTCTGCTGGCCTAGTACCTGGAGATATTCTAATAATCATAGAACCTGATAACTGTGTACAGGCCATTCACAAGACTTGGTCTACCTCTTAAAATGAGGATTATTTATGCCTATTAGAGGATACATATACGCTTGTGTAAAACATCATCTTGCTAGATATCGGATTACCAATAACAAACATATATAGTTACCTACATGAGATGCATGAATCAATAATACCGTCCTGTATTCCTGTGATATGATGCCTTGACTCAAATAATATTATTCTTCGGCTAAGCTGGCTTGGAGATTAGAAACCTCAGAGAACTGAGAGTTCCGCGAATACACTCAAAGAACTTTCCTACCCACGCTTGCTTGTTAGATCTACATTTTAGGTATAAAGTACACTTTATCAGACTCTCAAGATTTACATTTAAAACACAACAGCACGTAGTCTTCCAGAAAACACAACACCAAAATTAAATAACGCCTGAAACAAAGAAAAAGCTCGGTAAAAAGGAGACATCTAAAAAATAGTGCAGAAAATAATTGAGTTTTATTATTTAAAGCGCAATCCTGTACAAGTACAAATTAGGCACAAAGACAGGCATCCGAGTTACGTCAACAAAATATCTCGGACAAAGACCATGGAGACCGACACCGATGCTCGCTAAGTCTCACTAGAAGAGCCACCTAGCGAGTCTTTCATTAAGTTTCGGATACAAAATCAAACTGCGAGTGTGCTAGATTTATTAGAACTAGTTGCGATAAGCAATATTAAAAGATAAACCTAATTATCATATATTTTTTATTCTAGCGTTGTCTTAATGCAATAAACATTTAATTGTTACTAATTGTATGTATGTAGCCTGTCATGAAAACCTCGTTGTGTCAACAAAATATTATAAAACAGTTAATTATAATCCAAATAGAGAGGTAAATTGCAAATAAATAATTACACTGCTGAAACATAAAATTAAAATTGTTTCTCTCATTAAAGCTTTTAATACATCAACATTCATCGTTGTCATCAATTAATATTGCCTCCTTTATTGATAAATAGGTAAGGGACTAAAAAAGCGATTGGAATTCTTTAGGTATAATATAAATATTATTTTTTTTCTTTTCTGTTAACATGACAGCAAATGGTTTTGTGGTTTTTCAATAGAATTCATAAGCTCTCTAAGAGCACTGCACGATTAATGATTTAACAACCCTTGAGAAGAAACAATACACTATTTCTGCGTACCTCATCTAGACTCCCTAATCCGGTGTAGTCGCTCTTTTCTTAGTTAATTGGGCTTCATTATTTATTTTTCCTGTCTTGTTTTCGTCGACTCTTCACAGTGAACGACAAAATGAAATGCTTTTTTGGTCCCTTATTTCATTGTTAGTGGGTATTATCACTCTGCACCTCGTATAATGTGTTTCTGTAAAAAACAAGTCGCTTTGTCTTCATCATTGTATTAAAAACTGAGTCTTGATATCATGGATATGTTTTTAGTAGAGACTTTTACTACGCAGGGAAAAATACTCAGAAATTACAGGCTTTGTTAAACTAGACTAGACAAACTTCCATAAGTTCTTTTCTTATAAGACTTACTTATACTCAACAAAAGCTCAACTTCAACCGTTCGTCTTACAAAAGTATAAAGTCGAAATAACTCGGAATGTGCGCAGAGAATTTCCTAGAAAAATAAAACTAAGAACATTTTATTGGATATAAAAATTTTAAACATAAAACTGTAATTAACCGGTTGGCCGACCAACAAATAAACTGAAACTTGGAAGGCTACGTAGACTTTATTAATTATTTTCAACAAACGTGGAAAATTTGCGACGGAAATGTGAGTAGCCATGAATACGGTATGCTCAGATAAAATCTCTGAACACATTCATGAACTAAATTAAAACTATCTTTGAAATTATGTTTCAAAAGCTTTCTTTTGTAAGTGGGGGAGCTAGCAGCCAAGTCCTTATATAATTTCGAAGTACCCTCGAGAAGAGCTTTGCAAATGTATTCATTCGTTAGTAATCATAATGGCTTCGTTGTCATCGATGACTACTTATTAAAGCAGGATATGGAATAAAAACTTCATATCTGATTGAATGACCCCATCGCAATCAGATATTTATCAGTCTAATTACACACAATTATACGCGTATGTACGAGTATGTGCTAAGCAAGACTTCGAGATCGATGAACTAGTTTCAGCGCGTGGCTTCGTCTGTATGAACTAAGTCGCGGCTTTAATCCATCCATCCATTTGTAACATTCGTTGGATAAGTTTGCTGCATAAATTAACTGTACTTCAATTAAGGTTTGTACATTCATTGTGTGTCAATAAATAAATTTATTTATTTTTTACTTTATATATTTTCACATTTTTAAATATTTCTATTAAAAGTATAAAAAAAAATATAAAAAAACTTTTTACAAAAAAATACAACCGACTTCCAAAACAAAAACACTACAAAGTAAAAAATAACTTTAATTTCGGAAGTCGGTGTTTTTTTTTAGTTTCTTCGTATTTTGACACCGACTTCCGAAATTAAAGTTATTTTTTACTTTGTAGTGTTTTTGTTTTGGAAGTCCGACTCCAGACCTTCATTAAGAGTCCTATTACGAATCGTAAATGCTCGTTTGCAATAGACGAAGTTACGTTGGTCTGCGTTGGGAGTACATCTACAGTCCGCGAAACAATTTTGATACTTACTAGTCTGAATAGGATTATAGTGTATTTGGGCGCTCGCGCGAGACTAAGGAGCGCGCGCGCTGAATTGACGCAGAATATATAGTACTTTAATTTTATTTATTGTAATTTTGTTTCATTATATTGACAAACGAAAACTAATGAAACGTATTCATTGTAGATTGAAATTTTATATCATATTAATTTATTTGATAAAATTGTTTTTACTTGGAATATAATGGACGCTGAATCAAGACATTTCTGGCTTAAATTAGGCTTTCTTTACGTTTTTTTCCGTGATAACTCAAGGAATTTATAGAAATTCTAGAACTCCAATAAACAAGTAAAACATTCAACTTACCTTTTAGTAATTTTAGCTTTTAAAAGAATTGATAGTAACAATGTGAATTAGACCGTCAAAGTTCCATCGCCGACATTTTTTCTTGCAAACTAAGTTCGTAAAATATTTATAGTAAATTACACGAAAAGAAAAATGAAAATGTGTAACTCTAACTTACAAGAAAGAGACTGGCACTCTCGTTATTCAGGATCAAATAATTAAAATATCTTACAGCTGCTGAAAATTACAGCGTCAAAAATCATGAATTTCCATAAAAAATGTAATAGGACTCTTAAATTGTAGTGCTTTAACATACTTAATGAAAAAAATAACAAACGCATTAGTTGCCCATACGATTTTTGAAAGTTGCCCTCGATTTCTCTGGGATGCCATCATCAGATCCTGGTTTCCTTATCATGGGGCCATTTGGAAAGTATACCCTCTCCAACAAAAAAAATAATTTTTAAAATCGGTTCGCAAACGACGGAGTTATGCCCGAACAAACAAAAAAAAAATACGAAACTCCGAATTGAGAACCTCCTCCTTTTTGAAGTCGGTTAATAATTATACAGAAGAAAAAGTCGCAAAAGTATTTCACTTTAAGAAGTATTTATTAGTTTTTAGACTAGATGCTGATAATCCAGGCTGCAGCATCAGGCCAGACTTATGTCAACATTGCATTGAACTTAAAATTTAGTCCTGTTTAAAATGAGCCCAAACACGACTACGGTCCTGTAATTTCAAGGTTTGTACTTTTTCTGATGCTCCTGCCTTCAGCATCAGGTCTCTATGTACTTCGGTGTTCCTCATTAACAGTACGTTCATCCACACATCGAGCCCTTTTCAATGAGCCTAAACACGATATAATTATCTGCTGTTAGTTGTCGAGGAGTTGGGTACTCTGCAGCATCAGGTCATCATGAGACCAAATGTGGCAAATGCCCTATCAAACATCAAAACAATTTACTAAAACAATCCTTGCCTGTTCGAGTAACTTCTTACTGTTAAGGAGTTGTACCTTCCATCATCAGCCCAGCTACCTGAGATGGTGACAACCATACGCAAATACACAAGATACTTCATAAAATATGCGAAAAATAATAAGTAGGTACGCCTATAAAATTTGAGGGTTGCCTTTGATTTCTCTAAGAACCCATCATCAGATCCTAACTTGGTGACAGTGGGACCACCTCAGAACTATCTACTTTCGAACAAAAAAAGAATTTTGAAAATCCGTCGACAATTGGCGGAGTATTCGATGAACAAACATGGAAAAAAAAAACATACAATCAGCCGAACATAGTACCTCCTCCTTTTTGTGAAGTCGGTAAAAATAGTAGCCCAACAGTATCGGGAACAGGATCCAAGCTACCGGTGGTTAGGGCTCCCGAGAGAGGAACCCAATACGTGCGATGTCCAGGAGTACTGCTTTCAGGATCAAGCCCTTGATCGCCTTATTATAATCATTATCATTCAAGCCGAAAACGTCCACTCTTGAACATAGGTCTCCACGAGTGTCGCCACATCTACCAAAAACAATTTGTTAAGTAATATGTAGACACCCTAGGTATGAAATGTTGAATAGTTAAATCATGATTACAGCCCATGATATAATTGACACCAATTCACGAAGTCAAAGCAGCAACTTTTCTAAACCGCCACAAAGCCGTTTCTCAGAAATCAGGATAACAATATGAATTCGCAAGTATCCACCAATTTATTGGACACATGGTAGAATGAATGGACTCAAGAGAAAACAACATTACTATGTAGTTCCGTTATTTTTGCGTATCGTAAAACAGAGACTTGTTACCATAAATTGGCAGCGATGTCTGAAAAGGAATAGATTTCGAGGCCGTAGTACTAAAGCTATATAATGACAAGACTCTCCGAAAATACCAAATAATTTATGATTTAGGTTTCTCTATTTTGCTTTGGAATGGATTTTGCATTTCTCTTGATGTAAAAGGTTTAAGAACGGAATAAAGCCGGTTCCAAGAACTTTGTTCGTGATTTAGTTTTGGTATCCTGGCCGTAGATTCTCTCGTTCAGATAATCACAATAGGCTACTCTTACCCTTTGCTCTGAAAATGATGGATGATTGGATGGGTTTATAACAGAAAGATGAGGTACCTAAACGATGAACATAAATCTTTGATTTGTTTGCTACGCTTGACATAACTTTAAAACATACCCCTACGTAACATAACAAGGTATATATTATGTTTATTTGAATGCTATTACTTTCATATTGAGTTGGTACAAAAACTTTTCGCTTTTCGCTCAAAATATAAAATCTTTCTGCCCTTATTTCATGTGACTTTTAAATAACCCTAAATGCTAATGGTAAAATCTATGACAGTGTCCGTTAGAATAATGGATACTTGTTTTTTTTTTAAATTGTAGCTGGTTGTCAAAAGCACAACAGTACAGTGTTATTACTTGTGCATAAAGTTTAATTAAATATATCTGACTACATATCAAATCTTGATATCAAACAAGATACTATTTACATTATACTTATCTGTCTATGCAAATATGAGTATTCATTACAAATATTTGCACGGTGAGCCATGCAAATATTTATTCCTTTATCTAAACATTTAATAAAATAGTATCCTTTATAAAGTAGGAACAGATCTTTACGATAGCTAGAAAGAAAACAGTTAAGGCGATAACGAGTTAGGTGTAAATCTCTAATACGGAGTGCGTAGGATTGCCATTAAGAGGAAATCGGTTTAGTCAAGTGATTCATAGGACGGACGATAAGCTAGTCATGCTCTCTCACTTGCCGTCGCTACATTTTCTATACATCGCCTTGTGAAGCTGTGAGTTATTGTTTATTTCACAAGTTTAATGAATAGGATGCATTAAAGATACCGCGTGTATCTGACATCGACGCACAAACGATTTCCATGGGTCCAGGGCATGATTCTGGACACCCCAGTGTTGGAATTTTTCGTCGGTTCTTTTCTCATTTTTTCATTTTTTTCAAGAGTAGGTACCACAAATAGGTATCAGCTCAGCTGAGCTGATATCTATTTGTGGTTTTATTCAGATTGCTCTTTTTAGTGAAAGTAGTTAATTAATTATTTTTTTATTAAAAATCTCATTGGGTTAGGTCAGAATAACGATTATGAGCAGGCTAAAGTAAAAAAACTTAAGAAAAATTCTAAGTCTAGGGTGTCCAGAATCACGCCCTGGACCCATGGAAATCGGTCGTGCGTCGATGTCAGATACACGCGGTATACCTAGGAGTTCAGGATAAAATTGTGGCATGGCATAGTCATTTATGTGCAAAAATAACCTACTCCGCTATTTGTTCTCGTTCGTGTTGGTTTCCAATACGCGTCAGTTTTGGTATGGTTTAGCATTATTTTGCTACTTATAAAATGGTTCACTTCTTATGAGCGTTACTCCTTACGGTGTTTCATACAATAAAACACCGTAAAACGAATGATTGATATCAACAATAAGGATTTGAAAGTTAAAAATGAGCTACCTATTACAAGAGTAGTTTGTGGAAGAGTGATTTATAGAATTAAATTAGAGCAAGATATAAAGCTCTGTCTTCATACCTTTCGACTAGCTAGGTTTTAACACTATTTTATATCAACAGTATTACCCTATCACGCTAAGTATCTATAAATCGCTCAGCTAATGTAACCGTGAGATGCCAACCAGCTGGATAAATTAATCAATGTGAGCAAGTTTACTAAATGTATTCTGTTTGATATTGTTCGTGTTTAACTTAGCCAATTAGTTGCCATGTGGTTCAACAGCTAACTGGATACACTATTAACTCTCTGATTATGACACAGACTTATAAGAGCTTGTGGCTAAAGAATAACAGCCGCATGGGCTGATCTTCTAGGTTAAGCTTCGCTTGCCAAGGTTGGTCTGTGGATGGGTGACCTAGTTCAAATAATGAGTTTTTTTCGCGCCTCGGAAAGCACGGTAAGCCGTTGATCCCAGTTGTCATTTGAAGATCTTTGCCAGTCATTACGCTTTGTCAGAAGCCAATAAATCTGACTCCAGTCTTGCCAAGAACTACCGTGTTACCCAGTACGGTTTGTGTAAGGTAGGCAGCCGCTCCTCGTTAAAGACTGGTATTCAGCTGAATCCGGTTTCACAAGAAGCCGACCCCAATATGGTTGGGAAAAGGCTCGGCAGATGATGATTTGAGAAAAGGATCAAAGAGATAAAGAATTCTTAACTCTCTCATCTTTTCCTAACTATTTAATGATCGTTCTTGTCTCAAATGCAGCTTACACCATTAATCTGGGCCAGGGGCTCTAGACAAACGACATACTGTCGGCAGTATGGTGGCGAACGGAACGTGATTGCGAAAACGTCAAAAATTTATGGAATTGACAAACGCTGTCGAATTGTCACATGATTAATCCCTTATATTTGAGCATTTTTAACCGACTTCCAAAAAAGGAGGAGTTTCTCAATTCGGTGCATCGCATTCGCTGATAGAATGGCAATTTGTCTAGACCCTCTGGTAAGATAGGCATATTATCTCACGATTGATACCTTCTTCTGTAGTCTCTGTCTAGTGGTCTAGTGTCTAAATCCTAAACTGTTTCATTTTCCCACTGTGATTATTTATAGGTTACTTAGGTACCTTTTTATTTCGAAATAGTCAGTAGGTACCATAACGTTTCATATGGTGTGTGGACAACGAGTAGTCAAGAAATCACCACAAATAGACAAACACTAATTACGTTATGTTAAAAGAAAGAAAGAAAGAAAATGTTTATTTGGGACTCGCACAAAACAGATAGAAGCAAAATACATTAAAACTAATGCGATTAAGACGAATACTATGTTATTCGTCTTTTGTCAGTTCAGAGCACTAAAATCTAACTTTTGTATTTTTAATAAACATAGAAGACGTTTATTCTAGGTATTACTATCTGTTTTGAAGATTCTTACTTCCTAGAACCCACTTCTGAAATTCTGAATAACAAGTGCGTAATAACTAAATGGTATCACGATTCAGCGGTATATCTCCGCTCTTTTTAACAGCAGTTCCCTTAAAAAATGATCGATATTTTAATAATAATACCCTTTACCGTGGCTATCCAATAAACCAACATTGGGTACACGTGGCCAATTTACTTTTATGAATAAATCGCAAGCCACGGCTGGTAACCGACAATTTGCGCGGCGAGTCGCTCCGACTTTATTATTTCACCACTTCATATTTCGGGGTGTTTATTAATGATTTTGTAATTGGTGGGCTGTCACTCACAGTCGTATTTACGTGGCCCATTACATGGGATCGCCAAAAATGTGTACCGACACACCGACGCGCGACGCCGCCGGCCAGCACAATGGCAAATTTTCATATTGCGGCGGACGGTGGCGGCTTTCACCCCACTTTGATTGTTTAATATGGATTACGCTGCGGCGTATTGTTTTCATGTTGTGAAACGTGTCAAAAAACCACTGGCTGGTGGTACTGGGCACCTTTTAGTGAAATTCAGTCGAATTCAGTGTGACCTAGTGTTTTAATTTAATACTGTTTGCGCTGGCGGCTCGCCGTTCTCAGTTCATAATGACCGAGCTAAATAGCGTACTCTACAATGCGATAGGAATTTCAGATTGTTTTAAATGCCTCGCATTGCAAGTGCTACATAGTTCATATAAATTAATTAGTAGCAAATAGGAGCAAACAAAGATCCTCCTTTAATTTTCGCATATTAGAATGAGGAGACCGCTAATGTAAGCTAATAACATAACTTACATAATTATCCCGCGATTTGTCACCAACATACTGTCTCTGTATCTTTTAATAATGAAAAAGAATGGCCTAAAACATTTTATTAACACAGCTATGTAGAGTGAACTGCGATAATGTTCCGGGCAATATGCCAATAGGAAGGAAAATTAATATCCACATATAGACTTACGGCTGAAGTACGACGATATTACGAACACATTTATCAACAACAATCTGATTAATATATTTAATTGTCGCCAGTAAATGTATTTAATAAATCTTCTATTTTAACAAATGTTTGAGCATTGATATATCGGTATAAAAAGCGGTTCACACTCGAAATATATCATGTACCGACAGAATCCTGAATAATGGTTTAAGTTTCTCAGACAGGGCCCGCCTAAACCAACAGTGCCGATATTTGGGTCATACTTTCTGCTTTATGGACTTTCAGGGACGACACGACCTTTGTCCTACGAATACAATTTAGTTAGTTCTCAGAAATGTTTTCTTTCTGTAAAGATTTTCATTCGTCTCGATAGCGCATAAGTGTTTACCCACTTATTGTTGAGTATTTTGTTTACCTACGTGAACCGTACCTAAAGTTTTCGAACTTAATATTAGTAAAACGTTTTTTTGCTCCAAAAACTTCAAAATTGGACCCACTATTAGTATTGTATTATTCAAAACGCAACTATGAATATTCGGTTATTTGCAAAGCCAAACAGTATACTATACACAAACAATCTAACATCGCTATTTCATACGCAGCTAACATATTTGTTTCCGTGCACCGTTTATCGGTCTTCAATAAAAAAGATTTACACAATGTTCATAGATAACATCGGAAACAAAAATAGATTGAAAACTACAGGCATTTTTCAATTAAGCGTTTTGCCTCGAAACGGCACGGTTCGATCTGCCGGTCGGAATCGCAATCGAAAATAAAACCAAATATTCCCCGTAACCGGCGGTGTACATGGCTCAATCCGATAGTTAAAACGATGCTCTTTATTATACCACCATTTATTTTATGGAAATTCTCACTTACAGTTCGTTAACTCGGATTTTTGTAAGGGCTATTTAAATAGAATATTTTCGGTTTTGTTTCAGGTAAGCTGGGTTTTGAAGTTGATCGTTTCATCGTGCAGTCAACGTAAGGTAACTTTTTTATTTATATTTTACAAGATAAGTGTCTGTAAGTTTCCACACAAATAATCACGTAAATGAGAAACTTCATCGTTTACAATCAGATTAAATAAAATTTATTTTTATTCAACTTACAACGTGTTGTACATGCAAAACATTTTCTGCTCGTGTCTTCAACCATAAATATACCGTAACCCGTGTTTACTTATTGATATTTATCTGGGCTCGTATCACAAATGTGTACCTACTCCTCCTAATCACCACTTAACCGTCGCTTAAACAGCACAATGGCCGCTCGTCCGAACCGGGCCTTAAATAAGGTCTCGGCGATTTTATCACACGTTCACGCAAATTATCTCCCTGGCCGTCGAGCTGAATGGCTCGTAAAACATCCACTACACTTATATTAGGGTAATATCAGTGATCTCGGTCATGCTAAACGACCTTCAAGATTCAAGACATCATTTAAAGGGGATTGTGAAAAACTGCCCCCGCTTATCCTTCTTAATATAGATGTTATCGTGGAAACCGTATCCGCTTGGCGCGCGGCGGCGTCTGGCAGATCCTTTACCTATGTTATATTTTCACTTGGTTGCTGTTTATCACGGATCAGATACTCCCCTTTTAACTAACACCCCGTACGTAGTTGGAGACTCTATCTTATCTATTAAAAGCTCGTAAAAGATCTTGCTACAAATACGTTGATATTGCTGTATTTCGACTTTAAGACAAAGAGGCAATATTGAACGACTTACTTCAATTTAAAAAACATTGTCTTATACAGTAATAAAAACAACAAAAATCCTTTGCAAAGTGCCAAAATTATGATCGCTATTATAAGTCCGACATCCCCCATGCGGCCGACAACGACCCAACTTTGCCTTAACCTATGTTTGTTTTATTAATCCCAATTACTAAGTTGAGCAATAAATTGTGGCTATAATAACAAAGAGCATTTTAACTTGGAACTAGTTAATAATGAAGCTGAGTAAGTCAAGGAATCGACTCCGGGGACACGGAACCATCCTTGACCTAATGTGCTACTTAAAAAGGCTTCTAAACGAAAATGGAAATCTCCGTTGCTAAGTAATATAATAACTTATAGGTTTCCTCTAGAAATTTATAATGGAAACCGCGTGTGGGGAAAACTAGAGCAATTAAGTCAATTTATTTTCCTTTTTATAACAAAAAAGCTTGATACTTAACGATTTTTAAATAATATTTGAACTACACTGTACAGAAACATAGGTATAAAAATTTTTCTCAGCAAAAACACAAAGTAACTTAACACTATGCCAAATATAATTAACTAGCTGATGCCCACGGCTTCGCCTGCTTGACAAATTATACACATAAACCTTCCTTGAGTACCAGTCTATCCATTGGTGAAAACAGCATGAAAATCGGTGCAGTAGTTTTTGAGTTTATCGCGAACAGACAGACGCGGCGAAGGACATTGTTTTATAATATGTAGTGATGTAGTTATACATCAAGCTCGGCTCAACAATATTGAATGTTTCTCTAATCCAAATGCATTCCGTTATGTGTACATTCAGGGTTACTTGTAATTCGAGGATTTGTAATTCGATAAGGTGCCGAAATGCAACAAATTGAGCCGGCCGAAATTCAATCGTTTTCGAGATACTTGCATCTTTTGGTTTTACATATTTACCCAAAATTGTACATTTAATTCCAAATAAAAAGAAAACTACCTATGGAATGGGTACTTATCATTAAAATATGATATTGTATAACCCTTCAATTAAGCTGTAAACATAAATAATAGTACTTAAATCAACAAAAATATTAAAATGACGAGTGATTTAAGAATTAAATCTTACCAATATTTTCTTCAAACTCTACAAAAAATGTTGTATACTCGATCCGCGGCATGGCAAGCGTTTAATTCGCGCGGGGAGAGAAAATATTATGTGTTTTTAGTTAAGGCGCGTCCCCGTGCAAAACGCAGCGCTAGCCGTTTTTTGTTTTTAGTTAGTTTTTTGGAGCTGTATACTCTTTATACAAAAGAAATATCAACTTATAAAAAATACATTACATAATCTTGGCTTCAAAACGGTAGATTTTTATTTTTTATTACTAAGGGCCTCTTTCACCATCTCCAAGTAAAGCGTTGATTAGTTACTTCCCAATTAAAGCTAATCGGCAAGTAAAACTTACGAGTATCTTCTGTCAATTTCACAAGCGAAAATAAAGCTTCGAGTAACAACTTACCGGTTAAGTGAATGACTTAACAAATCATACGTTGCATTCGTTCAATATTACTTCAACTTTACTCGTCAAACGTCATTGGCAGGTTAGCTAGCTGTCATTTGTCATTTCATTTTGTGTATTGTTTGTTGTGTTTTTGGTTAGGAAATTATTGCGTGTGGATTTTTTTTTATAAATTATCATGGATAAAGTTAAAAGAGATAGAAGTGCAAACTTTTCACTTGTACAGAAATACCAAACTGTGTTAGTGTCGGCGATAAGACTCCGTCCGCGTCCATAGGCGCAAGAAATTGTGGACGCGACCGTATCAAACAAGGAAATTGTAAGGAAAACTAATTAGAATTATAATTGAATCAGATTAGATTAGGTTAAGCATTCTCTAATTAGTGTTATAAGGATATTTTCGCATCATAGGTTTAGTTAGATTCTAGTTTAAATGCGAATTTAGATGTAGGGTTTTTGTATATTGATACACGTAGATTGAAAATGTGTTTTTTTTTTGTTTTAAGTGATAGGGTTTTGAAATTAGTTTTAAAATAAAGGTCTTGACCCAAAACCACTTTTACAAAAAGAATTGAGTTGATAGGACTTATGGTTTTCGAGATATTTCCAAAAATGTATAGTGAAAATTTGGTAACCGTCAAGTAAACACTCTAATTGGCAGACGACGTGGCAAGTAAGTTACTGGTCAGTTTAATCATTGATTAGTGCTACTCGAACGTCGTGAAATTGACACGTGCAGTTACGGGTGACTTTAATTGGCGATTAGTCTACTCGATACTTTACTCAAGGGTGGTGAAAGAGGCCCTAAGTATAATGTTTAATTAATCTCCTCACAACCTCACTACAGAAATGAGCAATAATTATTGAAAACATGCATCTTCTGGAAAACTGACGATTATTTTGATTTTGTACTTACACTAATGGATAAGCAATTTAATTATGAACATTTTGGTAGAAATGTTTTTTTCAAACGACCATAATTTTTAATTAGATTTTACAACGATTTTATTCAACATTCTGAGCGTATTCGCTATTGTATCTCTTGCACTGTTATTGAGGGAAAAAATGCTCAAGTTTATTTGGTCAGGGTACGGCTTTAAGGATCCTCACTAAAACATCCGATTTTACTGGCGAAATTCTTCGTGATGAGGAGGGCTACAGATTAAAAACCGGTTGGACTTCCGTACCATAAACCTTAATTGTTTATTAATTGTTGTTATAGCAGCAATAGAAATACACAATCTGTGAACATGTCAACTGTCTACCTATTATGGTTCTTGAGAT
Organism: Ceramica pisi; assembly: GCA_963859965.1. Classification (NCBI taxonomy): domain Eukaryota; kingdom Metazoa; phylum Arthropoda; class Insecta; order Lepidoptera; family Noctuidae; genus Ceramica; species Ceramica pisi. The sequence continues at coordinate 12,195,600 of OY982539.1, forward strand.
ACAGTCTTCTGACAGATAGACGGACGGACGGATGGACAGACGGACAGCAGAGGCTTGGTAATAGGGTTCCGTTGGTTACCCTTTGGGTACGGAACCCTAATAACGACTGACTCATTTTGAGTACTAAAGACTTGAGTATTAAAGTAAACTAAATTAAAATTGTAAGACCCGAAATTACTAAATTCAGACTTTATCGCAAAAAAATAAAAGATAACACACAAATAACAGTCAGACTTAACAAAAGTGATCGATAGATGAATAGCCCCCGCCCTATCGCGAAGAAATTCGCCAGTAAAATCGGATTTTTTAGCAAGGATCCTTAACTAAGGGCACAGATGATTTTCTCTCCCCCGCGCCGATTCAAACTCATGCCATGCCACGAATCGCGTATGTTTAAATTAACTGTGATACCTTTTTAGAAATCTTACAGAATAGGCAATTGTTTTATTGATTTGTACGATTAATTTCAGAGTATTTTTTTGAACGAGACAAAATTTTTTGAAGAATTTAATAAAAATATTGGTAATATTATGTAATATTATTCTTAAATCACTCATAATCTTAAAAATGTTGTTGAATTAAGTACTTTCAATTATGTTCATAGCTTAAGGCGCGTCCCCGAGCAAAACGCAGCGCTAGCTGTTTTTTGTGCAGTTTTTTGGAGCTGTACTCTTTATCCAAAAGAAATATCAACTTTTAAAAAATACATTAAATTTCTACATAATCTTGGCTTCAAAATGGTAGATTATTATTTTTTATTACTAAGTTTAATGTTTAATTAATCTCCTCACAACGAAACACAGAAATGAGAAATAATTATTGAAAACATGCATCTTCTCGAAAACTGACGATTATTTTGATTTAGTAGTTCCACCAATGGATAGGCAATTTAATTATGAACATTTTCGTAGAAATGTTTTTTTGAAACGACCAAAATTTGATTGTATAACGATTTTATTCAAAATTCTGAGCGTATTCGCTACTGTCTATCTTGCACTGTTATTGAGCAGCTACAATATACTATGTTGTTGTCCGAAATAAATAAATCATTATCATTTTCTACTGGTACCCATGTCATATACAGAGTGGTCCAGGCCAGATGGATATATTTTTTTTTTTTAGTTATTCGGCTAGGGACCTATTTGTATCCGCCAGGAAAAAAAATCTCTTGTCACCCGCTTACAAGATATGTTTTTTTTTTTAATTTTAGAAATATCACCACTTTTAATGTTTTCATGATTTTTTATTTACTTTTAAAATGAAAAATTCTATTATTTTTTTTTATTTTAGGTGCTTACTTAGACATTGCACTCTCTCAGAAAAAAAAAATCTGACTGATCTGCAAAGGAGAGGTTTCACTTTTGTATGGAACGCCGGCCATAACATGTACCCTTTAGGACAACTTACCCCTGAATAGAATAAAGTCACATTTTTTTCATAATTTCAAATGTTTTTAATGTACAAGAAAAAAAATAAAAATGTTTGACGTTTGTCGTGACAGTTATGACAGCCATGATGAGATGTTGTAGAGATGACGTTTACATGGAAATAGTTGTTTGTTTATTACTATAATCTACTTCTACTACTTTTTTCGTTCAGAAATTGTTCAGAAGTACGCTTCAGAAAATAGATAAAAAAAAAGTATAAGTACGAAATCGTCACACTTGATGTTCGTCACATTGTATGATTTGTCATAAAGATATGTAAGAGAATAATAATAGTTGTTAATAGTACAAGAAAACATACCTTTTATATTTTATCGTCTACGTGAAATTGTGTTTTGATGTGATAAGATTTCAGAACGAAAGCAGGCTATGCAAACTATGAGACGCCATGTTTAATAGAATATGGCAATAATTGAAAAAAGATTTCTTTTTGTGCACGACAAATACGGCTTAAAGTCACAAAAAAATATTTTTCCTCAATTTGTGGTATTTTTGCCTATTTTTCGGTAAATGTACATGTGATGGCTGAAAATGAACAATCTCCTTTGAAGTGCATTTAATTTCATATCAATGCAAGAATAATTACTTTCCTTGAAATCGACAGATTTTTCGTAAACTCCAATTAAATTTTTTCAATTGATTTTATCCCTGGCGGAAACAAATAGGTCCCTAAGCCGACTACCTAAAAAAAAATTATATCCATTTGGTCTGGACCACCCTGTATAGTGTTCTTTTTATTTGGAGCTAAATGTCAAAATTTTGGGTAAACATCGAAAAAACCTTAAAATTCAAATATCTCGAGAACGATTGAATTTTTGCCATACATATGGGGGGTTAATTTTTTTGCATTTTAGCCCCCTATCAGCACCTGACGGATATACGTCAAATTACAAGTAACCCTGTATAAGACAGATGAGGCTATATTAAGATGTAAAAATAGAATTCTAATTCCATCTTTTACAATAACACAAAGAATGCAATTGAAATTCCTTAGCTCTTATAAAAGAAAATAATAGTTCGTAATTAAGTATTATAACCGACAGTTTCCAGGTGCAAAGTAATATGCACTTATAAGAAATGAGGGGCCCTATAATTTGTCGGAATGAAGACATTATAACTAGAAATACTTGAATCGACTGCTTTTTAGTACCGCCTGATGTTTTCAATAGAACTTAAAAGGCCTGAGAATTAAGAATTGATCACACAAACGTAATACTATAAAATAAAACTTTTTTGGGTTCTCCGTATCCATAGAGTAACCAACGGAACCTTATTACTAAGCCTTCACAGTTTATCCGTCTATTTGTCAGCGGGCTCTTGCGCGGGTCTTTTTGGGGGCCGAGTCACCCGCGTCCGTAGGAGAATACCCTTCAGCGAATCCCTACACGTGGTCCCTGGGTGGTGCTAAACAGGTGACACTAACCGCCTCCGTGGTCTCGTGGTTATACCACCTGATTCAGACCCAGAGGTCCCGGGTTCGATTCCCAGCGGGGGCAAATTTTTTGCTCGGTTTGGTTGGTGGTAGGACTTGTTCTAAGTCCGCCTGGCAAGCTACCACCATCATGTCTAAGTCTGTCGCCATAACAACAATGTTAACAGCATTGTTGTGTTCCGGCAGTTAGAGGTATGATAGCCAGTTCCTCTGTGTAAGAGGATTCCGGGTGAAACTCGCTTCCATCTTCGGCCTAATCATCACTTTCCATCAGGTGAGATTTAGGCCAAGAGTTTCCCCGTTTTGCATAAAAAAAAAAAAAAAAAAAAAAAAAAGGGCTGTTTCTCAAGTAAGTAAAAAATTAGGTAGAATTAGGTATAATTTAAATGATCACAGAGTGTGTACGAGTATTTCAATTGCCGCTATAACAACAAATAGTAAAAATTAAATTAAAAATGAAAGGAGACCATACAGGACACGTGTTTTTATGGTACGGAACCCTTCGTGTGAGATTCCAACTCGTAATTAGCTGGTTTTTTGTACAATTTTTTCCCCCAAAGTACTTACCTAAAACGGCATGCAAGCAAGCGAGTTTCGCTCATTTTAACGGTATAAATAGTATGGTTACTCTGAATTTGGTTTGTAACTTAGTGTGGGATGTTTCACGTTCACTTAACACACGCGTAAACGTTAAAAATTGCGCTAACTATCGTTAAATCAAAAATTGAGTTGTTTCACAATATGTCAGCGTACGCACAATACGCACGCAAAAAAATAACGATTACGTTAACAGATGGTTTGAGTACTTGTTAACGTTACTATAGTTGCATTAAACAGAACAATACCTTTTGTGAAATTTCTTTTGAATTCCTCAATAACAGTTTTTCTGATGACACAAAAAAAGGGAAGAGTGAAGTGCAAAAAAAGGTAATTAGGTAGGACACGCGTTATTAACTTGAGCTATTAGAATGAGCAGAAATTTATACCAAAATGTTTTGAAACAACGCTTCTTATTTAACGAACGTTAAATATCTTCCGTCATCGCTATATTTTGACCCGCCCTTAATCTGAAAACAGAATACTTCGACTTTATCCTGAATATAGAAAGGTCAGCAGATCATCGGGTGAGATAGTGGTCAAACGAATGCCTATCAATTCTAAAAAAAATATAACGGTAGTGATCATGGAGCTGGAGCGGGGGCGCAAAAAAAGATAGCAAGCATAATTCAATATGATTTTTGCACTTGCCCTGTAACACAATTGCGAGCTTTCTCCGCCGCTTTCTAGTCGAAATTAGCACGCTTACCTGGAAGTAGCCTATTCACACTACCCTTCAAGGACACCAGGATTTAGCAATAAGGAGACATAGCCTGTACGCACAGTAAAAGTATACCCAAAACGTTTAAAATGTTCATATGATCAGTCCCCCATATATCCCAACTAGCTGACCCGCGCAACTTCGTCTGCGTCATATTTTCCATTACTGCTCCACTATATAGCCTATAGCCTTCCTCGATAAATGGGCTATTTAACACTGTAAGAATTTTTCAAATCGGACCCGTAGTTCCTGAGATTAGCGCGTTCAACCAAAAAAACAAAAAAACAAACAAACAAACAAACTCTTCTGCTTTATAATATTAGTATAGATATAGATATATTTGTGGTTGGCGCAACATGTCTTCGTCCTTCATCATCTATCAACTGCCAACTCAGTATTCAACCAGGATTCACCTACTGTCTAACTGCTAATATAATTTTTCACTCAATCCATCCCTCCTTTACTCTTAGTCCTTATAACCAGATGCCTAAAATATTCAATTTAAAAGAAAATCTTGACCTTACCAAGGCGTCAAGGGCACCGAACGTAGTAATACAAAGACCACTAAAGCGATCACTGGAATCGGTAAGCTGCTCGAAAAAGTTTAGGCTAAAACTGACAACTTCCAACAACTACTATTTTGGTGTTGTGGATACCGATACTGCGTCATAGACAAGAATTCAGTATGTTCCAAATATTTTGAAGTTTTGAACTATTGAATTACCCATCCATAAATTTAGCCTTAGTTGCACATATTTGCATGAGCTGCCGAACACTGCAGGAATTTAGTCAGGACTTCAGTTTAGGCACCTTGTAATTTCATACAAAAACAGTTATTCAATAATGCTCTTTAACTGCAGTGGACTTTGACCGCTTAGCGGTTTATCAAAACCTCGTTCGTACCCCAATTACATCAAGTACCATTGTAAACGTTTTCAGACCTTAAAGACAAAGGAAAAACGACCAATGTTTATGTTCCCCAAACGTGAACTCAGTCTTACATAACAGTTCCCCAATTTTGATCTCCTCATGAATAAGTGCGCTCACTTACAATAATATTTTCTCCGGTGAGCAGGTTAGCTTTTACGCGCGGACAGATGTTAACTTCAACAAAAGCTTTTGTCCTAGTCAAGATTTGTGTCTGATGATTTTATGAAATGCAACTGCTTAATTATGAAGAATCCTTTAATCCTCCTAAAGCGCAAAATCAAATGGACATGTCTCGCGCCTTCTGTGATGCGCATGTTTGCGGAAGTCGTTTCTAGAAATCGCTTCCCGCGTTCATGTTCGCGCATGCGTGCGTCGCACCCTGTCCCTTTCTGGCGAATTGCGCGCCAGTCTACGTCGCGCTGCGCCGCATCGCCACGCGGTTTGACCTCGACATCAAAACAAATCCTTCTGCACGATGATCGCTGACTTGCCGCCTTTGAAAGCAATGGAACGTCACTACAAGCGCGACGACAACTCTCTCACGCAGTGTCGGGCCGTGCAACATGCGAATGGTACAGCCACTACCTATTTGTTTTTTCTCGTATGCAAAGCTTTCGAGTACGACGTAGTAAGCGTGCTGCGTACATACCGGTATAAGTATGCTTCGTGTGGTTACTTTGAGTGCATTCATGGAAAAAGGTGTATAAGCAATTACGTGCTTAGACAGAGTTCAAGCGACCGCCAATTTCCTGAAGTTGCCTTCGTATGTTTGATATGAAAATTGGGGTTATTACGCATCAGTAAGTCTGATCCGCATACTCGTGGGTGGTGGATAAGGATAGATGGTATCATAAATGTCGTAAAAGGCCGGAAGAGGTCGTGCGGAGCGCTGCCGCCCCCGCGACTTGTTGCTTTCCCTGCTCGGCGCCCGCTCGTTGTTTACAATGTGGTTTCCCTATTTTGGTGTCGATTTACGACGAGAGAAATAACAAGTAGACACGTATGAATGAGTCGCAGCAGATTACGCAAATAACATGATTATGTGTCTGTTACGTAAGCCACAATACTGAGTCTGTAGAGTGTCTCGCAAGTGACGGAAAGTAATTGTTTGCTCGGCGCTAATTGATATGAAGCCGAGTTGTTTTCGCTCATTTTGTTTTCTTTGCGCTACACATTAAGCAGATAAGCAGACGCTTTTGTGGAAGTTATTGCGAAGTTTTATGTTGCTTAAGAAGTTTAAAGCTCAAGTAGATTTGTTTGCAGTTTTCTTCTTCGCGTTTTACTAATGTTTGGTCACGAAACTTGTTGTTTTAACGACATACGTGCTGTCCAATGTTCAGATTGTAGAGTTTATAATACAATATGAGTAAACAAATCAAACAAAATAAATATATCTGCAATACAAAAATACAGTCCAAGAAATCCATTTCAAACCGCAGAAGCTATTTGCAATTGAATTAAGTGGATTACAAAACTGGCAACATCCACAATTTGATTGAGGTTGCTCGATAAAAAGTCAAGATAAGCGATAGCTGGATGCGATGCATTTTCTTAGAGGCGGAGTCAATCGGTCTGCCAGAGACTAAAGAGGCACTAATGATAGTTCTCTGACGGCTAATCGAACGAGTGAATGAATGAATAGAGCTTGTGCTGTCGTACACCTGCCATTTTCTCCACACTTCGTGCGATAATTACAGGCGTTCGGTCATGGAGTCGTGAACACTATAGCCCCATTACAGGGACAAATGACATGTGATAGAGGGGTACAGTTACTATCATATTATGTTTAATTGACTTTACCGCTTCTTGTACAGTAATATTAGGTAATTTATAAATGGAATATAATATTAATGAATATATGTACAATCCAAATATGAAATGGAAAGTGGTGAAAACGGTGAAGCATCGATCAATTTTCGCCTGTCAGTTCATTCGTCTATATCTAATGTTCAATGAAGTAGACTAAGATGCGTGGGAGAGTACAAAGGTCACAATTGCTGTGAGTGTATGCAGCGAATGTAATTTAATATTGTATTTTCTTAGGTACATGTTTGCAAGAAATAACAGGCTAAGGTTTTCTTTAGGTTTTAAAACAAAAAATTCTTGCACCCGACATTATTTAAGAGTCAATCCACTACAGTAAGAACTAGACATCAAGTTATTGTTCTAAAGTAGATTCCTAATGTTCTTTAGTTTACAAAACTAAAAAAACTTAAACAATAACAACAAAGATGAGTTGTGCCGACCCTTGCAACCTTGACCGACAAACCTGTTCAATATGAAGGTTACAACGCTTAAATTTGGTGGGGTCTCTTAGTAGTCAAGGGAGACAAAACTCAGAATATAAAAGGAAAACGAAGTATAGAAGAAGTATTAAGAACCTTACCCAAAGAGCAACGAACGAAAATCCTCTTAGACAGCTCTGAAGTACAGGATGAGTTTGACGGAAAAGCTGTTCAATATCTATAAAGAGGGCAACCTTTTTATTCAAAGCTTCAATGTCCCACATAATATCCTTGTCCCATAATATGCCCTACATCGGTGAGATCGAAATACGCAACTTCATACGTATGGCGTTGAAGGACGTGGCCTTAGAATAATAACGCATAGAAGCCGCGTCTAGAACAAAACCCGAGCAAAATCGTGTGTCCACTTCATTTTCTTTGTGTGCGTGAGCCGAATGTGTCTACGTTCCTCTAACGCACACAGATATAGCTTTCAGTGATACCATTACTAAGCCGTTACCCACAAAATATGGGAAGACGCATTACTATTTTGCTATCAAGGCAAGTATTTTATGTTGTTGGGAACTGGAAAAGGTAAACATGATTTTTCATGTAATATGACATATTTTTTCGGAAGGTATAATTCAATTTATTTCAAAATAAAAGGAAATAAATCGCATAAAGAATGAGATATTGTTCAATGCGTTTAGAATGCTTGATGGGTTATAATTATAAACAATGTTAAAACATCGGGTTTGATATGAATTAACAGTAAGTATTGTATTTTAAAATTACAAAAATGAAAAACATGAATCAAAGCAATGTGGGTATTTCTTCCTCACAAATAGCAACACTGTGTTATGACAAGTTAGGTTATTAGAATTTTGTTTTATTTATCGATTTACGTAAAAATAGTGCATAGAATGTGAGTACTTATTTGTGAAATGTTATTTTATCCCATTTTTTTGTTTTCCTGATGTGCTATAACTTCCTTTCACGCAACAAACTGTCATTTTCAATTATTTACTCGCGAGCTGTGTTCGACGGAACGTGACATTGAGTACTGACGGCCTGATGGCTAAGTTTGACGGATTAGGCTAAGTTTTAGTTGCCTCACTTTTTGCACTCGTACTAGGTTTCTATGCGTTATTATTCTAAGGACGTGGCCTTAATCGCCATCGATTACTATCAGCGTTACAAAGCGTCTACCTTGACTCCAGTCCAGTCTGGCATTTTGAAGACCGCATTTTAGCTATTTGCGAGTTTACTATTTTCATCATTGTCCAATTCTACAGCTAATTTTATTTGCCTTTCTTTCCCCAATATCCATTAGTCATCTTATCAGACAGCGCTTACTTCTTTTTCTGCCATAATAATAATATTATCTTTCGCAGTATCGATTTTTTATATTCTGTTTCTTCTCTCATTTCAAATTTCACCTTGTTACAGGTATACTTACGTACTTGATGTCTCTATATCACAGGTCTAACATTTTCACTCTTGTTTTCTGAAAATTAACCCACATTAAATTACATTGTTCTAGAGTACATCAGAAAAAAATATAGTAATGTCTAGAAATAGGTCAAATCGTTTTATAATGTGCTTGATACAGCGATATCAAGTCGCTTCAGGACAGAAAGGTCAGACAGGACACAGGCGCGACCTCTAGACCGGAGCTTTCCTAAAGAACAGCGCGGTACCTGAAACTGCTGAAACTATACAGTTTATGTATGTGCCTTCGTTATACCTAATATTATGTGGAAGTTCAGATCGACTTATTCGATTCGATCGATTTATTTGTAAAAATAATTTTGGTTTTGAAGGGTTAGTCTTTTCGGAAGATAGAGAAGACGGAATGGAACAGAAAGATTGATTTAACCCATAACATGATATTACTTCCTACCTAATGTGTAAATAAATAGAATAGTATTAAAAACGATGTCGAAAGTATTTTTACAACGTCTGGGAATCTAAAACGCGAATAACTTTTAAATAACCTTGCGAAGAATCTATACTTATGTTACTTTTTGTTCCCTGATATTAAGCTCCAATTTTACATAAATCGACTTTTTTAGCGAAAGATCTTGAAATCTCGACATTCCTATTTATCGTTGTACCTACCTAATTATTACCTCCTCGACTCTTCATGTATTTATTTTTTCTCTTGAGGGTTTTTAATGATTTATTTTCCAGCTATGTTAAAATTGAACCAAATAAGTTTTTAAATTGTTAGGTTGGTACTTCCACTGTCTTTACTTTTAAACCTCAATCGCTTAGTGGAAGTTTTCGTTTCCTTTTCGGTTTTCCCTTTCAAAATATTAAACGAATTTATTGATGTATCTACGTATGAAATAACTCAATTCATGAAACCTCCCGGAATTCTTATAGTTTCGATCTCTCAGACTGAAATGTAATCACAAGTTCTAATAATTCGGTTTCCATTAATTTGTCCTGCACTTCACAGAATTTCTGAGAAAAGTCTCTTGAGTTGCCAAGCATTGTAGGAGGTTTTAGAATTAATTTATATCGATTGGAATTTGTACAGGTGCAGGCTTTTAAAGACGATTATTTTTGTCGGCTTTTACCCGAGAGTGGTCCATACATAGGATATACTTTTAATTTAACAATTTTGTAAATTCGAATTTAATCATCTAATTTGGAATCTATTGATAGACTAGCTGACCTGCGCAACTTCGACTGCGTCACATTTTCCATAAAGCTCCGCTCCTATTTGTCTTAGCGTGTAATGTTCCTCGATAAATGGGCTAAGTATCTAACACTGAAATAATTTTTCATATCGGGCCAGTAGTTACTGAGATTAGCGCATTCTAGAAAACAAACAAACTCTTCAACTTTATAACATCTATTAAGTATAGCTTATGCATTTAGCAATCAATTTTAAATGTTATAATCGATTTTTTAACATCTAATTTAAGAATCACTTTTTAATTTAATTTATTAATTATTGTACTTAATATTATTACCTTACTCACCAATTCAACTTAATTATTCATGTTATTGTTTTTATTCTACTTTAATATTAACTAAACAAGTGATAACTTTGTTTTAAATGTTTATGAAGTGAAGGTGTATGGAATGAATAAAGCTTTATTTATTTTATTTATGTACATTAGTTCGGTACTGTGAACGTGTGAAAAGAACTCCTTCTCCTTTATGACACAGCTAACATCTACATACACCTGATTGTTTTTTAATGATTGGTTTTACATGTTAAAAGAATGTCCCCGTGAACAGGTTTCACGGTCATTCCAACGCCTATAAAATATTTGAATGGCTTCCTTAAAATTACCCGCACAACGTCCAGTGCAATAAAATAAAATACATGAAGTATCGGTTAGTTAATAAACACGATTCGTTTTAGAACTTTATAATCAAAAACACGTTTAAACTTTTTATATGGTAAATTAAACATGCTCCGTCTGTAGTGACCCAATTTGCTGAGCGTCGTAAAATACCTTAGAGCGGGCCACACTACGCTAGCTTGAGCCAAATTTCCCAGCCCGCGAATAGGATTTTTATAGCTTGTACCTACATCTTTACCTAATACATTTTTAAAGTATAAAGTGGGTAAGGCTAGCTCTTTATTGTCGGATGTCGGCTGTTAAAATTGTTAAAATTGCAAGTTTTTACTTAGGTTTTTCGCTGAACTAATTCCAGTTTTATTCGATTTTTTAGCACGTACATTCTTATTTGTTTGCTATTTTTAGTTACAGCTGCGGTAAGCTTGTAGCTACAAACAGAGCTTAATCCGAGCAGTAGAAAACTCCAATGTTTTTATAAAAAGCTTAGGCATATTTATTTATTTATATATGTTACAGTCAGAACTCATAATCGGCGTTGGTCAAAACTACTTTTGCCTGATTTTTGTAGTCAAAAGTGGCTTTTACCGGTAATGAGTTTTGACTGTAGGTAGCATATATATTGGTTAAGTAGGGTATCCTTTACCACCTGAGATATTAATTTGATCATCTATAAAAATATTATATTTATATATATTATAAAGAGATAAAGTTTGTGAGTTTGTAGGGAGTAATCTCTGGATCTACTGAACCCATTTTGAAAGTTTTTTTATAATAGGAAGCCACGTTATTTGTGAGTGCCATAGCCTATAATATTATATACCCGAATAATACCGCCCAACGAAGTGGTTAGGGATCAACTAGTTGTCTATAACTGAATTAATTAGGTACATATATTACCTAACAGAAAACAAAATAAAACCTTCAATACCAAAGCGAATTTAAATTAAATGACATGACCGTATTACACATATCATCCCACGGGTTATACATGTAGAGAGCGGAAGTGTCGCAACCGTCGCGCGCGCATCTTTTATTCTTTCTGCATTTATAGATATCTTCGTTTTATCGAAGAAGAAGAATGATTATATTATTACTTGTAGCTTGTAGCTGATATCGTTGCGTGAGTTATCGTCACATGTTTATCTGCTTTTACTTTTTCATTGTGTCATCAACACGGAACTGTTATTTTTTTAATTGGACCCCCTACATATGACATTTATTTAATGTTGTGTGTCGGAAATAGCGTAAAGGTATGGAACATTTTAAAGTGGGTAGGTAGGTATAATATTTAAAAATATAGGTATACTCTGTTTGTCCTGTGTTTATTCTGTACAACAAGTAAACAATCAATCAATCAATAAAATATATGCTGTACTTATTTTCTAAAACAAATGTGTAATTATAGGTCTAAAATAAAAGCCAACCACAGATATTGAGGAACGCCTTCGGCTTTAATTACCGCCCGAGGACCAGAATAATGCTAAAATATACGCAAAATGAATATCTACATTATTTATTTAATTAAACCAACAAAACCTCCCTATATGGCCAAGTTTGAATGTATCAACAATAACAATATGGCCGCCCACTGTCAGAATTCGCATTTCCCGCCAACTCCCACGTATAGCGCAAAGGTCAGAGGTCAGCAAGTGGAGCTACACCCACGCAAAGGTCATGCGAAACTAAGGTTTTATTTATATCTCATTTGGCGATAAGGGTATATTGAACTGTGGCATACTGCGGAATCATGTATAAATTACCATTTGTCGTATTTGGCAATAATTATGCAATTCCTAAGAAAATTATAACAATGGAAACTAATATATGTACTTAATCGTTTCGTGTTTTTTATCGAATCCAAGTATTAGTTAATAAGTAACTAAGAATGAAAATCGCTTTTTTTTACGTTTTATTACAATGAGAGTTTCCAAGAAAATTTACGCCACCAATTTAGTTAACGCCACATAAGCGAGAGGTCCTCTTCCTTGAAAAAGTGACTTTGATGTACCTAAGCATGACAATCAATGTCATGTTTACGTCAAAGTATTTTTTTCAATTTAACAAATTTCAGAAAATATAAGCGTTTTGACAATTGCCTGTACCTGATGCCTCATTGCTGCCACCTGGTGTACGTCATTTCAGAAAAACCTCGTTAAAAACTCGCCCTTAATCAGTTTTAGAACTTTTTAAGTAAAACAAGAATATGTGTAAACATGCAAAAAATGATTTGAAGAAAAAAAATCATTATTGTTTTTAAATCAATAAAAAACACGAAATTCGAAAAAAAAAACGCAAAGGTACTTTACATTATTTATTAGGTTTAATTATCACAAAAGACTGATGAAAATTTTAATCTAATCAGATTTACGATGTATCTGAGAACAAATGTATTATTCAAACAATTAATACAACTTTTTGTTTCACTAAAAAAAACATTAAGTTCTCACATGACGACAAAAAATAAGATAGAGTCGTCACTGCGATGTATTTATTGTTTTACTGTCGTAAAGCTGTGACTTATTGCTAACACGATTATTACTATCTACCTATTTAGTTCTCGACACTGTGAATTATATTGGAAACAATAAGTTTATTTATCGAATTGAATAAATAATTGCAAAAACGTTAATTATGTAGGTACTATAGTTATCTACAACTAAGCATCTTATTTAAGTACCTATGTGGGGTTAATAGGAACACTTTTCTAAGGAAGATATTTTTTTTCAATATTCAAGAATTCAAGTAAACTTACGTTTTCAATCAAAGCTCTTCGATTAAACGCTTAGCACTAGATTTATTGAAAAAAGCTTATACTAGCACTAACTGTGATCAAAATCACTATTTTCGCTCGACGTTTTCCGTTCCATCTTTAAACCAAGCGGCTCCTACAGAACTTAAGTTCAATCTTAATGTCATTCCGTGCTTTTACATCAGTTTTTATTAACAATTTTATGATGTAAGCGGAGTTTTTCACACGATTTCTCATGTAACTCGAGATTCACGACTTTTAATATAATTTATTCCATATTTTACAAACAAAACCTGTTTAATGAAAATGCTACCTTATCGTTCTCGTATCTTGATTGGTATTATATTGCTTCCTTATATCGAATATTCGGATCAACGAATATTATCGGCTTTACAGCCTTCAATTAACATAATATTATGTGGTTCGCTTACATTTTTATGCATATTAAACAAATAACTGGGCCCATCTGTCTTTTTGTTTTTAAATTCCGTAATTCGAAAAAGAATCGTTAAAAAAATCCTCATAGACGCTATTTCTTCTTTTAGCTAAGTTTCAAAACCAGTTTTAGAAATAAAAATCGGTTATACCAATTAAGTCCTAAAACACACACTATATCTTATTGATAGGACAATTCCTTCATAATCGTGTCAATATTATTGTTTATTTACCTTTTACGGAAAATACCACCCAAGCCAGGCCTTGTCTGTAGTCTCGTGAGAAAAGGCTAGGGGGCGCCACTGGCCAAGCATTCTGAGTTCCACCTTTGAATTAAGTTGTCTCTTCGCTAGCCAATCGCGATACCGAACGCAAAATGCAACCGTCTTAACCACCATGAGGTTGAAAATTGTTGTTTCGTGTTACAACGAATGAATAGGTACACGTGTGTAGAGAAAAGTAAAGGAGAAAATTTTACTTTATTTTAATTTTAATAATATGCGTATTTATCATCAATGCGTATACATAGACATACCTAATGGATCTGAATTAATGTAATGCAGCTCCGAATAATTTGTTGCGGAATTGTTTGAAAGACCGCGGCCCTGGATCGCAAAAGGCATTTGATGGAACACGGGTGGATTTTAGTCAGTAAGAGTCTGACACTCCTTTCCGCTCCGCTGCTACAGGAGGAGTCATTTGATGATTTCCCGCACAAAAAAAACTGTGTGTGTTTGTTTGATTGGAATAAACAACTTTAAATTGAATTGTTGCGTTGAGTGTGTGAGCTTTAGTTGCACCATGGCTACAAGTTATTGTTTATTTAAAAACAACATATTTAGCGCAATACTAACTAAAATCCAATTTACACATTGCCATGGTAACAATTTCGCAGAACCGAAATATATTGTCGATGATAGCTGATGCTACGAGTACTTTATCTGAGCGCATTTATCTGGAAACTGAATCAACATGCATAACAGTGTCTTTTCCGGGAAACTGTTATTGGTTATTGGCACTTCTTCGTATTAACTAAACACGTAACGTTTCAGAAGCTATATGTGAAAGCTTGTTTACTAAGACGAATTCGTCGACTCGCCTCGAGTACGATCATCGAAAAGCAAGGATGACTTAGACTTTGCAAATTTCAGTGTCCATTTTAAACCAAAATAGATTATTTTTATGTTCACGGCACTGTTCGACATTGACACTCCAAATACTTAATGTTTTTCAATACGTTCGCGAAAAAAAATACAATGACCAACAAACAATATTTTGTTAAAAAACATATGCACCGATTGCTTTGCTTGTGGCACAGTAGTGGCATAGTAAAATTAACTTAGAAGGGAAGAGCTGTGAACTTTTAATGTGTAGAAATGGGAACAAAGGCTTTTGAAATACTCTACAGTGTAAGTCTTAAATCAGAGCAATGAGAGTCGGTTTTCAAATGCGTTAACAAAACAATAATTTCAAATCAGCTGACGAGGCAACGAATCCTAATTGTAAGCGTCTTTTCAAACCCGATTGATTGCATTATTCATCCTGTTTTGTTACACTCAGTCAGTCGAAAATCAGCATTCATGCCTCTCGACTCGAGCCAGTTACTCTCTTCGCGTAAATGAGGCTTCAATCTTCCCACGTGCCGGAAAATGTCAGAATATACGGTCCGCCCACAGGGTATTATCATGTTAAAGCATCCTTAAATCGTTATTGAATTCATGGAAGTCCGTTGTTAGTTTAAATTCAGAAAAAAACGCTAAATAATTTTTTTTAATTATCTATATTAACTATTCTGCGTTTTATAACTTCTGTCTACGAAACATTATAGCAGTTATAGCTTATTTAACAATTATCATTCATAAAAATAATAAACAAATAGACTATTTACAGGCAATTTTCAAATGTCAAGTTCTATCAGTCAAAACGATGAAGCTAATTCTACCGCGCTGTCGACAAATAGTAGTAGCTAATGTAGATCTTATATATTTGTCTGAACATGAATTTTACAAGGCCATGTTCTTAATGCACCATGTAATAATTAGTTTTTTTCTAATAAGTATCATAAATATTAAACCATATTTTACTATTTTTCTGTGTGTAAATAAATAATAAAATAAATATAAATATTTTTAAAGAACATTACACTTACGCACAAATACTTAACACCAACCCCTTGAAAACTCAATTCCCTGAAAGACTATTTTCGGAACACTTGTACCTCGCGCGTCAGAATCCGATTAATGCATCTGCCCACGTGTTGAAAATGTCAGGCTGACGCCCACGAGCCTATCAATTGCAGTGTGTTGTGTTGTTATTCCAAGTATTATATAGATAGGTACTGTTATGTTGGTGCGAAGTTATTTTCATTGGGGGATGAAAGGCTTGGTATTAATAGACATTAAATTGAAAGGGTTGTCATTGTGCGTTGGTTATGAAGTGATGGAAATAGCTTAGTTTATTTTCTATGCAATAGCGGATTTATAATATAACTAGCTGACCCACGCAACTTCGTCTGCGTCACATTTTCCATTAATTCTGCGCTCCTTTTTTACTTAGCTTAATGGTATATAGCCTATAGCCTTCCTCGATAAATGGGCTATCTAACACTGAAAGAATTTTTCAAATCGGGCTAGCAGTTCCTGAGATTAGCGTGCTTAACCAAACAAACAAACAAAGTTTTCCTCTATTAGTGTAGATAAGAGGTTCTCAGATTTTGTTGTGCAAGGCGTTGCGAACGTTCGACACTCGACTCTCGTGCGCGTACCTGAGAGTTTCTCTGATTTTGTTCAGCAAGGCGTTGTGAACGTTCAGGTGAAGATTCTCCCATACGGCGTATTCTTGCTGCCCGTGCTTGAGAACTATGTTAAGTAAATTAAGACCTGGCTCTCTTAGGCATTTTCAAATATTTAAGAAAATGTTAATAGCGTGTAATATTCTAGCTCTGAAAAGAACTGTTGTGTAGCCCTGAAAAGAACTGTTGGTTAGCCCTGAAAAGAACTGTTGGTTAGCCCTGAAAAGAACTGTTGGTTAGCCCTGAAAAGAACTGTTGTTTGGCTCTGAGAAGAACTGTTGTTTAGCTCTGAGAAGAACTTTTGCGTAGGTGTAGTTTTAAGAAAGAAATCTAAAAAAAATCGCACGAATATTATTAGACTTCGCGCACGACCGCTGCGTATGGAGCCGACCTCGCGTCATATATATTACTATACTCTTTGCTCGCGTCTGAGCCGCGCAGGTACCTTACTCATAGATCTAAACTCCCCTTCCGCACGCGCACCGGGCCTTGGTGACGTCCACTTCGCAACGGGCCGTGCAGCAGAAATCGTAATATTTTAATTTCGCCATAACTTCAAAACCAATCGTCCGATTTTAATCATTCAAAGACCAAATATTATCCACATAAACTGTACTTAGTGATGAAATACTTTATTTTGATAAGGATTAATAGCATGAGTAAAATAAACGCGTTTAAATGTAGTCCAAAAAAAAAATCAAGTATTTAAATAAAAAAAATGGTTGTTGTGCCTCACTCAACATAGATAAGTATAGTGTGTCGCGGACTTTTTTGTAGATATTTATAAGATCTACAATTAATTAGAACAATGTATGGTTCTATCTTTTATAGTTTAGGCAGCGTACGCAAAATAAGTAACTTTTCTGGTTGATTTTTACACCTTGTGTCCGAAAAACCCAAATATCTTACGGAACCCTATTTTTCCCCAAAATAAAATATAGCCTATGTTACTCGTGGATAATGTAGCTTTCGAATGGTGAAAGAATTTTTAAAATCGGACCAGTAGTTTCTGAGCCTATTCATTACAATCAAACAAACAAACAAACAAACAAACAAAGTTTTCCTCTTTATAATATTAGTGTAGACTAGCTTTTGCCTGCGTAGGGAATATACTATAACATAAAAAGTAGCCTTTGTGTTATTTTGGACTGGAATCTACCTCTGTGTCAAATTTTATGAAGATCCTTTCAGGCGTTCTGACGTGAAAGAGTAACATCCATCCATACATCGGACCTTTTGGATTCATAATATTACTAGGAAGTAGGACGTAAAATCATCATTTCAGAATAGAAAGAGGTAGAAGAGGTTTATATATTTTTTAAGACCCATGTTACGTCAGGAAGCTTCAACTTCCGATTCCGGAGAGTATTTAACTGTTACGAAGTTATTGATGCATAATATGCTTTATTGAAATAATTATGTGCTTAGTTGTAAGTAATTAGAGTTTAAGTAAATTAAAATAACTTTGCCATTATTTAATATTCGATACTAAACAAAACAAAACTATTTCCAATTATCATGCATTTCTTAGATTCTGAATAAAAATTAATTTATCAAAATGACAGCTTATTTTTGGTGGAGGATGAAAGCTGGGTATTAAAAGACATTGTATTGAAAGCTTTTGTTGGAATGGAGGAAATTTCTCACTTTGTTTTCAATGTAATAGTGATTTTATCAGAATTTTTCATAAGAAATCTAACCATGTGTTTAGTTCAAAAATATTTTAAAGTAGAGCTGAATTCATATTGTTATTCGAAAACTTTAGCGTTAATATTATATATTCAACTCTTGTTTTTCCAAAAGAGAAAGAGGTAGAAAAATACTGGCCTAGTGCGAGCCGGACTCGCGTGCAAAGGGTTCCGAACCGATTTTATTTTTATAACATTATTTTAACACTATAGACTTCTTATAGGTTCTATAATCTGTAGGTAAAGAACTATTATCTGCATGATTTCATAAATTTTAAGCTCAGTAGTTTCAAAGATAAGGTATAAGGAATGATATTTTTTGGTCTTAATTCTCGAATAAATTCAAAACTATTAATTTAAAATTATAAAAAAGAAATTAACACAGACAATCTTTTCATTTGATATACTAGACAATGCAGTTTGAGAAACTTTTTTTCTGGATTGACCCCAAATACAAATACAAATACAAAATCCTTTATTTCAAATAGACCAGTTTACAGGCACTTTTGAATAGTCAAGGTATGTCAGTCAAATAGATGAAGCTAATTCTGCCGCGCTAGCGACAAGAGTAGCAAGTTATTCTGCAACAAAACAAACTCACCGACCCTATCTCCAGCGCGGCAGTTGCACGTTCCAAAGAGTAGATCCTATGGAGAAGAACATGCAAGAAACTCCATGGCCACTCTTTTAAACACTGCCTTTTTACAAAATCATGGTTAGATTATTTAATGAGTGAAGATAATCTTACAATCTTCAGCAGGTCAAACAATGTTTTCACATCTTCATCAAAGTTCGGGCATTTTAGTCGTTGTGGAGCGGACCAGCATTGAGCCAAGCAAACAAACAAACTCTTCTGCTTTATTAGTATAGATTGATACTTACGCATGTTGCGGAAGTGAGCTTTAACTTCACGTTCAGGGCTGGAAATCAAAGAATATCTATTTTTGAAAAATGACAATAACACTGCGCGACCTAAAAATTAAATCTCACGGTCGGACGGATAGATAACTTTTTTGCATCATAGAGTCGAAACTCTATGATGCAAAAAAGTTATCTATCATAACGGCAAAAAATTCGCACTTTCAAAGACAACTTTAATTTGCCGTTACTGAACCCGCATAAACATTTAAATCAAAAGACAAAATTCCGGCAACATCCCGCGGTATAAATAAACAAATAGGTGGAAAAGTATAAAAACTAAAAAGTAATCTAGCTGCAGGTTGTGGTGGGCGGAGTGACATCACTGTAGCCGCCCGCCCACGACGTATTACATGGTAATACCGCTCACGGCGTTAAGGTTGCAGTTGAATGCAGTGTTACAGATAAATGAAAATTGCAATTTGAGTAGTTTTCACCACCGTACTAAGATCTTAATCATATTTTGTTTTTAAGGTGTCGTGTAGAAGTAGGTAATTAGCTTTTTATAAAAAAAAATTAGTCGTAGGTCCACGAAAGGCGAGAAAAGTAATAAAAACTATTTGGCACAGGGATTATGCAGACATATAGGTAGGTAACATTATATATTTATTAAACACTTTACGCACACACATGTACTTACCAAGGCGGACTTAATGCCTTAGTCATTTTCTACCATTCAACCTTTGGGTGTTGCAGAGAATAATAGTGGTAAGTGCAATACGGATTAACAGAGCCTAGCCTTTTCCCAACTGTATTGTTTGTATTTCTATTGTTGTTGTATAGTTTATATATACAAACTATTCATCCAATAAAATACTGTAATATAAATATACTCAAATTAATAAACTAATACCCGAATATACTTGAGCTGTTCACACACACATACACACAAAACAACATAACACACAACGTACCACACAAGTACTCAACACATACAACACACAAAAACAACAACATAAATATCTAATTCTCATAGTTAATTTCAATTTCCTACTTGGCTTTACGGAGGTGTATGCGATTTCATTTTTGATGATTGTTGTTGTTATTTTCACCAACCAATCAATGGTGTTGTTATTGTAATTTTATTGACACCAAATAATTTTCAGTTCATGTCTCAACATCATCCCAGCGACAATCAATTGGAAAAACATTTGTAATGATTTGCTATGCGAATGCGTTCGCACCTTACGATGCGTTTCCACCAGAGATGTGTGAGGATGCATGGCGAGGGATATGTTTATTAAGAACTAATAGAATTACTTCATTCACCTAGCATCGCTCAACGATTCCCAAGCGATTATTTTTGCACATCTCTGATGGATACGCACCCAATTAAACCAATACTCATTATACAGATCGCAAAGTCAAGCCCACGCAGAAGCAGTTATGCTTAGTTGGAACGCGTCCACAAATTCACTTACCTACTTTGGAAGCGTCGTGTCGGACACTAGGGAGACTGAAGAGTATACTCGTATCACTTCACGGATTGCCAAATCGCGAGCTACCTTCGCGCAGCTAAGACCTGTTTGACAATCACGGAGATGACCCGGAGAGTGAAACTCGAAATCTTGAGGTCTAATGTCAAATTCGTGCTGCTCTACGGGTGTGAAACGTGGAAGGTGACAAACGAAATCTCACGCCAAATCCAAGTCTTTAGCAAACGATGTCTTCGTCGCATACTCAGAATTTAATGGTCCGAGACCATCTCTAACGTAAAGCTGTGTTAAAGAGAAATACCACGAAAGCCCGATCAACCGCCAAATCAAGCGTTGGAAGTGGAGGTGGATTGGTCAGACGCTCCGGAGCGATTGCGATCACATTCCCAAACAGGCTATGGACTGGAGTTCTCAAGGGGAAAGGAAACGTGGCCGTCCCCGTCAAACCTGGTGACGCACAGTGTTGGCAGAAGTGACGAGCATCGGAATGACGGAGAGCGAGGTGAAGCGTATAGCTCAAGACCGTTTGCAACAGAAGACTACTGTGGACGCCCTCTGCTCTTGCTAGGAGACATGGGATCTTACTTCAAGTCAAGTCATTCTACAGATCGGGCCTGTGGACGGCGAGCTATGGGTGGCTCGCCGTCCGTCCGTCCAGTGACGACAGGCCGTGTCGACGGCGCGTTAGTGTTCCACGCGCGCCTCAAAGAGAGTCAGCAACACAGAGGGGCCCGAAAGGGCCGACGCCTGCCGGAGTCGCGGGATTATTCGCAAGAGACACCGTGGCTCCGGAACACAAAGGGCAATGAAGGAACATGGATGGGTTTTAGTCAGTAGAAGTCTGACACTCCCTCCCGCTACACCCAGAGCGGGAGGAGTCATTGGATGATTTCCCATCCCTAAAAAAAAAAAAAAAAAAGTCATTCTACAGATACTCAAAATACATAATACAATAATCATGCCCAATCGCCATATTCATATGTTCTTCAACAGTAACGGGAAGTTGTTTAGTGTATAAGTATTTATAGTTCAGACCGCACAGCTGACAGAGGATTAGTAATAATAATATTTATGATGTTGTACACTGACCGCCCTAAATCTAACTTCTTTCGCTAAATCCATCCAAAGGTTGTCTGTAAGAGATTGCCCTGTGCGATAAGACCGCCCATTGTACACTTGTTTTGATCAAAGTTTTTCCTGTATTTGTTATGAGGTGTACAATAAAGTATATAATAATAAATAATTAGTCCGTCTGTCCGTCTGAATTCCTATGGAAGTGCGTGCACTTATTCCAGACTATATCGGAAGTCGGCGTGCAAAGACAGTGCGCAATGCCATGCATTATGATCGCGTCATACATGCCATTAATTATGTGTGTGGCTCTTGTGCCAAGAACCAATTCAATTTACATAATGTAGTGCGAAATTCGATTGCTTTGCGTATTTGCTATCGATACTGTCAATGATA
Source organism: Ceramica pisi (assembly GCA_963859965.1). Taxonomy (NCBI): domain Eukaryota; kingdom Metazoa; phylum Arthropoda; class Insecta; order Lepidoptera; family Noctuidae; genus Ceramica; species Ceramica pisi. Next base: position 12,217,757 of record OY982539.1, read on the forward strand.
AAGCACTTTATTGTAGACCACCTAGGCAACAGTACGAAACTCTCGGTTCGTGGGGTCCGAGTGCTCATAACTTGTTTAAAGATCTGTCAAGACGCTTAGTTGAAACTTCGCGTGACCCAAGGGCTGGCTTTTACCTCGGCCAAAGGATAAGCATTGCCATACAACGTGGCAATGCTGCCAGCCTTTTGGGCTCATTACCAGTGGCTAGCGATGCGGACGAATATTTCGACGCCATATGTTAGTTTTATTTTTAGTTTTACTTAGTTAAGAGTTGTTTATTTTTTTTTATTTAATCGTATATTGTTTGTCCTTCGAGCCGGATTACATTCCGACTAAATATTAATTTTATTTTGTTAAAAAATAACCGAAAGATGTAAGAAACTGTCACCTAAAAACATTAATTTGATAGCTTCAAACTTACACTGTCTCTTTCTCCAGTTAATAAATAACGTACCTACCTCTTTTACTGTTGTCTAGTCAGCGAACCACAGTACAACGTATTAAAATTATCATGCAAGTGGACGGTTACCTTCACACGATCGCCGCTGTACGAAACCGACATTAATAGCTTGCTACTCAGTTTACACACGGCACGCTCATTTTGCCGCTGGACACGTTAAATTGGTTCCATATCATTAATTTTCATGGAAATTGAATTAAAATTTCTCCACCATACCTTTTGGAGAGAACTTTTTAGTCTCGTTAACTCGTTGCATCTCCTTATCGGTGCTTTAACATATTATCTATATGAGGTTTTATGTCCGACTAGAGGCCGCCCGCGACTTCGTCCGCGTATAAATTCTCGTTATTCCCGTGTAAATCCCGATCCCTCGTGAACTCCGGGATAAAAAGTATCTTATGTGTTATTCTGGGTCTTCAGCTACCTACATACCAATTTTATCGTAATCGGTTCAGTAGTACCTATTTGCGTGAAAAGGTAACAAACATCCATACATACTCACAAACTTTCGCATTTTTAATATTAGTAGGATGACCTGGTGAGGAGCTCGTGGCTATATATTGACAGCCACATAGGTCGATCTTCAAGGTTAAGCAACGCTTGCCGAGGTTGGTCTGTGGATGGGTGACCATCTTAACATACCGAGTTTCCTCCGTGCCTCGGAAAGCACGTTGAGCTGTTGGTCCCGGCTGTCATTTGGAGATCTTTGGCAGTAGTTACGGATAGTCAAAAGGCAGAAAATCTGACACCAGTCTTGCCAAGGAATATCGCCTTACCCAGTTAATGGGTTGTGGAGGTCTGGTAGGCAGCCGCTCCACGTAAAATACTGGTATTCAGCTGAATCCGGTTTGACTGGAAACCGACCCCAATATAGTTGGGAAAAGGCTAGGCAGATGATGATGACCTGGTGAGGGTAACGGGTAGCCGATGGATGCGAGACGCACAGGACCGATAGTTGTAGCGACACTTGGGGGAGGCTTATGTCCAGCAGTGGACGTGTTTCGGCTCATATGATGAGGTTTTAGCCCGTTTATGTGGTCTTCAGAAAAACTCACTATATACCAGCTACTCAACTTTCTCTTCTATTAATGCGATTTTCTTTTTTGTTTCGTGCCCAGTTTCTGGAATAAAAATATCTCTGACTTATTGATTGATCGAATGAAGTTTTAACGTGAATTACATGACTACTTGTGTTTAACGCGTTATTGGTACCTACTTAACTATATTTTTTTAATATAGAAATTGAGTGTCAGTTTTCAGTTTGCATTATATATCAAGCTAATATAATATTGTCGAATAGATTCAACCTTCAGAATCCAGAGGTATAATCTTTTTCGCGATCTTGCAAGTAATTTTGGCAGTGATGTAAGATTTTTAACTAAACACGCTGTACTCAGAAAACTGAAATTCATCAAAAACGGATAATAAACTGAGAATTTGTGGACTGGCGCCAAAAAATAAAGGAAACAGCCATGTATAATACATACCCATTCCATTTGAATTATTGTAAGGAAACGTTCGTACGTGAACACACTCCTCTAATACAAATCACCATCTTTATATTGTAGAAGCGAATAAATATTGTAGGTTGAATAATGTGAACAATTTCCTTATTCACTATGCGTGTGGTCTCTCTAAGAAAAGGTTCTTCTCCTTCTTCTCCTCCATGTTTCAAAGGGCTTACTGAAAGATTAGCTGTACTTACCTATTGCCTGAATAAATAGGAAAACTTCCAGAAACCCCTATTCATGATCAGTCCATTCCCAATTAATTCAGAGTCGGCACAATATGTGTTCTTAAATACTTTGTTATTCGTAAAAAACATTGACTGAAACCTCTATCTATACTCAATATTATAAAGCTGAAGAATTGAAAAAATATTTTAGTATTGGATAGCCTATTTATCGACGAAGGATACAGGTTATATAACATCACGCCAAGGCCAAAAGGAGCGGAGCGTTATTGAAAAATATGATGCAGACGAAGTTGCGGGGTTAAGTTAGTACAGAATATGGTCGGTCTTTTATTTTAACGTGTTAACTTATTTCCAACTTGATATACTTGTACAATAAAGAAAAAAACGTTCGTGCTACATACCGCTTCCCATACATTTGACAAGTTTACTTAACCTTGATTTTGATGTTTGTTTACAATAGGTTATTTTAAGGGTAGGGTGTGTGGGGTCGTTAGACCTTACTGCCCACACGGTATGAAGAACAAGAAAAGGTTATTTTTACCTTAACTACAGCAAAGCCGATAAAAGTTGCTGTGGAAATTATATTTACAAACCTTCCTCGGCTACCGCTCCTTCTATTAGAGAAAAGCGTATCAAGATCTGTTGCGCAGTTTAGAAGAAGTAAGCGAACAAACCCAGAAGGCTAGAGAATTTGTTTATTACTATCTAGACATAGATATTTTACATATTTGGCCTTTGATGGAATACGGAAATCATGCTAGTGGTAAGGAAACGCTATATACTCTTTTAGGTAAAATAAAATAAATAAATAAAGTTTATTTACCAAAATAGTTACAGAAATGTACACATGTAGATATAACTAGTGGGTAGAGTTATTCTAGGCATTACAGTGTGTTGCAAACATTTCTGTACATAATTATAATAACCCTGCCTCTTAAACTAGACTATCCTGTATTTTAAGAGACAGTGTCTAGCTTATAAATTAACATTTTTATACAACAGTGGACAGTGTCGATCTACCGTTTAAACTTGACAGCAGTGATAGTTGTGCGAGTACGAGTAAAATGTGGAGGGGATGTTAAACGTGAAAATCTTGAATATTTTCACTAACAAACCGAAACAGCATGTGTCAAGAAGTTAATTCGTAGGCATGATTATGTTAAGCTCTACGTAAATCTTCATCAAACTACTTCAGCTTTTTTCCAACTAAGTTGTGGTCGGCTTTTAGGCACTTGTCTCGTTGTCTCACCGCCGCGCGCCGGCGAGGAAGCGATTAGCTATCGACTATTGCTCGCTGAGGAAAGGGACAAAAGATATAGATCTCGTGTGAGTAAAAGAGACACATACATATATAGTCGATAGCTGGCTATTCACTGCCATGCCGGCGAGCCGGCTCTATCACTAGTTGATCTCTGCGATAAGAGCTATAAAAGATTATACTCGCTCAGCGACACTTGCTTGGCGATGTTCGCTTGGCGGTAAGAACTCACTAACCAGCGGTAATTTCTACCTTTATTGCGGGACAGAGGGAGTATAAGCGCACAATAGCAGGCTTATAGCCGAGCAACAAAACTATCAAAACTTTTCACTCGCTACTCGCTGCTCGCTAAATCGTTTCGAGTTTCAAGCTTTACTCACTACACCCTGATCGCCAGCGGTAAGAAAAGTGCCTTAGTCTATCCGGATACAGCAGAATACCAGTAGTTTACATCGAGTGACTTCCTACCTAAACTCTATAACCCAGTGACTGGGAAAACCATACATGTAGGCAATTCTAATGTTAGATTTTTTAGCTTCTGACTACCCGTATTGACTACCAAGAATCTAGTAATGACAGTTGAGACAAACGAAATTTCCGATAGACAGAGAAATCTCTATATGTTAGGATGCCTCTACGTCGCTTGTGCAAACACTATAATGACTTTTGTTCAGAAACTACAGAATTAGACTTATTTTCAGTGTCAGCAAATAGATTTCGTTCTGCTTTGTTAAAGAAACTTAAGGATTCCGATATATAGTTATTTGATCAGTCTTGTAGTCTTACTCGCATAGATTGTTCATTAGTATAGTCTTATGAATTGTATATGCTGTGGATAACGGTGTGAGTTTCACATTTGTAATATCTTTGTTTATATTATTTGCGCAGATATAATGTGTTACTGTTTGTTTGTCCCAAATAAATAAATAAATAAATAAATAAATAAATGACAACACATCCACGGACCATCCTTAGTAAAAACTGCTTGAAGTTCAACCAGTGTTTGGCTGTTATTATTCAGCCACATCAAATAAAAAGGTTTCCAAAACACTTTCATCAAGGTATCACGATAGTTTATGACGTAGTCGCTTCACAGAGTATCGTAGTAACATTATTAGCGGTATCTCAAACCGGAGCCGTTCGCCCCGTGCGGCCGCACTGCCGAACCGTAAATACATAAATAATTCATACGTTTCATGAGCTCAAACCCCGGCGTTATGTGCGGAATTATACACCTTTATTGAGTAATATTTGTTCTTGCGATCGTACTTTTTTATTGTAAATACAAGATTGAGATATTATCGTCGATTTTTCGGAGCATTAGAGCAACGCGTTTGAAGAAAAAAGATTCAGTTTAAGGATAAGCAACGAGAGATTTGCCGAGCACGGTCTTTGGTTACTGTTCGGTACCTATCGAGATACCTCGATCGTTTGTGCTTCGAAAATCATGTTTAGCAGTTCCCCCCCCCACCCCTAATTTATCAATTAAACAAAAGAGTACAGGATTTTTCGTGTTAAATGGCAACCAAAAACCACGAAGGTTTATATATAAAACCCTAAGAACAAAATACATACTATCATTACAACATGAAACTATACAATTATAAACGTTATTCCGTTGTTTTGGTGGTTCCGGCCGTCGTTTGTTGTAGATTTTTGACAGTGGTTACGGGTAATTAGAAGCCAGAATATCTGACACCAGAGGGCCAATAGGCTAGATTCCATCATCCACAAATTGCAAAACTATTTAGTCCGTCAGTTAGAGTGTTGAAAAATAATGGACACGTATTTTTTGTTTTTGTAAATCAATGAATATTGACAAAGATAAAACGCATCAAAACTCGGGAGTGGGGGCTCGTGACGTCACGACTCACTAAAAATTATGCGAAGGTGTGACGTATTGAGAATTTTAAAACCGTCGTAACTTCGTCAATTTTGGTTCCCGTAACAAAAGAAAAAACACGGGTCAAATATTTTTTTATAATCTAACTGACGGACTAATTAGATTTTTTGAGGACACAAGACAATTCTAATAATTTTTAAACAACTTTCGCATGCGCATGTCATTGTGTGTGCATTCATACATTTTTGACAGCTTGCGATTGAGATACGAATGATCGCATTCGCATCGAATGTGAAAATTATTAGAATTGGCACTCAGTCTTGCTCAAGCAAAGGGTAACTTGTTACCAGTAACTGGATCGTAGAGTTGAGATACGCAGTAAATAATGCAATAAAAAAATTAATACGGGTATTTTGTTACATCTGGTTATACTTGAAACAAACCCAAGTTTGATGGAAAAGGGTAGACAGATCTACTGTAGATTTTCATAACGTAAATACTGATTTCTCATCGTATATTCATAAACAAGCGCTATGCAGAAGCTTTCGATAGGTATTGCTAGTCATATATATGACGTTTATAATAAAGATTATTCTATCCTATTGTATTCTAGACTTTTAATAAAAGACGACGGCACGTATCAATACAAGCAGTTAGTAGATCGATAGTGATAAAGATTTAGATAATGATGTAATTGATATGGAATATTGATTCAAATTAGGTATTCAATCGATTGATTAAATCATTCATGACCTACTCCGGCTTTTATCAACGTGTCAAATCTGATCAGTTTTTATGTCAGGCCCTTATTGGACATTACTAAGTACTGACATGATTAACAACTTGTTCTAAAATAAAATTACTAAATACCTAAGAGAGCCTACGTAAATACGTATGTACATAATTTAACTTTTAATGTCTGCAACACTCTAAAAACCGTTAGGATTAGGTTGGTAGGTACGATTTATGATGAACGATTAAAATTTGGTGTAGTTACTACACTACACCAACTTTACTTACATAATATGAAAAGTGATCAACCAACCGTCGGACGATAACGTAGCTAGTTAGCTACCAATCCATTACACTGCGCTGATTGGTTCATTTTTCCGAATCGGCCGTTGTAGCTGCCGTCAAAATAAACAACCAAAGTAATGTCATTTCCATTTTTTTTTTAGATAATTGTGAGCATTCTTGATATGTATTATGAAATTAGCGCACTAAGTTATCTTTTGTGAAAACTTCCAAGGACTCAGAAAGCCAAGAAATATCTCAGCTGTTATTTCCATATAGACGACAAAACTTCTAAATATTTCACGCCGGCATCCACCATAAATACACGAGGAAATTACGTCACGCAACGCAAACGGTATGAAATTCAACGCTACAAATAACTAAAATTATATCTGAATAACTTAAATATTGATACGAAAATAACTAAACGGTAACATCTGATTTTAACTCGAATTTATTAGCTTCGTAGTTTATACCGTGAAAAAGTTTTTAAAACGCAGTTGAACGTGTGCCAGCGTTTGGTAACTTTTATATGACAACAATATCAGTTTATAGGTCGCGAATCGCAATTAATCATAAACTTTAGCTGTGTTATATTTGGGCAAATTTACTTAATCCCACGATTTATTTAATTTGCGAGCGACAGCATCATTTCGCTTTGGAGTTATCGCCGTCCCCATCTCCGAGACATTCTACGTACTATAAAGCAGACAGAAGATTAGTGTCAAGCAAACATAAGGGGCATACGAAACAAACGATTATCGCCCACAACGAGTCCGTCGCAGTATTTTTCATAGAGTAACCGTAAATAAATCAACAGATTTTATCGAACGTAGTGCAGATCATTGTTCCACACAGCCAGAAGCTTTCTAGGTCAATCTGGGTGGTAATTTATTTGGAGAGAGCAAGCGTGAACTCGATACTGCGAAATACGGACGACACTCTTTGCGCGGCCCATTACGCCGCCAACCCGACTATGTAGAAAATCGCTTTTTATACACCGACAATCCTGTAAACGTTCTGTTTCCTGTTTTTTCCGTTTCATATTGTTTGGATGAGGGTGGTTTTGCGTTTTAGGGAATTTGTCGTTTCTACTGAATTACATTTAGTACGTGTACAATTGCGTATGTACCTAAATATAAACGATTTGTAGGGTAAAATGGCTAATTTATTTACGTATTCCCTTTTCACGCCATGTTTTTCTAAATAATTTACTTACGCGAATCATAAAGTCTCGGTTGAAAGAGCAAGGAAACCTTGCACTCTCTCGTAAAATACGCACTTTTGCCCGAAATAGCCATATTGTATCTCAGACCTTTCAGTTTTTGCTGTAAAGTAAAACAAAGCCTCACTGACGGTCTTCCGTTGCGACTGTGAAGCTTTAAAAACAGTATTTAAATAAACCACAACTGAAACCTTACGAAACGGTTTTAACGGGAAAAATAGTATGTACCTAAAGACATTTCGTATAATTGCGGACCCCGAATACCTCTTCAAATGTTGGATCATTATCCTCATGCCGTATTAACCCGTAAATGTCGACACTGCCACAGATTGGCTTCCCCCATAAGTATACGACAAGGGTCTGTTGTAAGGACAACAAATAATGATCCTCTATCTTAATATTCAAGAGGAAGATCACAGCATTATGGATATTTGTTTGCTGAAGAAGAGCCACACGGGTCGATCTTCAAAGTTAAGCAACGTTTGCCGAGATTCCGTGGATGGGTAACCATAACCAAACTCTTCCGTGCCTCGAAAAGCACGTAAGCCCTTGGTTTCGGATTTTTAAAAGCTAGAAAATGTGACACCAGTCTTACCATGCGGTACCGTATTACCCAGTAACTGCGTCTAGGAGGTTGTACCTGAGACCCTTTTTTTTTTTTTTGTTTCGGCTGGGAAAAAATGCGTTACGCATACCCTCTCACTCGGGGGAGTGGGAGGGGTATGTGGGACTCCCCGGGCAAGCCCGGTATACCCACTAAAACAACCCAGCAACGAAATTCCCGCAACGTCTTAGTGGGGGTGGACTGGGAGATCGGCGTAGCCTTTACGTCCAGTCCACTTGTACCTGAGACCCTGGCCTTTGTAGACAGATTCATGTAAATACCATAAAAAACAGCAAAAATAATTTACAATTTTAAAACAAGTAAAAACTTAACTTGAAATTGAACCCCTTTCCTGATGCAAACCCGTCCAACTAATATAACTTCTACTAACTTACTAAATAAGTACGGCGTTACTTGAAACTAAATAAGTTTATTCAAGTAAGTACAACATAGTACGTCAACTTAGTACTTTAGCAGGCTGAATGGGGGCCTGCCGGTGCCTTAGACTGCAGATAACAGTCATCTTTGTGCCTCAATTATGCCAGACTCGCGTTCCAGGGTTGAGCTATGCCAGATGTTGGTAAGATTTAGATTTTTTTTTTTGCGCACGATCGTGTTTTTATTTAGGTAGGTGCTATTCGTTTCTTTTTTTTACTATTGGTAGGCATAGATTTGACCACTATCTCACCTGATGGTAAGCGATGACGCGTTCGAAGATGGAACACACTTGCCTAGAAGTAAACTATTCACTGACTTGACTCCTGAAAGATTCGTGTTATTAGTCTGAGAAAAAGAAAATCAATTTATATTTATAGCTTTATGAATTGGCATGCCATTTTTTCCTCAAATCTTTAGGTAAGTATACGTTTATTTTCTAATGTCCACGTGAAGACAAGTTTATTGTTATTTTGTTAGCCTTTTATACGAAGAAGCCTTAAAATGTTTTGTGACACTTGCCGTATAACCAAGTTTCTGGGTTGGCTGGAGGTGAGATACGCAGTAGCTCCAAGTATAATACTAGTACTATTTGCTTCTGCCCAATGATTTATTTTATTTTTAAACGCGTTTGTACATAATGTAGATACTGTAAACATTGTAATTTAATAATACATAATATCTATACAGTTTTCCTTTTATACTGTTAAGTCTAGCTATAACCGACATCTCTTTAACACCACAATATCACAAACACTTTAGACACAGTAAACAGCAAAGACAACCAACTCAGAAACTTCAGCGTTAAACTGAAAAGAAAAGCACAGTGGAGTAAGTTATCCGCCTTTTCACCGGAAACGTCGTTTAGAATCAACTGGGGAGAATGTTGCTCACAGCTCAGCTACGTAAAGTAACATAACTGGAGCTTGACAAGCCACTATTTGTGTAAACTGTACTAACTGGGGAGCATTAGTGGTGTATATTGTGTCAACTGCGCGCGGGAAATCTTCTCACCTGTCTGTTGGTAGTAGAATTTAGATTAGAGCATTATCCTTTCTGTGGAGCATTTTCCTAGAGTTTGCTTTGCAGCTTGACGTTTGTTTATAAGGGAGTAATGCCTAAGTTTATCAATAACGGTGTCATTTAAATACTCAGCTATAATTCACTTTTCATACTACTGCACGAAAACGTCAAATTATTTGACATGCAAATCAAACCTAAATTATATCTATTCTAACCCGCGACCGGCCCCCGTCGCGTCGACCTCCGCTGCTAGTTGCAGCGAGCGCAGTCAAAATGCGTTCCAAATTCAAATCATAATTGCCCGGCAGGTTATAATGAAATTTAGTACAAGATTATTGTTGGTATAGGTGGGCTGGAGCCACAGGTTCGGATGCCCGACCTGCTTCTTATAGCGGTTTCATAACTAGAGCACAATTTACTCGCAGTAGGTGGGAAAAGCAGACTATGCTCCTCAGGGATAAATGTGTACTTATTTGCCTTGAGCTAGTTTAAATCCCTCGATCCATTCAGGGTTCTTGCTCTAAACTCTAAACTCCCTCGAATCCTTCATTGTATTCGGGATTCAAAATGACGCCCGCGACATAAGACACTGCTTTATCCCCTCAGTGCATAATCTACTATTAATTTTATCTTCCAGCCGCACCGTTTTCAAGCAAGGTCTCGCAACACAATACCAACCATAAAGTGAACACTATCCAAGCACTGCATCACTCTGTGGCAATAAAACACTAGAACTAAAATAAACTCAACATAAAATGACAACGCACAGAAAACACAAAGGGATCCCGGGAATTTCGAATATAAATGTATTTTAAACCGAAATAAACTTGTTTAAAGCGGAAACATTTCCGAACAGTGCGAAATTCCGATCAATCAGAGACAGCCAAAACATTTATTGAATCCACAAATAGGGCGTGAGAACAAGCTAACAGTTGTTGTTCTGGAAGCCGATAGCATCGCACAACCCTAGCGAGAATCAGAGTTAGAGAAATGAACTTTATTCTTTTTACCATAAGGATAACAGAGTACTGTGACGTATGATCCCCGACCGTTGTCTCGGCACGTCTCAATTAATCGCAAATGAATATGGTTTACACTTATTGCAGTGCTTCCTATGATCGTTGTGCTCCTGGTACACAGTTCACGAGTGTATCGTTACAAGGAAAATTGGATACATCCGGGCACGGGGTATTATTGCGTTCCTTTGTTTGTAAATAATGCTCTGAGGTCACCCAGTAAATGGACCAGTTTATTTATTTAAGATCAAATTGTATTACATTAAACTATAATACAATTTGATCTTGAATAAATAAAGTGTTGCACGTTTCCGGAAAATTCTGTTCGAATATTCTATGAAAACCTCCAACGATGTTATTATTTAACTTTAACACGTTCGTATTTACATGTAAAATACTTTATTTGACGAATAAATCTATCAAACTAAACATCAAATAGGTTTATTAGCGTAACTCATTGAATTTAAATGGCTGCCCTGAACGTTTAAACATAATGAACACATCTACATTTTCTACATCATTAGCATACTTATATATGTGTTTTGATGGAGGCTTTCGTTCGTCTACGTGTGTGTTACTGCGATGCGATCCTCTGCTTATGGAAAACTGTCACGACTCAAGGATGAGAAAGCTCTATACTTCGTAATTATAAAGTGTCGTAACTCTATAAAAAGTTTATTGACGTCATCTTGTCCTGAATTTAAACATGGAACTCTGAACTGTTAGGATGGAAGACGTCAGTAGCTTGTTGATGACGTAACGAGCCACATTCACTGGTACACTTTCCTTCCCAGAAGATATTTGTTACAAGCTTACTTAGCCGGAATAATCATAGAGTGGAAAATCTCTAGCGTAACTTAACAGAGAAACTTTAACGAGTTTATTTGAAAAATGCTGGCTAATGAATTTACTATTTTAGAAGAAATCGCTGGACTTCACTATTTTGAGTAACCTTTTAAGACCGTAAGCTCAAACATATCTGCTAATTTTGAAAGGATGTAGACTAGACTTATATGCATCTTTGCTATGATATTCTTTATTAATATTTCAAGTACCTTTGCATATCTATCCATAAAAATAATTCTTCCGGGCAAAGAACCCCCGAACAAGTAAGTTATGGTAGGTAAACTAAAATGTATTCTAGTTCAAGAGTGGGACAAGACAATTGACATAATCTTTCAGTTATACGTACAATGATAAGGTCAGAGATATCGGTCTCTTAATTAAACTGTACAAACTAGATCCGGGAGAAATAGTCATACGTTTTTGTTATTCTTGCGATTTTCGGCTACAAATTATACTTAAAATGGTGGCATACTTTTCTGCAGATAGAAAAAATGTGTCAGACTGTCATGCGGGATTCCAAATACGAAAGTAATTTTTATTTGTTATAAAAATAGCTCTACAGATTGCCCTGTTCGATTATTGTCGCCCATTGTACACTTATTGTTATAAGTAAATGTTTTTCTTGTGTTCATTAGAACTGTAAAGTATATATAAATAAACTCTACATGTCACAGTAAACCACATACCTACGCAGATACATCTTGATCAAATACTTAGTTACATTTAGTACGTCCAATTCGTAAGTTAGGCTAACGAGGTTCAAGCTAAATGTAACGCAGCAGACGTCAAAGTTTCACTTCAGTGATACAGATACTAAGTTAGGGCAAAGACTAAACAGACGAGCTATTGAGTTGGGTAGTCTTGTGTTAAGTTTTGACTCTGACATCACTTAATATTCGGGTGCTTGAAAAGCTATACGAGAAATATCAATTCCGAGAAAAATGTGCTTCATATCTAAATTTCAACGATGGTCATCATTATCAACATCATTTTTAACCGACTACCCAAATAGGAGGAGATTCTCAATTCGTTTGTATTTATTTTTCTTATGTTTGTTACCTCATTACTCCGTCAATTATGAACCGATTTGAAAAAAATCTTGTTTTATCTGAAGGGATATACTTGCAGATTGGTCCCATTTAAATTTTATCAGAATCGGTTACGAACTTTGGAATTTAAATCGAAATAGCTGGAATTCGTTTACTTGGATGATGGTTTTTTGTCATCCAAGCAATTGAAATTGCGTATTTTGCTTTTCTGCTATTGTGCAGTGGTGTTGTTAGGTGTGGGTTCCACTAAAAAGTGAAAAATAAAAAACTTTTTACAAAAAAAAATATAACCGACATCCAAATTAAAGAAAAAACACTACAAAGTAAAAAATTACATTAATTTCAGAAGTCGGTGTTTTTGTTAGTTTCTACGTATTTTGACACCCACTTCCGAAATTAAAGTTATTTTTTACTGTAATAGTATTTTTTTTTATTTGGATGTCGGTTGTATTTTTAACCGACTTCCCAAAAAAGAGGAGGTTCTCAATTTGCAGCAGGTAGATGGACAGACAAATAAATCATTTAGCAAAACAAGGAAACAAAGATAAAATAAAAAGTGATAAAAAGGATAGATGTAGAGTGTGGGGTTTAGTTTTTATTAAGTGGCAGCTGACGCGGCGCTAAACGCTAACTACCCTACAAAACACAAAATCTTAACGAAGAACACGTAAATGAAGCTTTGCCCACTAAAAACAAACAGTACAAACTAAAACAGTCGCACCACTAAACATTACGGCAGTCTATCTAGTCCACTGCATAATTCGAGTTAACTCGAGTTTCCTTACAATTTGATGAGCACGGACCTATCATGTGATTTGTAACCGATGCTGATCGCATCAGCGGCCATTTGCATTCAGACGGCAGCCGGCTTGTCAAAATATTTACGAGTGCTGACATATATCGGCGGATCCGCTAAATTTGTTGACCAATGAGCGTAACAGTCTCGCAAATTATTATCGACTAAAAATATTGATTTGGTATGCTTTTGTTTTTATTTAGAGCTTGTTAATACGATGTAGGTGTGAAGGTTGGACAAATGTAGGGCCCTATAAAATGGTGTTATGAGATAAAGCGGATTTTCTCTTACCGCGGTGGCTAAAACCTCGTGACGTCGATAGGCGTTGATTACACTTAAATATAACCTTTCTTTGTCCGGAGCAATTACGAGCTTTTCGTCTATTAAGTGTTGTGCTCCTACAGACACAATAATAAACATATATTTTTTTGAAGAACTTCACCACCTACAAGGAAAGTGTAGGTACTACTCTTAGAATTTTTGGTTCCAGACGTCGAGTCTAAAATCAATTTCTGTTTCACAAAATAAATATCAAGTTAGGTTTTATTATTATTGTCTACTTACAATAATAGGTTTTAAAGCCTCGTCCTCTAAAGCTTTTCTCTCGTTCAATTCTATACACAAACGATCATACGTCTGTCTACACAAAGCTCAAGCGATCCCGTTACAAAACATTGTCAGACTACTCACAATTGCCTTCAATATTCACAACGTCTAAGTACCTCCTTTTACAGTAAAACGCATTTTTCTTTTCAACATTCAAACCCATTTCTCAACATCAATCAAATGTATAACTTATTCATAAAAATGACAACACACGTATTACAACAAATGTTCCCGATTCAAACATTGTGATGTAGGGATCAGAGTATTCAGAAGAGATTAGCTTCAGCGTACTGTATTCGAAACAAATATTTTAGATGTGATTGGCCACAGCGTGGGCGAATGTACACAAATAATCGAATGTTCGCAAAAACAATTCAACCGTAAATTGCTGCCACAAAATGAAATGAAAGTTAACGTGTTGTGAAATATTGATATTAAGTTTGGTGGAAGAAGATTTAAAACCACTCAACTTCGATTGATTCTGAGTATTGTAAGAATACAAGAACACTCAATTCTCCATGCAGGTTATTATTTACTGAGAAAGAAAGCATATGTTTGTCATCATGCAAGTCGGAGTCAACTCAAGGAAAACTTGTAGGCAGAGCCAGCAACAAGTCAGTATTGTGATCTCTGAAGCTGCGAGCTTTCAGAGTAATACACCTCGTGTTGATACCAGTTTAAAGCTTAACCCCGATACTACTTTCGAATCACAACAACAAATAGTGGTTTAGCGGGACCACTGTTTTATTGTTGCGGTGTCCAAAGCTAACGATACTGAATCGGGTCTGGCGATCGCAATTTTATTGTTCTTTTCTAACTTACTGGAATCTAAGCGAGTTTATCTGTCTTTCGAAGTAAAATCTCGAAATATTCATGATTTTATTGAAAACATCTCAGTTCCATACACATTCCTATACATATTCGATTGGAAGCATCTTCAAAGAATTCACGCAAACTTTGCCAAATCACTTTGATAAGTTTAGGGGCCCGAGTTGGCGAATCACATCCAAGTTTCTTGGATTTCTGCCGAATTTCAGATGCTAACATAACTTTATTCGTTCCCTCATCGAGCTTAATAACCAACTTATTTTACTTGAAACCTTGTTTAATCATTTAAATACAGAAATAAGTGGTATTAAAACGAGGTAATCATCATGATTGATGACTAACAAGAATCAATCTTCTCAAGATAAAATATTTTGTAAAAAAAAAAATGTCAACCGTTCAGATAAAAAAAAATTAATACCTGTCCCTTTCAAATAGAGGAACAATATGGATTAACCTAACTATTGGTATTAGGTTAATTGGCACTAGAAAATAAAATCGAAATATCTATTTCTAGCAGTTGTTTACCAAGAAAAGGACGCAAGTATAGATACTTCGACCTTTTCACAGTCGCGTAGGTACGCATTTATAAAAATAATGAGACTTATATTATAGAATAGGTCTTCTCTGTATAAGACAGACAAAAATAAAAAAGTACATATTGACGAACGCGACAGAAATTGCATTTCTTTTTATCGCTTTTACGTCGATCTATATTGCAGACGCGGCTTCATCATCGACAAATTGCTCGACACTCCCGATAATGGATCGGTCATCTTTGTAACTGTTTTCATAACGGATGACATTTTGAAAATATTACGTCGTCTGACTACGGTCATCAAATTAACCACGCATGTGTCGGGAAATGTGGTTTTACCTCTTGAATCTGAATAAGTCGAATCGTTATTTGCCTAGCCTTTTCCCAACTGTATTGGGGTCGGCTTCCAGTCAAACCGGATTTAGCTGAATACCAGTATTTTACGTTGAGCGGCTGCCTACCAGACCTCCACAACCCGTAAACTGGGTAACACCGTAACACGGTACTTATTCGCAAGACTGAAGTCAGATTTACTGGCTTCTGACAAACCGTAACGACTGCCAATGATCTACAAATGACATCCGGGACCAACGGCTTAACGTGCTTTCCGAGGCACGGAGGAAACTCGGTGATGTTAAGATGGTCACCCATCCACAGACCAACCTTGGCAAGCGTTGCTTAACCTGGGAGATCAACCTATGCGGCTGTTAATGTTTAGCCACGAGCTCCTCTGAAATCCTTCTTGAATCTGAATAAGTAGGAACAGAAAATATTTTACCACAAAAATGTTGCCTCAATAGATTAATAATAATTGGTATTTGTCGTATTTAAAGCAAAACAATTTAAAGAAAGAATGATTGAAATCTGTCGACCGAGTGAGCCTTACATACCGACAGTAAAAAGTTTTATTGTCACCAGTACGATATGCCTTGACCCACTTGTGACAGGAGCAAAACACGGCGGGAGGCCGTCTGATCGTACGGAATGTTTACGTGTGAATCGACTGTTTTAGTATCGATTACAATCATTCATGGTAAGACATCGACTGACTAAGTGACAAGTGATAATTCCATCACTACTTTACAAATCGCTATCGTATATGATCAGAAAGGTTACCTTACCCGTATTTTTTGGGAACGTTTGAATTCTTTTTACAGACCCAGAATTAAAAAAAAAAAACTAAGTATGTCTGATTTGTAGAGATTACATTTTTTACACTTTTTAATTCGTAAATTGGCTATCGATAACAGTAGTTAGTAGTACTTACAACACTAGTCATTTTTTTGATAACGAGACGATATTATCTAGTAAAGTTTTGTCCAATAATGTGACATCTTTAAAAGTTTTTCTGTTATCTGAAAAAGAAGGCCGTAAAATATGGCTGAGTAAGTATCCGACGTTAATGGGTTCTAAAATTATGTATTTACATAAGACTTGTGATTATTTTTATGTTTGAAAAATTAAAGATGGTTGTTTGTTCTTGATATCAGTAACACATATAAAGTAACAATAAAAATCTACTTAAATAAAACCAATGCTTAGCTCCTAGACTTTTCTATTCTTCGTAAATTTTCTTCAGTAATTGCACAACATTACATAGTTATTCGGTTATTCCTCAAAAAATCACACCAAATTACATTTTCCACAAAATTACGCAATGATAATACGTTTGCACAAAAGTTTTTGATCAATAAATGTTTATTTATTTATTCACAAAATCCATAACAATTTAATTTAAATAAATAAACCGATTTTACAACCGTAAACGTATTAACAATTTATTAAGTAAACTTATCTTCACAAAAATGAATATAGTGTCACAAAAATAAGTAAAGAATTGAGTTATTTTACAAGCTTTGATAGTCGAATAGTTAAATCTGATAACAATGCGGTCGGGTGAAGATCACGTGAAGGGAATGATGAGGTTCCGTCGTTCCGGGCCGCTTGAGGGGATGACTGACGGCCGGTTGAGGAGGGCAGTAATGTGCTGTTATATTCCTGTTTTCATTCATGCCCGCCTTTAGCAGAGTATCAATGAAAATTGACAGAAGAATTGAATGGAATGAACGAACAATATCAAAGGAACAGTATAGTGGAAGATTACTAAGTACATATCCCTTACTTATTTATTAACAGGTGAAAACTCAAATAGCCTGATAGGTCAATCACAAAACGCATTGTTTATTAAATAATTTCTAGTCTAAACCCAGTCAATTCTAATTATTTTCAACCCTAAGACCTCGCAGAAAATAGTAGTAGTATAAAAATCCAACAAGGAAATGACATAAATATCACGACAATAACACAGACCACAGCTGATGAACTTATCTAAATATCGAACTCATAAAATTTAACCACTCCCAGGCGTTACGGCACATTCTCTAACAATAATTTATCGATAATTAAGCCAACTGTCTGTAGTTAAACAGACTGATCCAAACCTCGTTAATTGGATAAATAAGAAAGTATTTTAAGTCACGTCACTTTCTCTAATAAAATTTCTTTCCGCTCTTAATCTAAGCTCCGTTGAACATAAATTCTGTCTCGCTTATCTCGTAACTTCTGTATCGATGGAAAAACAAAACGTTTCAAATTCATAGACAAGTTGTTTTTTTTTTGGAGATATATATCGGGTGCAGAGATAAGTACTGTTTTCGTGGAATTTTCGACATCAGAAAGCTTTTTCTCGGCACATAATAAACGAATATCGTGTTATCGTTGACACATTATACTATGTAAACATTTTTAGCTTCTCGTTATCCGACTTATCTAAACAAGATTGGATGTGAAGTATTGGCTCTTTTTTAGATACCAGTTTTAAGTGATGGCTGTTAAACTATTGTGTTGTTTTAGGTTGGAAATAGGATAACAAGCAGTGGTTGAATAAGCGTCAATAACTACATCAATAGTTACATTATTTCAACCTCATATGGAATACCATAAGCGCTTTAAATGACCACAAAATCAAAACAAACACATTTCATCCATCCCAACACTCCACAGTAATTTCAATATAAATTTACCGTTTCGATTCCATTTAATATTAATTTGTCAACAGAAGTCAATTACCAAATTAAATTCCCATTTGACTAAATCAAAATTAATTTATCAGTTCCGAAGTTATTGGTATTCAAATAATTAATAAGCTTATAATATCAGAATCACGTAAAGCGGTGTACAAACGATGTACCTATTTTTAATTAAGGATGCTCATAAAACGCCAATGAAAATTCTTGGGTGCGTCACGTCCAGGCAAATCGATAGGGTCCGGGTAAATAAGCAATTATCGGCTTAGTTAAGGTCTGATTTTCATATTTTTTGGGTACCGAGGGTCTTCTAATTGGGCAATAAATTATTCCCCAATTCCTTCGCATATCCCGCAAGGGTGGGTCCGGAGATTGGCGCTTGAAACAGCTGCTGTTATCTTCATTCACATGGCCATTTGGAAATTGAGGCTTAATAGTCTGTCAATTTTAATAATGTTATAATCAGGAGGGAATTTGTAGATTTTAGTATAGATTATATTCTAATTGATTGCACTTCTTAACGTTGTTTATAATTGCTTTGATAGATATTGACACACCAAATTATAGGTCAACCTCAAAGTCAGTAAATTAATTACACTAAGGTATATATTATGTAACTACATTTATGTAGAGTGAGGTAATTGGATAAACGTAGGTATTAAAATATTATTTTTTTCATTAACCAGCTAAACATACCTATTTAAAAGACTGCGCACTACCTCTAGGTAAATGAATTAGCGCGTTACTCGCCTGTAGGTATATTTAACAGTTTTTCCAATAAGTTCCATTATTGTATGAAAACAATTCATACATAACGACCGATTGACGCAAACTGTAAGTTGTGGTGTATCATGTGGTTTTCAGTTCACTGCGGTTTGAATTCTGAAAGATAACAACCAAACACAGAAATATTAATGCTTTTAAACGTCATTTTAAAATAAATAACAGAAACTTAATTTCTGAACAACATTTTATAAACATAGATATAGAGTAGGTACCTATACCTATATATTATATTGTTCAGAAATATACCTAACATGAACTCTCAGGAAAAAAAATTGTATTCTATAATAATAAATTATTATTTATTTATTTATTTATAAATACTATTAAGTTCGTCAAAATTTACACAGTTCGAGCGTTATAAAATTAATTTGATTTATTTATATAATTATTTATAGAAAGCTTTTCAATGTTAAATCGATTTAGTTAATTTTTAAAAAGCTCTACAAGCTTCTTTCATTTCGATTAAGGGTAGTACAGTTTTCGTAGGGTATCGTCAAACATACTTTAATCTTGACTAACCTGTTTGCGATTACTTAAAAAACAAACTGATTAGAAAAAAGGAATCATTTTAAGACACGAACCCCTCAAACCAAAACTACCCCTTATTGCTATCATAACACATCCCGACATTAGTATCGTGCGTCCAAACAGCGACAACACATGAAATCTTTTGTTTTCCTACGCGTTCAATTGTTTGCACAAAAGCTTTGCAAAAAGCAAACATTAAGTGAGATGAGGCCGGGCTTACAGGCTCCTGTCTCCTTTACCGCGCCGATCGCTACGGCCGGCTGCTTTTTAATTTACCTTCCTCTGTATAATTAAAATGTGCGGTAGCTTTTCTGCCCGTTTTCGAGAAGCAACAATAGACTTTTTTCTCACAAAAAAATAAGTAAGACAAGTCATTCAAGATGGAGTGCTTCTACTACAAATCAATGTTACTTGAAAATCAGTTTTTACTGAAATTCTGTTTTTAATATCATATTTTGTTGGGATATTCTTTTTTGTGAGGGTTTGATGTTTTCGTTGCTGGGTGTTTATGATTGAATCATTATTATTCATTTATCAAAATTGTTCCTAACCGCGTTGATGCGTTGTTGACTCAAAGACATTTACTCTGCCTCTCCCAAATGACGTCTCAATCTCCGACCATCATCCATCCTCCTTCATCAGTGGTACCATAGAAAGAGACGGACAATGTTCTATCAACGTCATCCCACACACACGCGCAGACTAGCACAAACCCGTGATATTTTATAGCAGGAGCCGCGAGTGCCATGCCACTAATTGCAATTATGTTCGCCTGATAGAGATCTGAAGCGCACTTATAATTCTAACACTGAGCATAGCGAGCATTTTAGTTTACGCATCTTATGTGGAAGTTAAGACAAAGGAGATGTTAGTTTAATCTAAATTCGTAGCTTAAGATAAAGTTCATTCAAATTACACTTTAAATCAATCTGTTTAACCTTTTCCTGGCTATATCGGGGTCGGCTTCCAGTGTAGTCTAATGCAGCTGAATAGGCACCATTATTTTCCATGGTGGTACTTTCTGTAACTCAGTAACACGTTATGCTTTTGGCTAGTCTGTTGTTTTGGCACAATTAGTAGAGCCACACGCTAAGGTTGCCTATCCTAACAGTGGAGCGAGGCAGCGGAGCGGAGAAACGGAGAAATTGTAACCAATGGGTATAATAATATATCTATCTTATCTAATGAAATCTCCACAGCACGTGAGTTGATTGGTTAAAATTTCTCAGTTTCTCCGCTCGACTGCCTCGCTCCACTGTAATGGACAGGCACCATTAAGGTAAGTTCTCGTACTTATTACAGTAAAACGTTAAAATGCAATTCACAATATCATCACAGCGACATCAATATTAAAATATAAGGAATTCAGAGATATTTTTCACAGTTTGTGACCTCGATGTGAAGTAAAGGCTTCTTTAGAAAAAGGCCAAAAACAGAAATCTTTCACAATACTTTTCTTAAGCCTATTTATTTGAAGAAGCGCAACAAACTCTTCCAAATTCAAAAACATACCTATTTACTAAAGCCCGTTCGTTATTTTGCGAGCTACGGCTCGTGGCCGCGTGATCGAAATCAATTCCACTTCAGTTCACGTGACCTTTACTGGAAGATTTTCTCCAACAAAAGCTTGCGATAGACAATGCTGACCCGAGATTCTTCAAAATAATACACTTCTTAGAACCCCCAATTACCTACAGCGAAATTATTTTTGTTTTTCTTTTTAGTAAAATCTTTCTTCATATAAGAGGTCGTAGGCGTGCTTAGGCTTCTATTTTTGAAGCATTGTTCTAAGTTTAAAAAATCATTAGTAAATGCTTTTGAAAACTTGCAAGTTACAATTGAATAGAAGCTGGTTCAACTCAAGAGTAATCAAGTGAAAAGTTAATTAAATACAACACAAAGCTCTTTAAAATGTGGACTCATTGAAACAATTTGATACTAATTATCTCATTTTCTGTAACTGCAACCCTTAACTTTGTAAAGTTTGCAGAATACTGCTATGCTGCCATATTTTACCTCGGGAAGGTATAGATAACTGATATTGATACTGGTACTGATACTAGGATACCGGCGGCAACGCTAGAATCCATAAGTTATTTTATGAGATGCCGATAAACTTATATCGTACTATCACCCTTCTGTCAACACTTTCAATATTATGAAAAATAACTTTCTTGAACTTACCTCGGTAGGTACGTTGGTCTACTTGCGAGAAAATATGTGACTTAGCTTGGTATCCGTACACTGTCTTCAATAGCAATAATCCCGCGAGGATCTTCTTACCTTGACAGCGATGTGGGCAAATTTTGAATGCTCTGGAAGCAGTTTCTCTATTTTTTTTTGTTCGGCTTGAATAACCAAATTAACATTAATTGGCACAAAGCTTCACATTGACAACAAAAATAAGTAGTTGTTACGTAACGCACTCTTAGAACAAAAAGTAACGGTTCAACCCAAACAAAAGCTCGGCAAGCCTGTTTGAATTCAAAACAACTACATATCATTAGAGCGATGTTCTATCTTCTCATTGACAACATGATCAACACTTTCTCCTCTAGGCGTGTCCTTATTCCCTATATCGTGGTAATACTGCCAGGTATTTGGGCTCTTCTTCCCTTGACAGCGATGTGAGCGAATTTTTATGCTCTATGGGTAGTTTCTGTTTTTTTTCGGCTGGAATAACCAAATTAACATTGTAGCTACAAACCTTCACTCTTAGAACAAAAAACCAGCAGTTCAAACCAAACAAAAGCTCGACAAGCCTGTTTGAATTCAATACAATTACATATCATTAGAGCGATGTTCTCTCTTCTCATTGACAACATGATCAACACTTTCACCTCTAGGCGTGTCCTTATTCCGGCGGAGACGGGTTGACAGCTTGCGGTTCGGCCATTGTTCGTCACAATGGCGGAATAACGAAACGCCATGTTTGTCCGCTTGACTTTCCCTTGCCGTAAGCCCACTATTAATCATCTAGTTCCATTTTGTGTGATATAGTTTCTCGTGGTCTTTGATTTTGTGGGACAGTTATTGAATGAAGTGTTTAGAATTGATTCTGTTTTCGAGACACATGCGAAAGACAGAATCAAATCTGCTTCTGCTCTAGACTGTTTTCCAATAAATAAATAAGACAGTAACATGTAAACTCGAAGTAGCTAACGACAATAAGTAGAAGATAGTTGTAAAATCTGGGTAGAGACTGTAAAGTCAAATGAAATCATCATCTTATAACTTGGACAATACAACAATTGACTACTGACCAGCTTAATGAGAACTATTTCTAAATTCAAAGTAAAATATTATAACTCCTGAAAACAACCCTTTATTAATATTAAGTCAACAAATACACTCGGTTCCAAAAATAACGGGTCAGTCACATAAACCCGAATATCTCCCGAACTACGTATGCCATCCTAATGAAACGAAGACTGTTCAATTGAGAATTTAATTATACAGATAAAAAATAAAATAAAACTTAGTTACACCCACAATATTAATCTTAAATTAAAAAAAAACTAAAGTAGTCATATTTTTCTTAAGATTACATTTTTTTTATGATTGTTTTTTTGCTGTTTTTCATCACTTTCTTCATTTAATACTTTGTATTGCCTCCACGAGCTCTTCTGACAGCTTCCAGGCGATTAGGCATGCTGTACACCAAATTTCGGAGCCGGTGCTGAGGAATACCTTCCCATTCCTCCACCAGTGCTTGTATGAGCTCGGGAAGCGTGATTGGTGGGGGGTTTCGACCTTTCACGCATCTCTGAAGCTCGTCCCAGGCGTGCTCGATGGGGTTTAAGTCCGGGCTTCGCGCTGGCCACTGCATGAGTTCGATACCGACCTCTTCAAGGTAGTCATGTACAATTCTGGCGGTATGGGGACGCGCATTATCATGCATTAATATGCCATGCCGGTCCATCCTGGCCATGAAAGGACCTACATGTTCATTGAGGATCTCTTCCACGTACCTCTCTGCATTTAGAGTTCCATTTTGAATGAGCACCAGCTCGGTGCGGGCCTCAGCAGAAATCCCAGCCCAAACTTGTACGGAGCCTCCACCGTACGCCACTTTTTCCTCCACACACGCTTGATGGAAGCGCTCCCCTGGTCTTCTGTACACCAACTGCCTACCATCATGCTTATAAAGCATGAATTTAGACTCGTCCGTGAACATTACCCTAGACCAATCGTCTAGTGTCCAGTTTAGGTGTTCGCGCACGTATCTCTGTCTTGCAATTCGATGTCCCCGTTCCAGTTTGGGGCCATTTGCGGGCCTCAATGGTTTCAAATTTGCTTCAGCAAGACGTCTTCTTACTGTTTGAGCGCTTAAATTGCCACCTCCAAAGCGAATAAAGTGAGTTTTTAGACCAACAGCAGTTTGAAAACGATTTCGGAGCATTGTAGCCACCAGTTGTCTGTCTTCCCTGGCCGTTGTGCATCTTGGTCTGCCATTTCCTGGTCTTCTAAGGTGTGATCCGGTCTCTTGGTACCGCTGGACTACCCGCTGAACAGTCGACAAAGATACACCAATGTTTCTGGCTGTTTCACGCTGGCTCCGCCCAAGTTCCAAAAAAGTTAGGATTCTGGTACATTCCTCTAGCGTGACTGCCATGCTTCACCTCACAGAATAATAATTATGCACGTGGAAGACGTTCACGATAATTTTTTTTGTGACAGAATAGAAATGGAAAGCATCCATAATGACATGAAACAAAAATTTTGTTTTTAAAAATAGTCATTTTTTTAAATTTTGTTTTTCTAATGAAGTTTTTTTCATCAACCAGTTTAAATAATATGCTATTAGAAGCGCAACTAAAAAATCTTTATTCTGTTTTTTATTTCATTGATCTAGCTTTTACAGTTCTGGAGGTATTTCAATTTTTGTGACTGACCCGTAATTTTTGGAACCGAGTGTAGGTATTTGATATAGTACCATACAAGCCGAGCCTCTTCGAGTGCCTTGGTTCGATGGTGATCAAGTCAGTAGAAGTCATGTTAAGTTAATTTTAAGACTTCGCTCTGGACTTTATCCATCAGAGATCTTTGTATTCCTTATGAAAAAAGCTGATTCGCCGAATTGCAGTGAGTGTGGTCAGGTTGAGAATGTGCAACATTTGCTGATGGATTGTGTCCGAAACAGGCACGAGAGGGAGTCACTCTAGAGAGAATTACATTTAAATAAACTTAACGTTGGATCACAGTCAACCAACTTCAGAAGGTGCCAAAAAGTTATGTCGATTAATAACAGTCTTTCATCAGTGACTTCCGTCGCTATCACATTGTTGTTTTAAGTACAAAACATTGTTTGATAAGAGTTAAAGGGTACGATGGGGTTGGCATATCTGTATAGACAAAAGCCCAGGGAATAAAAACTTTGTCCAAGTTTTTGTGGTAGAAATAATGCCGCTTTCTTCTCGTCACCTCGGTCCTTAACTTTTTTTTGTCCAGCAGCTACCACCACCGACATGGAAAATACACCACAAGTTATTAATTTTATCAGTCTATGGCTGCAACTATTAATATTAAATGCTCTACATATTCTTCCTTATATCTATGGCTCTAAACAACTTTAAAGAAATGACAGTCTACGAAAAAGTAGCTATTTTAATGGTAACTGTCGGTCGTACCATTCATTACATAATAACTCGTATAATATTGTAGAACAACAGTTAACGAATACGTTTCACCTTAAAAGAGATATAAACAACCTCCAACGAAAATTTATCAAAACTGTGTTATCAACTTATCACTAATTCGTTGACAACCGTCCCCCATTCATTGGGAGCTTGGGCGACGCGTTCCTACTGCTCCTATCGCTGCCCGAAATCTAAATTGGCGTAAAAAAACGAATCGAAATAAACTTTACCTTGCCTCGATTTGTTTTTGTGATGACAAGGTCCGATGGTGTGAATATAGTTTGCTGTGACATGGAAATATTAATGGTTTTTACGGGAAAAGTTTGATTGAGAAACCACCTATATTACTTAATAGAAAATGGCTACTCATATAGACTATAATCGGCCTGTAAGGCTTCTCATAAACTCAAGAGGGTTCGTTTACCGGCTTACACCTGAAATGCTACTTTCCTTCTTAAGTACAATTATGTCGGCATCTCACTTGATTAAGCAAAAAAGTCACCTTAAAAAGTCCTTTAATTACTTAATTGTACAAAACAACACTTACAAAAGCAAGTAGAACTCTCCAAATGAAACGAAACTTCCGAACATTAACGTCTTAATTTAAAACCGGTTTTAAACAGTGTTAATTTTGTTTACCTGCACCAATTACGGCTTCCCTATCGCCGAAACAATAAATATAGCGAGCCATTTACTAAGCGTAGCGGTGCCGTAAACTACCGCTAATAAATACTACTTGCATTTGAAGATCTGTTTGGAAACGTTTATAAGATTGGTTCTAGATATCTGCGTTAAGTAATTGCGAATTATTTTGGTGGAAAATATGCTTTTTCTGTTAAGCAATCTCAACTTTTAAATTCTTAATCGAGTTTCTGCCTCACGAATGTTGAAATGAATACTTGAGCTAAGAATATTAATTAATTTATCAAACCAAATTAATGAAATCAAAGTCGGTTCGTCATTTTAGGAGTTATGATGCCACAGACAATCACAGTGATGCACAGGACAAACTTACAACACCCCTCTTTTTGTTCTGGGGTTAAAAACGAAATGAGTTACCAAATCGTAAAAAATAAACAGATCTTTACAAACGAAGTTACTTGATGTACTCTGCCTAGAAACAAATGGGACCTCATTATCTGTCCTATGTTAGGCATAGATTAAACGCTTAGCCTCACCTTATCTTCACTTGACTTAATTGTTCACTTCCAATTACGATCCGTATTTCTCACGCTCCTTTTAGCATTACAAATAAACACAGTTTTTGTTAAAGGAGGAACCAGCTCACTTAAAAGCACTTAATATAGGCATATGAAGCAAAGACATCTCAAGCAAAGATTGACAGCTATAATAATTTAATTATAAACCCATAAAAGTCAGAGCGCAATGAAAAAGTAATTATAATCGTCAATTAATAAACTTCGAGCATTGACTATCAATGAAATACGTCAATTTAAACGACCTCAGAAAACCAGCTGGGCGACTTTCTAATTTATATTTTTTTATTTCTGTTATCTTTTATTCAGCAATAATTGTAACGGTGGGAAGGGCCACGATAGTTATTGGCCAATTAAAATTCATATAAACATCTAATCGCTATTCACGCAGAGTGTTAAGAAATTCATAATCTTGTTTGTAAGAAAATATTGCATTTAAACATAATGTTATATGGACTTTTTCCTTAAAATTCGATCAGATTCAAGGTGTAATATGTAAAAAAAAAACCTCTCAGTGGCAAAGTACCTAAAAGTTCAACGTCAAAACCTTGTCAAAACGTCACGAAATTGGAAACTTCATATAAATTCGAGAATTGCAGAAGTCATATTTCTCTCGTCTTGAACTGGAGAAACGAATCGAAATCGAAAACGAAATCTAACAATCATATCGTGCTTCGAATATTTCGTTACCTCCTTGAAATATTAAACTTAAATAATAATGTAGGGGAGCCTAAAACAGAACATCACTCGTCAGATCATTAATTTTAGAAAGACGTAAATAGAAAATCGATAATCGTGCGCATCAGATGCTCATATCACATGTCACTGATGCCAGTGATTTACGTATGTCATACATAGACATTTTGACAAATTGCTAAGCACATAGTTCAAAGTTTCATTGCTGTTCGGAAATATCTACTGAAATTGGGGACTATTGTAAAATGACCAATCCTATTCTAACTAGGAGGTAATAAAATACGAAAATAAGTTTGTTTGCTTATTATATTACGCTTTCGCGCCTAAATCGCTGAACAGATTTTGATTAATTTTGTTACGGAGATAGATGGGCACCTGAAGACGGTTATAAACTATTTTTTTTTTTCGAAAATCTGTATCACGTCTGAAGCCGCGTACAAAAACTACTAGATGAGAAATTTGTACGATTTGTGATATCATCACAAAAAGCGAAATCAGCCACAAATTTATAATTATTGAGTTTTATTTATTTTTTTACGAAAGATCTTTCGTTCGGATGCGTAGTATATTATTATTACAAAAATACAATTGATTAAGTTAACACATAAACGGGCGGCAATTGAAATAAATTTAAGTGTTTAATCAAAAGTATAAATTATATAACTTAACCTCTGTCACCTTAATGAGTAAAGTAAATAATAAATTATCCTTACAGAAAGAATGACGGTCTGTTAATGCTTTATTTAAACTGCAAATTTAATTCAAAAGCCAATGTGTAATTAATTTCCTACGAGTTTAAAACTGACAGAACATAACGTAATTCAGCTTTTTCATGTTGTGATTTTATGAAACATAACGTGTCTCAACTATTTATCAAGAGTCGACTGAGGAAAATTAACTCCTATGTAGCGTTTATTTGCATATCTATTACACTTTTAAAATCATGCGTTGCTCGTGGTAGAAGAACTAGGCGAAAATGGTTAGACTAAGGCTACGTTATTTCACCAAAAGTGTGCGAGGATGCGTAGCGAGCGACAGAAGTGTTTGTCCGGTTGCGCCCGGAGTGGAACCATTGGTTCCACTTGACGTCACTGATATAAATCGTAATGTCATAAAATTATAGTTTAGAATCAATTGCGTCAGGCGTCGATGCTCAAGATTTGGAGCTTCGATTCGACGAGCTTATCATCGCCGATGATCCTCTTGGCTCGTTTTTCAATTGACTCGAGGGCATCAAGCTGGTATCTGGCAGATCCGTCCCAAAGATGAGAGCAGTACTCCATACACGATCGAACTTACGCTTTTGAAGCTGGGTAAATAAAGAGATTCTATTGGTTCATAACACATCGCTCGCTGCAAATCCTCGCACATCTCTGGTACAAACGTATCCTTAAAGTTACTTTTAAGCTGCTTAGCTGCAGATTTTCCACGACTTACATAGAAATCGTTGAATCTAAAAACTTTTATCATATAAATACAAAAAGCAAAGGCATCTCTATTACAGCTTTTAAGCTCATTTAAAAGCACAAATGCAAAGCTAATTTAAAATAATATACTGGCCAGTAAGCATTAGTGATGAGGGAGTGTACTCGAATCGAAAATGCAACCGAGCAACGACGCCCGCAGAATACAGGATGCAGAGAAAAGCGGGCCGCATCTAGCCACCACTGGCTTTTCATTAAGCGGAAAGCCTTGCTAAGCAGTTATCAACCGAGGCCCGCTCGCGGATTAACGCCCAACTTGTTTTAAATATATTTTGAGATTAATTTATTATTGCTATAACACGCTGTTGTTATTTGACTTTCATAAAACAACTTTGTTGTTGTTGTTTCAACAAAAGCCTGAACAGTACATATGCTTTTCAACAATGGATTAGTACCGAATTTTTAAGACTTATCCTTTGTTGCTTGTGTATATTTTTGTGAAGTATTCAGGTCAGTCAGAACTTGAAACCGACGGTTCTTATTTACAAAGTTAGAGTGCCGTGGTCCGTTTGTAATGCCGCTAAGTGGGTCATAGTCCTCGTAAACGTGTCAGCCTGGACATAGATACGGCACTTGATGGCACAGATTACATTGTCACCTGTTTATTCTGTACTGATGGTTTATGGACCGGACGGAAGAGCCGTTTTAAAGAGTAATAATTATTTAGAAAGACACTGGGTTTAATTGAAAAGTAGGCTAGGTTAGCTTTCCTTTTACTAAAGTAATTGAAATGATATTGGTAAATAAGCAATAGGTATCATTTCGATTACTTAAAAAATATGAAAAGCTTTTGCCCGCGACTATGTGCGCATATCCCGTTTTTTCTCATTCCCATAGTTTCAGGAAATCCTGTCTAATTGTTCTCCTACACTCTCCAAGGCCTAAATGCCAAATTTCAGCTTCCTACGACCAGTAGTTTCGGCTATGCGTTGTTTGTCAGTCACCAATAACGGAAATTGAGTTTGTTTTTATTTGCATATTAAGAAATTGGTACATACAAGAATTAGGATTTTATTATTTTGAAATCTGAGAGCAGATCTCCCTAAAGCTTACCTGTCAAATAATTTTGCATGTATGCTTGCGAACTTACCGAAAAACTTCGTTTTAGTTCATACTGAATTTCGTAGAAATACAATTTCATTTCAACAATATAGCAAGCACTCCGAATGTGAAGAACTACTTAGTTACTTTACTATTGTCCTACTAGTAAACGCGATCGCCTGCGGGCTGTTTTCCACGAAAACTGGTATTTGGTTTTCGCACTAACAATATCACAGGGGCAACCCATACTTTGAGAATGCGCTTTATAAATGGCTTTAAGTTCAGTCCACACAGGGCCCAATACTTGGAAAATTAGGATATAAAGAACCCACATCTCCAGCTTTTCGAAGAATACAGAATTGATATGATGTGTACCTTAACAAAGCTACCAAGTAGGCGACTACCGAGAATACTTGACACGTCCCGTACATCGCTATCCTATTACTCAAATAAATTAGAATTCCAATCAATATTTACACGTACCTACATAACAGTAATTGTCATAACGACAACACATACATCGACATTCGAAGAGTAGGTACCTGTTCTTTTCTACTCAATACCATTTTTTATTAGATGGGTTTGCTCTTGACTCTAGTCTAAGTCAGAGATTACAGAAATAAAGTCGACGATAGAGCGAGCTTACCCAGAAGGAGCCTGTTCACCTTTGGCTTTGGATGAAATGTGGCACCCTGGTAGATCATATCCAATCTTTAAATACGGGTTACATTTTCTTGTATTTTTCGGAAGAGTTCGTGGCTAAATAGCCGCACGGTTAAAGGTTAAGTAACCCTTGCGGGGGTTGATCTACGTTTGGTTGACTATCATTTATCTACGTTTCCACCAGTGATGTGCGAGGATGAGCACCAGTGAGGAATCGCTGGCACTGAGCGAGTCTAGGTAAATGAAACAATTCTTTTAGTTCACAAGATTCTTTTGTTGTCCCGGCTGTCATTTGTAGATCTTTGACAATAGTTACTGGTAGTCAACCAAGAAATCCTATTACTCCTATCCTAATAAGAAGTCTTATAACTGGGTTGCTGGGTTCAGATAAAATACTGGTACTTAACTGCATGCGTAAAGTAAATAAAACCGCGGACAGTAGCTAGTTTGTCTAAAAAAAGTCGGTGTACAAGAAGCTTTATTTTTTTCTCAAATATATTCTTTATTCAAACAATTTGATTTTTATTAATATCCCCAGTGCAAGTTTCAAACCCTAATTCCAAACAGTATTCTAAAACTTTAAAAATAAGTCCTCATTTTAGAATAGAAAATCTTTTGTTGGAGCCATTGCCGTGTTTTCAATAGCCGGGCTCCAAGTGCCAGTTATTGAATACGACGTTCTTTCATCTCTCTATTACGATTCCATTGTCATCTTTCGTATCTGTATAACCAAGAGTGTAGATAGAAATAATTCTTTGGATACTCACAGTCGCAACATCACAAAATTGCTCTATTATTAACCGACTTAAAAGGAGGAGTTTTCAATTCGGTTGGCATTTTTTTACGCGAAAAATAAAACCTCTTTTTACAAAAAAGCTAAGACAAAACTTATACTAGCTTAGCTTAGTCTTATCATAATAAGACTTCCAAACAAAACACTACAAAGTATAAAATGACTTGAATTTCGAAATTCGATCTCAAAAAACGAAGAAACTACCAAAATTCCGGAAGTCGGTTATATTTTTTTTTTTGATAATTTATTTATAACATTTTTCGCACATGGTTGAACACAGAAAATTTTTGACTCGATCGCTCTATTAAAGCTCGCGAAAGAGTCTGTTGAGCTTTTTGTAACCATGTCTATGAAAACGTGTCGTCGCGTCGCCGTTTAAAGGTGTTAGAAACGCCCAGTCTCGCTTTTATTCAAAATAATGTTTATTTTTCTAAGCCTCTAACTATCCTTCATTAAACGTACGTAAATATGTAAAGTAATGTTTTGATAAACCAAAGCAAACTTCTGATTTAGTGTCAAGTTTTAAGCTCAAACTTCGGAGAAGTTTGTAGAGCTTTTCACTTCGTTGGTAATATTTATTTTAAAAGTAAACCTAAGTAGGTAATGAACGTATTTAAAATGCTAATCTGTCGATATTTACGATGGAGGCACTGTTAGCTTTGTAAGTTTGGTTGTGTATTTTTCTATTGTTATGCATAGCAGTGGTAGCGTCAACTACCCACATATTACACTTGAAGTACATTCGAACATGTTCACTACTCACAATTCAACCTTATTGCTAGGACTTACAGGTGGTAAAGGTGGTTGTTCGCCAAGTCAGTCGAGTGTACATCTCTACGATGTGCCCGACGACAGTCGCCTATGTGTGTTCGGACAAATCTTGTAAATTGCTTGCTGGATTTTGCTAGAGCTTTCACCACTACTTAAAGAGGTTTTCCAGCAATGTATTCGTGTATATTTACGAGTGTTCCGTACACTGTTTTGGTACCATATGTATTATGAACAAATATAACATTAATTAGAAAAGACTGGCTCGTCACGATGTGTGTGCCATGTTTTTCTGGATGATTACTACGAATCGCATACAAAAAACGGTATCATAAATTCATAGCATAATATTCATAACTAGATTTCTTCTAAAAAACCTATAATGGTGATCGAGATTTAACTCTAACCAAAAAACAATATACGAGACCTTATGTTCACTTTATTTAGCTGCTTTTTCAACCTACTAATAAGTTAAAACAAATTAGTTGTCAGTAATGTGCAATGTTTTACAAGAATAGAGATGTAGCCAGTACCGACAAAAAGAACACAACCGAGAACTGATTCAGTAGTCTACGTGTCTCTGTACTCCCGTCTCACTGACGTCTACTGTATTTTTAGATCCGTACGTTGTTACATTCTTTTCTTTTTACTTGTGACTAAGCCCAATACCTGACCGTCTTTCCCGAAATCTGTTATTATCCTCAAAAAAATACAATGACTCAACAAATGTTTGACAAGAACTTAATGTTTGGCAACAATTCATAATTTAAAACTCTACCGAGTTTTAAGGTAATAAACCGCACATATTCAGCGGAGGATCGCGGGTTCAAACTGGATATGGTTGTTACAACAGGAAAAAATGACACAAAACTAAGGCTCATAATAATCAGCAATGAGAGAAATAAGGCTATCAAAGATGATGAAGCTGCCTCTAAGCTTTTGAAGCCGGCTACTCAACAAAACTAAGCTACAATTCTAAACATACCTCAAGATAAATCCCAAAATCTGATGTTAGCTAATGCGGAGTGCACACACACATAAGCAATGAGTAATACTGGTACTAGCAGCGGTGAGGCGCGTCGTCTGCGCGATAGGGCACGCTCCCATCCACCGCCCACTAGCCAGTCGCCGTCGCCACTCGCCTTTTTCACGGTTTCTGCAATTTTAGAGGTACAAATTTTTAAAATAATGCATGCACAGCGAGATTCTCTTCGTCTCTTTGTTTTTGCGGAGTGAGCCGAACTGTTTGTTTGGTTTAAGGCTCATAAAGGATGTGATAGTTGGTTTGTTATGCAGTTTTTGGGATTATGACGTTTTATCTGTTTTATTTTCGGCGGGGTGAGGTGTTTTTTGAGTTTGATAAAACAGGTTATATTTAAATGTTGCCAACTGTCAACAGAAGCTATAGATGACTTCCGTTATTAAAATTATAGTTAAGATCAATAAAAAAAAAAATATATTATTAATATATAACATTTTTAATATTTTTGGTCTACGATTTATAGTTTGTTATTAGTTGATCAGTTGACAACATTTAAATATAACCTATTTTATCAAGTTCAGCTGCCGAAAGGAATCTGGTATGGTAAGCAGGCGATGCAATTACACATTATCACGCAGTTGGATTTTAGTTTTGGGATGACGCTAAAGAATTGTATACATTACCAGCTGACCGAGCAAACGTTGTTTTGCCAAATAATCAAAAAATAAGTACCTTACGACCTATTCTCAGACCTACTGAGTATACAATATAATATATAATATAATTTCCGACTATACTACATAATTTCATAAAAATCGGTCAAGCCGTTTCGATTTCGAAAGAGTTCGATAACAAACACCGTGACAGGAGATATTTTTTGTAAAGAAATAGAATTGTCCAAAATATCAAAGTTTTATCAGATCACATTTATGTTTACCAAGTGCAGTATTTTATGAAACATGATAATATCTACTGCATGTTCGAGCAATATAAGACACAAAACATACAAATCAGAAACACTCTCTCATGACGATAAACACGAAAAATTTCAAAAGAAACATTATGAAGCTCTTTGAAATCTATTCAAAGGAGTTTATGGTATATTCTCAAAAGTGGCGGTCATAAAGATTGAGTGACGTCATATCCGGCCCTGGCGCACAATTATCGCGTCTGTGGACTAGTTTCAAGGACTACTTTAAAATTACTGCATTTGTTTGCGATTAACTCGTATACAGTTATTTTTTGCCTCTGTCTGAGTCCACTGATTGGATGATTATCGTGCTCTTTCTATTTTAATGTTGTTTTTTTTTTTATAATTTTGAACCTGTATTGCTCCCTTTTAATTTTCTCTTGATTCGAATCAGCCTCTTCAATACTTTCATTCATACCACGATATTTCTCGTCCCCGCTTCAAAATTATATTACACATACTTACTTACAAACAAGGCTAAAGAAATTCGAAAAAGAACTACAAAGTTCTTATTTAATATTCCACATAATATGCCTCTGTGAATCCATTTAACGCATGCCATATAATTATAATGGCACGGATCCTATCTCGCGTCAGTCTAGAATGCACTTGATGACTTCAGATAACGGCTTCATAACATCATAAGCTAAACTGATTCCACCACGTCAAGAAATAACTGTACGACCATCTAAATAGCAGTTTATCTGTTTATGTATGAATGAAACTGTCACAGCTATAGATATCTTACGACCGGCCCTGGTATCATGGTCATTTTCAGCGTGTACCAAGTTATAGTAAAGTTTTGTTTTAAACGTCATAACGCTACCTCCCGCAGGGTCTCTCTGTTCAACTGGGTCAAGGTGGGTCGAACCTCCATCGGTTTGTTGTTTAATGATTAAACAATCTCCTTTTAATCTTTTGTAAGGGTTTTCTATATGGCTATTTTGTTTCTAAACAACGAGCTAATTGAATTTGTTTTTGAAGGCTCTTTTGAAACTTTGTAACGCGTAGTGTGGGAATTAAACCTGTTATTAATGCATAACTGCATTTTTATGTAAAGCGACAAATAGCTCTGCATTATCTACTCGTAATCAACTCTAATCTTACGGAAATCAATATTAAATGCCAATTGCATGATTAGTTTTTATACTACTTTGGATGCATGACTCAAAAGATTTGAAGGTATAATGTGTTCAGATAAATATGCTGCATATGCTGCATAAAAAAATTGAGATCTATAAAAAAAAAAAAACAAAACAGAAAAGTTTCACGACGAGTTTGAAAGCTTAAGGACAAACAAAGTAGCTCAGTTAAAACAAGGAAAACCACCAGCCAGATGTACAGACAAAAACGTGAGAATGGCCTATAACAAGCAAACACTAGATGAAATTGGCACACGACAGCCGAGAGTGGCGAATAAACACGAGGCCTATCGCCTGTGCCGAGTACAGAGATAGTTACAGCTGATGAGACAGACAGAGTACTGGAGATGATATTGCAGTTAAATTTAGTAAGAGCTAAACGTTGGAAGATGAAGAATGTTTAAAGGCCTTAGGGTCAACTCACACCGAAAGAGCGGCGAAGGGCAGCGAAGCGCAGTGACCCGCTCGGTGTAAAAGGCGCGCGGATTCCCGCGACTGCTCGAGCTGTCGCTGGAATGCTCGAGGTCGCGGTACTCCGCGTGCCTTCTCGAGCCCGCCTACGATGAATTCACGGGTCGCTCTCCTGTCCGCTCATAGGCAGTCGTACATTTGCACCAAATAAATAGGCTTTTCTACATCCATTTCCATCACTTCTGTATTCGTTGCACTGCAAGGTATGAATGCGAATGCTGAAACGCGCAACAGACGCGCGCGGGGAGCGGACGCGAGGGGCGGGATATTGCCAGAGGCCGCTCGCGACTGCTCGAGCATTCTCGGGACTTCCGGCGACTTCTCACGCAGTCGCGCGGCTCCGTTTATGGAATTCGCCGGAATTCCCGCGGCGCCGCGGGCATTCGCGCGACTCGTTCGAGTTTCTCATGCGATGATAAGTATTATAGTAATGAAAATAAAGTTAAAATTCATATGACACTGAAACTGCGCTGCGCTTCGAGGCTCTTTTGGTGTGAGTTGAGCCTTATTTTAAAACGACAATGCTGTCAAAACGGAAGTTTTAGAACCAAAACAAAAATCGATCACGGGTTATGTGTCCTTGAACGATTGCATTGCAGAATTAGGGTGCCTTTTCACTAGAGATGTGCTATGCAGCTATGATGCGAGAATGTGAAAGCTAAGCTACGAAACTATGTGACCGTTTCCACTGATGCTTAGCTATGTAGCGGAGCGAGTAAGACGTGCTACGAAAATGCGCCGCTGCAAGGTAGCTGAGCGAGGAAAATGCGCAGCTCGCCTACTGTAGATGCACTGCTCTATGCATAGCTACATCACTCGCGAAGTCGCGACCATCCATAGCACGCATCCATAGCACGCATCTACAGCACGCATCTGAAGCATGCATCATTCTATACAAAAAACGTATCGTAGTTGAATCAGTTTCTACCAGTGCTATGCTACGAGTATATGGACCAATGAATATGATTTGTGGGTATCAAACGCATCCATAGCAACTTTGCATAGCACATCTCTGATGGAAAAGCAGCCTAGGGTAGGTTAAGGTTGTCCCAGCAGTGGGAACGTGCTGCTTTATGTAGTGTATAAACTGACATTTTTGATCTTAAGCTTGAGCTTCATTCAAGAATCCAAAGAGCCTACAGCTACAGTTATAATTATGACACAAGTCCTATAAATAATAAGCCTTCGATATTGTAATACCGCCATAATGCAACAATGGGCATTTAGCGGTGTGAAGTGACTCATTGACCGAGTTACCCATGGACAAAGCTCGCGTTATGGTGCTAATTGATACCACACTTATGCTATAGTTTGTGATTGGTTCCAGTTAAAATGTACGGTGAATAAATAAACATAATACTGGGCTTTGTTGTCGGATGGGAAGCGGTTGCTGATATCGCTTGCTATGCTACCTTGCTATAGGTACATATTTTGTTGGCGTTAGGTTTTCCCAGCGTTCGATAGTTTTCAAAATGTTGTGTGTTTTCTGTGATTTGGCATTTATAGTTACGTCCTTACTACATCTTTGAATTCTTTATTAGTGTAAAAAACATAAATGCGTTGGTTTAAAACTCAGGCGACACGGAAGTTCCAAAAACAGATATTTGATCAATAAAACTATCTAAAACCTGACCAACCCAAAATTAGAGTTACTAGTAGCACTTTCATGTGTTTTTTTTATTAATGGAAATAATATTAAAAAATAAACCTCAAATCATTTGTTTAGACATCTACGAACTCTTGCAACAACAGTTACCAATATTAATTACATCATTATATTTTCCTGTAAATAACTAACGTCCACTTCCCTCATTCATACCTAACTTGAAACACAATTACTAGAATCAGTATTAATTTCGGTTTACGCCACATTATGTACAATACTAGCTGACCCGTGCCCACTTCGTTGGGCGGTAAAGATTTTAACTTCTGATGAAATGATGAGTGTGGTTCGGTTAGTACTGAGTGCTATGATTTATTTCCGCCAAAAGGAGGGTTTTGTTTTTATTGCATATATTATGTATGTAGCTAGGCTAGCGAGCCGCTGCGAGCGCTCAGCGCTAGACTCCCTATCCCTTGTTGCAGAGACATGCTGCTTTAAATCACTGAGACGCTGTGCACGTTCAGCGCTAGATTCCCGAGCACGGACCTGCGATGTTCTCCAGCTTTGGTTAGCAAGCCGCTGAGAACGCTCGGAGCTAGATTTCCCAGCGCGTGCTTGCGAAATATTTTCTCTATTCCTCGAGAGGCGCAGATGATTATCAAGAGCAGACTCTGCCGTACGGCGTACTCGAGCTGCTCTTGTCTCATGTCTGGGATGTCTGACGGGAAAGTTGAGAATTGAGATTTCCTTTTAGGCATGATAAACAATCGCTGAAACTGTCCGATATCCCAAAAACAGAAATATCACAGCAGGCTTCGAACTCGAAGAATGAGAACGAAGTAATATTGTAATTGTGTTTTGAGAAACCGAGCAACCAAAACAATAGACCAACAACATTCAACCAGCTACGTACAACTCACGTACCTAACGAAAAAAGTTAAATAATAACTGGAGAGGGTCATTAATCCGCGGAAAATCTTAACACCACGATTCAGAAAAATTACGTGATTGCACAAAGCATGTTCTAATAATGCGGTTCGTGAATGGACGGCGCGGGCGGCGTTTTGCGATTTAGTAATTTTATATTATCTTCGAAACTATTCAACCAATTGACATACTGTTTGGGGCAAATCGTATCTCTATGATGTTCTTGTGATCATTATAACATTTTTTTCGATAAGGATTAATAT
This sequence comes from Ceramica pisi, assembly GCA_963859965.1. Lineage (NCBI taxonomy): Eukaryota > Metazoa > Arthropoda > Insecta > Lepidoptera > Noctuidae > Ceramica > Ceramica pisi. The sequence goes on from OY982539.1 coordinate 12,255,990, forward strand.
TTTGTTGTTTAAAAAATCGTTCAAAGATAAGTACATCGAGAAATACTTTATTTAACACATAAAAGCTACTATATCTGCTAAAATATAAAAGATAGAAATATGGTGCCGCTGACTTTTTTGTAGAACTATTCAAAGCGGACCAGGTTGCCATACATTGTTTTCAATTATATACAACTGTTAAGGCAGCGCACGCAAATAACTCTGTAGTAAGAGCTATTTTTTTCCGCCTGGATAGACAAAAATTGAGATAGTTCGGCTAATATGCATGATATCTTTATAATGTATAGCCTATAACATTCCTCAATAAATGGGCTATCTAACAATGAAAGAATTTTTCAAATCGGACCAGTAGTTCCTGAGATTACCCCCTACATACAAACTTACAAACTTACAAACAATTTTACCTCTTTATAATATTAGTATAGATTTGTAACATTTCGTCACGATTGCAATGTTTGCGTAAACGTAATCTTACTTGCTTAAATGCTAAAGTTAGGATAGATGGATGGATGTTTGTAACTCAATCACACCAGAACGGCTGATCGGTTCTGGATGTTTGTCACCGAAATAGAAATAGTCTGAAATAACACATAAGCTCTTTTGTATCTCGGGAGTAGGTTCCCTTGAGATAATTTTCGACTACGATTTCAAACTACCTGCCTCAAGCATTTTTTTTTTTGCTTAAAATGTAGTTCCTCATATTATTTATTTACCTACATAAGTTGATGAAATAAACATTTTCTTTTTTTACGTGTATCACGGGCGGCAGCTAGTTATATATTTTACGTTCATCCAGTAGGTAGTGATTCAGATTAGAACTACCTCGTACATAGATCATATCGGTACGGACATTGCTTATTCATGTTAACACAAGTTTTATTATCCTTTATCACGATGAGTACGAGAGCAGAATCTTTAATTAATATTTACTTGACATGTGGCAGTAACGGCTTCATTCAATTGTTATTAATATAATTGTAGAAGGAAAATATATATTATATCAGCTGTTAATTTTATTGTTCGATCGTGGTACTGAAAGTATTTGTTTATATTTGAGCTTGAATTACCTTGGGTGTAGGTTAATCTCGTAAATTAATAAAGAGCATCGCGTAACAAGCAAGTTTTGGTTTGATTTATATCATAACTTGATAATAATATAAATTAAGAAAGTGTAAAAATCGCAAAAAATATTATACTTTACGAAAACGGCTTACGTACCTCACCAGACTTGAGTTGGAAGGACAACAGATAACAATAATTTACATCTCTACCAACGTAACCTAAAAACTTGCTCAGTGTTCACTAAGCTTGAACATGACTGTGACCTTGCACCGCTTCGATAAGATAATCGTATCAAAAGCGCACGATAACTGCCATTTATATTCCCACAAACAACTCTCTCCTTTATAAAAACATATCCTTTCACTTGTTGCACCCCTTTATATCCCTATTTATAACACAATACATTAATGCGGTTGCAATTTCGTATGAATCAGTAGGACATGCGTCAGTCGGACATGATATTTGTCACTGGCGGACTACTGACCGTAAACTCACGCTGACTCTACAAAGTGGATAAATTACTCTACATTTATTATTCACAGTTTTAAATAAACTCGCTTCTTTTCTACCGATAAAATATTGCGTATTCGTATGAGCGTAATTTTTCGGGAAGCCCGAAAACTTGAATAGTCAACACTATCGCAGTTCTCGCTTAGAAGTCCGGACGCGTTTCAATTACATTCAGCGACGAGTTATTTTATTTGAGCAGACGTGTGACGAAGCGTGTTGAGAACCTAGTAAAACACATTCGAACAAAATACAAACAAAACATTGGACCAATTATAAAGTTCACGTTTACAAGCGTCAAGTTCCCATAGTCGGCGTTACGACGAGCTATCGTAAACTGGTTCTGTATGGTGAGTGATTGATTTCCATTCGTTGTTCCGTGGCTTTGTTGTGTTTGAAATGATCCCGTGTTTTTATTAGCACTGCACGTCTTTGTTCGTGATACGTGAGGCTTTTCAAAAAGGGGTGGCTGAAAAAGTAGCACCCACACTTTTCCCTTTTTTGTGTTCCCCTGAGTCGTTGTGGGGTGCCCTGCCGTGATTTAAATTGAACTGCACCTTTTGCGTGCAAAACGGTAATTTGTCTCTTATATGTAACAGGTTTTTTGTTGAAATAAGCGTAACATGAAAAATGTGTAGTATTATGAAAAAGTTCTCACTTCGCAGCGTCGTAAAGTTTCACTCAGTGAAAATCATATTGCGATAACAATAAGAACATGCTTCGGGTTTTACATATTTAAGTTCCCCGACGATATCGTCTGGGGGAATTCCATGAATACTTTTATCCCGGAGCAAAGCAAATGGATTGCGCTTAGCTTAAACTTACATACAATAAGTAGTTGTTCAGTGAGAACAGTGAGTGTCGACTGCGGAGTCTGCGGACATACAATGTCCATATTACACGATGCCGGCGGGCGGCGGCGGCGGGTGTTTGTGCTCGGCCGCGTCGTATCGAAGGATCTAGTGTTATTGTGTCCCGCGCCCCGCCCGGGACAGGTAGCCGGGAACATGCCGCCGGGATTCCCGAAACGTCGCCCGCAATCCGGGAACTTCCTACAGTAAATATTTTTGAAGATGAATGGCTTTGTGGGCGCCCGACCCGACTCGTCTCATTCAATAATGAATGCCTTTTAGTTCTCTCGTCGTCATTCATTGTTGTTTAGCCCTTTTGCTTGTTCGACAAATTTAAAGGCTGGTTCTCACATAATTAAAGGTGATTTATGCTTTTACGAGAGACCCTTTACAGCTGAGATTACGTCATAATGTTTCACAAATACTTCTAACACTCCCCTCTCTGAATCATCGCTGAGTCAGATTAGTGCATGTTGGAAATCTGCGGAGATTTTTCTTTTGAGTGTAACCATTGCACAAACAAAGTACGCACGAATGAGCTGGGAGCCATTAATCAGTTCGTAGAACTTCTTAATAATTGCCACGCGATAAGAAGTCGGATTTGAAAAATAAACAGATGCTACTTTATCGCATTTCAAAATAAATCAGTTTGGGAAATTATGAGCAGATTTATTTACAATCGGTCGTTTATTTACATAATATAATAATATCAATTTAAATTAAGTGAAGCGAGGTCAAGAATGACTAGGTGCCTATGTATGTATATATGTTGAAATGGTTATTTTTTATCTTAAATGAAGACTATTAATAGTTGCTTGAATCTATATCTTAGAACCAAAACTTTTGAAGAACGCGATAAAAATTAAAAACAACAAATAAATACATATACTACCCAATGACGTATTATATATAGACACGTCATAAACCTAAATCGCGGCGCTTAAAAACGGCGAAAATACTAGATAGCTACTAATACGCATGAAGAAAGGGAAAGGAAATATGTCACCGAACGGCGGGATGCCTGTTGCTAGAGGGAGATAAATATACATCTTCAGTTACGTCACAGGAAAAGTAATAGTCAAATTGACATCAAAACAAACGTAGTGTCGCGCGACAGGTTGGTGCGTAACTAAGCGCGATGTGGCCAATAGGGAATATGCATGAAAAAAGTATTTATGATCTGAACAGTTTATCTAAAAGTATTCGAAAATATATTACTAACTGTGAAATTAGAATCTAAATTGCTCGAAAAACGAACGAGATACAATTATTTTAAACAAATATATCTGTCCCTCTCGCGAAAACGCTGTTTTCTATGGCAGCTGTATAGTCATCGTGTAATTTGACGTCACATTACGTATCGGACTTCTCTTTCTAACTGTAGTCTTTGAAGCTTTATAACTTAATAAATGATGAAGGTATTTAAAAAATTATTTCATGATTGTTTACTAGAGCTAATAAGTATTATATTTTGCAAACTAGCTTCTGCCAGCGGCTTCGCCCGCGTGATCCCTAGGGAACATATTCCCGGGATGAAAAGTAGCTTATGTGCTATTCCAGACTATAATCTATCTTTGTTTTAAATTAGATTTAGATTAAGATCCGTTAAGCCGTTCTGGCGTGATTGAGTAACAAACAACCAAACTTTCACATTTATAATATTACTCGTTTGGTGTAAAGCGAAATTATAACCATCTTCCCCTCGACATTATAATTATTAAAGGATATTGCAAACTGTCGTAAGCCGTTTTCCGAAGCTACTCGCTAGCCTCTAGGCGCCAAGCTAGCCGCCTGCCTGTGCGTTCGCGACCTTATACAAAAATAATCGTTATAGCATGATTCAGTATTCACGCGCGATAGCTTATTATTAGCGTATTTCATGTATAACTTTGGTGTTTCTATACCGATTTCTATGATTCTTTTTAATGGAATAGTTAATAATGTTAACTTCTATTCATGTTAATTAGGGACGACTGAGAGTTTTATAAATAAACGTAAGAGTAGACAAATACAATCAGAAAGCTTCGAACTGCTAAGCTATCGGGAGTTACACGTGTTATTGTTCGTCAATCATAAAAGATAGCCATATGCTGTCGTGGGATATTTTTATATAATTTTAAGGAGAACATTTCCGTCATACATGATTTCTGTGTAGCTTTCACCATTAAGGTTGCACACGCGACGGATGCTTAAAAAATTGAGTAATTTTTCCCGTTTTCCCAACATTTCCCTTCACTGCTCTGCTCCTATTGATTGTAGTGTGATGAAAAGTATACTATAACCTGCTCAGGAGTATGAATAATAATTGTACCAAGTTTCATTAAAATCCGTCAAGTAGTTTTTTTTTCTATAACGGTTATACAGACAGACAGACAGACAGACAGACAGACAGACAGACAGACAGACAGACAGACAGACAGACAGACAGACAGACAGACAAAAATTGTACTGATTGCATTTTTGGCATCAGTATCGATCCCTAATCACCCCCTGATAGTTATTTTGGAAATATATTTCATGTACAGAATTGACCTCTCTACAGATTTATTATAAGTATAGTAACTTCTATTCATGTTAATTAGGGACGACTGAGAGTTTTATAAATAAACGTAAGAGTAGACAAATACAATCAGAAAGCTTCGAACTGCTAAGCTATCGGGAGTTACACGTGTTATTGTTCGTCAATCATAAAAGATAGCCATATGCTGTCGTGGGATATTTTTATATAATTTTAAGGAGAACATTTCCGTCATACATGATTTCTGTGTAGCTTTCACCATTAAGGTTGCACACGCGACGGATGCTTAAAAAATTGAGTAATTTTTCCCGTTTTCCCAACATTTCCCTTCACTGCTCTGCTCCTATTGATTGTAGTGTGATGAAAAGTATACTATAACCTGCTCAGGAGTATGAATAATAATTGTACCAAGTTTCATTAAAATCCGTCAAGTAGTTTTTTTTTCTATAACGGTTATACAGACAGACAGACAGACAGACAGACAGACAGACAGACAGACAGACAGACAGACAGACAGACAGACAGACAGACAGACAAAAATTGTACTGATTGCATTTTTGGCATCAGTATCGATCCCTAATCACCCCCTGATAGTTATTTTGGAAATATATTTCATGTACAGAATTGACCTCTCTACAGATTTATTATAAGTATAGTAACTTCTATTCATGTTAATTAGGGACGACTGAGAGTTTTATAAATAAACGTAAGAGTAGACAAATACAATCAGAAAGCTTCGAACTGCTAAGCTATCGGGAGTTACACGTGTTATTGTTCGTCAATCATAAAAGATAGCCATATGCTGTCGTGGGATATTTTTATATAATTTTAAGGAGAACATTTCCGTCATACATGATTTCTGTGTAGCTTTCACCATTAAGGTTGCACACGCGACGGATGCTTAAAAAATTGAGTAATTTTTCCCGTTTTCCCAACATTTCCCTTCACTGCTCTGCTCCTATTGATTGTAGTGTGATGAAAAGTATACTATAACCTGCTCAGGAGTATGAATAATAATTGTACCAAGTTTCATTAAAATCCGTCGAGTAGTTTTTTTTTCTATAACGGTTATACAGACAGACAGACAGACAGACAGACAGACAGACAGACAGACAGACAAAAATTGTACTGATTGCATTTTTGGCATCAGTATCGATCCCTAATCACCCCCTGATAGTTATTTTGGAAATATATTTCATGTACAGAATTGACCTCTCTACAGATTTATTATAAGTATAGATAAAAAAATTGCATGCATATTCCCTATTGGCTTCATTTCATGTTGTCATTTTAGAGTGCGGACAACGTATCTATAGTTTCATATATCATTGATACTACCTATCTACATGATCACAATTTCATTGCCGACCAATCTTCAATGTCAGTCTCGTCTACGGACTACGGAAAACTACAAAAATAGTGCGGTGACTCATTTGCCGTCCTACGCATTACCGATACATACTGAGCACATAAAACATCCCAGCGGACATCGTATTGCCATTTTATGTTCTCGTTTCTATAAAAAATGTACGTAATATGGATGAAATCTCGTTCACTTACATAATCTTTTCGATATAAAAACGTTTTATTTTTCTTTTTTTTGTGGATTGCGCGCGTCACTATTTTGTGTGCAATATTATTTATTTATGAAGTTTTCTTGTTTTTCCTGCACTTAGGTAGGTACCTACATAATATTTTCATTTCCATTGAATAAATGTATTTTGTAACACATGTTTAATACATGAAATAATTAAATGTATTGGTTTGAACGTTACACTTTAAAAAGTAAATATTTTCAGTTAACACCCGATAAACCACGCAATATCTTCACATTGTTATTTACAACAAAGTAACTTTCAGCAAAGTCCGAAGTACCCCAGTATCAACTTTCTAAAATTACTTTTGAACTAACAGATACATTTAATATGTCGATACAAAAATACCTTCATGAAAGTCAACTCCCGGTCGAGAGGGTGAATCGGATACAACCCCCGCGATCCTATTTCTATAGCAAGTCCCGGCAAATTAAACTCAACCTTTTTGTTTCTGTTTCAGGTAAGACACGTTGAAAATCGTTTGAGCAGTTTTATTTTGACGACAGTAAGTATAACATAGGATAGACGAATAAAAAACGGGTGATAAAATTCTATCTTCCTAACTTTTATTGAAATATAACATGAAAATGACATATTAACTAAATATTGTTTTAATTAATCATTTAGTGTAATTTACTATGAAAAATTATGTCAGTCAAATCGTTGCTTCCACATTCTGCAGCAGCTCTTTCGCTCGATGTCACTTTGTATTTTTCGACTATTTATAGGGAACTGGGCAACAATTTTTAGGCGCTCCAACAGAAACCTGTAAGGTTTTTAAAAATAGACACAAATCTTAAGAAAACCTCAAAACAATAAAACTTAGGCGTTAAAGAACAAGATCTTGGCAGCAGTTTAATTGAAATTGAAACCATATCCTTAAAAAATCCTTTAATCGTTACTTCTGTAGGAATAGAAAAAGTGGACAGTTAAAACGCTTTGACCGGTAGTAAAAAGATCAAGCTATACTTATCGGAACTGTGTTGTTTCAAGCTAACCAACCTATGAGTCACACGTTGTAATATTGACAGCTTGACAGCTGTCTAAATGAAAGTCGGACAAGTGTCAGTGCCAATTCTATTATCGAATGCGATTGATGATATTAATTATATCGTCGGCTTAGAGTGTAAACCTGCTAACTGCATATCAGGTTTTTCAGGAGAGACAAAAAACATTCCTTCAAAAAATAAAAAAAAATTGAGCATTCATTATTTGTACGCGTTATGTTCCCGATGACATGGAGTTAGCCGCAAACTTTTGAAGTTATGGATTTGACAGTTTTACTCATCACGCGTTTTTGTCAATTTTAAAAGCAAACTGACTGTAGCTGTTATTCTAGGTTGTGTATTTGTTTTTAAACTTTGGAATGGTACAAAAAACGTCAAAATGCCAAAAAAATTATTTAGCAGGTTTACACTCTAAGCCGACGATATGCCACCGGAAAGTTGCCGACTCTGGAAAATTGTAATATAGCTTATTAGGTTATAATTTCTCGATTTATGATGAACTAGCTTTCGCCCGCGACTAGGTACGCGAACATCCCGTTTTTCCCGTTCCCGTAGGAATTTCGAAAAATACTCTTCGTGCACTTCTACTGAGTGTAAGCAAGCTACATGCCAAATTTCAGTTTTCTACGACCAGTAGTTTCGGCTGTGTTTTGATATATAAATCAGTGAGTCACGTTTGCCTATTATATATATAGATTAATCGTTGTATATACAATAACCCCATGCAAATTCAATAGTTTCCAATATATCCGAGTCTTTAAAAAAAAAATAGTTTACAATTTTACGAGATATTTTACAATCTTACACCGTTTGCAATTTCCCGGTGACATTTACAAGCAATTGATCACGTGACGTTATTCGACCATGTTTGTCAATCCCATACATTTGACGTTTTGACATTCGCCTTCGACACAATACCCCTGACAGAATGTCACGTTTCTCTGGTGTCCACAAAACCCCATGTCCGAGTTCGTAATGTTTTGCGCAAAGCTGTCTAAATTACAGTAGTTCAAACAGAGGAACCCCCAATTGGATCACCCTTTTCTTTATCCCTTTCATTTATGTCAATAAAGGGAAATCTTCCGAAGCTACCGGCAACAATATTTTTTTACGACTTTTTCCCTTATCTCGTGTCTGTAATTTATAGACAAATCAGCGTTATCATAAGCACGTTATTATCTGATAAATTCACTGTTTCCGTTCCACGTGTTCTTTATTATCTAATGCTAATAGATGGGCAGATATCTCCATTTTTATCAAGGTTTTTTTGCACGTTTTTATACATATTTTTTGGTAACGTATATGCTTTTCTAATAAGGGATTTCCGCCCAGTAAGAAGCCGGTTTACCTTGTTGGGCCTCATTGATGATTTTGTTTATAACACAATGGGCAACAAAATGAATAAAAGAAATACCGTAGTAAAAAACCCTGGGTTTCCTCTGGTTTATTTATTAAAGTTATCACCCCGTGAAAGCGATAACCCGTATTCATACCTATACATTTCACCCGTATAGATAAGTACATTTATTAATATACATTTTTATTTCCTTAGTTGTTAAACAGAAACAAAATAAATTTTGCAATGTGGTAATTCCAACTTTAGTGAGCCAAAACAACATATTTATTGCGTTACATAGAACCAATAATATTATTGTGACAACGTTCAATTCATGTTAAATTGCGCTTACAGCATCAACAGCTCTACACTCAATAAATAGTTGGCTACCTAACTACTCCATTTAAATTATCGTTTACGCTACGTCGTATATCAATTTCCATAATCGCTATCAATTAGCTTTGCGAGAATATGGTTTGCTCGATCATATCGTACATAATTTTATAGTATCTGTAGGATATTAAACAAAAGGCTAACTGGTAAAGTGTCTTTATGCTCCCAATCCTAACTTTCACCATAAAAGCGCAACAAACAAGAAAAACTCTTGTTGGTTTGTTTATGTGTCTTTCAGACCTAAATCGCCGAACCGGTTTTGATGAATTTTGGTACAGAGATAGATGAACCCTGGAAAAGCTAGTTTAAGACTAGCGAAGCCACGCAAGAAAGCTAGTCCATAGCTTTTTGGTATTCTAATATTTCTTTGACAAGCAATACAATAATTTTATGTATTATCTAAACATTATTTAATATTTGAAATGGTAAATACGTAGCTAGTGGACATTAGTCAATTAATACACTAATAGTCAATATCCAGTTTTTTCCGAGTTAGAAAATGTTATTTCATAAATAGAATCATGGAACGATTTAAAAATATATCAACATCCGCAAAGTGAGTGCTTACATCCGTTCGAACGCAAAAATGTTATCTCCTCCGAAGCTTTGAGGAGCATTCGGAAATCCGTATCGGCTTTATAATGTCGGAGTGACGTTTAGCGGAACCCGCCCGTACAAATATACATGACCTAGGGCTGCACCAACCATGAGATCGTTTTGTGCAAATCTAGCTGCCCGCCCCGGCTTTACTCGTGTTATATTTAGTAAATAAACCTAGAAAAAGAAGAATTCTTGAAATATGATCAGCGGTTCCGAAAATCAACCCACATAATGTATCTAAGTAAACCAAACAAACACCGAATTCGCGCTCTCTCTGTTTAATAATAGGTATTACGAGTAGGATAAAATTATTTTTAGATATCCCGTTTCGACAATTTATTCATTTTATGTGCACCCGTTTATTTATGTTTTCACAGCTCTATTTTGATAAACGCTTTACAATGTTTAAGCGGAAAATCCGCAACGTTTATTTCCGGTATAAAAAAATGTTTCCGAAAATTCGCACATTGCTGTCAGCTCTATTTCGCTCGTTTGTAGTGACTCCTCATCTTTATAGTGGCCCTTAAAATGAACGGCTCACAAACAAACCTCTTTTCTGAGGATGAAACAATTTTGTTTATAGTTATGGCAACCCTAGGAAAGTGAGTGAAAGCTCGGCTGTCGGACCTCTTTGTGGCACAATCAGGAATAAAAACACATCCCTTTTTGTGTCCGGAGTCCGGACGGACGGGACTATTGCCGGACGACGATGACGGACGCACCAATCCACTCGCTCCCCTACGCACTTGTACAATTTTATACATATTTGGTTTTTAAAAAAGGAACACTTGTCACGTGTGTCATACAATGGGGAACCCAGTTTATGTTGACATTAGTCGACTAGCTTTTAGATTTAATTTCCAAAGTTTAATTATGGCTTTCCGGTTAGTTAGACCATTCACAGTTCCATCACACCGAGGATTCAATTGTTTTCGTGGAAACTGCAACAGACACGGCCAAGAAACACTTATACTAGAATCAGCTCAATGTTACTGGACAATACTCCAGTCGACACCTTTGTCTACGTGTTATTTGCCTATCCCGGACTACAGACGTGAAGTATCTGGCACATCCAAACATTACCCTGTGTTTCAGTTTTAAGTCATATTTTCAGCTTACGTATAAGCTAAGCCTAATGGTACAGAAAGGTACAACTACGTAAGTCAGCTGAATTAACAACTTGTTTGGATTCTGCTCAGACAAATATATAAATTATATTGTCGTAGCAGTTTTGTGTCATATAAGCCTTAACATCTATTATATTTTTTTAAGCTCGCTTGCATCACGAATTAGTACCTAATGAGAGTTACGCCAGCTTTTTAGTCATCTATTCTAAAAGGACGAAGAACTTAACTGGCCTACAATGACAGATAAAAAAAATAGGTATTTATTTATTTATTATTATTATTTATTGTATACTTTATTGTACACCTCAAGTTAAAGATGAAATTACAGGAATGGTTCCTATAATTTCATCCATAGTACAGGGTTTCCCTAACACGAACTCCTCTCGCAAAGGAGCTTTTGTTTACATTTATTGTTTAGTTCTGAGATGTTAATCCAAAGTCAACCATTGTGGAGAGAGAAATTAATAAATATAATTCTTTTAAAAGTAAATAACACAAATTAATTGCTAATTTCAGCTTCATAAAACAATATTAAAAGTGCTACTTAGTATTTACGCAAAAACGAATGAGTTACCCAACTAAATATTTCTGTTAAAACCAGCTTACATCAGGCAGGTATAGCAATGCGGTTCTGAAACTTATTTCGTCACGGCAAACTGTATTAAGCATGTTTGGTTTTGAAATTATCACAAACACGCGATACACGACCTTCAGTGTTTGAACACAAGGGTAGTTTGAAAAGCATGTCTCGCTGTTTACTGGAACTATGCAAGTTTTGATTCAAAACAATTGAAATTCTGATTTTACCGCGTTTTTATATCATTAGACTTGTTTTTTGTGTAATGTTTATCTACGTTTGTCGTAAACGTCTAACATTGAAGTAAAATATTTATATTTCCGACGATAAAAAACTTAAGTACTTTTAAGCAAGCTTTTTCCCGTGGTTTCCATCCCGTTGTCTTTCCCATAGGAAAACGTGAATATTCCGGGATCAAAAGTAGCCTTTGACAATCAGAGATAGTGTGCAGGTCGCAAAAACTGGTCGGTCAAAATTTATTATGAGTCAACCGACACGAAAAGAAAGAAGAAGCGATAGTAGCTTTCTATGAATAAAAAAAAACGTATTTCAGAGGCAACATCCTCAAATCAAACAATTTTAACGCTCTAGAATGTTTGTTTAGTTTATAAAACATGTTTTAAAATCCTACAGATATTCGTCATTTTCAGTTGCAAACCTGTTATAAATGCGCGATACTCTATAAATATCAAAAGCTCTTCATTTCACCACTATCCAAGAGACACCAACATTAACAAGATAATCATAGAAACAAGAGAATCTGTATCGGCATTAACTGGGTACAAAACAAACGGGATCCCTGACTCCAGACTTAAGTTAAAGACCCTGTATTTCAGAAGCATCCATCCTACATCGAATTTCAAAAGCTACACTCCAACATAATAAAATCTGAATTTGCACAATTATGGTTTCATCACGATCAAGTTGTTTGGAGTCAATGACTTATGCTAAAATATAATATAATTGGACATCCAAAGGTCGTTAACGTGAGTGATGTAATTAATTTGTGCGAAACAACAGGAGATCAAAAGTATCAAGTATTTTTGTTTAGCTTTTAAACTTTGAAAAATATTTCTAAGAGTTCCTATGTCACCGGATAGTAGCAAACGCCGTAAGATTGTAAAATATCGCGTAAAAACTTATTTTTTCTAAATAAGACACCGGATATATTGGAAAATATTGAATTTGGATGGCATAGACTCATTCTTGTGTAGACTCATTCTTTTTGCATTGTATAATTTTACTCATAAATTATTTCGCAACGAATGTAAACATGATTTTGTAAACAATGACAACTGGTTTAAAAGAGTGTCCTTGGAGTTTCTTGCACGTTCTTCTCCACAGGATCTACTCTTTGGAACGTGCAACTGCCGCGCTGGAGGCGGGGTCGGTGGGTGTGTTATCGAATTCCTTTTTCATTACATTTTTTTTTTAATTACTGTAATTTTTTTAATTTTTGATGTTGAAATTGCACTTATTTTCCCAATTATTCCTTTATTTAAATTAGTAAATTTTATTTTTTGAACAAAAATTAGATTTTTTTTATTTTTATTTTATTAATTATGTTGGGGACCTGCTGCTCTTGTCATTAGCGCGGCAGGATTAGCTTTATCTATTTGACTGACAGACCTTGACTATTCAAAAGTGCCTGTAACTGGTCTATTTCAAAGAAAGGATTTTGTATTTGTATTTGCATATATTATATACAAAACAATTGTTTCATAATATTTCGAGATATTATAATCTAATCAAGATTTATTACAATCTTACGGAGTCTGCCACTTTCCGGTGACATCTACATCACACTAGCTTTTTCACGCGGCGCGCTCCTGTGGGCTTTTCAGCAGGATCCGTGTTTTTGTGGGATGAAATGTATCTCTTGTACGACACCGAGTGATATAGAAGTTTCCTACCAACGAAACAATGTTCGTAAGCTATTCAGCATTTCCAGAGATTATGTTTTATAAACATATAAACGGTGTATTCCGCATTCGACCCAAATTTTCGCCCTACTTTTGAAAAAATCCTTGTGCCTTGGGGCGAAAGAAGGCGGATGCGGAACACCGGGCTTAACTTCATATGAAACGAAAATTAAAAGGTTTAGATAGGATTAACCTTTCTAACCTTTTAATTGTGCTTAACGTCTCTGTAAAAAAAACATAATCACTGTCTTGTAAATTGTAATGCTTGGAACTCGGCACTGACCTACACCACGTTCTCTCCAACTTGTATAAATCAGGAAATTAATCATTACCATGCGGGAAATACAATTTAATTGACTCTGTATAATATTGTTCCTCATTCTCATTATAATTTACTATACAACACAACATAATCCCACATAATCCTAAGAAATATTATCATTGCAAAAGTGAATTTGTTAAGCTTTTGCGCATAAATCGTTGAATCGATTTAGAATCGATTAGATAATCAGAGTTAGGTAGTATCCTAGATACGGCTATAGGCTAAGTTGACACGCAAAGCTGCAGAAAAAAACTATTCAATCTACAAAGTTCTTAGTATACTCAGTATCGGGATCCAATTCGGATTCGATTTATTTTTCCGTGGACATTTTAACCTCACCAGTCTTTCAAGAAGTGGCGATGAAATTAATTGCACCAAATTAAACCACCACTTAATAACACTGGTCCGTTACCGCTGCTCCTTAGCTTCTAATTATAAAGGTGCGCTCAAATGACGCCTCGTAAATCGGAAGGCGCGAAGAGTAGAACTAACAAGGTAGGATAGAAGCCGGGATCAACAGGCACACGCAGATGGGACATGTCTTAACGAGCCTTAGTTATTAGTGCTAGTTCAACTTGTTGTGTTATTTTCTGCTTAGAGACGTAAAATGTGTGTAGACGTTTACTTGAGTAATTATTTGGGATTTTGTTGTGTGTTCCTCTTCGCCTTTCGTCAGTTCCTCAATAAGGGGCTTCATGATTTTGCGGTTAATTTAGCTCCATTTTGATCATCGATCATCACTTTAGGCTTTCGTCCCCTAGATTGCGATGAAATTTCAGTGTGGCTTCGTATTCATCTGGCAGTTTTTCAATGTTTTCAATATTGTCTGGTAATTGAGGGTCAATTTTATATAGTCAGTGGCTTGTTGGAGGGGCACTTGCAGTTGCTACATCACCTTAATTATCACTACAGGCTTCGTCATCTGTGTCTGTAAACAACTGAATCCTTTCTTTATGGCTCGCCAAATTTCACTGTATCGGCACTTTTTGACGCTTGCATTTATACAGTGTAAGACTGTAATAAATTTTGATTAGATTATAATTTCTCGTTTTGTATGTAATATATCCCATCCAAATTCAATAGTTTCCAATACACCCTTCTCTTATTTATAAAAAATAGTTTACAATGTCACGCGATATTTTACAATCTTACTGTGTTTGCCATTTTCTGGTAACATATACAGTCATTGGTGATCCTCAAAAAAATAAATATAAATTTCGAGCTAATACACAGTGGCTAAAAAGAATTCTCTGAGGATTTATCTAAATGTAAAAGTGAATGTTTGTCAGGTATCTTATTAACTACACATTTAAAGGTCGTATTAATTTAATTTTCTTTAAAAATAGAATCGTCTCATAATCTCATGATTGCGCAGTCAGCGATATGTTATCATTTTCGATTTTCTTTTATCAGCTATTGTCTTATCTCTTATTTGAATCAGCTGTTATAATAAATCTTCTAGTGAAAAAATAACGATAAAATTTATATTCACTGAACCTGCTTTTTTGTTGAATTAATTAACGGTGGATTAATAATAAAAAATAAAGAAATACTCAATTAGCGAACTGCAGATTGTAAGTAGCAATCTAATAACTTCGTTATTGATTCTCAGAAATACTTACTTCACCATCGTAATAATTAATTTATGTATCTCAGGATTCATTCTTATACAACGCTTTTTTAAAAACCCTTAACTTGTACGATCTCATTAAATTGAAAAGGTTTTCCACATCGTTTTTTAAAGTTAATAAAAAAAAAAAATTGTTTATCATTTATTCAGCTAGTTTTTTAGCGAATTTATATGGTACTTTAATTTATATTCCTCTTTATTGCAAAATCAATAGATATTAGTTTTTATAACACGCCATTCAGTAATAATTAATCAATCATCAAGTGACCAATCTCTTTAAATAAACTTGTTACACTAGAACTTACTCCGGACACAGAGTAACAAAAACAGTACAACAAAACAGAACAAACAACAGATAATCTGTGGTGCTAACTATTCACAAACCAACGCTAATACCTCGTGATACAGTCGACCAGCAATTTCGCAGTTAACGGTCCGGGGTCTGACCGTTAAACTGGTTCCGTACTGCTACTATTTGTACCTGTTGAGATTCAAACATCGAACCCCTTAGGGGAGACTTTGAGCTTCCGTGTACAGTACAGGCCGCAATTCTATTAAATATTTAGGTACGTACATACTGCTTTCCACTTAACGGTTTTTTCAATTTTTTTGCGGTATACTTACTACTAACCTTAATGATCAAACCGCGAACGTCGTTGATGTGCCCTTATTTATATGGTTATTGTAACTGTTGTCGATTGTTGCGATGTACCGCTATTCTCAATCGTCAGTAATTAGATGTTATCATATTTGCAATTCTTTTGTACCCTTTCTCTTGTCAAAAACTCGATAGACCATGTACCTATTTATTGTGCCTATGCGAAAACTATCGATGAACAGCTAACAAATTTAACGCAAATCTAGTCATGCAACTAATGTTGAAAATTCATCACAGCCGCTATTCATTTCGCCGTAAATGTCGTCCCAGAAACTGGGTTAAAGCCAAGTGTAGAAAAATAAACTTAACATTGCAATCTGTAAATAATATACTTATTGCTATGTAACCATTAAATCTTGCTGTATAATAGCCATACAATTATTGGCATCAATTAAGATACGAGTAAGAGCCAAGCTTCGTTATCTAAGTAGCCAAGCCTCTAACAGACATTTGTACGCTAACAAAACACATTAATTAGTAAATTTAGTGGATAATGCTAATTACAACAGAGCTCCTGCTATTGATATTAGACTTGACTTGTGAGATGCAAGTACTCGGTATCAAGAAGATGTTGAAGAGTAGGTTGTACGTCTAAACTTGTTTTATAAAGAAGAAAAACTGATTGTGACAATGAAGCATGTTTCATTGACAGAAAGCTTTTTTCAAAATTGGAAATCATCAATTGACTCAAGGGAGTGTCAGACTCACACTGACTAAAACTACCCGTAGTTAATGCCCTTTTGCATTCCAGGGCCGCGGTGACTATTTCGAACAAAGTCCACAAAAACAAACCTTGTGATAGAAAGCTACACTATTGCTGAGTGCTACAGATGTAAAAAATCTCGTTACTGCGTGGCATAGGCCATACGCAGGAAAATCCTCAGTTCAAATCAGTTTATGTCTCTAAATAGTTGTACGTTAATAAAGAATACTACCTACGTGAAAAGTTTGAGAGCAAAACGTTTGGGCCGGTTGCAAAATTTTTAATTAGGTAAGTAAAAGCTTTAAAAGCTTCCCTTAATACAGAACTAACATACTTTGAAACCTCCTGTTTATGCAAGAATGAGCAATTGCTTATTGATTTCCTTTTCCTTTAAAATTCCTCCGTATATCTACTTGTAAAAACTTTGTCAAACAAACATGTCACATATTTTATCTTGTCTATGCGCCACTACCTCTTACCTGTTCCTTTACAAAATTGTTGCTAACATAGCAATATAAATATTTACATAAACATAAGTGAAATAAACAATTTCCATGCTGATTTAGCAACGAAAGAAAAACAAGATTTATCGCCTGCGTGTCTCGCTGTTAAAGTCGTGAGTCAATTGAGAAGAACGAGTTACTTTACCATAGATTGCATACATTGGCACTTGATTGGCACCAACCGTTGGCCCAATCATTGTTGCCAGGTGTCTGGATAAGGGTACGTTTCCGCCAAAGATGAGCGAGAAGCTTGGGCTGTGCGAGGATGCGTAGCGATACTGTAAAACAGTGCGTAGCGGACTCTATTCAGCTGTGCTGACACTTTCCTAGGCCGCATCCCTCCCACGTTTTCCTTCCTCGCATTTCTCGCTTTTTTTTGTAGAAATACCTAGATCTGCTAGCCCTTTTCCACCAGCTGTTAAGTCTGGCTATGACAACGAAACGCCTCGCTACCAGGCCCGCCGCTAGCTGTTTGATCATCCGCGTGCAATACCGATTATGCCGCCCTACGAATACGCCTACCCGCGACCATCTCCAGGTCATTGGTTCACCTGATAGAAGTCCTTCCAACGTTACGCCTTCTAGCACGCGGCACGCGGCTTTCCCTCTCCATTGCCCTTTGAGTGAATTTAAGGCTTCTGATAAGGCCCATTGTAAGCGAACACGTTTCAGTTCCATTCCGGATTTTCGTCTTGAGACACTGTCGTATATTGGACGAGAAGATACCACGCAACTTCCCGATATCTGCCCAGCCGAGTCAGATTTGACGGTTGACCTCTTTCTCGAAGTTAGCTCTACCTAACTGGACAGTTTGTCCCAGGTAGACGTACTCATCTACAACTTTTAGTGTAGAGCCTCCGATCTTCATAGGAGTGGGTGCAACACGGGTATTTACCATCATCTTGGTTTTGTCCATGTTCATTTTAAGACCCACTCTTTCGGAAGCTCTACTGAGGTACTCTACTGCGGTAAAAATATCTTTGGTGAAAATTCCCATAAAGCAGATTTAGTAGTTACACTTTTTGAATAAGTTTCCGGAAAAATTAGACGGTATCCGGCCTGTCCGGCTTTTTACGACTGATCTGTTTTCTAAAGTCCGTCTGGTTTCGTTTTCGGGTAGCAAGATAAACTAATCGCTTGCACCTGGCTACTTTATTATGTGCGTTTGGCGTGCCCCTGGTTAAAATATTCGAAGTTGGTTCGATTTAACGGAACAAATGTTTGTAGCGAATGCAATGATGTTCAAAAGCAACTCCTACTATGTAATCATAAAATTAATACCTAGTTTGGATAGGTAATTGTCGGACTTTTATTCCTGTTTATTGTAATCCGCTGCCTCTGGGATTTTCCGTAAATTTTACCTTAATATTGATTATTGTAATTTATAAATATGCTATCTTGTGGTTAGTGTGGTTTTATTGTAATCGCGTAAATAAACAGTATTTTTACTAATTTAATAAAACAAAAACACGTAACGTGTTTAAAGTTTATCGGGAAATTAACACCGCCTATCGTAGCAGATTAGAAGTAGATAACAAAATAAATAAATGGCCCGTTCCTCGTGGGGGTTCCACGATTTACGATAACATACATCCATACGTCGACATTAACCATTCAGTAGACTAACCAATTGGTGCTAATGTACGAATAACATCGACGGAACGATTATAACTGTTCAAAACAAACAGCACTCCATTTCTTAAGAGGAAACTGACCGTTATTCCTATTGATAACTACACCGGAAGGCTAGAACATAATTTAATACTTGATCTCCGAGGAGCCTTGAAGCCGAGATACACTCGGTACTTCCTCTTCCTCTAGTACGTAAGTATAACATTCCAGCTCGGTTTCATCCGCACGGACGGTGACATACTCAGATAAAGTTTGACCTTAACCGCTCTGCAGTCTTGTTATCAGTCAACGACAAATATTTAGTGATTGTGGTAGGGCTGCCCAATGTTCCGCTGGACGTATCTCAGAAAATTAAAATAGAAGATAATCGCTGAGGTAAATGGTTTTATTTTTCTGAAAATTGAAGAAACGATTACGTTTTTTTTCAGTTTATTGCACGCTTTTCATTAAACTTGTGGTCACCCCGTGACCGAAATTAAACCGTATCTATATTTTGTTATTTATTTTTAATATTATGTATTTTAAGTATAATTATTTAAAATAATATTAGCTTTCTGTACTCCTTCTCTATATACATTTTAACTGTGACATAATTCATAATCCTCCGACCACATAATTTTCGTAAAAAGGGGCAGGTATAAAATTTTCGCGTATTTATACATTGCTATGCTGATTCTCAGTAAACAATTCACTATTGTTGGTTGGAAGCAAGTTCAGAATAAAAATAAAACACCCCATTAAAACTCTTCCGCGACCTACCGACTTCATAATTGAACACGTTCACTATAAATCGCTTAAACAATTTTATATTTTATCAACATTACCCTTTAAAACTGGTTGGATCATGTGGCTTTTAATTTTATGTATCGCTCATAACTTGGTGTGGTCCAGCCCTAGATAAACTGTGCTAAGTAGAACCGGCCTCCTTTCATGTCCAGTATCAGTATGAGTGACAGCTAGCTGATAGCAATGACATTACGCACTTGTGCGATTATAACCCCTTTTCGATTTTTACTTAAAAATATATTTACTACAAGAAGTGACGTATATGAATATGTCTGTTCAACTAATCAAACAGATGCCAAAATGATAGATATGGCTCCTTCACGGCATGTTTCAACGACATTATCTCGATTCGTTCTCGATCGCTCGAGTGACGTCTGACAGACAATGTTCCGCAATTAGCAGCGGTTGCAAATTATATAATAAGCTTGACGGAACCCCAAGTGTTAAGCGACTGTGTCATAACAATGACAATTTATTGACAAGCGACCACCCTTTGTCCCGGCGCCCTAGACTCGTTTACACCCAAATAAAAATGTATAAGCTCTGCAACAAAACGCATTATCAAAGAACAGGCGCTTTGCGGAAGACTGCCGTTATTACCTCGATGGAGAAGCCACTCATTACTGTCATCCCGCTTCCCCACGGGACGGCGCGCTTCGACAGCAAAGGATAGCTGCATGTCGTCGTGATCAATGGATGCAAAAAGGTGTAGTGACGTCGACAGGATGCTCGGGCGCAGCTGGCTGGAACTTTTGTGTTTTTGTTCTTTTTTCTTTTTCCACAGACAAAAAGAGGTTCGTTTCGCGCGGTTTAGCTTCGAACAGCCCGCGCCTGTTTCCGTAATGGGAACGGAAAATGTTAATGAAGCATACGCCTCAGTAGAATGCGTGTTAAATTATGCTCCTCCATCGAGGATCTGTAATTTGTGGAAATAATCGCTTCGACTACAGACAATTAATTAGGCTAAATATCAATGTGGGAGTTAAGCTCGCATCAATAAATTTACGGATTTCATCGTGTAATTTACAAATTATTGGAGTAAATACCCGCAATTAGGTGCTGCCAGGTTTGGCCTGAGGCGATGGGATGACACCCTCACGTTTAAATTGTTTTACAAGGTTAGTCATGAAAGCAATTAAAACCAATCGGGCGAGCCCACCCTCGTACTTCCTCGTGTCATTAACAGATGTTAGATAATGAAAACATTAACGATAGGGAATTTCGTGCGTTTGATGCTGATGGAAACGAGTTCCTGACATGCGGACAAGAAAAAAAAGGCCGGGACGAAGCTAAAGACCGCGCATTACTTAATAGGGACATTTATAATTAAATTAACCGAGATCTGACTGATCATTTATTGAATATAAAAATAGTCGAAAGGAAAAATCGAGCAGTAGTAAAACTGGTTCAATTAATTAAAACATCACACACTAGTAATAATTAGATCGATCCTATTAGATAGGACCTTAGATAATATTTCATCTTTTTTCCGGCCTCCAATGCCAATGATGCCTATCTATAATTTTCATGATTTTAGCAAGAATGAGCTTTTAAAACAAAAGACGCGTATGACTGAACTTCCAAGCCCAAGAAAATTCAAGACTTTTCCAAAGTTACTACTACATTAATACACATATTATAGCATTCACAGGACCAGTAGGCAGGTACAAAAACCTATCGTAAAATGATATTTTTTCCATTCTGGTGTAAAATTTGAGACGCGTAGTGATTGTATCTTTATGCCAAACGTGTTGACCCAGATCTGCAGACGGTCTTGTGCCGCTATTCAACTTGTTTTAACTTAAAATATGTATTCGTTTGCATACAGCGTCTGTAGTGTCTGACTTCAGCTCCTGAGATATCAATCTGATTGCTTAAGTATTTGTTGTTTGATACGCTGCATGGCACTGAATTGATCGGTTTTATTCATGACTAGCTGACCCGCGCAACTTCGTCTGCGTCACATTTTCCATTAATGCTCAGCTCCTATTTGTCTTAGCGTTATGATATATAGCCTATAGCCTTCCTCGATAAATGGGCTATCTAACACATGAAATAATTTTTCAAATCCGACCAGTAGTTCCTGAGATTAGCGCGTTCAACCAAACAAACTCTTCTGCTTTATAAAATTAATAGTATAGTAGATATGAACATTGCTGTGCGAGGATTTAAAAGCTTTGAACTTCTGTTAGTCTTAGGAACGTACTCGATAATTTATTTGATTCTTTGGCTTTTGTTTTTGAAGTAAGGTTATCTTATTTCATTACGCATACCAGAGTGCCAATTCTAATAATTTTCACATTCGCATCACATTCGCAACTCAATCGCAAACTGTCAAAAATGTATGAAAATTAAGGCTTTTTTGACAGTTTACGATTGACATGCGAATGCGAAAGTTGTTCAAAACTTGTTAGAATTGGTCCTCAGATGGTCAATTCAACTTACTTTTAAGCAAAGATTCTCATCTCATGCGCAATCTGTCAATAAAGCCTTAATTTCCACGCATTTTTGACTGATTGCAACTGACATGCGAATGCGAACGAAGTTTAAAAATTAGTAGAATAGGCACTCTGTAACTTGCACAAAAGTATGCAAGTATCTTGCATATCATTCTGCTATAACAAATTCTGATTGGTGAATGTCATACTGGCATGCAAGCTACCTGCATACTTTCGTGCTAGTTACAGGCTGCATGTGTATAACTAAATCAATAAGTAGGTAATGTAAAATGGTCAATTTGAACGGCGGGAAAAACTAAATAAATCCTTTGACTAATTCAATTTTTAATTAACAATCTTCGTGCAAATATTCTGAACCAAATAATTGAGTTTTTTTAACAAAATTGCAACTCTATTATCGTTACAAAGTATGATAATTTTTATCTTTTGAATCGGAATTCTAAAAGAGTCAACGCAGTAAATACATAAAAAGTAACAGAGCACGTGACTGTAGATCACTAGTATTTCAGGTTTATCGTTATCAATTTATTTTATAAAAGAAATCTGATATCCTAATTGGATTTTTTATTAGAATATTTAAACAGTTATGAATATTATTCGCACAGTTACAAGTATTACTTGCTTTTTCCACAGGTTTCTTCCTGAGACCTATACCTAAGAACCTATGCGACAGTGGATCTCCTAATCAGTGAAAGATTTTGGTTGATATCGGTGCTTCACAATTTCACATGTTTATAAATTTAGTTTCGTCCGCGTAAAACAGCGTAATTTCATTTGTCAATCACATTGTTTTATTGTTTTGAGCGGGACCCTAATACTCTAAAGTTTAAGTAAAATTTAACTTCCCGTCAAAATCGGTCCACCCGTTCGAAGATTAGGCGGAAAAAACAGACAAAAAGAAACAAACAACAACAAAAGAGATTTATATAAAGCTGTTGCCTTTCTTATTTTTGGTTTATATTAATGATTTACCTTATTTATTGCAACAAAATCTTGATATGGTGTTGTTTGCTGACGATACCTCTTTAATTTTTAAGATAAATAGAAGGACGAACAATGTTAATGACATAAATAATGCCCTAATGCAAGTCCAAAATTGGTTCACGGCGAATAATTTAGTTCTAAATGAAAAGAAAACAAAGTGCATAAGATTTGCCTTACCTAATGTCAAAAGCAGTGATTGTGACATATTATTGAACAAGGAAAAACTAGAATTCGTCGATAAAACGGTTTTCCTGGGAATTACGCTTGACCCCAGGCTACAATGGGGCCCTCATATAACATCTCTTTCCGGACGGCTAAGTTCAGCAGCATATGCTGTTAGAAAAATCCGCCAACTAACGGATGTCGATACCGCGAGACTGGTATATTTTAGTTACTTTCACAGTATCATGTCTTACGGTATTTTACTATGGGGACGGGCTGCAGACATCGAGTCTATTTTTATTCTGCAGAAAAGAGCCATCAAAGCGATATATAATCTCCGCCGGCGCGATTCTCTCAGGGAACTGTTTAAGAATATTAACATCATGACGGTACCTTGTCAATACATTTACGAAAACATCATGTATGTCAGAAAGAATTTACATCTTTTTAGTAAAAGAGGCGAGAGACATAATTATAGTACTAGAAATAGGGACCAGTTAGTTCAACCAGGCTTCAGACTGGCTAAAGTAGCCTCATCTTTCATGGGGTACTGTTTAAAATGTTATAATAAGATACCTCCCCATATATTAGAACTAAATGAGACGAAATTCAAGTCTTGTATTAAACGCACACTATACAGGCAAGCATATTATAAGTTGGGGGATTATATTGAAGATAAAAATGCTTGGCTGAATGCTGGTCCTGCTCCACAGCCACTAGAGAGCCCAAACTAATCTGTAAATAGTTCGGAAACATTGTTGGACCGGCTGAAGATTGTAAGAAAAATTTGCATTGTTAGAATCAACTTACTAAGCATTGTATAATTTCAGCCATTAACAGCACATGTGTGAGTACTGTGTACCTTTAACTTTAATAATCAGTTTTAGGTATGTTTTTGACTTGAATGTACCCTGGCGGTTGGGAGTGTCATGCTCACTCAAAAGTCTAGCTGATGGTGGCGTATGCGTTGGATCATTTGGCTCCCTTCAAAATGGTTGAGCCGAATGGTGCTGGCGCATGCGTCATGTTCGTGAACGGGCGCCGTCAGTCGGGACTGGTCATTTCTTAGCTGCCATGGTTAATTTTAATTATTTCTTTGAATTGTTCCTCTTTTATTCCGGACGCTTTTATCCTGCTCGTTTTTTACATCGTTCTCACATGTATGTATAATGTCAACCCGATGTAAATAAATCTTTGTAAAAAAATATTTTTTTTAAAAGAGTGTCCGTGGAGTTTCTTGCACGTTCTTCTCCATAGAGATCTACGCTTTGGAACGTGCAAATAGCTTCAACTTTTTGGACCGACCGACCTTGACAATTCAAAAGTGCCTGTAAATGGTTTAATTGAAATAAATGCTTGAATTTTTGAATTTTTTGAAGTTGTTTTGAAATAAAAAGACACTCCTAGATATGATGATTATTTTTTTATTATCTATGTATACAGTAGTAAGTTTATAAATGTGTTGAAAGCTCGTAGTTAGTAAAGTAATAGCTGTATACTCAGTATATCTGCCAAAGAATTGTACCTCTGTGCAAGACACTTTTGCCCATTGCCCTTTTCCTAGTACCTACCCACTCAAAAAGCGTCAGCAGAAAGCTCTGCCCACGTTCCTCAGAATACCGTAACTCTCAACACATCACGAGTTTTTGGCTTAACATGAACTTTATAAAACCTAGTTAACTAAGACTAAAATGAAAACAGTATTATTCTGCAAATCTCTGAAAATTTGCCAAATGCTGAACAATTTTCTAGAAATAACAAATAGCCTCTGTGCGAGATTTATTTTACACCTACGCTTTAACCCGACTAATTGTGAAATGCATGGTAAACTACCTAATTAATAATTTTCCCCTGAAAAATGAAAATGCTTTTAGTTTTTTGTTAAGTACATGTTCCTTTTATAACATTACCTTTAGAATGTGTGTGGGTGCAGGAAAATCCTTAAACGACTTGCATGTGGGTTTTCCTAAAAAGGACCTACGGATAAGTACAGAAACATAGCTTTTTGAGAAGGTTAGACTTAATGATGATCATGAACCATATACCCTTTTTGTTTTCCTTCAATTACTTATTAACTCAGCCGAGTTTTGCATTGTGTCGTTTCGTGGCGCCTTCTGACGCAGATTGGCTTCAAAATTTGCTGATGACTGATGATATGACTTACCTTTTCCTTTTTTCGAGAGATTTCCGGTTATTTATATTTTGTGAGCTTCTTGTTGTTTTGTGACTTTCCTAACACTTTACTTTTTTTTAACCGACTTCCCAAAAAGAAGGCGGTTCTCAATTCGGATGTTTGTATTTTTTTTTTTTTTATGTTTGTTCGGGCATAACTCCGTCGCTTGCCAACCGATTTTAAAAATGATTTTTTTGTTGGAAAGGGTATACTTCCCAAATGGTCCCATGATAAGGAAACCAGGATCTGATGATGGCATCCCAGAGAAGTCGAGGGGAACTTTCGAAAATCGTATATCGTGTATGGTATCGATTTTGCAGTGGTTTTGTTAGGTGTGGGGTACCACTAGAAAGTGAAAAATAAAAAAAAAATTACAAAAAAATACAACCGACTTCCAAAAAAAAAACACTACAAAGTAAAAAAATAACTTCGGGAGTCGGTGTCAAAATACGAACAAACTAACAAAAACACCGAGTTCCGAAGTTAAAGTTATTTTTTACTTTGTAGTGTTTTTTTTTTGGAAGTCGGTTGTATTTTTTTGTAAAAAGTTTTTTTATTTGTTGAATTTGATCCATTTACCTAACTACTATGTAAGGACGGATGCACTAGGTGTACCTAACAGCTCGCAGACTTGCTTCGGCCTTGAATGTGCATCGTGATGCGCATTATGTAAACAATTTATAATAACTGGTGGTGCCTAGAGTTCTACGCAGTTTGAGTACCATTCTGAAGGCCAATTCGCATACTGATTAAGCGTTCAAATTTATCCGAAAAATTTTTGTATTACATCAGCGACAATCAATGTCAAAAACTTGTCAAAATGTATGGAACCAACTTCGATGTGAATACAAGCGCTCCCTAAAAATAAGAGAATTGGCCCTCAAATCAGTTTCCTATTTTTGTTTCTTGAAAAGATATTAATTAAGTTAAGACACATTTCTGATGTTACGACAACAATATCTATAAAAGGTAATTAAGTACTTATGTGTGAAATCATAGAATATGCAGTGATTAATCATCATGACTGGTGCAGTGGTGCTGACAACAGGTGCTAAGAATGCCTGCAAGTTTAGTAAGTAGGTAAACTCAACAAGCCGATACTTTTTCCTATTAAATTTTCCTGCTCGCAACCACAACTGATTACACTCGGCATCACTCACTCCTCCACAAGTGGAAAAACATCACACAAATTTTCAAAATTAAAGTACCATTGTGAGAAATAAGCGATTGCCACAGATCCAGTTCAGACTTTTGCTAGTGACACTTGGTAAATCTTAGGTTTTGCCGGCAAATCTGATTTACCGTAGTTTGGGCTTTAACTTTGCATTAAACTGATACATCTCGAGTAAGTTTTGCAAAGGAAAACGTGTTCAAAAATACCATGTAACTACCTACTGTTTTTGAAACCATTTTATCCTTGAAACTAACTCCCAAAATGCTTCAGTCGAAATCCATAATAGACACTTTATATTGGCGAACAAGATCTCCTTATGTCAAAGTTTGAAGTGGGTAGGTGAAAATCAAACGTCAATTCTATTGTTGGAATCTTGGCGCTGTACTTTATCTCCTAAAATTGCCGTATTTGGTTATTTACATTGAGTGTAACCTTGTAACTTTCTTTGACATAAACTTTTTTATATTTATGTATGGCGTTCCGCACTTCGACGACATCAGAGGGCCAATTCTACAAATGTTTAAGCAATGTTCGCATTCGCACCTCAATCCCAATTTGTCATAAAAGCCTTAATTTCCATGTATTTTTGATAGTAAGACTGACAAGCGCATGCGAACGTTGCTTGAAAATAGTAGAATTTAACTCTGATGATGAAAATAATAAATATCTTATCTAACCAATCTCGAAACCATTGTCACTAATATACCATTTATCACAATCATAAAGTTTGCATAGCAGCTTGAATACTGTTCTTATCTCCAGATTAGGTATTATTTTGCATATTTCTCTTTTGACATCATGAAATTTTTCGTTCCAAGTAAAACTCACTTAACTTTTAATGTGCTGTCTTTCTTATGTTTAAGAATCTAAAAGCCTCCACAATGTCTTAAGTTTCAACGAAACCCATCTCTGGGATGTGATACCTATCATTTTTATTTGAAACTTTCTATTAATTTCAACCATATTTCTGGTTTCATTACAGATTTATTTAAGGAAATGGGGTTTAAAATATCAAACCCTCTAGATAATCGTCTTTCCGAGACGGAAAAGTAATTCATTTAAGACAATTCCTGTCGAGCCCTAGGTGTTTTATCGATCTCAGTGGGTTTAGTTAACGCGAGTAGTAAAATGTAACGCAGTACCGAGTGACGTCAGTTCTATTTTCGCCCCGAGGAAAATCTAACAGTTCCAGGAAAGATGTTTGATTTATTAAGGCTGCTATTCGTTAATCAGTTAAAAGGCATTCCAGTGTATTGTGTCAGTAGATGTTTACGTCCATAAATCTAGACTAGAAGTGTAATGGGATAGCACAATATAGTGTTTGTTGTAGTGTCGCTAGGTACCTACCTACGTCAAAGGGCCACGTGTCCGGGCCACGTGATGTGTCCACGTGGTGGCGTGATGATATACAGGCGGATGCGTTGTGACTCGCGCGAACGTTCGGACCAACCGATGCAGTCAGTATTCGTAATAGTTAATATATTTACGTCCAGTGCACGGGCACCTAACCTATTGTATTATTATAAAACTTATAGGTACCTAGAATAAAATCAATTTACATTCAGAAATACATAACGATGCGGTTGGTTAGTCACTTTCCATAAATTAAAGTCGTGTAGGTGATAACTTACCTAGACATAATCATCCTTTTTGTGACACTTAGGTATGTATCTTCGGAATAAGTTCGACCAATAGAAATAGACCTTATCTACTAACACACACACACACAGAGATAATAAATTCTGGCCCGTGTTCTAATGACCCTCCTAATGTAATGACTTACCATCCTTTATTGGTTAATAATTCTAACAATGCCTTATCTCCATCAATATTTAAGCATAAATATTTTAAAACATTAGCATCGGGGCACTTAAGAATTTTATCAGTAAAACTGCTGAACCTCATATTGACTAGCCTACGAAATTATCGTTGGTTTGTACTGTTTCTAAAGCTTGCGTTGAAAGAGAAGACCCCAAAGTAAAGGAAAAAGAAAGCTCAAATAATGAAATTGTTTACTTAATCAAGCAACCCTAAAGGTGAACCGCCTTACTTCTCTTTTGTGCCGTACATTTGAGAACTTAAAGGACTTTTTCTCATTCGCCATCAGGCTATTATAGAACTTTAATTGATTAACACAAGCAGGTTAGCCTCAGACCAAGTACGCTGTAGTCATATCCTGCGAATGCCGCAAACTAATGTTGGTGGTAATGACGCTCGAAAGATCACTGGTGTCATCCATGTATGTAGACTTGTCAACAGCATACGATACTTTCGATATTTAGGGCGTATTAGTAAAAGTGTTAAGCATGTCTGACGACTAATGTTTAATTCGGCCACTGAAGAGACGCTACATCAGAAACTTTGCTAAATCTTCTTGAACTCCGAAAACTGCAGACGGAAACCTCAGAAAAATGGTATACTAAAGGGAAATGTTATGGTTCCCATTCTCTTTTAAATATACTCGTACCATTTCTGACCGTTGACTATCCAATAACCGCTGGATTTCACGGTTCACAGGAAATTAGCCATGAACATATCGGTTTTCACGAAATAGTGGTTGAATAAGTTGGTGGTTGTTGTTTGAAGATTCTATCTCTATCGCCATTAAAAAGATCCTTTTAGAAGATCTAAATAGCTTTTAATACGAAGATGAGTTGTAGTTCGATATCTTTTCTTCTTTAATGTTTAGTCTATTTTGTCTGATGTTTATGAAACTTGAGACTAATTGGTTTGAAAAGATAATAGAAAAAACCTACATGTCATGACTTACGTGGGTCTGAAGCTCTGAAGCGTATTATTTTACAAAAACAACAATTATTTCTGTTGTTAACCGTTGCTTTGCCGTTGCTGGTTACAATAACGATAGATGGGCCTTGTTTGTGAAATTACCTAAATGTTCCTGCTTACTTATGCCATTACTTTACCTATGAACTGAGGTTAATATTTACCGATCTACTGTTTCCAAAAGGAAGGGCACTTTGAACAATTTTCACATTCCTTGTCTGGATGATATGGGGTTTGTTTGTAAACAAGACTTTACAGTTGTTATTAATGTCAATCGTTACTTAACTTAAAGTTGGACATGGCATTAATGGCAACAATAATGTATATCTCAACTTATGTTTATTTATTCATATAGGATTTACCTACAAACACCAACAAGTAATGGATACAAGTGGGTAATACTAGTAAACCTAGATGTATCTATGCTAAACAAGTATTCAATAATCTATTGGGCACCTGCATAACTCATAGAGTTATGTGCCATTATTTAACATAAGTCTGAAATTCAATAGAGTGCGCATACGCATGGATCGAGGCGGGAAGCTCGCGCACGAGGCGAAAGCTCAGTGCATGCTCGAGTGTGAATTGCCTACATGAATGTTGTCGTATTGCATTGCATTTAATGTGCAAGCAGAAACGAGCTTACGGTCACACGGTTAGGCGCGCCTAATGAGAAAGTTTATCGAGCGTTTATTGCGTAGCAGCGGGAAGCTTCGCCGCGTCGCCCGAGGCAAGAGGCGCTCCCGCCGCCCGCAGGTGTGCCCGCCTCCCCGCGCCGCACTGCTCCTCGTCTCCGTCGCCCCGCGCACGACACAGCTTTCTTTCGTCCGCGAGCGCCGCCAGTCGACTGTCAACCACGGAAGCGAGCGGTCGCCTCGTACTCGCTTATACCGCAAAACGCCGCGCCAACTGTAAACACGACGCACTATCTGAGCAGTGCTTCCGTTCGCGACTTAACCTGAATTCAGCTTTACATTTCACGTCTAGTGTCGTGTTGTGCCAAACCAGTGGATGTTTTGATACTCTTACGGATCGTGAAACGTAACTGAACTTCCAATACATGTAAATGTCACAACTTCACAAGTGTCGCGTATGTAGCGGTGTGGTGTCGGCTGGCGAGTGCCGTTGATCAGATCGTGCAAAGAAATTGTGGGCATTGTGGTATTGTGCGAAACGGGTTCTGTCTGCTGGACGAGGTCGCTAAAGCTACCGAATCTCCATACGACTACTGGTGTCGCAGGCCGCTTTCATCGTGCCTATGATCGCTATCGTACCGGCATCATCAAATAAGCTGTTTGACGTAAATGGACGCCGCACACGGTGTCACATTACAATGTTCACGGAATGTCAACAAGCGATAAAATATTTTCGCTCAGCAAAATACAGCTTTAATGCGAACTCTATCTATCGCTAATGTAACACATTGCAATACCTTGTAAATGTTATCTTCGAACGTGTAATCATGCCGCAAGCGTTTTATCTGAACAACGAAAAGCTTGGTACACTTGTTGAAGAATAATCAACATTTTCAAGGTCCCCCTAATCTTATTTACCAAAACAAAATTGTTTACACACATGACGTTTTAAATTCATTTGGGATGTCAAGAATGGGTGGCGTGCTTGGAGCATCCATTGAACACAAGAAGAATTTCTGAATAAATAACTCTGACAAGATCCTTGAATTCACCTGAAATTTCGAGCTGTATTCAGAGTACACCTCCTTGGAATCTGTGCTGTAAGCCGAGCTTGTCAATGCTATCAATTAATGCCATCGAGGTAGTGCCCTAGTTAGACAAAAGGCGGCAAACAAGCTATTACGCTGGCATAGAGGGGCGATTTGGAACGCTGTTATTGGCTCGCCACTAAATACCAATACGGAATACACCAGTATAATCAATTTATTTAGGATTATGGAGATAAGACACGACCATTTGCAGCAATAACTAAAAGCTCAGTTTAGACAAATGATAATATACACACTACATCCTTGTTTAAGTATATATTTAGACAAGACTAAAGTCGAACTATAGTTTTGAAAAATATTTCAGAAAGTTTAGAGAAATATAATATTTGAATAATTAATTTTGAAATAGGTCGGTTCCTTCACACTACTTATTTGTAAGTTTCATACAACTATCGACACCCCGCATTTTCAGACGCATATTAGAGACTGCCACAGGGACCCATAATTTTTCTGGCAGACAAATCATCCAATGTCAGCAATGTCTCATTAATAGTGTAGCTTTCAGTGAATTTTGTTTTGTAACTTGATCATTGATTCGAGACATAAACTTTAACAACCATTTCTTACCGACTGACTATACTAAGTAAATCTTTATCGATTTGTGGTTTAGGCATTATCGATAGTATGCCTTAATACTTCAGAATATCTGAAACTATAGGATACATAATTACTTAGTTATATTAGATGACAATTAATCTGCTCGCAAAATTTTCAAAGAACCATCTTTTAAAATCGAAATTTACACAATAAGTAAAGCGGTGACTAGATCAAATACATCAATCGATAGTATTCATAAATAAGTTGAAACTGTCTGGTATTACTTAATTCCTTTAGGGATTTAAGACTACTTGGATAGAGGCTTTAAAGATCCTATTAAGTTAAAATTTATTGTTTTTCGCTAGGCAATTCTAATTTGTACTTTGCCGATAAATCGCTTCATAAAACGAAAATATCTATCTATAAAAGAAAATATCTATCCTACACCGTAGTTCCCCAATTACTTGTGAAGTATTGAAGAACATGAACCTATCCATACGTAAGGGTACTACAAAAGCACTTAATACAGAAGACGTATTTAAACCGTTCTAATACATTTAAAGGAAGATAGTAGAGTCAAATAAGTAAGAAAGATTTCATTTCATCAAGTGTAATTGTATTATCAAGAATTTCCACCGCGTGTTCTCTTAATTTTAAGCAAATTGCTTTCTGAAAAGTTTGCGGACACTTTGCCTGTATATTTTCTTTTAACATCAGTTTAGTTCATAACCGAGTGGTAGTATATCCATAATGTAATTAATTAGGGCTTTGTGTGTTCACTAGCGAGTTTGCGGTCTGTTGCTGCAGGTTGCACTCAAACTTCAACCTTTGTGGTACTTAAACTTTACCTCACATAGCCATTCTCGACTCTCAAGTTAATCTTCTACTTAGCTAGCTTTAATAGTACAAACCACAGCCTGTTGAGTATAATTTTCACCGTTTAACTTAAATGACGTCATTCTAAAATAAATACAAAAGAATCCATTAGAATTTGCATAACTTTATTGAAGATCGTAATACATTAAATAACTGACATTGTCAGGGATATTGCCGGAAAACATTGTTTTTATGAAAAGCCGCTCGAATTTACGTCAGGGATTTCATCGATTAGATGATGCGATAAGAGACTTTTGTATTCGCTTTTACGACGCGAGGATAAATAAAGGTGAATGCAATAAAATTGATATTGCTGTGTACCCTGTAACAGTTCCGTGATTTTTGGAACATTATCCGTCGCTGTGATCTTGAAATGAATAGATAGATACAACAATAGGCATGATTGCGTATGATTGTTTAAATTAGTGCCGCGGAGCGTGGTAGGCCCGAGTGAAAGGCTTACTTTCTCCAGCCCTCCGGCCCTCTTGTACGATGTGGCTCTATTGCAAAATTTCACACTCTCCTAACACCGATAGCTATCAATTACATTGATGAATAGCTTTAGAAACCTTATCTCTTGCGCTTTCCTTTACATTTCAGTAAGGAGTTGTTATGCTTTAATTACCGCTACGGATTAGGGAGTCCTGGATCTACCATCTGGTTAATTATATACCTTCTTTGTTTATCAATTGAATGGATTGATGATATTAGCGTTAATGTTATACAGACGAGACCCTTCTTATTTCGTGGCAGAATGTATTCAAATTAACCCCCCTACTGATACAAAAATGTTCTCATGATTGGCACAAATTAGTCTGAGTGACACGGTCCGGTGCTCGTCCAACATCGAGAGAGTTTCATTGCTCCTTTCTACCTCACGTATGTGGGTCGTCACGAATCGCTTTGTTAGTCTCCCATTTTGTTTCGATATAATTTCCCGACAATTACCGTGACCAGATTTTATGAGGCATATATTTTAGATGGCTAAATATGATCTAAATTGCCTATAAATTACATTAAAGGAAACTTTTAATAGCTTTATCGTCTTTAATGCTTCATCTTTCAGCCAGCCAGCTCGAAAGATATTTATAAATTCCAATGATTTAAACTGTAATAAATCATCATTTAGTTCTAAACTCTCATAATCAGATCCAAGCTCCATTGTAATTCTTTTCAACAGCCTTCAACGAGCTCTAATATTTATGAAGTCGATTGGGCAATAAGGAGGGCCGATATAATCGATCTGTTATTTCGCACGGCCCGACGAACGTAAACTTAAAGCTAACTTACGATAGACTGTGCACCTAAGTGGAGTTTACGCAAGACGCCTTATGCCTTATGTAAGAAGTTTGTGATGCTTGTGAAACCAACCAGTGTGCTTTCGTTACTCGGGTTACAGTGAACGGGCCATCGGCAAATTGCTAATAATGATTAATGAGATCGTGATGTTCTTTTGAAATTAGCAATCAGTAATCACAAAACAACTACTGACAATCTGTCCAATAAATCATAAAACGATTTTCCTTCTCTATTTTTACACCTTGAAATTAACATACCGACAGTAAACAGTACAAATCAAAGGCCGTATATACATAAAGGAAAGTATTAGATTATTTATTATTCATCGTATTGAGTTATCGCACAGTCACGATAGCGGTAATCGATACTGATAACTTCACTCGCGATAAGGCAACTCTCACAGAATCGTTTCTTAAACACAGTATCAGTGAAATAATGTCGAATTTAGTATATAAGTGTGTTATGGGCACATGGTCACGAACTCAAATAATATATTCGGATAGTACAATGAATCATCTACATAGGCACTGTTAAAAATAAATTATTAACAGTACCGTCTGTAGAGGTTAGTAAATAACATATCATAACACTATCTAGTACGAGTGGATGCAAGTATACAGCCGTAGTTGGTACAAATTGGGTTCTCGCCAACATTGGTTGCCAACTGCATCCAAGGGGCTGCCCTTTCAAGCGATTGATTTTATCAACGGAACTTTTTTGATCTTAAAAAAGATATTTATTGAAAAACAAATGAATACCATCGAACATAACTCAGTGGCACCGGAACGAAACAATAAAACTGCATCGAAAATTGGTGATGATGTCTCTGGGCAGACGCCAAGGAACTCTGCCAAAAGAATTTAACTACAAGAGTTATTGTGAACCGAGTCTATGAAACTAGCGAGCTCATATATATGAGCTCGCTAGTTATAGAAGTGCAAACACGCGTGACATACGGACAGACGCGTCAAGCAAAGCTCATAGTTTAAGCTGAGCTATCAAGTGTTGGGCACTTGTTATTAGACCTTATTGAATGCCTGTCCTATTGGGCGACCGCCAGAAAACATTGCCAAAATATTTACAGCGTTGTCGCCATTTGCTAACGCTAGAACTTTGGATTGAAGCTTCAGTTTATATTGAACTGAATACGAAGAATTCCTTCAGTGCTATCAAAATCATGAGATATAACTGTTGTATTAATTCTGAGAATCGGAAATGCATAATACAGTCTGCACTTCTGTGACTACTTATAATAAAACTGCGCAGAATTCATGAAGCTTTTTCTTCTGCTAATTTTATCATGATTTGATTTATCTTTACTGCCCATAATTGTTGCACTTAAGGGCTTGATTAATTAGGGTGGATTGTGTTTCTGTTATGGTTTTTGGGTATGTGTGCTTCATAAAATAATGTGGAATTGAGTGAGGTTGTAAGTCAGGTGGGGCAGGTAGTGCGGCGGGGCTCGCGGGGGAGGCGGGAGGGGGGCGACCTTCCGTCGACGGCATCTGTCACGGCAGCTGCCTACCCCACGATCGCACGTGCGAGTACACCTATTGTTAAATTTGTTTTTTTTTCTCAAAAACTTTGGAAGTGTTACGGAAGATTCCAACACATGTAGCTTGCCTCCCTTTTGTGTTACAATGGCAGTTATAAAAAGCTATCGTATTGAATGGCTGCCAGATAAAGGACGGTTAGGTATTAATTTAGGTAATCACGTACACAAATACTTATCACCGCACATTCCCTGCCTGTATATTTTACAGCGGATGATAAGTAATCCTTTGCACTTATGTATACGCGGCACGTGACTTACATACGCAGAAGACGAACAAAACAGTAGGAAAAGATCGCGAGCACCGATTTTTAATATGTTTCCAGTGGCGAACACGTGACGTTTGTTTACCGGCGGACTCAAGGCCACTTGCATTATTGCGACGCTATGCCGTGCACGTAAGCGAATAGCGATGGATAACGCGAAATAAAAAATACTCGGAAACGGCAGCCACTGAAAATCGAGCCGCAAGCGCAGCCCAACTCGACTCACACTTATTAATATTCATACCACTTTAATGCCGATTCTACGAAATAGATTCAGATTAGATGAACATAATATTGTGCTATAATATGAAACAATCATCACAAGTTGTGGTGTAAACAAACAATAATGAATCATCGATTTACTCGGACTTTAGAATTCACAAGATTTGTATTTCGAGATGCGAATCAAGCTAACTGTTCAAAGCGGTTTCGTTGGCGGGAGCATTTGATGGATGATGCAGATTACGGTCCATCTTGTCGAGCAGATAATCTTTAAACTTGCGACACATCGTTGACTTGGATCATAAAAACTATTGACATTTTAAAACCATTTATCATCAAGTATATCATTCTATTTCGAATTTGCATTGAGAACAGTTGGGTCAAGATGACGTCAAGGCTGTCTGAGAACAACGATCAATGAATGCGTCGAACACATGAATGACGCAGTTTAAATTAGTTATGCGATAACGGCTCGTAACGTAGATATGTTGATTAGGAGTCGACTGTAGGATCAGGGATGAGGCACAATAGCGCATCGCTCGCAACTGAAATCGTCCGACGGCATTGCACCTCTGACCCGGCAAAGCCGCAATGCAGCGCTCGCCTACACCACACCAAACTACGTTTTATGTTTGTTTACCATCACATGCATAATCGTCGCCATCTCCCAATAAACTTACTTCGCAAACCGTCGCCAGAACAGCGTAATAACTCGTTTTAATTGCATTAACGGCTAATAAATCGACATTATCAAGAATAACATATAAAGTTACATCATGATTTAATACGCTGTTTAAAGTGTCATCTACAACTATTATGTAAGTAGTGCTATATATGACGCAAATGAAGCTATCGGTTTCCAAATTGAGGAACATATTGGTTTCAGTGTGGGAGATGATATTTCAATGTCAAAGGTCAGATATACATAGCGTATTTATTGAGAGATGAAACGTAACCGGTAAATTGTACGAACGCTGTTTTACATCAAAGTATGGATTTACAGGCTGCGACTGGATGCGTACAGTCGCCAACATTATTTGTTGTAAATGTCAAAAGTGTTAAATTTACAACGATTAAGTTGTTGGCGGATGTACGACAGGCGATTTGTATGTGTTGGTAAACTTCGTGTTCGGACTGATTTCATTTCTGGGAAAGCGAAGTTAGTCCAAACTCGAGTCACGCTTAAATAGCTATAGAGTCTTTATTAGACGTATATCTATTGAACAGCGGCATTCAACACGGATTTCTGTTTTCATAGGACCGGATTACAGACGCCGAACTTGCTGCTGTGATAACTTCTGTGATGTGCGAGCCAGCCCACGGATATTTTTATATGTGATTTACTAGTGCCCAGTACAAACCGAGTACAAAAAAAAACGGATTATAGAGTTATATTTATTATTGTATTGGAACAATGAAGGAGGAGTGTAAGTTGTGTAGTTCGAATGGATGGGGTGGTGCTGCGCAGGGGCTGACGGATTTTTCTATATCGTCGCTGATGCGTCCGGCAGCGAGCCACGGGGGGCAGGACCCTCGGCACGAAGCTGTGCTGCTGTCAGCCTACCTGTGCAAACTGACTGGACGAGGTGACTATCCCTTGTATACGCTTCACGATCTCTACGCCAACAGCGGTGAGTATCGTGCACCATACACTACATCGCATCGCACGTTGTACCTATTAACACTTCCGTAACTAACAAGAGTAACAAGTAAGTGGATATACCACCTCCCACTAACAGCTCACCGTGCACTAGATAAGTGACCATAATTGAGTGATTAAAAATTGTGTTAACTGTTGAAATGTATTCTTTCGTTTTTATCCTACCCTCAAAAACATAAGGATCTTCAAATGCAATCAATCTTCATCCAAACATTTTAAATACCCGTTTGAATCCACAACTTGAGCAGAGAATACAGTTTACAACAAATTCATCGCACTTAAACGACGTTGAGAAGATTAAAGAGATGGAATTGGGATTCCCAAAGAGACATCCTTGGAACTCATTGTATTCCCCGAATGCAGACGCGCTGACAAATCTGAGGAACTTAAAAGGCCAGTTACGGCTACAATTGTTCCACAAATAACCCTGTTTTTATATTACAACAACAACGAAGTTTTGAATATTTATCTGATTAAAGACATCTTCGGTATTCATTATGCTTATTATTTTTATCTATACTAATATTATAAAGCAGAAGAGTTTGTTTGGTTGAACGCGCTAAGCTCAGGAACTACTGGTCCGATTTGAAAAATTCTTTCAGTGTTCGATAGCAAATCGGACCAGTAGTTCCTGAGATTAGCGCGTTCAACCAAACAAACAAACAAACTCTTCTGCTTTATAATATTATACTAGCTGACCCACGCAACTTCGTCTGCGTCACATCTTCCATTAATGCTCGGCTCCTTTTAGTCTTAGCGTGATGATATGTAGATATCACTCCTCGATACATGGGCTATCTAATACTGAAAGAAATTTTCAAATCGGACCAGTAGTTCCTGAGATTACCCCCTACATACAAACTTACAAACTTATAACAAACAAATGTTACCTCTTTATAATATTAGTATAGATAGTATAGACTAGCTGACCCGCGCAACGTCGTCTGCGTCACATTTTCCATTACTGCTCTGCTCCTATTTGTCGTAGCGTGATGATATAGCCTATAGCCTTCCTCGATTAATGGGCTAGTCTATCACTGAAAGAATTTTTCAAATCGGACCAGTACTTCCCGAGATTAGCGCGTTCAACCAAACAAACAAACAAACTCTTCTGCTTTATAATTAGTATAGATTATAGTATAGATACGCAATTAAAAAGTTTTCTATAAAGCATTGGCATTTTGCATTTTTATAGCTAAAAATTATTATTATGAGATATAAACGCCATCATACTTCATTGAATTAATTACGTGATTAGTCAGTTGGGTATCATCTACTCTATCAGTGTAAAGTTGATACATTATTATTGTAGCATTATGTGCTGTATCTATGTGTATGTGCATAAGTAGCCAGCACAATTTGCGTCAATGATGCTTTGTTCATAAGCCAGTGACTATTGTCCGTCTGCCCGCTTTGTTAAAGATACTGCGCAATAATCATATCGCGGAAAAAAAACATGAAAAAAGATCATTTTTCACAGTACGGAACCGAGACTTGAAAAAACATGTTATTTAATACAACACGCGTTAAAATGCAAGCCAGTGAGTCACTGAGCAAATTGTGAACGCAAGTTTTATCATACATTTTTTATCCGTGGCTAGACACAGGAAGCGGTATAAATACAGATTTTTTATGATAAATTGTGAGAAAAATACGTTACGGATCAAACTGCCATGAATTCATTTTATTGATTACATCCTGAAGATTCCATGTTTGGTGCTAATATTTA
The DNA here is from genome assembly GCA_963859965.1 of Ceramica pisi. NCBI lineage: Eukaryota > Metazoa > Arthropoda > Insecta > Lepidoptera > Noctuidae > Ceramica > Ceramica pisi. The sequence goes on from OY982539.1 coordinate 12,295,340, forward strand.
TTAGTATTATCACGAAGCAATAAACACTTAAACGGTAATCATTATCCTTAAGCAATTAATTTTCTTTTTACAAGTAAGCATCACCTTTGTACCTACTTTTCCGTTTCCTTTTTTTTTATATTTACGTGTGTGTACATAAATTGTTAAATAAATAAATAAAAAATAAATAATTATATTATAGTCTCCATTTAACGTAATAAGTGCTCTGTCATTTTATAGAATGTGGAGACTACAAAATCTTCGATATTCCGTTGCAGATAAAGTATAAATCAAAATTTGAAAACCTAAGTTTTATTAAAAACTTACACGGCACTCGACAAGTTAAATATAACTATCGCCAAGCTGGCGTTTAATATCCGGCATCGCCTACATTCATATCGAACGATTTTTAGGTTAGCATTTCTAACAAATCTAGACATTCAACCGTTTGATCATTTTTATTACTTATATACTTAATGACAATAATAATGAATTAATAATGATTTTTATGCGACTTTTTGAATAACTGGTTACGGGGATTAACTCATGTTAAAAAGCCACACTTATAAAGAATACTTAGAAGAGAACCTGATATGAAGCATTAATCTATGTATTTTATAACTAGTAATCTCTTCAACAAGGCATTTATCATGTTCGCTAACCCAACATTGGATCAAAGGTTTAGGGCGGGTTGTTTCAACTACACTTAACGCACGCGTAAACGTTAAAAATGGTGCTAACTATCGTCAAATCAAAAACTTTAGTTGTTTCACAAAATGTCAGCGTTAACGCACGTAAAATATAACGTTTACGTTAACAGCTGGTCTGACGTAACTTTAGTTGCGTCAAATAGAACAATATTGTGAAAATTCTTTTGAATTCCTCAAAACCAGTTCTTCTGATGACACAAATAAGTGGTGGAATGCAAAAAAAGCTATTTAGGTAGGACCCGTGTTAATAACTTAGCCATTGGGATGAGCAGGAATTTATACCAGAATGTTTTGAAACAACGCTTCTAATTTAACGAACGTCAAACATCGTCCGTAATCGTAACTTTTTGACGTACGTATGTTACGTTAACCAACTGTTTGATACAACCCGCCCTTAATGCATCAAGAGAGCTTTGATGAAATAAATAAACTCAGATGACGTCACAGTTGATACGATTTTCTTTGCTTGCCGCAGTCATGTTTTTACGAAAGCGGCAACTCGGAGTCGGTAAAGAACGTTCATTTGTTTTAATTGCAAACTGTGAAATATCTAACGGTTAGAATTTGTAAATGTGGAAGATAAGCTTAAAGCACTAGCGAGCACTAGATGCATTTATTTAGTTTATTCCAATGTTATCGCAAATTATACGTCGTCGGCACGATGTGAACCGACCTCGCGCAGATCCGTGAGCGAATCCGGATCAGTTCGAATGTCTCTTGTCACTTCTAGATTTATTCGGGCCATGATACGATGCAGCGATTCAATGACAAACAATATTGCTGTCAACGCATGTCACTTAGCATCATATAAAAGTGACGGGAGAATGCTAAGCAATAGGAGATTGGCCCACATATGCTTTCCAAGTTTGTTGTGTAGTATCTATTCCTGTTAGATTGTACCTAACTAGAAGAAAATTTTGAATAACATTGTATCTAAACTGGATATACATTTATAGTTTTACAGCATAGTACTTAATAAACGTAGATATTTATAGACTTAAAGTAAGTACCATGAAATTGTTACTTTACCTTTATGAATAATAAGTAATAATCACGATGAATAGCGCCGATTAGTGCCTTATTATTTTACGCTAAAGAGTGTTGCAGTTTTATGCGCAAATTGAAGTTGTTGTGATTAATAGCAAGTAGGTATTTAGATATCACTGCAATAAAGTAAAAAAAGGAAAATTAGTACTCAGTGACTATTAGGAAATAAAAGCAGATTTGTTAACTTTATTAAAGTAGCTGCTGAAACATTTCCGAAGATAATAGAGGCAACATAAAAATACGGCAGGAATATCAGACTTTGTTAAATACGAAAATAGGATTAGCTGTGGTAGCATCGTTCTCAAATTGCCTAGATTTTATACCTGAAACTTTTGCTAGTGTGAACGCGTTTTATGTGGTTTCAGCTACAAAAAGTTTGTATTAACACTGTCAGTATTATGGCTATCAAGGCCAAGTTTTTTCATAATGTCCCGAAACATGTGTTCTACAAATAAAATTGGATTGTTGTTGTAAAGTATAACAGTAACAAAATTACTGGAAATCTTACTGTTTTAGCAAAATTCTAGCATATAGGTACCTACGTAAGTACTGAGGTGCTTCAATGTATCATATCGTAAAGTCTCCATTAGAGAAGTCCTTGTAGGTACCTGTAATTGCAATGAATCTTAATAGAATCATGAAACTAGCACGTGTATTTTTTGTTCCAGAAGTTTCAAACTCAGTATTCTCATCACGTGCTCCTTAAGTTCTACCACGTTCTACGCCATACGTAATCAGGCAAATCATCGATCTTTTCCCTCGTATTTAAACTGTCATCAGGCCATATTAAGTTCATGACAGAAACAAAGCATCCATTGTTAGAATGGTAAAGGCACTTTACTGATGTGATCGAAAAGTTAAATTGCTCTCCAATGTTTACTCTGAACCAATGAGGTGATGACGTCACGGGTAGTCCCCCAGTGTGGTGACTCACAAAAATCTCACTGGCACCACATAATCTCTTCCCGTTTTTTTCTCTCTCACTCTTCAGTCGAACTTGAATGAGTGAGTGAGTGCGACCGCGACATTATCTTTCTTATTGCTCCAGGAAACGGTCGGGGAATAATCAACTCATTGAATTAATTCACACGAATCTAGAATCATCCGGAAAGTGGATTGTCACTCTTTGAATTTTATTCATTCATACGCTTTTTTAAATAAAGTTCTTTCATATTGTAATTTAATTTATGTGCTCGGGATGTTTTGTATTGGTGAGTTGTATTTCGATTTGTGTTCTATAATATCTACTGTAAGATTATTTTTATTCTTTTCCGAAAGTTGTGAAATGTTTGGCAACTCTATAATATGTCGAATTTTTTATGTCATATTTTAACTAGGACTTAGCAGATTTTTAACTTATAACATTTTTATTAGATACATTAGCAGTTAATCTTGTTGATAAAATAGACAAACTATTCAATCATATGTCCGATTTATCTGTAACTAGCTGACCCGCGCAACTTCGTCTGCGTAATATTTCCATTAATTCTGCGCTCCTTTTTGACTTAGCTTAATGATATATAGCCTATAGCCTTCCTCGATAAATGGGCTATCTAAAACTGAAATAATTTTTCAAATCGGACCAGTTGTTCCTGAGATTAGCGTGCTCAACCAAACAAACTCTTCTGCTTTATAATATTATAACTCAGAGTCAGAGGTTCTCAGATGTTGTTGTGCAAGGCGTTGCGAACGTTCGACACTCGACTCTCGTGCGCGTATTACCTTCTCTGATTTTGTTCAGCAAGGCGTTGTGAACGTTCCGGTGAAGATTCTCCCATACGGTGTATTCTTGCTGCCCGTGCTTGAGAACTTGTTTAGTAAGTTGAGACCTGGCTCTCTTAGGCATTTTCAAATGTTTAAGAAAATGTTAAAAGCGTGTAAGTGTAAAATAAACAAAAAAGTGTAAAATATTCTAGCTCTGAAAAGAACTGTTGTGTAGCCCTGAAAAGAACTGTTGGTTAGCCCTGAAAAGAACTGTTGGTTAGCCCTGAAAAGAACTGTTGGTTAGCCCTGAAAAGAACTGTTGTTTGGCTCTGAGAAGAACTGTTGTTTAGCTCTGAGAAGAACTTTTGCGTAGGTGTAGTTTTCTAAAAAAAATCGCACGAAAATTATTAGACTTTGCGCACGACCGCTGCGTAGGGAGCCGACCTCGCGTCTGAGCCGTGCGTGTACCTTAAGTAGCCTCCACGCTATTCCCGAAGTTGATCGAAGTTGAGCGAATACGATAGTGTAGAAGGGCACTTCGCTTCGCCTCGTGCAACTTCGCTTCGCCCCGGGCGACTTCCAGTTGTTGTCGGTTTTTGCGCCCGAGTCAAAGGACTCGAAGTTCGAACACGAAGCGTCTGTCCACACTACTCGGCTCACTTCGGTTCGTGTCAGCCATAGTAAATACGCACGTATTTTTATTATGCGAGAGTACACATTGCAACGGCAGTTGCCACATGAACGTTATCCTATCGTATCCTACGTTGTCTATCGTGAGGGGAACAGGGGGAACGGGCGTCTGAGCTCCTCGCGATGTTGCTCGAGTGTGTGGACACCTTCGGACTTCGGTCAACTTCGGAGAGCACTTCGCCTCGTGCAACTTCGGAATAGTGTGGAGGACACTTTACATTACTCATAGATCTAAACTCTCCTCCCGCACGCGCACCCCCTCCTTGGCGAAGTCCACTTCGCAACGGGCCGTGCAGCAGAAATCGTAATATTTTAATTTCGCCATAACTTCAAAACCAAATGTCAGATTTTAATCATTCAAAGACCAAATATCGTCTAAATAAACTGTACTCAGTGATGAAATACTTTATTTTGATAAGGATTAATAGCATGAGTAAAATAAACGCGTTTAAATTTAGTCAAAAAAAAAATCAAGAGTTTTAAATAAAAAAGTGGTTGTTGTGCCTCACTCGACATAGATAGGTATAGTGTGTCGCGGACTTTTTTGAAGATATTAATAAGATCTACAATTAATTAGAACAATTTATGGTTCTATCTTTTATAGTTTAGGCAGCGAACGCAAAATAAGTAACTTTTCTGGTTGATTTTTACACCTTGTGTCCGAAAAACCCAAATATCTTACGGAACCCTATTTTTTTCCAAAATAAAATATAGCCTATGTTACTCGTGGATAATTTAGCTTTCGAATGGTGAAAGAATTTTCAAAATCGGTCCAGTAGTTTTTGAGCCTATTCATTACAATCAAACAAACAAACAAACAAACAAACAAAGTTTTCCTCTTTATAATATTAGTGTAGACAAAACATTCAATACCACTTACTTATCTCATTTCGCTGCAGTGCCGTTTATCTACTATCTCTAAACGGCACTGTTAGTCAGGAATTCAAATCTCTAATATCCGATACAAAACTACTCGGAAGATTCAGTAAGTACATCAATTCTACCGGAAAAAATTGTAACTGTATTCCGTGCATGATGAGCTTTATTCCGCCACTCCAGCTTAGTGCCGCCTCTCGGAGCGATCCAATACTGTTGGTTCACGAGTGTTCGAGTTCGTGGGAATAGAAATAACTAGACTCTTCACTACGCTTCGGGAATATTCTCTCTGCATTTTTACATGTTACTCACATGTTTTCAGTGACCAAACCATTTCAGCTTTTGGAAATATAAGTACCTACTTTAGGCACTGTTTGGTCGAATTCAAATAAAAATAAAACTCATAAAACAGTAAAAATAATAGAAAAACTTAGAGAATTTTAAAAACTTGAGGAAGTCATAATTAAATTAAATTCATGTCTTTTAATACATTCAAGCCAAAAAACAGTTCGTAAAATTAAAACAAATAATATTTGATTAAATTAACGTTTTTTTAATGCTAATAAACCCATATTAGTGCCGTAAATTACAAATAACACATCCGCGAGCAACTAAAACTCAATTAAAACTTTTAAAACTGTTCTTACTAAAATAACTTGGTAACACGCAAGAACATTCTGTCCAACACTACGAGGATACAACCCCACGGAGCGGGAATGGTGGCCGCGTGATGGGCTATAAAAAGTTAAGTAAAACAATAATCAGTCGAGCGGGGCCCTTTAACTTTAGCCCTTCGCCCCCTCACTCCAACCGTAAACATTAAACACTCGCTATGCATAAGGCAAAAGCTTTTTATAATTTCAATAAAAAAACCATGAATTTGTAAAACGTTCTTGCTTAAATAAAAATGTTCTAAAATTAAACACCACATGCGTGATGGTCGTTTTCAGCCCTTTTTTTTAATAAAATAAACGTAAACGCAATTAGGCCCATAATAGGACTTCATCTATTGCCGTCATAAAAATGTATTGCCTAGACTACACGAATCATCAGAAAATACAATAATTAACGCCTAGGACGTGCTTTTTGTTAAAAATTATAATTAATTAGTGAAATGTATTTTTGTTGGCAGCTATCGGCGGCATTTATATGGGCACGTTAAGAGTCCTATTACGAATCGTAAATGCTCGTTTGCAATAGACGAAGTTACGTTGGTCTGCGTCACATTTATAGTCCGCGAAACAATTTTGATACTTACTAGTCTGAATAGGATTATACTTTATTTGGGCGCTCGCGCGAGACTGAGGAGCGCGCGCGCTGAATTGACGCAGAATATATAGTACTTTAATTTTATTTATCGTAATTTTGTTTTATTATATTGACCAACGAAAACTAATGAAACGTATTCATTGTAGATTGAAATTTTATTGTATATTAATTTATTTGATAAAATTGTTTTTATTTGGAATATAATGGACGCTGAATCAAGACATTTCTGGCTTAAATTAAGCTTTCTTTACGTTTTTTTCTGTGAAAACTCAAGGTCTTTAAAGAAATTCTAGAACTCCAATAAACAAGTAAAACATTCAACTTACCTATTAGTAATTTCAGCTTTTAAAAGAATTGATAGTAACAGTGTGAATTAGACCGTCAAAGTTCCATCGCCGACATGTTTTCTTGCAAACTGCGTTCGTAAAATATTTTTAGTAAATTACACGAAAAGAAAAATGAAAATGTGTAACTCTAACTTACAAGAAAGAGACTGGCACTATCGTTATTCAGATCAAATAATTAAAATATCTTACTGCTGCTGAAAACTACAGCGTCAAAAATCATGAATTTCCGTAAAAAATGTAATAGGACTCTTAATGAATTATTTATTTACTGTATTGACTGCGGCGGCTTTTGCAATGCCACGCACTGAATTATAGATATCATAAAACATTACGGCCACTTGTAACTAATAGCAGCTTGATGTTGAACGATATTTAATCATTTGTCTGTTTGTCGTGTTACGCATTGAGGTCTTGTAGGTGTGTCACACGAAATTGGGCAACAAATGAACATGTCTATGACAAATTAGCTTAAGTTTCAACTGACATACATATAAATAATTATTTTATCATTAAAAATATGTTATGCAAGATTTGTTAAGTCAGTCAATAACAAATGAAGTTGTTTCGAAAGTAATAGATTCAGCAGAAACAAAGAAGGGAGTGAACAAATACGGAACTGCGTCTACTAACAGTATAACAAAGTAATTTATATTAACAAGGGAAATTAAACACCTGGTATTGGTTACTCTGTTAGCATTCGTAGTATTCCCATGCAATAGAATACAAACACAGAAAAAAAACAATCAAACGTTGGTAATATTTAAAGAGGTAATTGGCTAAATGAAAGGCTATCGGTCAGTAAGGCGTTGCGCTGAAGCAGGCGCGGCCATATACCCGATCATTAGACATTATTCATGCATGCAGAAGGTATTCTATTGAGAATCCATTAGAATCTTAATAACCCCATGCAAATAGACGTGTCTAACACTTTATGATGCTTGTTAAAAGTTATTATTTGTGTGACACTTTATAGGAATCAAGTAGTTAAAGGCACGGCTTTTATTCTTGATTATATCATTCTAGTTGAAGAAATACATGATCAAATAAAAATAATTGACCATGCTAATGATATCAGCGGTAGAGCAAAAATCCATGTTGCAGTGTCCATCGTTTTCTTTAATGTATTGTCAACAGATTTCTCTTATCTCTAACCATACTCAATGGACTAAATCTTTCACATCTACTTCAAATCTCTCTTCTATATTGCACTAAAATGTAACATCTACAACTCGGTTGAAATCCTCAGTTAACAATTCAGAATCTATTTACAATTCTATAGTATCATGAGCAACACTCTTGGAGGCAAACTAAGCTTAGCCTTAAACGTGTCTTTTGAAAACTCCTTCGCAGTAATGGACCTCTTTACATGCACTCCACTACCTCCACGCTCTTTACATTTATCGGCCCTTCTTTAAGAAAAATCTTAGAACTATAACGTTCCAAATTTTATATGATATGAAAACGATAATTTTAGCGTTTAGAAAACCCAGGGACGATTATAATATATTATTATATGATGCTGGTAATATATGGCAACCACACAATAGACATTCAATTTCTTAGCAGAAAGTTGTTGGACTATAGGCTCAGACGGACTTACATCCTACTGCCACCACGTTGTAATTTCTGTCGTCATGTGAAATTGAATACGTGCTCCTAGTTTAATTGCATGTACAATACAGATGTGGATGTAATTTAACTTTAAGTTAGTCGGCTTTATGCAGTTGTTTAACAAGTCCGCATTTTGTTTCAGGTAAGCCGACCTGCACATGCAGCTTATGTGACAGAATGCCTCGCACCTCGAGTTACGGTGAGTTTCACAATAAAACAACAAACACCCTTGACCTTTCTCTCAACCGCTTTGGATAGAGGTTGAAAATTACGGGCCAATTTACATATTTAACGTCACCGGCTCAGCAAGGGAACATTATGAATATAATCGCATCAACCGTGTTTTCAGCCTTTGTCCAATTGAATTCTCGGTGCAGTAATCAAGTGGGTAGGAGAGTGGGTCAACGGGTCGTTTCGAGCCGGCGCGCGCCCGCATCGTCCCGGCTCCCGCTCCCATGTTACATTATTCACAAATATAACTGACGAAAAAACGACCAATAAATATCTCACCCCTATGTTACGCACCACGTAAACACTAAACTCTTTTGTTTATCCCGAACGACACCACGATACGACGTCTCACTACCAGCCAACAATACTAAAATGTAAATTCAAATTCGTTCAACGTTTGCAATTCATTTATTTCCCGTTTCCTTATTTGCTTGCGCGTGAGATTATCATAGATCGACGTCGAAGTCGCGGAATCTTTTATAAGCGAGTGTTGTTTGTGGAGGTTCTCACTTGATTATGCAGTGACCTCTATTATTTCTGAGCTTTTGAATTTGACAATCGCATTCATATACACAATTAAATCGATTGTATCCTTTCACATTTCAATGTAAACCATAGTTGATTGCGTTTCGTCGGCCTTCAGAATCGACTCGTATCATGTTTCCCCATACATATCTTAATCATACAGTGCTCTGTATTTAACGTCAGTTAATACCGGCCCAATAAACCCGCTCGCTAATTGCTCGGTTAAATGTTGACGGCAATTTAATTTCGTCATTCGCTGGAGCTCTCGTTGGCGCAACCCTCGGCTCGTAGAGAGGAAGTACGCACCGGTTGCTTCCCTCGGTAAACTTAACTCCGTCTTCGTGCTGAGCGGCAGCGGCGTTCGGTTCCATCGGCTGATTAATAAATAATATTAGTTGTTGGCCCGCATCTAGTACATTAATAACTCTAAAAGGAGTGATCGGGGCGGCATCGCGGCAGGCGTCGCTAGCCAGCCGAGCACTCCTACACCCAATCTATTATTTCATTTCAACTACTATAATTATAGCGATTCTATTCGTGTCGCAAGCGGCACTTTCTCGATTGATTGTTGATATAATTAGCCGAAGGGAATCTCATCTGTATACTTTGACGAGGCAATCCCAGCGCCCTCGCCACCCACGGTACCTTTTTACGATTTAAATAAAATCGTGCTTACACTTTCAGCGCGTTTATCGTTCATCTGGTGACATAAAATATCTATTTTAGGTTGAGTTTCAATATTGATGGTAATAATAGATGGCGTCGTCTGTTATCGTCAATTAATCTGAACAAGAATGCAGCACCTCCTAATACATGAGCTAGTAAATGAATGAGCATTTTATTATTGGAAACCATTTAATTAGGTTAATGAGACCGGCGGCGTTTCCAAAGCTCTAATATACGAGGTGTCCGTATTTGCCGCTCGAAATGACGCGTGTTAAAATATTTTATTTAAAAGTAGTGATTCGGGTTACTCGTCTATCTTTAAATACTAACGAGACACTTTGTAATTACTTGTTTCGTTTTGTATACTGTTATTACGTTACTGCTTAATGACAGACTTGGGAGTCGAGTGACATTGACGATTACATTATAATCTCACGATACAATGTGGAAGATTTAGTCATAACGATGCTTTACGTTTAACTTGTGAACGAAATGAAATATGCCTTCTATTCTAATATTCTGTACATTAAAATGTTAATTGTAGACTTTAGATAAGGAATGGTAGTTGATTGTTTCAGTATATATGTCATCAGTATATTGGTTTTAGATTTTATAGCACTTAACTGTCGTAAATAAAAAACAAACAGCTTCCATCATGATCACGGGCTGACCTAGTAATTTCCTAGTTCCTCATATTTCGTTAGATGTGATCTCATCGTTGTTATCATCATTTAGTTTATCAATATCCGTACTCGTCTAGATAATGTAAATAATGTACCTATGCGTTATGTAAATCGCGCTAATTTTTGCGAAGGCCGCGTCGAGACCTCGCAAAAAGCAGATTCGACCTCGCGTTTATCATTGTCGTGATATCTTGATATGCGCACTAACTGCCTTTTGATAGCCTTTACTTCTGCGGCTTCCTGCTGCCCTGGTTAGACGCGTACGCGATATTAACTTACATTAACTTCAAGTAATGTTACTTATTTATCGACGTCATAAATATGTGGAAAAAGCTGTACGCCAGTAAGTCATTTTTATTGATTTTTTTTTCAAAGTTGATGCTTTATTGTATTAGTTCATTCATTTAGTGTCCGTTCACTCATTGTATCGGCTGACCTTGAATGACTGATCAATTTTGTCACGCAAGTTGTCTAGTCGCAAATCGGGAAGTGTTAAATGTATTGTTGAAATTGATTGTTGTTTTGCGCTTTTATTTTTTGTTTTACTTTCTATTTTCGCGCGTTTTTCCTTGTTCACAATTAGAAACAAAAGTGATAAACCAATTTGTTCTCAGTAATTAAAAGTTTTCCTGTTGTTAACCACGAGTTTACCTAATATTTATTATGACTCAAGTTCCATCTGCTCGTTTCAATGCCATTCGTTGCCATATTAGTCCGTATAAATTAAGTTTCCACCTACTTTAAAAACATAATTTTAAAACCATAATACCGTTATTTAATATGATGTTTGTAACGTAATATCAGCCTACTTATTATTTATAGTTCGAACAAACTTTATCAATGATTCTATTAATTTTATATTTTACTCGGGTAAAGGTTAGGTACCTAACCCATAAAACTAGGTTAATACAGGAAAAATTGTAAAAAAATACGATTGATGATTGACCAACTAGGCAATTTAATGAGAGATCTTTTTAAAAAAAAAACTTTAAGTATACAAATTCTGAAAACAACATGCAATAACATATTACGTATTTACCTGCTATTATATTACTCATTCATCTCCCATCTTTGGGCGATAACAGTTAGCCACACAAAAACATGTTTTAAAAACAGTAAAAAACATGTTTACATTTACCTCTGTAATGATTTCCTTATATTAAGAGTTCAAATAATAAGTTCAGTTAATTTATCACTCTACTTAATATAGCGTGACTCCGACCCACGATGCACAATTGAAAAGTTCAATAAAAACAATCAGCAAGAGTGGTCCAAGCGCCATTTTATTCAATTGCAGCCATATCAAAATTACTAACCATCAAATACAATACCGTACCTATGCTAACATTAAAATGTAATCAAGTTGTGCATATTCACTTAGATAATTTATTAATATTTTGTTTTAAATATAACCATTAAATATATTCATTGGAATATCAATAATGCTGGCGATCGTTCATCGGTCGGTTCTGTTATCTAGCTCAAATCTTTCAAGTTTTATGAAAACAACTTTAAATAGTTCTCAAAACTCACTGAAGTTGAAATTTTCAAGACGTTCCTACACATTCATTGTCAAACTGATAAAAATGTTAAAAGTGAGCGGAGTTAAGTTTAGTACTTCAAAAACTTAAATGATTAACCAATCTATTGCTACGTGATAATTATTTTCAACCTATAAAATTATCATATTAAGTACCGTGTATGTTCAGACTATTAATTAATATTGAATTATTACAATTCTTATGAATCAAAGGGCGGCAGGCAACGTGTTAACCGCCATACCTTGTAAATTGGGTTGTCGCTTATAACAATATTATGTTGTTCACCCGTGGCCCGAACACCGCAGTCGACCGAAACGGAATTTCCGAAGGGTTATGTGGGTTAAAGAGAAGATTTTTACGCTAAGTATGTAAGTAAGCGTTTATCTTCTTCTGTGTAGCCTATAAGAGTTTCAATATCATTGCTGGGGATTTTTTAGTAGGCCTTGTCTTGTTAGTGTAGATGGATGAAGACTTATGAGTGAGAGATATGCGAAGAGATAAATCTATTACTCTCGGCTGTCTGTTTTAACCTTTGTATTTTATTACCTACCTAAATAACTCTAAATGTAATCAAAATTGAAACCATTGCAACATTTTTGTTAGCCATTGCCAACTTTTAGGAAACGCCAATTAATTAGAAGTTCTATGTCAAATAAATTGCCAACGGTTTTTAGCCAACCATATTGAAGAGTTTTCAAGAGTACACTACGCGATGTTTTATAGCTGTTTGCTTGTTTTGCAAATGCCACCGACACAAGGCTAAGTACTCGCAAAGTGAACTTACTTGCCGAATCTGAACTTGAATACAAAAATTATTTTACACCAACAATAAAATTATGATGTCGCATACATTACATGGTTTCCACAATTAAATTTAGATAATGCAGTATCACGTCATATCTCAAATATGATTTGTTACCGCTAAAATTGCTTTAACCTTCGCCTGACCTAAACCCGCATAATTTAGTCTTTCCACTTAACTCAGTATGCGTTTCATGAATATAAAATGTTAAGTGGATCGCAAAAAGTAGATTTTCAATTCACGATTGAAAGCTCTTATTCTAGCTAGCACAGAAACATTTATGAGTAGATTCCGAGTATTAATCTAGAATGTAAGTTTTACGACAATAATAAAGTTTTTCGTCGCGATCTACCATAAATTCAAAACGCTACATCTCAATAAAGTCGCCCCGGGCGCATTTAACAGAATAGCAAATAAAACACGACACGAATCCAACTATCAATAACTGTGTGTTGTTTAAAATTCGTCGCCCGTCAGGGATTTGGCACTTGGGCGCGAGTCTCGAATTCATAATACTTTTTATAGCAACCATCTTGATTTGGATGAATTTGATGTATCGTTATTCTATCTGCTTTGGCGTGTTTGTGGGCGGGCATTCTGCATTGTTTGAGGGAATTCTAGAAAAGAAGCCTTCATAAGTTGATTCTGCAGTTTTTTTACCATCGTTACTTTTAAAATAACCACGAATTGTACGTGGTAAATGTAAATAATTTTGAAAATCATTATTTTTATTAACGAAGCCTTCAGTATTTAACTACATATTTATACATTCATAAAGCTATTTTTGATCTATTGTATTTCTTTACTTATTCGAGAATCGACTTAATAGATGTAAATTAATTCCTAAAACTTATCGCCGACAAGTTTCATATTTTTCAACAAAATTTACACACAATACGCATTGAATTAATTGAAAATTTGATGCTACAGTTACTACCCGCGACCTCACGCGTTTTTATAATACCTATCAAACATATGACACTCTTCAATATATACATAATATGGTCATTCTGTGAAAGACTTTTTGCAATCAGATCTGTACGTTTTACAAACAATCATTTCTATTTAGTATTTGTAAGTTTTGATTTTAATTCCAGCGAAAATTTAGATATAGGTTATCCGTTTACATTTGAGTGCGGCTCGCTGTCGGCTCGGATTTAGACAGCAGTCGGCCAGAATTGCTGTCATTGAATCTAGGGGATTCACTAGACACCCAGAGCCAGTTAATAATGGATATTTTGTTAGAAAACAACGATACACAAATGCTCATATATTTTGACGCGGGCGTCAGTTGAATTGTTATAGGTATAGTTTATTTACCAAAATCTTTAGTTTACAAAACAAAGTGCTGGCTAGTATTGACATAATTTTCGTTTATTTCGCCCGCAGCGTAGTGGAAAAAGGTTCTTAACGTAACGCTTTTCACCCTTAAAAGGAAAAGTAGTATCTAAACAACAGTTCCACACCCAGTTTTCTCGAAATCTGTTAAAACCCCAAGAATTCAGTACCGGGTGTTGCATTAAGTAAGTAGTAACAGTATACACGCCCTAATAAATGTCGCCTTACAATAGCTACATACCTTACTAACCCATTTTCCGAGGTGAACTCTGCAGAAAACACGGGAATGTATATACAAGTTCCTTTTTTAAATCTGAGATAAGTAAGAACTAACCTTAACTGACTTCTAGGATTGCAAAACTGCTGTGGATGAGACTGGCAGGATAGAAAAGAACTGAAGTAAAGATTAATAAAGGGATTACTTTGTTAATTTATTCAATGACATAAGGTTCTTATCTATTCTAGGGAGTTTCTTCTACTTTTCATTCCAACTAAAATACTAGGAAAGTAGGAAGTGCGGAAAGGCGCGCCTTATACGGAAACTGTCTTTTTGTAATTTTTTACGACAAAAAGTGCCCTTGTTTCTCTTTTTAATGTTGATATGGCGAAAAACACAATGTTAAAATAGCATTATTTATATAGAATTTTATAATGAATGGTATTTAACATTGTGCCTTCACTTAGCGGTCTAACAGCTAAACTACACCTAAAAAACTACCCTAATAAATATCACAGCTAATCTCGTAGGCCTCGTAGACCCGCTACGGCGTAGCGCACAAATTCTCTTTCATATTTTGCGATCAATCAAAATACTAGCTCACTCGTTGAAAAACTTCCAATCAAATTAAGAATTAACCTGGAACACTAACTTAGTAGAGTGTTCTAATTTCGAACAGAAAGTCTCATGAAATAGTGACGTAACGACCTGCACTGACATCGGAGAAGCACTCACTTTTTATGACTTTTAAGACTTTTTTTTTCTAAATAATGGGTAAAAGCCCATTATTTAGAAAAAAAAAACCTTACTTTTGTCAAGTTATATTTAGAAACGTGCGTCTTGTTTTTAAAGCTATTGTTCTTTCTTTCTTTAAATACGATGTTAGGTACCTACTTGAACAGCTGACGCGAACAACTTTAAGAACATTAGATTTTATCTGTAACAGTTTCGGGTCGTGTTCCAGCACGATGTGATATACCAATGACATTACATACTTATCTTTCATCTCTTAACCGACTTGTGAAGTTTTCTAATTGCCGTAACCGCTGCTAAAGGTAGTAAGCGACTTTTTTTTTAATTCTCTGACACTTATGGAAATTAAGTTATTAATGATCATATTCGTTTTTGTATTACCAAGTTGGAAGTTTTACGACATTTTAATGGACTGCTTTTGCGTTTAATATTATAGGGTAATTAAAGTTGTGCTTTATATTTTTATTGTGCCACTTAACTTTCGGAAGAACCTACTTATTTAGTTAATTAATAAGTACTAAGTACTAACTTTTATTTTTAGGCGTGAAGATTTAAATACTTACCATATATTTTTGAACAAACTTTGAATACCCCAACTTAACCATACCATAAATCGTATAATTATTTATGTTCAATAATACCTACTCAAAATTTTACAAAAATGATGATACCTTAACAGTCAATAAAAATCTAGTTTCCTTTACCGGTAGTTATCGGTATCAAAGAGTTTTTTTGTGTATGGTAACGAACGATGATGTTCCGTCCAGAGACAAGGTCAATGATTTGTTCATGCAAATGACTCGCCATAGAGTAAACAGACACAAAGTATGACAATATTTTAACACGGATTATGTATTGCTAAACGACGAATTTTATAGATTTTATCTCGATAGGTATAAAACTACGAAGTTGGGCGCCTTGAAAGAAATAAATTATTGTATAAATGTTCGTTTTTAGGGTTCCGTACCCAAAGGGTAACCAACGTAACCCTATTTCTAATCCTCTGCTGTCCGTCCGTCCGTCTCTCTGTGAGCTGGCTGTATCTCAAGAACCATTATAGGTAGATGAAATTTTCACAGGTTGTGTAACTCTATTCCCGCTTTAAGAACAAATGATAAACATTAAGTTTATAAATAAGCAGATTTTGTAAGTGATTCATTTGGTTTTATTTAATTTAAATATATAATATTATAAAGAGGTAACATTTGTTTGTAAGTTTGTATGTAGGGGGTAATCTCAGGAACTACTGGTCCGATTTGAAAAATTGTTTCACTGATAGAAAGCTACATTATTCGTGAGTGCTATAGGCTATAAATTATAAAGATATCATGCATATTAGTCGAACTATCTCAATTTTAGTCTATCCAGGCGGAAAAAAATAGCTCTTACAACAGAGTTATTTGCGTGCGCTGCCTTAACAGTTGTATATAATTGAAAACAGTGTATGGGAACCTGGTCCGCCTAGAATAGTTCTACAAAAAAGTCCGCGGCACCATATTTCTATCTTTTATATTTTAGCAGATATAGTAGCTTTTATGTGTTAAAAAAAGTATTTTTCGACGTACTTATCTTTGGACGATTTTTTAAACAACAAAATATTAAACCTTATCGAAAAAAATGTTATTATGATCACAAGAACATCATAGAGATACGATTTGCCCAAAACAGTATGTCAATTGGTTGAATAGTTTCGAAGATAATATAAAATTACTAAATCGCAAAACGCCGCCCGCGCCGTCCATTCACGAATCGCATTAGAACATGCTTTGTACGGACGTTTTATCCATTTTTCTGAGTCGTGGTGTTAAGATTTTCCGCGGATTAATGACCCTCTCCAGTTATTATTTAACTTTTGTCGTTTGTTAGGTGAGTTGTACATAGTTGGTTGAATGTTATTGGTCTTTAAAATTGTTTTGGTTGCTCGGTTTCTCAAAACACAATTACAATATTACTTCGTTCTCATTCTTCGAGTTCGAAGCTGTGATATTTCTGCTTTTGGGATATCGGACAGTTTCAGCGATTGTTTATCATGCCTAAAAGGATATCACAACTTTCCCGTCAGACATCCCAGACATGAGACAAGAGCAGCTCGAGTACGCCGTACGGAAGAGCCTCTCGAGGAATAGAGAAAATACTTCGCAAGCACGCGCTGGGAAATCTAGCTCCGAGCGTTCACAGCGGCTTGCTAACCAAAGCTGGAGAACATCGCAGGTCCGTGCTCGGGAATCTAGCGCTGAACGTGCACAGCGTCTTAGTGATTTAAAGCAGCATGTCTCTGCAACAAGGGACAGGGAGTCTAACGCTGAGCGCTCGCAGCGGCTCGCTGGCCTAGCTACATACATATTATTATTATGTAATAAAAACAAAACCCTCCTTTTGGCCGTCAGGAAATAAATCATAGCAGTCAGTACTAACCGAACCACACTCATAATTTCATCACAAGTTAAAATGTTTACCGCCCAACGAAGTGGGCACGGGTCAGCTAGTATTTAAATAAGCTGACAAACTTCATTGCTAAATTTCAATGCCTATGCTAGGTGCATAACAATAATTAAATGCCAAATGATGTTTCGATACTCCACATTATTTAGCGACAGGTCAATAACGAGGTAGCCACTTCACACGCAATCGTAGAAGGTAATAATTTGGCGTTCATTAAGATTCCAGCAGACAGTGTTTACTCAAGTGTACATAATACCAACTGGCCTTGAAACGACCAATTTTATGTTTCAAACAACACAATGCCAACATGCTAATTGAACACTTAATTTATATCGCACAATATATTAAAAGTGTAGTAATTTAGGATGAAAGGCATATTTACATTATAACCACGTTCACTGTAAACATACAATTAAGTACACTTTTTATTGGCGTGCGAAATTTTTCAAGTGCTGCAAAAAGCGTGGCGAACGCAAACAATCCTTTTGATACGGAAGGCGCTCAGGAATATAACTCACGAGATTTGGCATCTAAACATTCTGAACGAAGGATTAATACAAGCGATTTCCCTGCAGAATCGTGCGTTGTCGTTCATATTGTCTGTTAAGGCAGTAGGTATCGTGCTCAATATGTGCAGACTACTGGCGGCCTCTTTCGCCCTGATCACTCAAATGTCTGGTCGCAATTAGGGCTGCCATCCGCTCCATCGTACGGACATCGTCCTAGTTTTTAGGCACGACGAGGTGAACGTTCGGCTAATATCCGAAAATACCCATTCGGCAAATTCGCCCCGATACTATAAACCGTATCGAAGACTCCGAACAGCTAATAGTTTTAGTGTAAACGGTATCGATATGAACAGGAAAATGTTTACTGAAACCGCAATGAAATAGAAGTTTTAGGTTTATGATATCGTTAGGTAAACTCGAATGGTTTCAATTATGGATTCTTTTAGTAAACCCACACTTTATTTGCGGTTATTCATGAACAGTATTCCCAGAACTATCAATTTTATTCGTTGGTGTTATCATCACTTTCGATAAACGTTTGCAAATTGAAAAGATTTATTGAAATCATCGAAAACATAACCAGGTACTTAGATATTTTCTACTGTGTAAATCCATCTAACATGCTTTACAGCTTAAAAATATGCGTAAACCTTTTCAAAAACGAATAAACTAGCTAGGACTTCCAATTCAAGTCTATCGCGACAGTTCACAAAGTGTGCACAACACTAAAAGCATTATATAGTCGAAGTCGTAGACATCCTAGTGACCCTAAGCATGGGATGTGGAGCGGGTCGCCACGGCCGCCGCCGCCGCCGCCGGCGGCGCCCCGTGGCGCTTATTCTGCGCACAGGCGCGACTAGCTGCCTGCCTGTTGACAAGCCCATTGTCAATACTCTGCCTACACCACCCAGCGCCATTCAGGACAACGACACACTTCCCTTTTTAGGCGATTATATTTAGAACGGGTCGTAGACGACACGATTCATTCTAGATTTTATGGTAATGTTATACTCAGAGCGTCTAGTCCTTTCTTTGTTCAGTCTGTGTCGTAGAAACATTTCGCTTTTTGATTTAAGTATCTAGCTCATGAATATTAGATTCCGAATGATATTTTAACTTAACTGAATGCTAAATTGACTCTATTTGAAATTCGATACATAAATAAAGCGCTTTTTCGCGTTTAAATCATAGCTTTGTTTTGATTTACCGAACCAAAACTAAAATTCCCATGAGAAACTACTTGTTGATTTCAAACGCGCATTTTCAATGAAATGCACGTTTGATTTAAAGTATTTATGAACAATAAAATACGTGTCGCATTTATGGTGTGTGAAACATTAATCGCTTTTGATCATAATGTGAAACCTGAAAGCCCGGTAAGTGTCATTGAGGAGTATTTTTATGACAGCATTTCAAATGGACGTTAATTTCTGTCAAAGCTCAATCGATGGTTGGAGATAGACGGTTCGGTCAGATGTCAAACGTTACTTAGCAGTAATTATGTGAGTGGCGATGTTCCGTGCTACCCACGTCGCGTTGCGTTGCGCCGCGTCGCCGTCTGCGTCGGTCGGTAAAAGCGTTCCGTGATCGCACTTGTCAGTCCTAGCTAATTGTCTGATTGGATCCGGATATTGTTATTGATTAAACATTACACTGGCTTTTAGTGTCTCACTAACATTGTTCGGGACTATCTCCCTTTTACATCGTTTGCAAATTGAATGACTACGAGTATGTATCCGAAAATAGCCCCATCTGCTCCATTCAAGGCTCTGGCTTTGATATGTTTTAATCCTCACTGTAATGAAACTTAGATTTTATGATTATCAACCTAATATGTTCAAAAGAAAATTATCTTATCATTAAAATTTCATAAATGTAATCTCACAATTTACTTTTTATCTTTGATAATTTCTGTAAAATAATATCCATTATTAAACCTTCGTACATCAGTTTGGTGTCGGATATTTCGTATACAAGTCTTTTGTTCGCCACAAAAGCGGGTGAAGCGGTTGATAGTGATGTAGGTGGCTACAGTTATAAACCCATTAACTATGTACAGTGTTTACTGCACGATAATAACCACTCGATGAATCGGTCCGTGCATCGGAGGGGGCCAACCCTACCCGCTCAAGGTCGCAGGGGTGAGCACAGCGTATACAATTTGTTTTATTTATGTACACTACGCTTTACGATGCGCGCCTCTTATATTTGTACTTTCTGTACCTTTCTGAATAAATAAACGTTTTAGTGACATTGTTACAACACTATTGGTGAACCTACTTTTTACCAAATTGGCTTTCGATTGAATTTGCTTTTGTAAGGAATTATTGATTTTATACCTAGTCTCATGAAACTTGTGGGCTGAAATGCGTCATTTGTACGTCAACTATGTCATGTTATATAGGTACTACAAGGTATACAAGTTTTAATTCAGTTTTAGCCGTATTAAAAAACGTAGGTATTCTTTAAAATTATTTTAATTAACAGCAATGTTGACTCCTCTAGCTTTTCAATGACCCAGACACACGAAGGTACTTAATCATTTTATAACTTAGAAGGTGCTGTAATGATGACAAATTCTCATGCAATATAGAATAAATAAAATGTTAATCTAAACAATAAACACCTTTTTCTACAGCACCGCATGTAGGTATATCTTAAAGTGATAAATGCAAATTAACACTTTCCCGCCGTCGGTCGGATCGCCGCCGCAATAAAGTCGGCGTAGTGTCCAAGTTAGTGCCGCCTCTGACGGCTAGTGTACTTACGAGGTACAAATCGAAATAGGCATGGACTACACTAGGATAGGAACGTTTCGCTTCACTGAACGACTTTTATTAACGTGTTCCGCGAAACGCGATCGTCGGAATTGTTTTTATTGCAGCGCGATTTGTAAATATTACATCTGGATATGATATAGACACGCATGAAGGTTTTATATCGCACATATTTATAGTTAAGTACCTACGTATCCATCTGTTGTATAGTATTTTTTTTATTTATTTTTTTGTTGAAATCATAGGTAGTTGTTGATATAAAATACAAGTTGTTTAGACTCGGCTGTAAGCTTGGCTGACGTCTATAAAGTTATTGTGTCAATTCGATAGATTTTTTGCTTCAATAGTTATTATATTGTAGAACCGATATTTTACAGGTTTTTTGTTTGAATAAATAAAACACCTAGAATAGTTTTGAATATAACCTATATTATAAAATTTATTAAGTAACTAAGTTTGCAAAGAACGTTATTAACCGGTGTCCTGAAATCGCGGCGAGTTTGGTATTGTTTCAAATTTTTAATTTCAATAAAGCATGTTTTCCATAAAATAAATTGCTTGTGCGACATGAAAGTGCACTAAACTGCTCATAAATTTGCATAGCAAATAGGTAGGCTTGTTGGAAGATTCTAATAGACTCTACAAGGTCTGTTTAAAAAATTATGTTTTGTCCAGTCCAGCCGTTGTTTTTTTCCCATTGAGTCGCTCCTACACGTGTCTAGGAATCTGGCGAAGACTCAACTAATGTATTAATAGCACTGCCTACGAAGTTAATTAAACACAATCACAGAGACTTGCGACCATATAAATATTTGCGACTCTTCAATCGGAAAGTACAGTAAAGACCTATTACAAACAGTGATGTGAGGGTAACGCACGCGAGAACGACAAAAAGTCGCGATAAAAAAAAACAACGCGGCGGCGTGGAGTCGTGTCTAACCAATCTGGGGGCACTGACCTCGCGAATCCGCGTACCTACACACTTTTTGCTATTCCACGTTTGGATACACACTCGTGCGTCAACCGTGTAACTTTTTACAATGAACTCCTTTAGATTATGCGCTTTATTCTTAAAATAGACATTCAATTTTCGTCTTATGACAAGACACGATTATTCAATTGAAGCTAAGCAAACAACACGCTCTTGTTAACGAGCCGGATGTGTGAAAATCCTAATTGTCATATCGTAAAATGAAAAATTTCGCGCGAAAAAACATTGAGCGTGAAAAATTTGTTACAGAATTATTTTATTTGTCTGTCTACGTGTACTATGTGTGTTATTTATGATGCATAAATTACACGGATGTGGAATACTTACGTAAATAATTTGAATAAAATATAGCGCATTAAAACTTCTGTCGCAGAAAAACGGATTAATACACAAACGTAAACTGGCAACACAGTTATTGTTATGGGTGTTTTTCACTAAGTATTCATTATTCTGAATGATTATAGAATTGCCACACAATTGGCTGCGGTCGTTCACATTGCGGCTTGACCCCAACCGTCTGAAATCCCATTGAAATAACCGTGATTGGGCACTTCCAATATTTTAGATTGAGTCAGTTGTTGATTGACTAATGCTGTACGAGTCAGTTTGACAAGATAGTAGGGTTAATTCAACTTACCGACTTTTTATAAAATCAAAGCCTACTTACCTAACTAGTATTCTTAATCCATTCTCCTTCCATGTTTCACCTATGTAGCTCAGGCTTGTAGAGACCAGAGTCAGATTCTTAAATCTATCAAAAACAGCGTAGATAGGACCTTTTACTTTAAATGCTTACATTATTTCAGGAGAAGTTCGCCTTTATACTTTATGCAAAGTTATTTGAAATAGCTGTAAAATAATACTACTGACTGATACGTTTGAGAATATTAAAAACTCAATATCTTAATATTCCGCTTTTCACACGCCACTGAAAAGTTTAGCGCCAGTAGAAACTTTCTAAAAGTAAAACTAATAAAACGCGACACACTAGTTTTTACAAGAAGGACTGCAAAACACATTTCATATTTCTTATTAAAACATTTTATAACTTTACTAAATAACTGTTATTTGACAAACACGACGTTTAAACTCGTGCGATAAATATCATTAATCGACTAGATAGACTAGATAAGTATCTATGGTTTTCTGACTGGTTTCATTAATTGTTTACAAGATTGATTCCTAGTGAGGGGCAATCACTCGATGACGCTATTCTGTTGACTTTTGTACGAGGTAATTGGTTTTTTCTAACGACTGCCCTCGCTCTATAGAAACGTTATTCCCACGGGCCGTCAACCGAAACTATCTAACGCCCGCAGCAATTATCCGAAATCCTTAATGGAAATATTCAGTTCTGTTCTGTATATCCTACAAAACGTTGAGTACAAAACGACCAATTAAGACGCTTATTGCATTAAACTCAATTTTCTCTGGTGCTTATCAATTTTGGCGCTTTATTTGGCAAATCACTTCCGCATAGCATCCAAAGGTGCTAAATAATTAAAATGTGAAAAAACTGGATTTGCTAAACGAAAAGCGAGCCCGAGGGTTACAGTTCTAAAGTTGTTGCATAATAAACGTAGTGCACCGGAACGAAACGTTGGCGATAGGTACCTAGATTGTTTTCATTTCACGGTCGATCTGACTAGTGTGAATAAACTCCGCGGCACGGTTCTAAATTCAAATCATATCGAATGACCAATTCAAAATTCGAATAGCGCTCGGCATTTTCTGTGGGCCAGTTTAACATTTTATTGATATGGATTTGTGAGTAGTTACGGTCATCCACAGTGCTATTATTTATTTTAGGTTTATTATAAAGGAATGTGTCCGGTCGGACACGCCAAGCTATTTCCAACGATAAGCTCCTTTGAAAACCTTTTACGACTACAACCACTTCGAGTTTATATGATACATTATCCACATATTCAAAACTCATTGAAACTCATTAATTTTACAGCAAAAAACAAAATAAGATCAATATTAGATAATGAAGCCCACGCAACAACTCAAAAGTTTCTTGTGAGTACACAAAGATCAACAAGCGAACCAGTCATCGCGTCTAAAATACAACTTGCATAATTTGCGTCTATTACGACTATTATTTGAAGTGTGCGTTCCACGCAAGCGTCAATTATACAATAGATCGTAGCATTTGCCACGGTGGCATCATCCATCAACCTCGGTGGTCCGCACATTACGCTACTGTGACCGTTACAAATTCGCATTTGAAAAATTATGCGTCTATCCGAGAACCGACGACTCGACGAGCCGGAGTCGATTCGGGATCATTTTCTGAAACGCCGGTTGTGGTACGCGATCATACTGCTACCGTTCCCTCGTTCGGTTAATCTTGTTCATTCAATCGCTCGTAGATTACATCGTACGTCTGGCTTATTAATCTGTCTGAAAGTTCGCGTCAGCGTTTCGAAGACTTTATTTACGACTAGCTGACCCGCGCAACTTCGTTTGCGTCACATTTTCCATTAATGCTCCGCTCCTATTTGACTTAGCGTGATGATATATAGCCTATAACCTTCCTCGATAAATGGGCTATCTAACACTGAAAGAATTTTTCAAATCGGACCCGTAGTTTCTGAGATTACCCCCTATATACATACAAACTTACAAACAAATGTTACCTCTTTTTAATATTATTAGTATAGACTAGCTGACCCGTGCCCACTTCGTTGGGCGGTAAACATTTTAACTTATGATGAAATTATGAGTGTGGTTCGGTTAGTACTGACTGCTATGATTTATTTCCTGACGGCCAAAAGGAGGGTTTTTTTTTATTGCATAATAATATGTATGTAGCTAGGCTAGCGAGCCGCTGCGAGCGCTCAGCGTTAGACTCCCTGTCCCTTGTTGCAGAGACATGCTGCTTTAAATCACTAAGACGCTGCGCACGTTCAGCGCTAGATTCCCGAGCACGGACCTGCGATGTTCTTCAGCTTTGGTTAGCAAGCCGCTGTGAACGCTCGGAGCTAGATTTCCCAGCGCGTGCTTGCGAAATATTTTCTCTATTCCTCGAGAGATATACTCTATGCTCGAGAGGCTCTTCCGTGCGGCGTACTCGAGCTGCTCTTGTCTCATGTCTGGGATGTTGTGATATCCTTTTAGGCATGATAAACAATCGATAAAACTGTCCGATATCCCAAAAACCGAAATATCACAGCTTCGAACTCGAAGAATGAGAACGAAGTAATATTGTAATTGTGTTTTGAGAAACCGAGCAACCAAAACAATTTTAAAGACCAACAACATTCAACCAACTACGTACAACTCACCTACCAAACGACAAAAGCGACGTAATTGCACAACGCCGTCTATGGGTAAATGGATAGAACGTCCGTACAAAGCATGTTCTAATGCGGTTCGTGAATGGACGGCGCGGGCGGCGTTTTGCGATTTAGTAATTTTATATTATCTTCGAAACTATTCAACCAATTGTCATACTGTTTTGGGCAAATCGTATCTCTATGATGTTCTTGTGATCACATTTTTTTCGATAAGGTTTAATATTTTGTTGTTTAAAAAATCGTCCAAAGATAAGTACGTCGAAAAATACTTTTTTTAACACATAAAAGCTACTATATCTGCTAAAATATAAAAGATAGAAATATGGTGCCGCGGACTTTATTGTAGAACTATTCTAGGCGGACCAGGTTGCCATACATTGTTTTCAATTATATACAACTGTTAAGGCAGCGCACGCAAATAACTCTGTTGTAAGAGCTATTTTTTCCGCCTGGATAGACAAAAATTGAGATAGTTCGAGTAATATGCATGATATCTTTATAATTTATAGCCTATAGCACTCACGAATAATGTAGCTTTCAACCAGTGAAACAATTTTTCAAATCGGACCAGTAGTTCCTGAGATTACCCCCTACATACAAACTTACAAACTTACAAACAATTTTACCTCTTTATAATATTAGTATAGATTACCTCTTTACAATATTAGTATAGATAGTATAGATGAGGAGATTCTGTCGGATGTTATTTCTTACTAAAATAATTTTCTGGTTCCCATTATCTCCGATAACACGGATTAATGTAAAAACTTGTAAGTACCTACCTAAACAAAAAACCCTGACAGTGCTTTGGAGAAAATTCTATGTTTTTGACATTTATAGATAAATCTCTGTTGAACCTTGATTAACTTACTTAATGACTATAACTTAACTACTCACATTATTTAAACTATATGCAACTGTTTTGCACTTCTTTGATAGTTCTTTGATCATCGACTGTGGAACCTTCAGGAATTGCGCGAAAGATTAAGAGTCCATTATGATGCTGTTTTGGTGATATTGGGCTATACCGCGTGTATCTGACATCGACGCACAAACGATTTCCATGGGTCCAGGCCATTATTCTGGACACCCCAGAATAATGGCCTGGAATTTTTAGTCGGTTCTCTTCTCATTTTTTTTCAAGAGTACCACAAATAGGTATCAGCTTAGCTGAGCTGATATCTATTTGTGGTTTTATTCAGATTGCTCTTTTTAGTGAAAGTAGTTAATTAATTATTTTTTTATTAAAAATCTCATTGGGTTAGGTCAGAATAACGATTATGAGCAGTCTAAAGTAAAAAAAACCCTTGAAAAAAATGAGAAAAAAGCCGACGAAAAATTCTAAGTCTAGGGTGTCCAGAATCATGCACTGGATCCATGGAAGTCGTTTGTGCGTCAATGTCAGATACACGCGATATAGATCTCGTTATCTATGTGACCTAAGAGTTTTCTATTTGAACGCTATTAAACTCGGACTAATGATCTTTAAATCTGTTGAAGCAAAAACACGATTCGATAAAAAAGCAATAGATATAGTAATATAGGAATATAAAGGTATTGGTGCCTACTGAGTACGTACAAGAAATAAACATTACTTAGGGAAACCCAGGCAAAACGTAAGATCTGCCAACCTAAGATAATTCGGTTTGAGGTGGAAAAAAAATGACGCCTCCATTTGTTTTTATTTCCACCAACCAAACAGGTCTTTTGAGATTGTAAGAAGATAAATCACTGGATTCAAGAAGCCAGTCTTAAGAAACCAACAACCTATTTACGTAGGTACCGCACATGAGTTTTCAATATTTTCAAACTTAGTTTGTCTGGTGTCCAACTAAATCGTAGCTTTCCATTACGGGTTAAAACTCAACTATAGAACCTAGATTTACACTCAGTTGTCAATTCCAGCCGAATTGACAACTCAGTGTAAATCTAGGTTCTATAGTTGAGTTTTAGTATTAGAGATTTTTATCTATCTATACTAATATTATAAAGAAGTAACATTTGTTTGTAAGTTTGTATGTAGGGGGTAATCTCAGGAACTACGGGTCCGATTTGAAAAAATCTTTCAGTGTTAGATAGCCCATTTATCGAGGAAGGTTATAGGCTATATATCATCACGCTAAGACAAATAGGAGCGGAGCAGTAATGGAAAATGTGACGCAAACGAAGTTACGCGGGTCAGCTAGTATATTATATATCTTTTTTATATTATTGGCTGTATTTTTTGGCAGAGGGGAACGCCTATATTAGCGGCCTCATGTCAAATCCTGCCTACATAGCCTAGGGTGATAGTAGGTACGAAAGCAATCAATTCTATCGCATATGTGCTTGCGATTATAAACTCAATAAACGAAATATTCCTTGGTTAATGCTAGCGAAATATTCCTTGGTAGTTTCTAAATTTTAGAGACTATGTTCTTGTTACCAAGATGACGCCATAACTCTCAAGCTGCCCAATCAATCCAAATAAGTCTAGTGTATAAGTACTTATAGTCTGCGGTTTCGCAATCTACTAACAACCTACCTATTGCGCTTCAGATTTTCTTATACAAACCAGTTTTAGAAAAGGAAAATACAAGATTACACACTAGACTATAATAATATAGTAAATAACTTACTGTGTTTACCACTTCGTTACAATATTCCACAAATAAACCTACTAATCAAAGCATGACTGTATGAAGCTATTTTCAAGCGAAGTAGGTTCAGTATTGTGTAAAACATATTAAAAGTACCTCCAACTCGAAGCAAACCCAAGATTGGCCAGTTAAATATTAATGATAGAATCCGCTAGAGGTTAAATTGAGACTTTAAAATAGTATTGTACATTCTATGCCAGCATTGTGCAAACAAACATCCAGGGTCGGTAAAGTTTAGATTTTAACCGACTTCTCCAAGTTTGGAAACATTTTATAAATAGCAACAAGGGAGTGGAAATGAACAATACTTGTTCGTTCTTGTAAGAAACCTGTTGATGAAATTGTACAAGAAAAGCTCTTTTACTGTTTTAATTTTAGAGATCTCCCCACAAATTAGAGTTTTTATTTCGAAACATGATTTTGCGTCACGCTCACGAACTCACGTCACCGAAATTAGAAAACGTAAACATTTTCTTCGGTCCAATCTTTTTCCTAACCACCAACCCTTTCTTAAACCATGAATTTTATATTCAAGTTTCGTATTGCAGCAGTAAGCTTCATCTTAAAATCGTCTGCCGTAGCTCGTACCTAATACTCTTACTGGCAGCACTAGGCTGCTAATCGCTTGCAAGTGTCGGTCGGCCGTCGTCCGCCGCTTTTTGTGGTGCAGTGTGCGGCGGGTCTAATTGGCCGCTCTGTCGCTAATTGAACGGTTAGCCGGTACCGGTCCAAGCGGTGTTTGTTAAACGATTAAGCGGCTTATTAAATGTGATTTGCGGATCTCTGCCCTTTTTTTCGTTAGGCTGTTTGATTGGTTTCCGTTGTTTGAATTTAGTGAAATTGAGTCGGGGATAGTAGATGAGTTGTAGCGGCATCATTGCCGCCACAAGAAAAACCAACGAAACATACTATTTGTCAGCAGTTCAGCACGGTTGGCGCAGTGGTTGAGCGATCGGCTGCTGCGTCGCGTGTCGTGGGTTCGATTCCCGCACGGAACAAATATTTGTATGGCCTACAGTTCCGTTCCGGGTCTGGCTGTTTGTGTATGTGACTTTGTAAGGCTATGCTAGCTAGGTGGTTAAATATAAACAAAAAACCGATTATTATTTTCAGATCTTATTAAATCCCAGGGGAGACAAACTTTTTTTTGTGTCATTAATTTAATTAAAAACCGCATCAAAATGTTGAATTCTTATTTCAAAAACAGCAGCGTCGCAAGATTTTTTGCATAGGTCCGGACTCCTGTAACATTACAATGAAACCGGTAGATAAATAAAATAAGTACAAAAAGTTGATTCAGAAATAGAGCCCCTTATAGAATTGCAGCTGCCCTCATACCGGCTCAAGGCAAACCGCCCGCTTCTTTTAGGCCCCGTTTTGCAACGTAAATTGTTTTTTTTTTTTCATCTTTAAGGCGAGGTTGCAGTACTGTGTGTTTTGACGAACAACAGCGACTGTCCGGCGAGCGAAATAATGCCTAAATTTTGACTGTTTTTTCTTCTTGGCGAAAACTGATAAAGAAATAATAAAATATAGTTTCAACATTTACTTCAAAATAAAAAGCTCTATCTATTGATATAACTTTTATATATATTCGTGATAAAATCTCTTAGCAGTACACGTTTAAAATTGTAATTTAGTGTCATGTTTGATAAAAAAAGTATCGAGCCAATCATTCTAAATCGCGTTTCTATCTTTACGATTTACTTGAGGGTATATTCAATTTTTATGTAATGATTTTTATTTATTAAAAAACTCATAATTAATTAGATTTTCAGACGTTCAAAAATCTTAAAAAGTACTGCAACCCCGCCTTAACCAGAGACTAGAGCTTACAATGGCACGGATAAGTTTTAAATGCCTTTTTAGTTTATGGTCGGTAATGGAAGTCGGTACCTAATTAATTAATTTACGAACGACATGCGACTTCATACTGTTATAGCTCTATTATTATTTATGGAGGAATTTATTGGTAACATGTGTTTCTGTTTTGTTAAGATTTGCTGCCTTGCTGAACGTAGGTACTTAATTTTTTTTTAACTGTGGACATTATTTTCTATTAATTTGTGTTTTTTTTTTGTTCTCAATTACCAAATATAAACAAAAGAAGGAGATGTTCTATTTTAGAAAATAAACAGTATATCTATCTAATAGTAGTTGACACGTTGATCCTAGGTAGCTACTGGTATTCTAGTTTAGCAGTGAAGTCGGTACACGTCCTACAGTATTAAGTTAAATTATGTTCACTTATTCGCATTTTCTGTCTGGTTTTATTCCTTTGAATGCACCTGCCCTGCCTTTGATATCGTCGTCCCTATCTGACCCATCCGTTCTAACATAAGGCCCTCTCTTTCTATAATATCACATGTTTGTTTTTATCGGTATTATTACTGGTGTGATTGTGATCTGAATGAATTAATGAACACTCCGGCGTTGTTTTACGATATTGTAAGGTTTTTTTTTATGAAAATTTATGTAAGTTATGATGAGGCTTATCATATTAGCCAGAAAAGCTTTATTGAATTATGACTGATTTAATTAGAATTAATTTACAACTGAGATTATTGAATCTTGACCCACTGAGCCGATGGTATTAATCTGTTTAATTGTCAACAAACTTAGTTACCTAACCTACTTTTTCTTGTCAGATAAATATGTACAACAGTGTTTTTCTGCACCGAGGACATTTTTGAATAGGTTACTATTAAGTAGGAACCTATGGCGGAAACTACGCTATTACAAAATGACACACTAATTGTGTGGTCAATGTGGTCAAAATTAATCTAAGTCAAAGAATTTTATTATTTAGCCAACGGCTCGAAAAGTGGGTTTGTCAGTGTTATTTTGAACATGACGTTAAAAGGGCGCATTCCGTCCACTAGCGCCGCCAATCGTTTTTTATTAATTGTGGTAAATTTAAGACACGTAGATAAAAAACCGCTCTGTAGTGTTCTGAAGAAATGTATTTATTATTTTTTGAGAGTTATTTTGTACTTTAGAACATAAATAGTCGCCAAAGTCGATATTTTTGCTAAAAGTGGCCACTTTTAGCAATTATTGCGGGGAAACTCTTGGCCCAAATCTCACCTGATGGAAAGTGATGATTAGGCCGAAGATGGAAGCGAGTTTCACCCGGAATCCTCTTACACAGAGGAACTGGCTATCATACCTCTAACTGCCGGAACACAACAATGCTGTTAGAACACTACAGAGCGGTTTTTTATCTACGTGTCTTAAATTTACCACAATTAATAAAAAACGATTGGCGGCGCTAGTGGACGGAATACACACCCTTAACTCAAACAATGATCTTGTAAAGTACCTAAATTATGTAAAAAAGATCGTGAAAAGCCCGCTCGAGAGGCGGTACGGTTGGAGTGGCGTAGTCCAAGTTAAGTCCGCCTCCCCGCCCTCGTATAGCAGCCGACCACGAAGTTCGCAATAACGGTTCGAGTGCACACTAGCGTCGCGCGGTATTTACCAGAACTATGCCGACAGTTGACTGATGTAATGTTTTGGATGATTTTACTCACCATAAATTGTTATTTTTAAACGACGATTATTTTATTTGACGCGAATAAACTCTTGTCAATACTTAATTAATAAGGTAAATGAGTATAATAATCTCGATGTTTAAAAGTATAATATCGATGATGGTTTATGAAATGATCGATGATCTATAGAAAATAGATAATTTCAAAAAACCTAAATTAATTACGTACCTACAGTCAACCACTCTGTTAACTTTTACTAAAGGTACAGACCGTGGGGAAATCTAATTACAGCATCTCCTCTTTGTACTTGCTCCGTGGCACAGACGCCAGCTACAACAATCTGTCAAATTTCTTTAATAGATTTTCAACTTTATCTCTGAATCGTTAGGTTCAAGGTTGATTGGGAAAATTTTACAGTTTTGGATAGTTTGATGTGCTGGCAACTGTAGGTACATAATAAGAAAACCCTTCGTCGGTGCTATTTTTAACAGACTGCCAAAACGAAATTCTCTATAGATACTTTTTTCGACTTCCAAAAAGAAGGTGGTTCTCAATACTTCTTCGATTTTCAAAATTAAAGTTATTTAATACATTACAGAGGTTACTTTGAAGTCAGTTGTATATTTTTTGTAAAAAGATTTTTTTTCGTAAAAATCTTTTTAAAAAATTAGGCTACCCGAAACTGTCAAATTTTCCTAATCAACTTTGAACCCAATCACTTTAGAAAAAAAGTTAAAAATCTAACACAGAAATCTGACAGATTGTTGTAGCTTGTGTGTGCTGGTGTTTGTACCTACCTACCTACTTAAATAGATACTTACTTTATTTTTTAACATCTTGCCCAATACAAAAATCATTTGAAACCTGTCCACCAAAAACTTTCAAAGCAACCGCTCATAAAACTGCTTTAAATCTAAAATTACTCATTTGCGTAATCGGAAGTGGTCGCGCACACTATCTACGAATGCGGTATGAATCCGTGCCGTCGGATGGTGTGCGCGGGACGTTACAGGCAACACGTCGCGTTTGCTGACCGCATCCGACAGATGGACGATACGCGGCCGTGATAAAACCGTTTCAAGTTTTTCCTTTGTTTATAATCTATAATATAAACATCAGTAGGTATATAGGAGGAGCTCATTACTAAATAATAATAGCCGCACGATTCGATCTTCGAGGTTAAGCAACACTTGTCGAGGTTGAGCTGTGGATGGGTGACCATCTTAACGTAAGTACCAATATTCGTCTCGGAAACACTGTTGGTCCCAGTCGTCATTGCGAATAGTCTGAAATCTGAAGAATCTGTCATCAGACTTTCCAAGAGGTACCTATCTCATTACCAGTGACCGGGTGGTTGAGAGATTTGCTACATAATACTTACAGTACAACACACAAACAACACAATACTGAAATGGCTGCGCGCCAAAATTAAGCTAGGTACATAGCGGTATTAGTTACCATTGGCGCCATCTAGTGTCAAGTAGTAGAACTAGTCGATTCAAGAACCTTCTAGAGTTTTCTGTGCTGGAACATTCTAGAATTCTCGACACCTGGTCAGTCGTGACCGGTATATACGCGAATATTCTAGACCTTTCGCCAATAGAAGGTTCTGGAACTAACTCATGCCCTTTATAAGCCCTGCATAGACCGCAACCGAGTCAGTATTAGATTTGCGATACAAGCGATAACATTGAAAGCGATCTCGCATGCGAAATGTTTACTAGTGAAATTGTGTTTTATATTAGTGAGTACGTATAAGCGTTGTTAATTAATAAAATCAAAGTGTCTGTTTTTAGTTACTAAATCGGCTGTTTTATCAAGCTTTAACAAAATTTAGCTGCATCCAGTTAGACTGGAATCTGACCCCAAGATGACTGAAAAAGGCAAGGCAGATTAAGTACCTAGATAGTGGGCTCTCAGATCACTAAGCTAAGTCACAGTATTTATACTGTGGCTAAGTGTTGCTCTTTGGCCTTCAAAGGAATGATATCGGAGTAATATTAGGTGCGTTCCTATACTTAATGAGCTTAAACAGTGTTTGAGTCATCGAAAAATGTCGTCCATATTAATGTCGTCATCGTTAGTTTAAGTCTCATTATAGTAATTTTGGGTCAAACGTATAGATCTAATTAGAATACGAAAAAAACCGTCCAAAGCAGGAAACCACTGTTCTTCCAAAAGGAACAATAGGTACTTGGCGGACCAGTGAGATTGAAGCACTGAGTGAACGAAAGAACGTTACACCGAAAACCATTTATCTAACTAACCCATCATCCACCGATGCTTCGTTTGGACGATAACTCACTTAACCCGCTTACACTCCAAAAATGTTTCGGAGAACGACGATTTTTATTGACTAGGTACACATTTGATCGAAAGCTCGTTACTTGAACTAGCTGTTACCCGTAACTTCGCGTCAAAAGTTGTTATGCTCTGTTTAGGTGATGCGCTCAGGTTTTGAAATCTGGTTCAGTGCACTCTGTATCATGATTGCCCTTATATATCTTCCTCCTTCCTTGTTACTTTTGCTTGTTGTATCTTCAGTCGCGTGGCTGTGTGGATTATTTCATTAAGCCCTGCCAGTCGATTCTGTCAACGTCTCACCGAGAAAACTCAGGGGGAGTGAGTGCGAAGTGTACTATCATTGCTTCTTGATTACATGGATTAACAGCTCACTTCACCCAAGCCTTCACTTCGACATGTTTACAGAATCGCACTGGTGGAACGATTACCTAATAATCCTAGCCTGTAGAAGTCCCAAAACATGGCATACCTATATATAATATACCTTCTCAGACAGAGAAGGAACAAGCATTTCACCATACTATATCAAGGCGGATTAGCGATTTCAAACTTATAATCCTTAGCAGTAGGTACTTACTTCACTCATGTCACATATAATAATAAACTTGTGTTTGTTTGTAAGTTATACAAATTATCAGTGTATTGAACATGTATTTCCCGTTGTTGCAGGATATTATCAGCCGGCAGGACCGCTGATCAAAGAGTCGAGCGCAGATGCTGAGCGCGCGCTCGCCAGGTACCACCCACACTACCACGCGCCGCATCCACCGGTAAGGATCATTAAACTCATATCTATCGCGTAATAACCAGTAGATCATCGGTCGCAGACGTTTTAGGTGACAACAAAGAAGAGTAAAAGAAAGAGACAGATCAATGCAAGGGTAGCTAGCTAGGTATGTGTAGGTCGGTGAGGAGTTTAAAAACCCTGCCAGAAATGCAACTGGCTTAATTTGTTGCACCACCTCTGAACGGCTAAAAAGATATCGTATGGAGACTAATGAGTAAATTAACAAGAAACATACAATCAGAGACATTATGGCATCCCAATATGCTTTCGTAATTAATTCATATCCGCGACTTTGTACGTTCATATCCTGTTTTTTCCTGTTCCTATAGGAATGTCGAGAAATCCTCTCTTAATGCTTTTCTACGCAGTGTAGGGCAGCTACATGTACAATTTCAGCTTTCTACGACCAGTGGTATCGACTGTGCGTTGTCTGTCAGTCACTGACTCAGTAACGGAAGAATTTTATGTAATTATATTGATATTGATAGCACATAACCAGTCCTCCGATGGAACTCAATCCGCATATTATAATTCAGTGCTTAACAATGTCAATTGTCGAGCTCATAACCCAAGCAGCTTTGTGTAATGGCTTAGTAGCACAGCAATCGGCTGTCATCTATCTTTAGGGTGTGCTCGCACTAAGGGTTGAACAGATAGAAATAATCCAAAAGTTGACTTTCTGGGTAAATCTGAAAAACTAAAGCATGTTTTAACACACTTTTTCTCAATTTCCCAGGTATTGCAGCAATATGGCCCGCCATATTACCCGGACCTCTGCTATGGCCGCTACTACAGGCCTCCGGGATCTTACCACATGCCACCACCACAACCGGATGCGCAGGTATGAATAAAAACAAAACTATACAAACATATAGTTTAAGAAAAGAAGTTACTTGAAGTTTGAATACCGGATCCGAGAAACAGCAATTAATTTATGGAGGAGTCCTCAATTAGGCAGTCCCTTAATTTATGCTTGCTTGTTCGTTTTCAGATGGTTGGCGTCGGTAATGAGCCGTACCCACCACCACAGTATTATGGTAGTCCACCATGTTACCAACATTCGCCTCAAAGGATACCATACGTAGGTGAGTAACGACGACTTTTATAATTTCCTCGAAGTCAAGTAAGCACTTTTAATGCTACTTAGTGTGCAATTTTCCATGAATCGTTCTTGCCGAAGGTACCAAAAGAAGGTGAGGATATATCAACAGATTAATACCCCTGAGCATCACATTAGTAGTAGCATTCCTTCTGTCTGCTTAGACATACCCGCAATAATTTGTTATTGAAACATACGTCACGAAGACAAGATTATGTCAGTTGCTTCACCTTTTCATCATTTGTTACAGAATATCGCGGATGCCCGTGCCCATTAAACGCGTGTCCAAAAAACGTGCTTATTGGGCCCGCTACTGGTAAAGCCCCAGCCGGTGGTGGCCCAGCAGACGTACCCCCTGCCCTCGCGCCGCCCGGGGCCGCCTTCCGACAGAAGGTGCGGGCGTGCGCCATCGAAGCTGCCGCAGACACACACGGCAGCGGCAAGGTACTATAATACAACTATTTATTTCTTTCACGAGCACATAGTAGTACACATATTTCCTCCAGCGGACTTATGCCATCGTAACACAAAACACCTTAACACCAGACACCACATGGTAATATCGTATCGGTAATTGTTTTGGTATAATTGTTCCAGGATCCGCCATTAGAGCTGGAGCCACCAGCTGCAGCGGATGCTCCACATCCTTGTGCTATGCCTGCCATGGGAGGCGTCTCACCCAAACGTGAGATCTACGACGTCCGGGATAAGTTACGAATCGCCAATGACATCCCCGGCCCAGCTGAAGCACTCGGACCGCCATCCCCCGCACGCGGCTCGGCCGGAGCGTGCGCGCCGCAGCCCCCGCCCGTGGCCCCGCGCCGCGCTCGCCTCGGCAAGGCTATGGCGAGGCGCTCCCTCGCAGGCGACGACACCGGCCTGCTTCTATCCACACCACAACCACCACTCCTAGCACACCACAGTGACGCCGACGATGATGTCCTCGCCATTTCACCTCCAACCTGTGCGCCTATAGACTTGTCTTCGTCAGATGAGCGGTCGACTCCCCTAGTCGATGTCAAAAAGGAAAATGAAGGTCCGACTTATAACGCAGCAAGAAAACCAGACGCGCAGGCTCTCCGAGAACATAACAGTACCACTATAACGGAGGCTAGCGTTGTCACTGATGCGGCCAAAGCGGCAAAGCGAAGATATTCGAAGCCTAAACTAGAGATCGATATGAAAGATACTCAACTTGAGGAAGCTTGCAAGACGAATGGAATTGGTGAACATGTCAAGCTCGTGAAGCGGAGAAAGGTTTCGGGTGATCAGACCGAAATTCAAAGGACAGAAACTATAACTAAGGAGCCCAAGAAAAAACAAATGCAACCTAAAAGGACACCCAAATCACCGACAGCGGAAAAGAAGAGTGCGAAAAGGAAGTCAGAGTGCGCAGCGAGTGGTCCTAAACCAAAAAAGATGCTACTCGATAAACCAGCTGAAGAGGACTCCAGGCTAAAATGTGTTGCTTTAGTGGCGGATGAACCGTTACCCACAAAACCAAAAAATAAAAGCGCCCTACTTCTCGATAATCTCATAAGAAAAAATAGCATCGACAGGCCTGACGCAAAGGGTTTGGATGCTGAGCTAAATCCTGCTGAACTATTCCTTTCCCCCAATGAGAATATCGCACAGAATTCAGCCAAGAAAACTTTAAACATTAACAATAATATCGTAGAGAATGCAAACACCCCTAATGGAGTTCGTGCCAATACACTTGCTGCAGTGTCTCAACTAATAGGCAAGAAAATGGCGTGTAAAGTAGAGAAAGTTGATTCCAAAGTTACTCATGGAATAAAATCAGTATTAAAAACGCCCACCGTAAAATCTGGTCCCGAGGAAGACCGTAAACCCTTAAGCAAATGCGATGATGTTGATGACAAATCGAGGGCATGTACCAAGCCAGAAACAGAAGTAATTTTACCTCAAGTTGAAAGGGATGTACCAGAAGTAGTAATAAAAGACAATAAAAATTGCGTTAACATTATTTCATCGGATGTTGATATAACGATACCCGCTGAGATAACTATAGCTTCTAAGGTAAAAGAAGATTTTGAACAGGATGTTGAGGAAATGGCAATAGATGCCGAGATTACGGAAAAGCTTGAAGAAGTCGAGGAGAAAAAAATAGAGGAAATTGAAAAGGAGAAGCCAAAACCAGTGAAACTGGACAGGACGACAGTGAAACGTTGTAAGCTGTCAAATGGAGAAATGAAGGCTAAGAATGTGGAGAAGGTGGTTAAGTTGTTGGTTTCTAAGAGGCCGGCAATAAAGACGGATGAAGCGACATTGGTGGTGGAGGAAGCGTGTGCGTCGCCGGTGCCGACAAGCGGCGCCTTCAGGCGAGCGCGCCGGCGCGGCGGACACTCGCGCCGCGGCAGGCGGCCCCTCGCGCCGCCCGCGCTGCCCGCCTATGAGCCGCACGCGCCTCCTCGCTGGAGCAACGGCTGGAAATGGGACGGAGAACATTACCTTTCCAAAGTCTACCTCAATGTGAGTATTACAAAAGTTTTTTGCCCGTCAACAAAACTTAGTTAAGTACTGCTTTCGTCTTCTTATCCTACATCCATTTATTCCTCTTATTCATGATCATGTTTTGAACTCTTGCAGAACGATTCCCGACTGGATCGCACGGCACGTTGCTGGTCGCGAATGACGCACGCTAGCGGCGACAGTGTGTCACGAGGCGACTGCGTACTGCTACGAGCATCGCTTGCGCGAGCGCAGCCCTACGTCGCCAGGGTCGCTAGTCTGTGGGAGAACCCCGATGATGGTGAGAACCGTGAGAGCCATTCATATTTTATTTTTACCAAACAATTTTTTTTTAATGGGAGCCTATATGAGCTCAATGCTCATTCTTAATCATTTCCCTGTGCAGGTGAAATGATGGTGTCTCTAGTGTGGTACTACCGGCCGGAGCACACGGACCTGGGCCGGCAGCCGGCTGACGCGCCCGACGAGGTGTTCGCGTCACGGCACCGCGACGCCAACTCTGTCGCCTGCATCGAAGACAAGTGCTACGTACTCACCTTCAACGAGTATTGCCGGTCAGTTTCTACTGCCATCTTGTCGCCATACGAAAATATCGCTGATCGCTAACCGTAAATAGACTTTCTAAAAATAGAAAGAGTAATCTTGGTTGTGTCGCCACAGGTACCGCAAACGGCTAAAAGCGGCTGAAGAAGGCATGTCGCCGCTGCCGCCGATCGTGCCTGCGCTGGCCGCGGGCGAGCAGCTGGCGGCGGGCGCGCCCAGCGACGCGCGCCTGCCGCCCGCCGTGTCGCCCGAGCTCGTGCTCTTCTGCCGCAAGATATACGACTTCAGGTCCAAGAAGATCCACGTGCCCAACAAATGAACCCCGCGCGGTTCCAACAGGATATCGTTCGTAAGATCTGTGTCGATCTGTGCACCGAGGAGGCGTCGACGCGCTGCGGATGCGTCACACAAATTTTTATAATGTATTTTATCTAAAGGAAGTGAACACCAAAGTTACGTTACGAAGTTACACCACTTGTTTGGCGGCGGTACTACACGCAGCTCGGTGTCGGACGCGGAGGACGCAGCGCCGCTCCTCACAGACTTTATCGTTTCTCATCTCGTAGTGTCTCATCGCAAACCTTTAAATTAGTACAAAAACGCGTTCCCGGGTGCAATGGTAGAATGTGTGACCTGTGGCCATTTTATGTGAAGATAAACTACGTAATCGTTGTGTTAGTAGTCGCCGATCGGTCAGTTTTGTTGCTTGTGTCGTGAGTTGTCGTAGAAGTTTCTTTCGTATTTAGATTTACAGTGATTTGCGGTATTCAAATAATTTGGATGAATAATTATTTTTATCAAAGGATGCCTTTTATAATGTGTAAGTAGTTTTAAGGAGATCATGTTTGAAGAAGATGCATAATTATTGTATAGCAATATATTTTCTTTTTGCTTGAAGTTCAGATGAGCGAATGTCCTATTTATTCTCACTCTTATATAAGTGATGAGAAATGCTGAGTACTGATTCGATGGCTATTTTGTATAGCTGATACGATTTTGTATGACACTTAAGATTTAATTGGCTACTCGGAAAATGAAAAGGCATTTATAATTATTACAATTTATGTTTAATTATGTACCTATTTGTTATATGTTGCACAGGCATTACCTAGTTATAATGTCTGTGTATTGTTGTCAAAGTAGAGTCTATATTAAATTATTCTTTTATTATTTAGGAGCACACAGTTGCGCGTGAGCAATGTCAGAATCGTCGCGATTAGATCTCTTCTGTATATTGTGTTCGCGGCCGGATACATCACAGACTCGGCGCCGCGCAGCTCGCGCTTGACGGATCGTTTCGAACCATACTGTTTAAGTTTCTAAAATATACGTGACTCTTGCAAAGAGTCAACATTTAAATTAAGTAGTTATTGATACTTACATCACAAATTTTGCAAGTTTTATAATTTTATGACATAGGAACGTAATTTTAATCGGATTACGGGGTGAAGGTTACCTCAGTTAGGTTCCGTATTGTGTACCCTGCCGCCCGCCCCTGCCTACCCTAAGCTGTAACTCCCCGTAGGCGCGTTCGTGTAGATTATAAATTTTTTAATAATATCAAGTAAACGATAGAACGAAAGTATTTAACGTTAACCCTGCCTTCGAAGGAATTGATTTTAAATTTGCATTTTTGGCCTTTTAATATCCAAAGTAGCAAATAATTGATTTAACTAGGACCGGTCCAGAGTAGTTACAGGAAGACTGATTTTGCGAAAATTTAACATGTTGCCAATTTATTTCATTTATTTAGCAACATTACCTTCATAAAAATTCAAAATGACTTTTTATTTCATTTACATGTCAGGCAATATTTACAATTTACGGAAAATAACAAATGGGAACATTGTAACATATTTTAAATATAATACTAGTGCATAGATGTAAACAAAAAAAACACTTTGGTGTTAAAGAGATATATTGTAAGACTATAATAGTGAAATCTCTTTATCATTAGAAACATAATTTTAAGTAGTGCGATCGAAATAAAGAATATATATTTAACGTTATATTTCCTGTGTGGAAAATTAAATGGGCATTTATTCATTTCAATTTGATTACCTATTACGTCATTTCCTGCCTTCACTATTTCCTACAATGTATCTCTATCTTGTGTTGACTATTATTTTTGTACATACTATAATTTTGTTTTAGTATTTGCTATATTTGTTATCTATCCAGTGAGATTTGTCACCATTAACTGTATTGATGGAGGTAATATTCTCTGCGATTCATGTGAAATGTGCATTCCGTTTTACGATAGATAACTAGTCTTGTCATGTAATCGTACACACCAAATAGGCATCACTTTACAGTATTTTTTATGTTTCTTTTTATCTTTCCTAAGGCTGTTCCTACCTACCCACTCTTAATATTTTTTTTTTGTAGATAAATATAACAACAAAACTTTTTAGTCGTATTTAGTGCAATGCTGAGATGCATCCCGGGGAATACCTACAGTACATAAAGTCGCCAATGAGTTTAAAATCTTGGTCAACTTTCCAAATTCACAGATCATCATGATATCTGCATATATATGATCAGAGCATCATGTACCCAGGTTGGGTACCAAGCTAGGTACGACAGACTGGATTGGAAGACATGAACTCACAATACGCACGTTGGTACGATAAATGAAACAGGGATCCCCAGAGATGACTAAAAACCTAGCGCTTCTAGGGTATCAACTTTCAACGCACACTTCAACTCTATACCATCTAGAACTGTTGACGACACGGTTGGCGCAGTGGTTGAGCGATTGACTGCTGCGCAGCATGTCGCGGGTTCGATTCCCGCACGGGACAAATATTTGTACGACCAAGTATTTGTTCCGAGTCTGGGTGTTTTTCTATCTATAATATGTATGTATTTACAAAAAAAAAAAAAAATTATAAGTAGTTTATCAGCCATCTCGTTACAAAAACACAAGCATTAGATTGCTTAGCTTGGGACTCTAGGGAAATGAAATGTCCAAGGATATTATTATTATTTATTATATTATTATTAACTGTAAAGCGTTCAAATATGAGCTTTATCCATAGTCAAGTAAGGTCTAAATTTATTAGAACATAACTGAAGACCATTTTAGTCTTTGGGAGTGATATCGAGTTGAAGATTGCTTGAACCCACAATGTGCACTACATACGCCACAATGACAAAAGACAATCGTACACTTCCAACCCTCAAAGCGGTGGATTTTGAGCTTTATATTGGGAAACGTAAGGTCGAAAATTAAATCCACGAGAAAATGTAGTTGAAGACCTGTTGACCATTTCAGCCGTTGGGGGTGGCATCAAGTTAAAGCGTGCGATTATTTTATTGCTTTATAAATCATACATATTCGTTGTATACCTACTGTAGGTACGTCACAATCTCACTGGTGATCTATTCCAAAGCTTATGTTTTCTATGTTCTTTTTTCTATTCCATTGCTTGATGCCAAAAATTTAGCTGCAAAAATTCTATTATTCAGTAATGATGTAATACCAATCTCCTTCTATTTAGGTTAAAGGATGACGGGGGAGTCGGCGCCTGACTACCAACTAATATTATAGTCCATACCTAGTATCTAGGTCCCGATGTGAACTCCAGTTTTTATTAAACTCGTAATCCCTTAGCATGCTTACAACTGTATTTATCGTAGTCTATGTGTAGGAGATAGTTTTAGAGCACAAATACCTACAGATGGACTCTATGCTCACGTGCTGATTCGCCCGACATCAATACTCATTATTAATTAATCATAGAATTAATGAGTAAATTCCATAATAATACTATAAGTGAGCTCTCCCTTGCTTGTAGGAGGATTGTTTTAAATGTTACCTGGACTTTGCGTTTGCTAAGAGTCAATGATTTTAGCGTTAGCTCTACTAATAAGGAAAACGTTTCTGTTTTTATTATTTATTTTGTTTTTAATAAAAATTATATAGGTATATTTTATTATTGTAACCTACATTGAACTGTGTAGGAAATATAATATTAATTGATGTAATTAATATATGTATTTTATTTCATCCCTGACTTTTATTTACCTATAAAAGAAAACGGTGCTTCGTGCCTGCCTAGGACCGAACTGTAACCAAATACAGAATACTTAATAGATAAACTTAAATGAAGCACAGCGAAAGATTTGAGAAATAAATATAGGTAGGTACACATTTGGTTATAACAGCCTCGGAAACCATAAATCTCTATTTTTGAAACAAGGAGAGATGAAAAGGAAGGTTTGGACTAACAGTTTTAATTTGTAGTAGGTACCTAAGTAATACGGCAAAAAAAGTTATAAATGGAGGAAACTCATGGAAATAGCAACATTTTCTATAAACCATATTCCGATCATTCGCCATCTATTCGGTTCTAACCCACTTTTTTTAATGAAAAATCAACAAATGACTCCTCCCACTCTGAGCGGAGTGGAAAGGAGTATCATGCCCGTTTTCACCATTAATCTCTAATCAATAATCATAATATAATTAATCATTAATCTCTCTTCTCGGGCATCAGACTCTTAATGACTTTCCGATCTCCAGGGCCGCGGTAACTCTTTCGAACAAATTCCGCATCGCTATCAGAAATTGACTCCTAGCGGTTACGAAATACGGTATGCGGTAATGAAAACGTAAACAAGTGTTAGGTTCTTAGAATATTTTATGATTTAGTCAAAAAGTAACACAACAAACATATACACCACAGAACACAAATCAAACAGTAAGAAATAACCAAAATAACTAATTTTTAAAACAATAGCAACGTGTAACACTTTTCGCATCAACCGTCGTATTGCATTGAGTAAGCGAGACACAAGTATACACCGAACACCCGCTATCTTGCGCGAGAAGGCGCATGCGCGACCTACCCGCGCATACGCTGTACTATGTTTCTTGTCAAATTGATATCCTGCGCAACCGATTGCGACGTACTTCGAAGAGGCAAAGAACCGTGGTTCGTACTGTTATACGTGCTATAGTGAAAAGAAAATAATTACTGTAAAAAAGTGGTCTAAAATGGTGTCTGCCACTTTTTTACACCTTGTACAGACGCCAGCACATAAAGCTATAAGAATCTGTCAAATTTCTTTGTTTGATTTTAAACTTTATAGCTAAAGAGATTGGGTTCAAATTTTATTGGGAAAATTTGACAGTTTCAGATAGTATGTGCCGGTGACTGTAGGTACGTTTGAATTAGTCTTGAATTTTTCTAAAAGTTTAACACCATAACAGAACTGGGAGGTTCGCAAAACGACGTAATCAGTCGTATGTACCTACTATGTAGTCACTTTGCATAAAACAGGCGACAAAAGTGGCTTTGACAATTATCGCCCTATCAGTTAAGCATCTGAAAGATGGAACACGATTAGAAACACAACACACAAAAGAACAGTTGTCATCATCTTCCTGCCCTAATCCCATGTTACTTGGGGTCGGCGCAACACGTTTTTTTCTTCCACCCTGCCCTATCAGCCGTCAAACTTTCACTAACTCCCTTTTCTTTCATATCGCTCCTCACACAATCCATCCATCTTTTCTTTGGCGTTCCTCTCCCTCTCCATCCATCCACATTTATGTTCATTACTGTTTTAGTTAAATGCGTTTCCTCCCTCCTCTTCACATGACCATACCAAGACAAGCGATTCCCTTTTAACTTTTCCGTCACTGGCGACACTTTTAAACTACCTCTGATGTACTCATTTCTCATTTTATCCATTCTAGTTACTCCACACATCCATCTTAACAATCTCATCTCCGCCACATGCAATCTATTTTCATCCGTCTTTTTCACAGCCCAACATTCTGATCCATACATTACGACAGGCCTAATCACGGACTTTTAGATTTTCCCTTTCAACTTGAGATGCATCCGTGGGTCGCAAGTTGTCCCAGTGACCTCTCGCCGTTTCATCCATTCTGAATATATCGCCATCCCCTTGAACAAGCGACCCGAGGTACCGAAAGTCGGAGCAGATCGGTATAAGCGTTCCGGTGAGAGCTATAGGTACAGGACTGGAGAGACCGCCGAAATCGGAGAACAGGTATTCTGTTTTGGTTCTGCTCAATTTCAGGCCAACAGGTCTTTGCCACCACGTCTCCAATCTGCTCTGGACCTCTAGGCCGCGTCGGCAACCAGCACAATGTCATCAGCAAACAGCTTACACCAGGGAGCTTCCTCCTGGATGTTCGACGTCAAAGCGTCCATTATCATCAGGAAGAGATAAGGGCTGAGGGCCGACCTCTGGTGCAAACCGACTGCCACACTGAAGCTGTCAGTTGATAAAAGAACAGTTGTATAAATAATAAAACCGAACTACAAACAGCAGCAGTAAGAGAGGATTATCCGAAATTCCTACGGAAACGTAAAAAACGTGATAGGTATTCGCATCGCGTACGAAGTCGGGGGCAAAAGCTAGTGCGAATATAAAAATAAACAGATGGAAGTTTGTTCAGTGTGTGGTACAAGTGTCAAACTAACTAAGTACTTAAGTAGGTACATCAAATGAAT
The DNA here is from genome assembly GCA_963859965.1 of Ceramica pisi. Lineage (NCBI taxonomy): Eukaryota > Metazoa > Arthropoda > Insecta > Lepidoptera > Noctuidae > Ceramica > Ceramica pisi. Next base: position 12,340,203 of record OY982539.1, read on the forward strand.
TTTAATACTGAATAACCAATGTAGAGTGTGTATCTGTAAGGCCTGATGCTTGCGCAGATCAGAGATCTGTTAACTCGGTTACAAAGGTCTTTTAACTTAGTAAGTTGCTAACACGAGGTTAAATAAAAATCCTACATACAAAATGGCGTCGTCCTAAGGTGTCTCTGAAGATGGAAGCCTCCGCCGAGGCCGGTCTAGAAAGAGGACGACTTATACCCCTACTGCAAGTGCTGGTTCGAGCTGACTTGGGAAGAGTGTGAGGCCTTTGCCTAGCAGTGCCGCGGTACAGGCGGACTAAAAATAATAAAAGCAGTTATAAAAGAACAAGTAGTAAATTGTAAATACCGATTTTATTTGTAGACTAACACGTCATGAAGCAAGTATACAATAAATAACATCAACTTCCATTAACATGTTAATACAAATTAGATATTACACGTACTTTAAATTTTCAAATCACATCCAAAATTCACAAAGACTATCTTACAGATTGGCGTATTTGCTTTTCCTTGTTCAATCCTTGACACCGGTTGTGTAAAATCTTCACGTTTTTGAGGCACGTACAAACGCCAGCACATCAAACTACCCGAAACTGTCAAATTTTCCCAATCATCCTTGAACCTAATGCTTTAGCAATAAAGTTGAAAATCTATTAAAGAAATTTGACAGATTGTTGTAGCTTTATGTGCTGGTGTCTGTACATTCCCACGAAAAACCGTGACCCATGTACATATTATGCGTCAAAGAAACAATGTTAAGTAATCGACTTGCCTTTTAAATTTTTATTTCCAAAGATTTTAATTATTATTGATTATGGTAGGTATGCACCATGCTACAAAAGCGTTGCGATTTGAAGCACTAGTATCTTGAACAGGGAAAAGGATTTACGGCAGTTTCTTTTACGTCCACATAACTTGAGAATCGCTGCTCAGCGATGGCCAATAGCGTTGTAAGCTCAAAAGCGTAGTGGTCGAGTCGATGTGAGTTTGATTCCCAAGTATGATAGCGTGATTGTATCTACCAACACTATCACATACGAACTCATTCATGTAAGTAAGTAAGTATCTATAATACTAATAGATCAAAATCTTAGAGCGTCTTCCCAAGCCAGCAGATATGCGCAGTGCGCACGTTCAAAGTACATTCTGACACTACTCTATCCCACACATTTTATTACTGAGAAAATAAGTAGTCTGGCGGCTCTGGAATCTTGAACTATAAGGATTTCGAATTACTTTAGTTACTCGATGAGTAATTTATTTTATTAGCAGGGTCTAGACACGCCAATCTTAACAAATATGTACCGACCCTTATCAAGACGTGTCACCACTTATTATCAAAGGTTTACATTCTCTCGAAACATGTACATATGTACTATACAACCTAAATACATATTATCCTCATTTGGATTACTTAATATCTACAAGGGCCCGGCTGCCGTTTACAATTTACAGATCTAATCTACCAACAAGTAGGAATGTATTGTTGACAATCTTATTCAATCATTTTTCTATTTTAGCCGAGGTAAGTACAGTGTACAAAAGAGTAAGGTGAGTGTGAATATAGGCAAAAAAAATAACGATGTTAATTCAGTTCGCATCCGAGATTTCAAACTTAATTAAAAAGACATACTCAGAACAGCTATGCTAAGTTTACTCAAAAGTCGAATAGTTAACTTCTTATCTCTTTTGTTGACTGTACAATAAAATGCAGCCGCTATGTAAATCAGGTCAAATTCAAGGATCTAGGCCAGATAAGTCTGTAAAATGTCACCCAGCGTCAGTGCTCCCGCCACCTCTTTATATCCAATATAAATGGGCAATAACTATAGATTTATGCAACGCAGAGTGCTTTTAAAATGACCCGACTATTGATGAGCACACATTAACGTAGTACGCAATCAATACAAGCAATTAGATAAAGTGTCTCCCGTGGTAGCGGTGTCAATCGGTTTTCAGTTGTTTATTTACAAAGAAACGGTGTTTTCGTATTTATTTCGCGTATAAACATCGCTGAATAACTTAAAAGTGACGTCAACAGCCATTTACTGCGGCGCAAATAGGGCAAACACAATGTGAAGCGAGGGCATAGTGTGAGTTTTCTATCGTACTCGATCGCGTTAACGTAAACGTTTGCTTATCTGTTATTCTCACCAGGTGGCGCTTATTCAGTTTCAATACAAATTGGCATTTACGCTAACGCGATCGAGAACGTTAAAAAACTCGCACTAAGCTGTCCGCAGGTACAGACAGTCACTTATCTTTTTCTTTATACGTTTTTTTACTGCGTCTTTTCTATCAAAATAGAAAGGGAATAGACACGTCATCAATATTATTTATTCGTCGCTAATCAGGTACCAGAAATAAATACGCGCAGTCACAGTTGACCTCGCATTTCAACATTGCGCCGCCTTTTATCAAATTTCAACATTTAATTTTGTCACCACTACCCTATGAGCTGTATCAGTAAAGTTATAAATTAAATAGCAAATAAAATTAAGTATCTCATATAACTGGAAATTTAGTCAGGTGGGGAACAAAGTCAATGAATATTTATGTACCAAATGAAACATACATATTAGATATTATTATGAACTGTGTGCTGAGTATATGGGTAGTTTAAGAACCAACTTCTATTATTGAAGTATACATTTAGACACATTAAAATATGTTAGATACATCTTACTTCCTGTTTTCAACATTAAATCTCATGACTCATGACAGTACACTATACTAGCTTTTTAACAGTTTCTACATTACAGACACAGATGATTATTATTTATATAGGTAATATTGCTTACACACATCCATTATACTCTGTGTAAAATCTCTATTATTTTCTACATGTATAGTGACACTATAAAAGTATACATTTTGATAATATGAAAAACTTTGTCTTGAACTTACATGCTTGTAGCAGTTTTAAAGATTCAGAACTCCTGCTTTTCTTCAATCATATGTTTCTCTCTTGCCCTTATTTATTAAATAAAAATATCCACTTTACTGACAATAATACCTAATGCTGAAGTTGAGTCACCAATCCATTGAAAAACAATTATCTAAAATTCATGAGACTTAATCATTATTATACACTTTATTGGCAGACTTTTATTTCTATGCAAGCAGAACACTAATTCAATACTACTAAGTATTTGTTCAATTAAGTCATAATATATTAAGATAGAGATTATATTAAATGATAGTCCATTAAATACAGTTTGGATGTGTGCAGCCATAACTAATGTTCTTTAATATTATTGTAGTTTAACACTTAGGCCACAGTGAAAGCAACTGATACACTTGTCAGGATCTTTATCAATAACATTGTGATGATCACACTGGTTTGGCATCATAGCAACATTGTTTATCGGTCGGAATAGGATCATTTTTTACTACTGTCTCACGAAAACATTTCCAACAATAATTATATGGAAACCCAACTCATGTATAATACCTACATAATAGAATATATAATTTATTGTGACAAGCGTAAAGACTGACAGAAAAATAAATCTAATATTTTTACTAATAAATTTTACAGTGGGTACAATAATGGCCACTTACAGGCGTATTCTTAAAAAAAATCTTAACATTTGCTTAGTTTATAATATTGATTAAAAAAATCCCTATTGAAAACATTCTATGGTCATTTTGAATTTATTATGTACTAATCAGTATTTAAACCAAGCATATGTTTGATTTTTTTTATAAATAGAGATGAATAACATATTAAATGAAGCTTTCAAACTCCACTCAACTCATCAAAACAATAACATAAATTAATTGAACTATGGCCAAGTCAGGTATAACATCAGAATGTTTAGAAATTACAGCAGCTGTTAGTCTTTCGGGCAGTCTTGTAAAACAATTTACTCTGCATTGATAGACTCTCAGTCTTAGCAACAACATCATCTAATTTCTCACCTCGTTCTAACACTGCCTTTATAGTGTCATGCAGAATAATCTTTGTTTCATCCAAGTCATTCTGTATTTTAGTCAACGCATCAGCTTCTCGGGGGTTCTGGTATTTTGTTAAGTATTCTGGAAGAAGGTGGAAATCTGTCCTGTCCTCGGTACCGGTTGGCCACTGGTTAGCAGGCACTGTTGCCGTAAAATCATCGAGTATTTTAGTGATCAACGTGTGTGCCACTCTATTTGGATACTCATGGTCAGATATCAAGACTCCTGCCAAGTTGTCTGCTCTCACATACACCTGGAGCATGTACTCTCCTTCTTTAACAGACTGTCGAGATGCTGGCTGAGTTCTTTCTACTATAGTTTTACTAACAAAGACCATAAACTCTTGAACTGAGCCACGTTGAAATATACTGAAGCTCTGAAGGTTATAGGCTGCTTTTAGGAGAGTAGCATTGTTCACGCCTTTGTAAAGCACTCCCAGTGCGTATATTTTTACCATCTTGATGGCAGGCTAAACTACTTCAGGTACTCGAAGTTAACTGAAATTAAGATTAATGGTTTAGCTAAGTACCCTAAAAAAGTAAGAACACTTATATTTTGGTCATAGGGCCATCTCATTACGATAAGAACCTACTTATGATCCCACTTTCTAATTAGAATATCTAAGTTTATTGTTGGAAAGTTTATTATGTAAAACACTTAACCCAAGCAGTTAACAATGGCGTTATTAGAATACTATACTCAGAAATGTCCTGATGGATTGGTATTCTGCTCTAATAGTCTGGAAAATTCAGATTTATAAAATGCAATTATGATTAGGCAAGATACTTACCCAATTTACTACTCCAATTGGTGACTTTGATGAGTGACACATAAGTTAATTCGAAGTAAAATTCTCATCTAAACTGGAACACAAACCTCTAAAATTAACGTTTTTTCAAAATGAATACATTTCAGCTAAGCTAGGAATGAAAAAAAGCACGAAATCCGTAATAATTTGTAACGAAATCGATGCTTTGTGGTGCTTACGCATGTACGTCAAAAACGCAATGTGTCAAGTTGTCAAGTCAACGTCAAGCAGTGACGTCAAGTCAAAATTGAAAAACAGATTTCGTTCCAATCCTTCCAATCCTATGGTTTTTACAATTTATGACATATATATAAATAGAACCGTGTTGGTGGGAACCAACTGAGATAAATGATTAATAAAATGGTTCACTGATACGAATTATTATAATAAAGCTGCGTACAAAACATTTCAAGAAATGCTCCTTGAATAATCCAACTGCAGTACTCCACCCATTGAATAGTATCCGTGCGTTGCGTGGTGTGCACTGTATCATTATGAACAAAAGATGATTAAAACATTATTATTCTAATCGTTCCAATGTAACTCAGGGTGTTGTAATTTACCTTAGTGGTTGATAAACGGACGAGCAAGTACGCAGACTTAGCAAATAAGCTTTTTGCTTTTTGTCTATGCCTCGCCTAAAAAGCTATGTACCACTTCCCACAAAAAAAAATCTCCTACTACTGACTGCTGACCCTACTGTCAAAAAGCAAAATAAAATATCGTTCGTGTTTGTTAATTTTAGTTTTTGTGAACCAAACCACACAAGATTGCTTTACAAGATATGGCAGAAAACCCGGAAAAAGTAGAGAGCGGTCCAGACGCACGGAGGCGTATACTAAACATAGCTGTTTCCACTGTACTGCTAGAAACTGGTTTTGATGCTGCTGACAAAATGTCATTAGAAACTCTCACAGAAATGCTTCAATGTTGTAAGTAAATGCCCCAATAAAATAATAAATAAACTTTCTTATATACCATAATTCACTTGACCACAATCAATAGATTTTTTAAAAATAAATATAAAATTTTACAAAAAAAAAGTAATGTATAGTAAATTGATAAATGCAAATATTGCATTTACTTCATGCATACAGCCTGACATAGCAGACAGTTTTATTTTATTTTGACTACTATGATATCCATCCATCCCCACATATAAACTAGTATGTTTTATGCTAAAATAATATGTTAGTTTTATAAACATTTCTATAAATGGTCCTATTTTCTCTTTTCTAGTTCTTTCGGAAGTTGGAAACTCTGCTAAAGGCTACTGTGAACTAGCAGGAAGAGTAGAGCCAGTAATTGGAGATGTGGTCATGGCTCTCATTAATATGGGTAAGCATTTTTAGATTAAACTCACTACAGTCACTACCAATCCAAATTTAAATTTCATTTTGTGAGGCATGGCATGCCTATCAATAGTAAAAAAACATCATGATATTATGGAACATGGATGAATGATAAAAATTACTTTTAAATGTATTATTGTTTTAAGATATGAAACCAAACATACAGATTTGAGTTTCCTTTACTTCTTTGTCAATATTTAAATTGTTTTCTCTATTCATGAAATAAAAAAATTGTATGATAATTAAATCCTGAATAATGTCCATTTACAGGTATCAGCCTACAAGGCCTTGAGCAGTATGCCTCCCGCCCCAATAGACATGTGATCCAGCCACCACAGCAGGCCCCGGCCCCTCGGACACCAGCCATGCTGTCGGCAGGATCCAAGGCTAAAGCTGCTCCTCACATACCATTCCACCTGCCACCTCTACCTGATCCACATGCCTATATTAGGACACCTGTAAGTGCTGGAGAAGTGGAGACATTTTTATAATACCATATTGGTAATGGTTTTAAACTTACCAACAGCTAGCCTTAAAAAGTTGTTCTCTTCAGTTAGTCTAGCTTGTGACTAAAAAGAAAACTTACAGTGAAACATAAAACTATTATAACATATTATATTACAGACCCACAAACAACCAGTGACAGAATATGAAGCTATCAGAGAGAAGGCTGCCTCACAGAAAAGAGACATTGAGAGAGCATTGACTAAGTTCCTAGCAAAGACAAGTGAGACACACAACCTGTTTAACACAGAGGATAATCAAGTGTTTCCATGTAAGTATTTCTTGTTCTGTTCTGTGTTTATGAAAATTAGTACAGAATAATTATTGCAACTTACAAAATGCTATGTGCCAGTCAACCATGACTTGGAACATTGCATTTTGTAAGTAGCAGGAAATAACCTATAGAGTAGATACTCCACTTTCCGCAAATACCATTGCCTGCCTTCTCCAAACCTCTACTTACTATTTCGTTTGCGGCGCCCTTGCCTAGTGATCCACTGCGCCCCTTAATCTACTGGAGGTGATCCCGTTGGAAAACAATATACTCTCCAAGGCAAGGTGACACTGGGCTTTGAGCTAATTCCGTAATTGTGAATCCCTAAACGCTTTACACTGTTGCGGCTTGGAATATAAAACTGCTTGCCTAACAAACTAAATAACTGATTTAACTGGGCTAGTTTTTGAGGTAACAATTTTTTTCGTTTTTATTTTCAGTAATAGCCTGTAAGCCCACATTCCCAGCATATCTACCATGTCTGCTGCCAACAGACCAAGTGTTTGACTTTGACGAGCTGGAGTACCACTTCCAAGTTGCCAATAGAACTGAGGATATGCCAGCAGATAAAAAAGGTAATTGTTATAATTTCTGATTAGGAAAGCTTCACATCAGTGACGTCAATGTGACTATAACAGAAACACCGATGCCAGTGGATTCGACGTCCTATGAGAAATCGTAGGACGAATGTATCGCCACGAAACGATTATTCTTCTGCCTGCGTATCGCGACGATTCGTGATCCATGGAACACCATGTCTCAGAGAATTTCAGCGAGTCCGCTGCGAGTAAGTCGTGTTTCGCGGCGAACTCGCTGATAAAATCATGTCTCGTGTCGTTGACTCTTTGCTCGTTAATGTCACTCGGCGTATCACTGTATGGAGACATATTTCATATCGCCGCTATACACTCACTCGTGGATGTGGCGCCTTAAGGAGTGAACACATTTATTCAGCTCCATTCAGCTTTTCCCATAGATAGCAAGGATTTTGTATGGAGACGCGTACACGTCCTTTCAGCTCCGCGTCTATTCAGCTTTCGCGGAACATACGAATGCTATAGCCGAGTACAGCGCTGTTCCGCCGCGTACGAAGCTGAATGCGGCGGAACAGAGCAGGGTCGCGTCACATAAAAAGAACGCTGCATGAAAGTGGGGGGGGTGTGTTTGCGCATGGGTACACTCGCGCACGAAAGTACTAGGCCTATTGTTTTATTTTTGAACTAGACTTTCGCTCGCGACGTCGTATATTGGTTATTGGTAGGTAAATTGAAAAATTATATATGCTGGAATATCATTAAATTGAATTAAAGACATGTTTGATTCAGTGTAGAATGTTTAATCTAATTACCAAAACTTAAGTAAATGTTTTTTACTATTTTATTTTCGAATCTTTTTAACCTTTGCCTCTGCGGTCCGTTTCAAGCATTGTTTTAAATTATCAACTGCATTATTATCAGCCTCTCTCTTCATAAAACAATATACGTCATATATAATTTTTCTCTCTTTTCTATATAAAACTTTTGTGCGCGATGAAATTTTGAGAACGAACGGGTATCCACTTAGGTTCGCCGTGGTTTGCGAACGCGCCCGCTCCGCAAACCAAACATAATGGATACGTCGTGATCGCGGAGCGCGACTGGAGCACGATCGGAGCACGGCGGAGCGCTCGGGAAGCGGTTTTTTGCGTGATCTCAAAGGGGAGCGCAGTTTGTGCTCCGACAGGAGCACTGATGTTGCAGCCTAAGTGTGTACACTGTACACGTTCACGTTCGCGGAGCACACAGTGTTCGCAAACCACGGCGAACCTAAGTGGATACCCGGCTTGACGTGGACACGGAGCGGGAAACAAAGGTCGACTGACGAACCAATAGCGCACCGGCGATCACACGGCGCGCCCGGCGCCCCACCTCGTACCACCAAATAGATCGATAAATCGCCTAATGCGCAGCTTGACCGCCAGCGTTCTTTTTACATGACGCGACCTGTAACACACGGGAAAGCTGGCTCATTACTCTAGTACAAGGAAGACCGCGATGTCGTCAATGGAGAAAACTATTTGTTATTCAGGAATAATATTTTAATATAGCCAGACGGGATACTTGTATGAGAGAATCAATATCACATTGAATAGCAGTTGATTTAAGTAAGTACCTACCATTATTTTGGTACATAAGATTTGGTCGACTCCTGAACCTGTTACAATCGTATTTCTAATACAATACAAATTATTAGTGTGAATAGCTTCGAAAACCAGTAATTTTTACAACATAATAGCACTAGACTTGTCACAAAACAAAGTAAGGGTTCGCGGCTTGCGGCTCGCGGCGTTGACAGACGTGCGAGCCGGGGCTAGCTACGAAAAAAAATTCAAACCTGTCGGATGGCCAAAAAACTTACGGTGTCACACGAGTGACTTACTCGCGCGTCTATCCCCAACTTTATAACTTTTGAATCAGTGACCGATTGGTTCTGATATTTAGCGACCAATTTCGACTAATATGTGATAACCGCCATATCTCGCCGTCTCGTAAACTAATAATTCATAATAATAGATAATAATAGAATAATATTAGAGTACTAATTTTGGATTATACTCTAGCTAGCTACTCTTCAAGCTTGGAATCAACATTCAAAGTCGTGGTCCTGCTGAACGAGTGCGCGAAAGTTATCATCGTTGATATCTCAGTAAATACTAATGTTTCAGTTCTGTTTTTTTACAAAATGAATCACATATAGGTACTTATTATCTGTATACTTGAACAGCTGTAGTATGCCCCCTTTTTTGATGCTCATGGTCGTCCTGCTGATAACAGCGTGACTACCGTCAGACCAACTTCGAAGTCGATTTTCTCGAAAACTACGACGGTTTTTTTTTTTAGTGTTAATTAGTATCTTTTGAGTACCTACTAATTATTTACCAATATGGAAGCGATTGGCGTCGGTGGTCCTGCGGTAGACACGAACATCTTACCGTCTTCGCAGCATATTCAGCGCCGTACGCAGTACATAGGATATACGCGGCTTTTCGCATTCTTACGACGCGACGCTGTACGCGGCTGATAAAAGCAGAGCTGTATAAGTAAGTGTGACCAAAATCGTTCAGCGAATGGAGCCGAATAAAATAGTCCCTTATTGTTCACAGTATAAACTGTCCATTTGGCCATGCCAACCCATCAACAGAAACGGGACAACGTTTTTGTAAAATAAATAAATAAGTGATTTGATTCTGTTGGTTTGGTGCTATGTCCACTTTTATAAATTCTGTCATATTGGTTACAGAGCAATCAGACAATGAAGGAGACAACATGGGCGATGGCGAGAACCCCAATAGTTCACAAATGGACAACCAGGACACAAGTATGGCATCTAGCCCAGAACGAAGCAAGGCTGGCGGATAAATAAATTAAAAATATTTTTAGGTTAAGCAAAGATAAAGTATTTAAATAAAAATACAATTTTATGAGTATTTTGTTTTTTAGTATTTCCTCACTCTGACAGGGTCAACTAAGTTTACTGACACCGGAACTACATCTATTCTTAAGTTTCCTGATGCGAAGATAATAGCTTCCTCGTCCCTCGTCCCTCGAGGCCACACGAACGTAATTTTGTGAGTTGCGTAAAATGAGTCGGCGGAATTCGGTTTTATATACTAAAGCCCAACTCATTTTGCATCGCCGTGTGGCAAAAACAGGACTTTTGAATGAAACCGAACGCAGCCTAAATTCCGCACAACTCACAAAATAACGTTCGTTTGGCCTCGTCCACATTGTCAATAATTTGACTGCTACCCAGAAGTCCCTCTGTACTTATTTGTCATAGCTGCGAGAGCTATCAAAGAAAAGGTCGCTCATTGATGCTTGCCCGACGAAGGACACTCGTCAACGTTTCTAGGCATTATCTTTTCTCACTTCCAACAAATCGATGGGGCAGGGGATCTTCTATGTCTTCTAAAAACCATTGTGATAACAGTGTGAGAGAAGGACGGAGTAGCAGAATGGATAACGCTATTCCTTTTTCACGACGGGCCTTGATGGTCTGACACTTACATTCCGGTCCCACCTGCCATAAGATTAAGGCGACTTCATATTTGCCTCATTATCATCATATCAGCCGAAAGATGTCCAATGGTGGACATAGGCTTCCCACAACAGTCCATTCCTGTGCGTCTCGCATCCATCGGCTGCCCACGATCGACCTTGCCTTCTATTTACATATTTACTAGGAACTTATTTATTTGGTAATTCACAATAGCCATTAGCTGATACATGTTTCAAATAGCTTAGAGATGTTTAGTAAGCTAGTTCAGTGTGGTAGCTTACATCTAGGCGCACGGCAGTGCGCCAGGCCAAGTTCCGGCCTAACGCACGCAGTTGTATATTTACACGAAACATTTCAAGCAGTTTTTAGCCCCAAGTTTGATTCTAATAATCGCAACTTGATGAAACTTGGACCATTTATTATTTATTACTCTATCCAAGTTGAAGAATACTGGAAATTTGAAGGTTAAAACGTTGAGAAGTTACAGTACAGGGGACCAAAACCTGAAGATTTTACTACTGACCCATCAAAATTATGGGGCACTTCTAATCATGCTACAAAGGAAAAAAACTATTTTGGTGTGAAGATAGGTTTCAGGCTACAACTTTTTTTCCTTTTTTAAAAAAAAACTGCCCTACACTAGGAATTTCTCCTGTATCGTGTGTGCGTTTACAAAATATATATAAATACACTAGCTGACCCGCGCAACTTCGTTTGCGTCACACTTTCCATTAATGCTCCGCCCCTATTTGTCTTAGCGTGATGATATATAGCATAACCTTCCTCGATAAATGGGCTGTCTAACACTGAAAGAATTTTTCAAATCGGACCCGTAGTTCCTGAGATTACCCCCTACATACAAACTTACAAACAAATGTTACCTCTTTACAATATTAGTATAGAGTATAGATATAGACATACACAAACAGCCAGACCCGGAACAACTATCTGTAGGGCAAATATTTTGTTCCGTGTGGGAATCGAACGCGCGACACACAGCGCAGCAGTCGATCGCTCAACAACTGCGCCAAACGTGTCGTCAAATACAATGAAAGCAAAACATTCGGAAAAGGGCATTTTTTTAACGTTAAGGCCTAGACCAATAAAGAGCGTTAAGGTTAAAATCAGGGTCGGTCGTCATGAACTTATAACAAAAAAAAAAAAATCGTATTCGAATTTTGGCTACGATGCGACTCAAAAATATAAAATTTTATATATTGAATCTACACCCTACACCGATAGTGAATAGCGATAGCGATGCTTCGCCTGTTGAAGCGCTGTGCTAAAGTCTGAATTGCAGAGTATAGCTGATCCGCCAGCAAATTATACTCAAATGCGGAGATTAAAAAGTTCTTTATTTAATGTATCTTAAAAATGTATATACAGCATTGCTTTTTGATGTGAGCTCTACAAGGAGAGGTGCTACCACAGACATTTATGTCAGTGGGTGCTACGATGTATTAGTCCTTCGGTTTATGTGTGTGTGTAGTCAAAGTGTCCAATAAAGTAAGGTTCACTCTGCTAGGATTTCAAATAAAAAGATTGTGTTGAAAATATTAATTTATTAAGAAAATTACTTCAACAGTTCTGAGTTGATTACAGGCAGTACTTTGATGCCCTCCCTATTGACAACAGACACTTGGAAGTTGGGCAGGCTGACAAACAATCTCCTATGAACCTCCTTCACACACATCTTCAGTATTTCATAAGCTTCCTCCTCAGTGGCATCTGAAAAGTGCAGTTAAGAATTATTATTATTTCCCTTGGTCAAATGTTTAGAGGGGAATATTAAAAGGGAAGGGGATTTTAAACCTTGGTTAGGTTAGATTACAAGAAATTTAATTGCAACATTTTGTTTTGCAATCAATAATCTTTCGCCCTGGATTAGCTTACATGTTCTGTAATTATTACTTTAAATTTCTTTGGATAACATTGTGTCCTATCCAGGTAACATTGAAATTGTTCTGGGTTTTGCGCATATAACCTCGAAGGCGCACTGACTTCTAAGAAACAGGTTATTCCTAGTTTAGAAGTCAGGGTCTTTTTGTTCTGGCCCACTTAGCCATGATCCTAAAACTGTAACTTTTGTGTATATTTTTTGGAAAAATAAAGATTTTTATTTATTTATTTATTATTTAATAGATTGAAATAATAATTGACTTGAATTGAGTGAGACGGGGTTCCAGTGTTGGTAGAACATTAATGTCCTGTCGAAATACATTACAATGCTATGCACAATAAGTCCAACAATACAATTACCTTTTTTGTGGTAGCGGTCCATGATACTCAAACTGAGGTAACCACCAAAGCCATGACAAGCAAAAGGTACTTTCACACTGGATGCCAAGTAGTCCATAAAGTATAGCTCGGGACCATTCTCCTTGTCATAACCAGCCATCAACAAATTCACGAAGTAGGGAGTCTGAAACATTATATTTTAACTATTAATTTTATATTGCTTGATAATGTATGTACGGTGCTTTGTTTTCATGATGGTATAACAGAATTTCTACACAGTTCTGGATTGTTTCTATAAACTTTCTCTTCATGTAAGTCTGCAGACTAGTCTAATAAGATATTCTATTTTAAAATATACATACGCTGCTTCTCAGATACTCGGCGAGATTCCTGCGTGTGAAATTTGCCGCCGCAGTGGGTCCTAGCTCGTAACCATTACGCATTTTGTACAACTGGATATTCTTGGCAATGTATTCAGCAAACTGGGTAGAGTCACCCTGATCGCCAATCACACCCATGATCAGTTTGTCCGATATCTTGTGGATCTTCTCCTCATCTAGAAATGATAAGGATACCATTAAATGCAGGAACAAGGCAAAGTATTATTTCATTCCATGACTGAAAACCGCTAACTCACCGTCTTTCATCACCATAATACTGTGGCTAGTGCTCTGATCGGCTGCTATCATTACGAAATCATTACACTGTATTCCTAACAGGCATTGTAGATTGATGTTCGACATTTTGGTGAAAAAATATACCCAAAAATTAATAAATACCGCAAGAATAACCTACCTACGTTACAGAGCAAGCAAACTTCAACAAACAATCTTGTCAAATCACCGAGTGTCACAGATGCTGAAAAACGTGAAATGAAATTATTTAGGCAGTCGGCTGGCAACATCGTCGTCTTAAATGGAAAACTAATATAAGGGGTAGTATAGACATAACGGCTGAAGATTGATTGATCGCCTCAGGATCCTTGTTTTTTTTACGAAAACCAAAGACTAAAGTCAGCCGTCACGTCATGCCAATGTCAATGTCAGTGGTAACGGGAAAATAACCTAGGTCTACTGGTCTAGGTTTTTTTTGTGTACCTGAATTGGTTTTGGACTGGTTCACAGAACTTAATATACTGGACTGGTTGCAGTAAGAATCAGAAAAAACATCAATAATGTTTAAAAAAGTCGCATTGGGTATCTCAGGAGGTGTTGATAGTGCCGTGGCTGCACTTCTCCTCAAACGTGCTGGTAATTTCACCGGGAAAAATGTTACATTTTGTGTTTAGTTTACGTCGTAAAAGTTATTTATGACTGTAATGATAATACTTACAGGATACCAAGTCGAAGGCGTATTTATGAGAAATTGGGATAACAACTATGAAGCCGGATTTTGTTCAGATGAAAGAGATTTTGAAGACGCAACATACGTGTGTCGTAAGCTCGATATTCCCTTGCATAGAGTTTACTTTATAAAAGAATACTGGAACGATGTATTCACTGTACTACTTAAAGAATATGAGACTGGTCTAACGCCAAACCCAGACATATTGTGCAATAGATATATTAAATTTGATAGCTTTTTCCAACATTGCAGGAACAATTTAGGAATTGATGCAATAGCTACTGGTCACTATGCAAATACATCATTTGGTCCATTTTTGGAAAAGTATAATGAGAATGAAGGTATACTCTTGATGATAATTTGTTAAAAAGTATACATTCATAAACTCATAAATACATAAAAATATTTATTACTCATTTTCAGGAGTTAGGTTGCTACAGCCCACTGATAAGCACAAAGATCAAACATTTTTCCTATCACAAGTGAAGCAATTCTCTCTTAGGAAATGCATGTTTCCCATAGCAGGGCTACTGAAGAAGGAAGTGAGAGAGATAGCCAAAAGGGAAGGCCTGTTAAATGTAGCCACCAAAAAGGATAGCACAGGAATATGCTTCATTGGCAAAAATAAGTTTCAGAATTTTATTGAAGAAGTAAGTATTGGCACATAATCTGGGCTCAACACTATGTAGGTACTGAAAGATACTCTTTGCAGAATATAGGAAGATGAAAGTCTTCCTTTTTTTATTTGAAGAAAAGATGCTGGCACATAAGTAGTTTAGATTCAATTTGCCCAAAACATTCGCATTAATGTGGCATTGTTGGGGACAGTGCAAAGGTCACAATCAGTAGGCCGTTTTACTTGTTATCCATACGCTTCAGAGCCAGGCCTAAATAGTTAGTAGAGAACATTTTCGAAATAGAGTTTAAGAGTCCTATTACGAATCGTAAATGCTCGTTTGCAATAGATCAAGTTACGTTGGTCTGCGTTGGGGGTACATCTATAGTCCGCGATATATGAATGCGCGATACGTGAATAGGATTATAGTTTATTTGGGCGCTCGCGCGAGACTGAGGAGCGCGCGCGCTGAATTGACGCAGAATTTATAGTACTTGAATTTTATTTATTGTAATTTTGTTGTATTATATTGACAAACGAAAACTAATGAAACGTATTCATTGTAGATTGAAATTTTATATCATATAAATTTATTTGATAAAATTGTTTTTATTTGGAATATAATGGACGCTGAATGAAGACAATTCTGGCTTAAATTAGGCTTTCTTTACGTTTTTTTCCGTGAAAACTCAAGGAATTTCAAGAAATTCTAGAACTCCAATAAACAAGTAAAACATTCAACTTACCTTTTAGTAATTTTAGCTTTTAAAAGAATTGATTGTAACAATGTGAATTAGACCGTCAAAGTTCCATCGCCGACATTTTTTCTTGCAAACTGAGTTCGTAAAATATTTATAGTAAACTAGCTTCTTCCCGCGACTTCGTCTGCGTAGACTTTAGACCTGGTGTGCAACTTAATTGCCTCATATTGTCATTCTTGTAATTGCATCTTCATGATTCTGGTATCCAGATAGTGAGTCCCAAAATGACTTCGACATGTTTGTGGTCCCCTGGAAGGTACTTGTGAATTTTTTATGAAAGTCATCTATTTTCCAGAAAAAAAAAACTACCTTAAATACTTTGACATAATTATTATGTCTGCTCTGCTGGTACTCGAGAATCTTTGGCACTCACAAATTCAGCCCCGAAAATACTTCGACATGTTTCTGCTCTCCTGGTACTTGTGAATTTATAGCGTTCACAATTTCCAGCCCCAAAAATACTTCGACATGTTTCTGCTCTCCTGGTGCTTGTGAATCTTTAGAATTCAGTCATTTAGCTCAACAACTTTTACATGTTTCTGTTCTCTTGGTATTTTTTAAACTTAACCGCTCACAATTCCGGCCCCGAAAATAAAATCGACATATTTCTTCTCTCCTGGTTATTTTCGGTAATCTATAGCGTTCACAATTTCCAGCCCAGAATATACTTCGACATGTTCTTGCTGTCCTAGTAGTCGTGAATCTGTAGCGCTCGGAATTCTAGTCCCGAAAATACTTCGACCTATTTCTGATCTCCTGGTACTTGTGAATCTAAAGCGCTCATTTAAACCCCTAAAAATCATCCGAGATGTTTCTGCTCTCCTGGTACTTGTGAACTTATAGCGCTTGACATTCCGGCCTCGGAATACCTCGACATATTTCTGCTCTCCTGGTTATTTTCGGGAATCTATAGCGTTCACAATTTCCAGTCCCGAAAATACTTTGACACGTGGCTCTCCTGGTACTTGAGAATCTATAGCGTTCACAGTTTCCAGCCCAGAAAATACTTCGACATGTTCTTGCTCTCCTAGTACTCGTGAATCTGTAGCGCTCGGAATTCTAGTCCCGAAAATACTTCGACCTATTTCTGATCTCCTGGTACTTGTGAATCTAAAGCGCTCATTTAAACCCCTAAAAATCATCCGAGATGTTTCTGCTCTCCTGGTACTTGTGAACTTATAGCGCTTGACATTCCGGCCTCGGAATACCTCGACATATTTCTGCTCTCCTGGTTATTTTCGGGAATCTATAGCGTTCACAATTTCCAGTCCCGAAAATACTTTGACACGTGGCTCTCCTGGTACTTGAGAATCTATAGCGTTCACAGTTTCCAGCCCCGAAAATACTTCAACATGTTTCTGCTCTCCTAGTACTTGTGAAAATATAGCGTTCACAATTCCAGCGCGGAAAATGTTTCGACATATTTCTGAACTCCTGGTACTTGTGAATCTAAATCGCTCGTAATGCCCCAAAAAAGTTTCGGAGACGTTTCTGCTGTCCTGGTACTTGTGAATCTGTAGCGCTTGACATTCCGGGCTCGGAATACCACGACATGTTTCTGCTCTCCTAGTACTTGTTAGTCTAAAGCACTCGTAATTTAAGCCCCAATAAAATTTCCGAGATATTTATGCTCTCCTGGTACTTGTGAATCTGTAGCGCTTGTAATTCCGGCCCCGGAATACCTTGACATGTTTTTGCTCTCCTGGTACTTGTGAATCTGTAGCGCTCGGAATTCCGGTCTCGAAAATACCTTCGACACGTTTTTGCTCTGCTAATAAAAAAAATCTTTCCCAAAAATAATTTGACATGTTGCTGGTTTCCTTGATACTTGTGAATCTTTTAGCACTCGTAACAAAATTCTAGCCCAGTAAAAAATTTCGACATGTTTCTGTACTCCTGGTACTTTTGAATCTGAAGTACTAAGGTAGCAGAAACTTTGGACTTCCACTTCTTCCTCTGTCTCCATTAGGTAATGTATTTTACCGGGATAAAAAGTAGCCTATGTGTTATTCCAGGATGTAATCTACATATGTGCCAAATTTCATCCAAATACCTTCAGCTGTTTTTGCGTGATTGACGGACAAACATACAAACATGAACGCTTGGAATGAAAGCCAATCTATTTTCCAGCAAAAAAAAAACCTGACCAAAAATACTTTGACATATACGTCTGCTCTCCTGGTACTCAAGAATCTTTGGCGCTCACAATTTCAGACTCGAAAATATTTCGACATGTTTATGCTCTCCTGGTACTTGTGAATCTGAAGTACTAAGGCAGCAGAAACGTCTGATTACCACTTCCTTCTCCGCCGCCATTAAGCTATGCCTTTTATCGGGATAAAAAGTAGCCTATGTGTTATTCCAGGATGTCAACTATATGTGTGCCAAATTTCATTCAAATCCCATCAGCCATTTTTGCGTGATTGACGAACAAACATACAAACATACAAACTTTCACATTTATAATATTAGTAGGATTACACGAAAAGAAAAATGAAAATGTGTAACTCTAACTTACAAGAAAGAGACTGGCACTATCGTTATTCAGGATCAAATAATTAAAATATCTTACTGCTGCTGAAAACTACAGCGTCAAAAATCATGAATTTCCGTAAAAAATGTAATAGGACTCTTAAGGGGATGAGTGAGGACAATTTTATGTTTTCTATAGAAAGTGAAAAATCACTCTATCTTTCCCCCTGTACGCTTTTTCGAAAATGTTCTCTACTAACTATTTAGACCAGGCTTTGAAGCGTATCCATACCAAGTTTCATTAAAATCGGTTCATAAACATCAAAGAATAAGGACTTGTATGAAATGCGGGATATGAGGCAGGATAGGAGGTGGAGCATAGTTTAATTTTTAAATTCATTGTTTAATAAATCAAATCACACACAGTTACATTTAGTCAGTTAACTGTTTAGAGAGAGACACAAGTCATCTACATGTATTTCTGAGACCATCTCAAATACCTGAATGACATGACAATATGAATACTTTTTTTTACAGTATATTGAAACAAAGAAAGGCTCATTCATAGACATAGATACAGGACAAGTAGTGGGTGAACATGGAGGTCTACACAAATGGACAGTGGGCCAGAGATGCTGTGTGCCCAGCCACAAAGATGCATACTTTGTATTCAAGAAAGATTTGGAGACAAACAATATTTATGTGGTATGTAATTTACAACATACTGTTTCCAAATGAAAAAAAAAACATGCTACAGTTTGATTTCATTTATTTTTAAAGATTACAAATCACTTCCAAAAAGATTGTGGGTCATTTATGATTTCTGAGAATACAAACCTTAATTTTTCCCCTTTACCTATCCCAAATTCTTCCAGCAAGATTACCTTTTTGACGGCACGGTTGGCGCAGTGGTTGAGCGATAAGCCGGGGATTACGGAAGTCTGTTTGGTTCTCACGATCCCTGGCGTAGGTGAGAGATGGAACACCGGGGTGGTTTTAGTCAGTTAGAGTCTGACAGACCCCTCCGCCCGCCCCAGGGTGGAGGACATCCATTCGGATTCCCCCCGTTAAAAAAAAAAAAAAAAAAGTGGTTTAGCAATCGGCTGCTGTGTCGCGCGTGTCGTGGGTTCGATTCCCGCACGGAACAAATACTTGCTGGCTGTTTGTGTTTGTGTATGTGACTTTGTATGTTTGTAAACACATCCACTATACAGGACAAATTCCTAGTGTGGGGCAACAATTAAAAAAGGTTTTTATGTTTTTCAGGTTTCTGGCACCAAACATTCAGCTCTTTGGAATAACATCTGCTTTACTGGCCCACCACATTGGATAGACAATGAACCATCAGAACTAAACAATAATGTTTTTAACTGCCACTTTAGGTTTCAACACACTAAACCACTCACAGCCTGTCGTATTGTCAAAAACACAGAGGGACTGACTATAATATTAGAAAATAAATTAAGAGCACTCACTGAAGGCCAATTTGGAGTCCTGTATAGGGATGGAGAATGCCTTGGAAGTGCCAAGATAAGGGAAATTTGCCATAATTTAATTTACTCTTTGAATTCATGAAATATTTAGGTTGGAGAGTAGCCTTAGGGGCACTGGCGCGAGGGCTTTTTTTAATTTATTTTTTTGTGGATTTTCCAACTTTACTGCAGTTTCGGTTTAAGCTCCATTTAGGCAACCATTTAGGCCTCCCCCACATAAGGCGCGCGCGTTCCGCGGGCGTATGAGCGACGCGGCCGCCGCGTGCGCGACGCGAGCGCGCTGCGTAATAACGTAGTGTTGCCGCCGTGTGACGTGTGCAGCGAGAGCGCGGCGCGCACGCGGCCCTCGCCTGATCGAAACAGTAGCGGGCGGCGGGGATAGCGGGCGAAGGGGCAAGAACGCGACTGGAACGCCGCGTGCGCGCCGTGCGCGCTCCGCTTGCACTCTACACACACGCCCGAGGATTGCGCACGCCTAATGTTGGGTCAGCCTTAAGTACTGAGAAGCATAGCCCTACGACGCACCTTTTCCGAATTATGGGCCTCCGAATTTGAATTTATTTTGTGAGCCTACTATACTATACATATGTAAATCTATAAATAATATTATATAAGTAATCAATTGAAGCTTTTATGTGATCCAAGTTTTTATTGTTATTTGTTTCTTTTTTCTTAAGAGGGCTTTCACATTTTTTCTTGAGTTTTAGCGTTTTATTCGAATTTTAATATGTGATTTTGCTTTAGATATAGCCTTAAAAAAACAAAACAAAAATATGCCTAAGATAGTTTGATCATTTATCTTGGGAGTGTTCTAAATAAATATTTCAATTTGTTCACGTACATCAGTAAAATCCTTGACTCCGCAAAGGATGTTTCACAAAACGTTGCTTTAGGGTATCTTTTGATACCTTGGTACACCGAAGATATTATAATTTAATCATTTATAAAAATGTCCACGGTACAACTGTATCTTCTACTTTGGAATGTTCAAATCAATTTATTACGTTTCATACAGTAATACACCAAAAATAATTCTGTAAAACTGAGAGGTATTGACAATTTTCCTTAGGAAACTATAATTTTTATCTATGATTTTATAATCAAAATTCAAATAAAAAATATTTAATAATTAAGGTGGCATTGCTATATTGCTTGAAAAAAAAAATTGGTCTAATTAAAAGTAAAGTAAATATTTTTAAATAATTGTCGAAAATCAATATAATCTTGTGACGCGCGGTATTCAACTTTAGTCAACCTGAGCTATTCGATTTTGTAAGAGCGCTTTGACAAAACTGTCTTAGGCATCTTTTAAGGCTATATCTAAAGCAAAATCACACATCATAATTCGAATAAAACGCTAAAATTCAAGAAAAAATGTAAAAGAGCTCTTAATTAGTTATTATTCTATATTTGTTTCCTTTTTTCGTTTGTTCAGCTGTTTTGTTTTATTTTTTTCATTGTTTTTTAGTTTTGATTTGTTTTATGTTTTAGTCTTTTGTTTTTTTTTTTTTCAAATAGGTAGTGAAAAACGCAATGGATTGTTTTTCATTGATTTTAGATAGAAAATATTAGATTTCAATATTTGGAACTCAGTATCCCTGTGGATTCCAGCCTTGGGATCCCAATACCAGGCACAAATAATGTTCGATGCATAGTAGGTACATATAAACACAATACAATACAGCGGCAATGGCTGAAACTCCGCCCCTAAGACAACCCACTGACCAATATTTACTGTTGAATAAAGTTGTTAGTGTTTTAACTAAGTTGTTTAACTTGAGTTATGCATTTCCTATGGATGATGATAATTAACCTAAACAATTTTAATTCATGTTTAAGTTTTAAAGTAAAAAGCTTTTCCCTACTTAGGTTTCGGAATCCCAAATCCCGTTCCGATCCTTTTAAGGGTTCCATATCCAATGGGTTACCAACAGAACCCTAAGATTATAAATTTTTAAACGGGCGAAATCAGACAGTGTTAACTTTCGCGTCACATCACTAGCTGACTTCTATAGAAGTACTTGGCGGTCAGGCAACATCAGAAATGTTCGGAGTTTTTATGTTTGCCAGATTTATGACAAATAAGGGCTTATTTTGTGTGTAAAAATAATCAGATCGTGAAATTTTAAATAATAAAATGAAAAACAAAAGCTGTTAAAATTTAACAACTGTATTTAATATAATATTTTTTTAACATAATAAAAATATAGAACTTGTATAGAAGTCGTGGCGCTGGTGGCACGAAAAACCCGAACTTCTATACAAGTCCGTGGCGGTGAAAAGGTAACCCGTTTTTGTTTGTTTCGCTACGAGTTTTTTTTTCTCAAGATATATCCACCTACTATTTTATTTTCATGCAGTTCGCAGTAGTACTAAAATATAATATAGGTAATATCGAAGTACCGTAGCTAAAAATTGATATCTTGAGAAAAAAATCTTGTAGCGAAAGTAACAAAATAGGTTTAAAAGAGAAAGAGTAGTTCTAAAGGACTCTGTAGTTACAAATGCCCATAAAAAATTCTGTCCTCAAAAAATACTTCAAATATCGCCAAAAACCGTGTTTCGAGCACTTTGAGATTGGTATTATCTCAAGAAGCTCCAGGGTAGCCCGCGAAATTCAAATATTTTTGTTTTTTTGCAATTTGCCGGTCAGTGTGAAGCTGTATGTTGAACAATATACCTACGGTTCGCGATCGTAAAGAGCATTTATCTAAAGGATTATAAACATTTGAATCATCAATATAACCCTCTAAGTTCATAGAACTCGATTGAATGGTATTTCGTGGAAAAGTCATTGTCAGTCATACAAATGGGTATAAATCTTTTGATAAATATGCGTTACGGCCGCGAATCGTATTTTGTTCCTTAAACAGCTTCACACTGACCGGCAAATTGCAAAAAACTTAAAAATATTTGAATTTCGCGGGCTACCCTGGCGCTTCCATCATAAGGTCAAAAATGTTGTAGACTAGTGTAATTAGTGATGTTCCGAATATCCGTATCCGGACGGACAAAAGTGAAGAATTGAGAGATAAATGTCACGAATATAGTGGAGATCGGAGATAAAAAAAAATAGTGTTAATCAATTGGAGTGTGTTTTCGTTTTTGTCATCTTGACAAGCGAGCGCGGCGGTAGTGTCATAGGCATAGGAGCAAAATCTTGAGTCTTCGTGTGTAGACTCCTCTAAAAATGTTGGGAGTACAATTCCTTGCGGACATTCAGCATTAGGTCAACTGGCTTAGAAGCATTATTTTTCATACCTAAGTAATTTTCCTCACGGACCAAGAGTATTGATATTGACACAATTAGCTTCCCAGATTAAATGTCTAACAATCTTCCGGTTCCACTGGAACGAAGACATGCCGTCAGGTCTCTCACCATCAACAAGTGCCAAGCTGCTTTATTGTTATCACTTTATGAGTGTCCTCTTGTAGATCAACTTATGAAGATGTAGACTCCTGAATTTGCTCTTGTCCAAGCGACAAAAAATAAGAGCAGACTTATGGCTCGATAACCTTTTTCGCGCGTGCGTCACAACGTTTTAAACAACACGCGTAGAGAAAAAGGTTGTCGAGCTATAATTCCGCGTACTTGCTCGCCCGTTTATCATCCACTTATACGATGATTTATCATCATCTTCCTGCCCTTATCCCATGAAACTTGGGGTCGGTGCAACACGTATTTTTCTTCCAGTCTGCCCTATCAGCCGTCAAACTTTCACTAACTCCCTTTTCTTTCATATCGCTTCTTACACAATCCATCCATCTTTTCTTTGGCCTTCCTCTCCCTCTCCATCCATCCACATTTATGTTCATTACTCTTTTAGTTAATGCGTTTCCTCTGTCCTCTTCACATGACCATACCAAGACAAGCGATTCCCTTTTAACTTTTGAGCACAGACTACGTAGAGATACTACCTTTTGAGTCACTGGCGCCACTTTTAAACTACCTCTAATGTAGTCATTTCTCACTTTATCCATTCTTGTTACCCCACACATCCATCTCAACATTCTTATCTCCGCCACATGCAATCTATTTTCATCCGTCTTTTTCACAGCCCAACTTTTTAATCCATTTATATGTCTGTGTTTAATCCATACATTACGACAGGTCTTATCACGGTCTTGTAGATTTTCCCTTTCAACTTGAGGGGCATCCGTGGGTCGTAAGTTGTCCCAGTGACCTGTCGCCATTCCATCCATCTCGAGTTTATATAGGATGATTTATATTAGACATTTAATGGGCATACCGTGTACATGGCCCGGGCGGGGCATGGATCTGAAACGTTACAAACATTTTGTATGTAGCAGTTACAATCGTGATGTAGACGAGCGTTGTTTGGGCCTGGCCGGGACACGGATCATGCATGGTGTAATATAAACTGCTGGGCCACGTACGCGGCACGCCTTGGGCACGTCCCGGTATGATATAAATCATCCTTAAGAGCTTATCTGTGCTGGTTTAGGAATAGTCAGACCGCGGATTAGGGCACAGAACACAATAACCTAGCGGGATTAAGGCGTCGCTGAGGGGGAGAACCGGAGAACCCCAACCTAAGTCGGTTTTATGAAAAAAACAAATGTTTTGACTATGAATCGATCGATTGATAGAATCAAAGACAACCGTCTGATTGAAACCATTGAAACATAAATGAAGAGTATGGATTAAAAATGTCAACGTCAAAGTCACAATTACAGTATTATATTTTTAAGCTTTACTCACTGCTTTACCCTTCGTGTTGTCTTGTTTTCACTTATACAAATTTGTATCAGCTTGCCTACTTTTGATCGTAACCAAAACATGACATTCCTAGACTCCTAGCTAGTTCCTGAAAGCAGCTCAGAACAGGTGTACGTTTTGGTTGAAAATAAATATGTGAAGGACACGTTTGAGTCAAAATAAGTTGCCGTTAGATTGGCAATGAAAATGTCCGTGCCACCTGTGATGTTCAGTGTTCCTCCGCCGCGGTTGAACGTGCCACCGCCGGTTGCAATACCTCCGAATGTGCCGCCTCCACAGATCTTCAGCCATCCACCGCCGTACGCGCCGCCGCCTCTGCCTGTTATCGACAAGCCGCTACCTCTGCCTGCGATCGACAAGCCGCCGCCGCCCTACGGCCCCGCGACAACCTTACCACCTATGAATGTGCCTCCACCAACCAGACCTTATCCCGTGGTGCCTATAGACGTACGGTCGGCTCCACCGCCACCCTTCTATCCACCACCACATAACTATACCAGCATGACTCATATAGCATCAACACCAAGCAGCTCTAAAGACTTTCATAACCCAGTCTCAATAAGTTTAAGCTATGGAAAATCAAAATCATCAGGATCTCACACTGGAAGAGATGTAAGGCTGGAAAGGGATTCAATTGACAGGCACTCTCGTAGTACTACATCAAAACGAAGTTATTCTCCTAGTCGTGGAAGTTATGACAGAGAAAGTGAAAGAGAAAGAGAAAAAAGATACCGTGAACGCAGATACAGTCGAAGTCCTAGTCGTCACAGTCGCGATAGGCGGCGCAGTCGCAGTCCTTCACACATGAGTCATAGGGAAAGGGAAAAGTCCTACAGGCAAAGATTTGATGAGAGACGAGAGTATGAGCGAAAAAGATGTGAATATGAAAGACATCATAGCATGTCTCGAAGTAGAGACCATAGAAGTCACAGTCGAGCTGTGTCTCGTGACTCAAGAAGGTCACTCCGGTCTCCCAGCAGAAGAAGTGAGAGATCACCCACCAGAGACTCTCGTCTTTCCAGCCGGACAAGGGAGATGTCACATGTTTCAAGACATTCAAGACATGAGCCTTCTTTAAAGCCAATGTCTGACCGTGAGAAAATTTTAGAAGAATATAGGTGAGTAGATCATTTTTTCAAGTTAGAGTACCATTAAAAATTCACATATCTGTGTCTTCAATGAAAGTTTTTTTCTTCATTAAAAGTTCAATTAGAAATCTATATCTTCACTAGCTGTCCCGCGCAACTTCGTCTGCGTCACATTTTTTATTAATGTTCGTAGCGTGATGTTATAAAGTATCCTATCTTTTAAGTTGGATCAAATAACAGATAGTTACGAAGTTTGCTCAAAATCGGTTAAGTAGTTTAGGAGTCCATTGAGGACAAACATTGTGACACGAGATTTATACAACCTGTAACAGAATAAACGCAATACCTCTTAAGGGGTCATTGAACTCATCATTATGAACAACTTTTACTATGGGACCGTACCCGAAATCGCGAAAAAAAAATCAGCTGTTCAGTACATTTTGTCGAGTTATGCGTACAAAAATGTATGGGGCAGTCGATTTATTTTTCGCGATTTCAGTATTGGTCCCATAGTAAAAGTTGTTCATAATGATGAGTTCAATGACCCCTTAAGAGGTATTGCGTTTATTCTGTTACACGTTGTATATATTAAGATAAATTAATATAAAAAAAATATACATTGTTTTCATTTACATGAATGTAATTAATATTTTATTAATTACATTTACAGGAAAAACTATTGCAAAACTTCTGAGGACTTAATACAAAAAATGGAACAATGGTCTAAGGAGCACAATTCAGATCAAGAGGAGGTAATTCAACAAAAAAAATTACTATAGGTTTTGTACCCAATTTAAATCACATTTTGCAGTCTGATTTTAACAACCAACTGTTAGGCCCAATTGCACTCTAAATCACTAAATAGCAAGCATTAAGCTTGAATAATATGACTGGGGTGAGCAAAATACGAATTAGAGAAAGACATCCAACATTCTTATTAAAGTCTGAAAATTATAGAGAATATCAGACTAATAAAAATGCATCATGGGAGAAAAACTTATAACATTATACTACACACGGCTCCACCTGCATGAATGTCGAACATTATTCTATGTGTTATTTCAGACTATAGTCTATCTCTGTGCCAAATTTCATCAAGATCAATTCAACCATAACAAATATCCATCCCTCCGAACTTTCGCATTTACAGTGCAGGTCTGGATTAAACCACAGTTTAATGTAATTGAATAATTTCAGACTTCAAAAATGTGGTACAGAAGCTCACCAGCAGAATTATACTACAGGCAAGTAGACAATGGGCCTGGGGTCCAACAAATGCCGAAGCTAGAGAAGATCTGTGATATATTCTTCAAGGAACTGATTGAGAGGGGGCGAAAGGCTAGACCTGAAGTGGATGAACTGCCGCCTTTGAAGCCATCAAAAGTGGCCACGTGCAAACATAGATGTAAGTTTTATGGCTAATTGTGTGCTACCCACAGCTCAACCGACGTATTATAAATTTTCCCTTTTTATAAATTACTAGCGCACTGCGCATATCCCGTTTTGCCCCCGGTCCATTTCGGGAAATCCTCTCGTACCGCCTTGGGGGGAAGGAAGCAACATGCCAAATTTCAGCTTTCTACAACCAGTGGTTCTGGCTGTGTGTTGATCGATCAGTTCTAGTAGTCCTATCCTGTATCCTTTCTCGGGACTCAAACTGTCTTTGTACAAAATTTCATCCAAATCGGTTCAGTGGTTTAAGCATGAAGAAGAGACAGACAGACAAAGTTACTTTCGCATTTATAAATATTAGTAGGAATAAATATAGTTATAAGAATATAAAAAAGAAAGTAAGGTAGAGTATAGAGTCAGCTTTCAATATAATTGTGGACATGAGCTTTTCCTAGTTTGATGCTACAAAAGTATTTTGGCAAACTAAAGGGATCATCTGAAGTTCAACGAGTTTAGTTCTACTGTGATTCCTTCCGATAACAGAGCAGCTTTAGATTAACATTGTATCAGTTAAAATATTCTCCTTGACTTTGGCAGAAGAGTTGTCTTTCGCGTGCGTGTTGCTCTTCGTTACTATTGCAGATTTTCATTTGTTTTTCGTAATTAATTTCTAGCTGAAGATGGAAGTTCTTCATCAGAAAGTGAAGAGGAATGTTTGGATGAGGATGGTCTTCAAGGCTACACTGACAGGATAATGCTGGAGTTGCAGAGGAAACAAAGCCACCCTAGAAGACTTCATCCTGAAATGTGGTAAGTAATATGAAACATCATTCCATTATGCTTAAAAAAAAACCCTACTACACCTAAAAAAGGGGTAATGTCGCGTCGTTTAATCAAAATGGAAACTATTAGAAAACCTAAATCGTGTGTTGCCAACACACCTTGTAATTTCGTAGCATACACGAGGACCTGCAGCGCCGGCCCGAGGCCAGCTTTGGGTTGGACCGAGATCAAATTTTAGCGCCCCCAAATTCACTTACTTAAATAAAAAAACAAAAAACCGCACTCCTGTATACATATGAAAATGTGTTACAGAGGGTCCACACGTTACAGACTTCCTTCCAATAATTTCTATAGAATTTTGTCGTTGCCTACCATTAGTAAGTTGCCTGTCCGTAAAAGTGAAGCGGAGAAGCGGAGAAATAACCAATCATGGCAGTCACTGTCAGTGAGTTTTTATTCAGGGAGATTTTATGCAATCCCATTGGTTAATATGTCTCCGTTTCTCCGCTCAGCTGCATCGCTCCGCGCAAATGGAGAAGCACCCTTAGAGGGCTCCGAAGCGTCTCAGGTTGGTGACGCCGATACCTACTATTTGTGACTTAGGTATCTACGGGTTCTCAGTGGTAAGAAAGCAGTACATTTTAATACAAGTGGGGAATTTTAATCCAAACTCAAAGCATTTATTTCAATTAAACCATTTGCGGGTAGGTACTTTGTCGATCGGTCCAAAAAGATGAAGCTACTTGCACGTTCCAAAGCGTAGATTTCTATGGAGAAGAACGTGGAAGAAACTCCACAGACACTCTTTTAAAAATAATAAATTGTTACAAAGTTTTTTTTTTTACACCATGCTGTAATTATACAAACACGTGAGAACGATGTAAGCGAGCAGTATAACAGCGTCCGGAATTAAAAAGGAACAATTCAAAGAAATCGCGGCGCCCGTTCACGACCACGGCTCTACGGCTCAACCATTTTGAAGGGAGCCATATGTTCCAACGCATATGCTTCCATCAGGTAGACTTTTGAGTGAGCATGACACTCCCAACTGCCAGGGTACATTCAAGTCTACAACAATCCTAAAACTGATAGCTATAATTTAAGTTTAAGGTACACAGTACCCACACATGTGCCGCTAATGATGTAATTATAAAATGCTAAATAAATTGAGTCTATACACTGCAAATATTGATTTCTTACAATCTTCCAATCTTCAGCTGGTCCAACAATTTCTACATTAATGCTAACAGATTAGTTTGTGCGCCCTTGTGGTTGTGGAGCAGGACCAGCCTTCAGCCAAGCATTTTTATCTACACTAATATTATCTACACTAATATTATAAAGAGGAAAACTTTGTTTGTTTGTTTTTTTGTTTGTTTGATTGTAATGAATAGGCTCAAAACCTACTGGACCGATTTTAAAAATTCTTTCACCATTCAAAAGCTACATTATCCACGAGTAACATAGGCTATATTTTATTTTGGAAAAAAATAGGGTTCCGTAAGATATTTGGGTTTTTCGGACACAAGGTGTAAAAATCAACCAGAAAAGTAACTTATTTTGTGTACGCTGCCTAAACTATAGAAGATAGAACCATACATTGTTCTAATTAATTGTAGATCTTATAAATATCTACAAAAAAGTCCGCGACACACTATACCTATCTATGTCGAGTGAGGCACAACAACCATCTTTTTAATTTAAGTCTTGATTTTTTTTTTGACTACATTTAAACGCGTTTATTTTACTCATGCTATTAATCTTTATCAAAATAAAGTATTTCATCACTAAGTACAGTTTATGTAGATAATATTTGGTCTTTGAATGATTAAAATCGGACGTTTGGTTTTGAAGTTATGGCGAAATTAAAATATTACGATTTCTGCTGGACCCGTTGCGAAGTGGACGTCACCAAGGCGGGGGTGCGCGTGCGGGAGGGGAGTTTAGATCTATGAGTAAGGTACCCGCGCGGCTCAGCCGCGAGGTCGGCTCCATAGATAAGTATAAGTACTTCGGCTCCCTACGCAGCGGTCGTGCGCGAAGTCTAATAATTTTCGTGCGATTTTCTTTAGATTTCGTTCTTAAAACTACACCTACGCAAAAGTTCTTCTCAGAGCCAAACAACAGTTCTTTTCAGGGCTAAGCAACAGTTCTTTCCAGGGCTAACCAACAGTTCTTTTCAGGGCTAACCAACAGTTCTTTTCAGGGCTAACCAACAGTTCTTTTCAGGGCTACACAACAGTTCTTTTCAGGGTTAACCAACAGTTCTTTTCAGGGCTACACAACAGTTCTTTTCAGAGCTAGAATATTACACGCTATTAACATTTTCTTAAACATTTGGAAATGCCTAAAGAGAGCCATGTCTCAACTTACTAAACATAGTTCTCAAGCACGGGCAGCAAGAATACGCCGTATGGGAGAATCTTCACCTGAACGTTCACAACGCCTTGCTGAACAAAATCAGAGAAACTCTCAGGTACGCGCACGAGAGTCGAGTGTCGAACGTTCGCAACGCCTTGCACAACAAAATCTGACAAAACTTGCACAAAACTTTCAGTGTTAGATAGCCCATTTATCGAGGAAAGCTATAGGCTATATCATTAAGCTAAGTCAAAAAGGAGCGCAGAATTAATGGAAAATGTGACGCAGATGAAGTTGCGTGGGTCAGCTAGTCGTCAATATAATCCCCCAACTTATAATACGAATTCCTGCATAGTGTGCGTTTAATACAAAATTTAATAAAGATTTTTGTCTCATGTAGTTCTAGTATATCTTATTATATTACTAGCTGTCCCCCGCGGCTTCGCTCCCGTCAATTAAGTATTCATTGCACGTATCGAGTTATCATTGTTTTTAAGATGTATTCTGCTATTCGGGTCGGAGACAAATCCAACGAATCAATAACCACGAAAATTGGTTCAGCAGATCTCGAGTTATAAGTGTTGTAACAAACCCGTCTTTGTTTTATATATAATAATATAGATTTTAAACTTTGCCCCATGAAAGATGATGATTTAGTCAGTCTGAAACCTGCTTGAATTTATTGGTCCCTATTTCTAGTACCATAATTATGTCTGTTGCCTCTTTTACTAAAAAGATGTAAATTATTTCTGACGTACATGATGTTTTCGTGTATGTTGATGTATTTGCAAGGCACCGTCATGATGTTAATATCCTTAAACAGTTCTCTAAAAGAATCGCGCCGGCGGAGATTGTATATCGCTTTGATGGCTCTTTTCTGCAGAATAAAAATAGAATCTATGTCGGCAGCATTAGTACAAGTCAAGACAAGTCTCGCGATATCGACATCCGTTAATTTGCGGATTTTTCTAACAGCATATCCTGCTGAACTTAGCCGAAGTTATATGAGGGCCTCATTGAAGCCTGAGGCTGTGGTCTAGCGTAATTCCGAAGAAAACCGTTTTATCGATAAATTCTATGTCACAATCACTGGTTTTGACATTTGGTAAGGCAAATCTTATGCATTTCCTTTTCTTTTCATTTAGAACCAAATTCCAACCGCGTTATTTATGACATCAAAATTGTTCGTCTGTCTATTTATCTTAAAAGTTAAAGATATTTCGCCAGGAAACAACACCATAATTATCAAGTTTTTGTTGTAATAAATTTTTAGTGATAGTACATCATTGATATATACCAAAATAAGAAAGAACCTCAAATCGAGCCCTGGGCGTACGCCTATGATCACGTTTAATCCCGATGAATTGACACAGTTTATTTGAACAAATTGCTGTCTATCATTGAAATAACATTTGAGTAAGTTTAACGCTGTTTTGCCTTGTCCGTAATGGTCTAGCTTCAGGAGCAGATACAGATGCGGAGAGACACCTACGGTATCCTGTGCGTCCTCCCACGCATACAACTACAATACGACAATGCAGCTGATGCGGAATAGACTACCGAGCCGAAGGCGATGCCATTGTAGGGCCGAGAAACTGCATTGACAAATTTCTACGTGTGTCAAACGACGTCTTACAACACAATTACTCGAAAAAATAAAGAATTTTCATATAAACAAAAATTTTCTGTGGAACAAAGTTATTATGAAAAATGAGTCACGGTTTTTTTTCGTTCACCGACCGCGACTTCGATTTACGTGGGGGTTGATGGGCGTCCAGTGGGGGCTGCCGGGCGACCACTTTTTTTTTTTTTTTTTAGGGATGGGAAATCATCCAATGACTCCTCCCGCTCTGGGTGTAGCGGGAGGGAGTGTCAGACTTCTACTGACTAAAACCCATCCATGTTCCTTCATTGCCCTTTGTGTTCCGGAGCCACGGTGTCTCTTGCGAATAATCCCGCGACTCCGGCAGGCGTCGGCCCTTTCGGGCCCCTCTGTGTGCTGACTCTCTTTGAGGCGCGCGTGGAACACTAACGCGCCGTCGACACGGCCTGTCGTCACTATGAGTGGCTCGCCGTCCACAGGCCCGTGCCTACTGTGGCCAGAGGTCACCAGGTGGTGTCGGCGGCCGGGTGCCGGGCGACCACTATGGTGTTATTAATACAGGGCAGACCAGCGATTTTTCCGCACGAGTGCAAAAGACACTTCATTTCGTGCCTAAAAGCAGTGTGGTAGGAGTTCGTTTTCGAAGTAATCCGCGCCTCCTGTTCCTTGGCTCCTGGAGCGGCCGCTCCGTTTGCCCTATGGACTGGCTGACCCTGAGGACCCCTGTTGCATTGCAAGTCAAGTTGAATGCTCACACCTAGGTACCATTCAACTAATTGTTGATAAGAAATGATTGATGATGATGAAACAAATGATTAAGTGGGAAGAAAGCTCAAACGAAAGGACTTGTTCTAGCGAGTGTTCTTATACACAAACAAAACGCGACACGAAGCGCAAATTTTTCAAAGCTTTGTTGCTCTATGTCTCCGGTTCTAGAGTTATATAGCAGCAAAGCTTTGAAAATGTATTTATTTAAGGATCACCAACGAGTGTTACAAAATAATAAAAAGCATGAGAAATGTGCAGGAGGAAATCGCGTTTGAGTAAACTTGAGAAGGGTGAAAGTTACGTGATTTCTACAAATCAACATGACAAATCTGTGCACCAATAACTATCAAGAGTTGAGCAAAAAGGTTGGATAGAACGGCCGACCGGACTCGGAAAAGATTTTTTTGAATATAGATTGCAGAATGATGCCATTTACTTAGACCCTTATCACCCTTTATAAATACTATTGCCTTTCTTCATGCTGCAGTAATATATATACCTCTAAAACATTAATAAAAACTCCTAAAGGTTCAACAACACTGGAGAAATGAACGGCGGCCCACTATGCCGTTGCAGCGCACGCGCACGACGCCAGGGTATGCGGCACGGAGTGTATGCCAGCGAGGAGGCCTTCCCCAAGTGTATACCAACGCAGAGCAATATTGACAAGCTGTATCATTACAGGTAAGGTATTTACAATGGAGTAGCTATTTGGAATTGAATTTAACAAAAAACCATCAACAATCTTAGTTTCATCACTTAATTCTACATAGTTACGTACAGAACTGTGTTCTAGTAACATATCATTATTGCACACTCTGTCCCGCGTAGACATCGCTTTCAACCAGATAAAATGAGGTTGAGAGGCACTAGAAAAGAAAAGTTGAATTCCCACAAACACTAAAACAGTATTTGTGCTTGGGGTGAAAACACAATATTCGCATCGGGCGCTACCCATTCTCGTTAAGCCACTGGTGTTTAATCTGTTTGTTAAAATTTTTGATCGAGTCTTAACATGCTTATATAATCATAAGTTCTTACATGCCATATTATCATACTTAAAATAGTTGTAGCAGCTCAGAAAAACAAAAACACAAAAAATGTGTTAAAGCCGCTGATAGACTTTACGTTTAAAAATAAACAGGAGCGTTTTAGCGAGCGTCCTATCGAGTATTCAAGCGACATCAAGCTTTGTGAAGAATACATTTTTTGACAACCAAATAGCGCGTTCGAATAATCGAGAAATGGTCGTAGCGATGTTTGGCTCTATGCTCGGCTCTGTTCGATGTTCAGTTCGACAAATTTAAAAACAGTGAATTCTCGATGTTGTGTTACAAGTGAATGCTCAAGTCTATCAACACCTTAATCTAGAGGTACAACTGACTTACGACCTATTACGTCTTTTGTGTTGCAACTAAACCGTCCGTCGGCCTGGACGCCAAGGTCTCACTAAAAGCAGATGAATAACCCACTTTCCTCATTTTTCCAGAATAACAGTGTCGCCACCTACAAACTTCTTAATAAAATCTCCAACTATAATAGCACACGACGAGCACGAGTTCCTATTCTCCGGCTTCTCGATGTTTTCTCACTATAAACTCGCTAAGTTGCCGACGTGCAAAGTAATACGGTTTAATATTGAATACACTATCTTGTATGTGGAAGAGCCACCGCCGCAGAACTTTACTATCAAGGAATTGGACTTGTTTGGTAAGTTTATGTTTAGAACTAGATTTTAATGTACTCCAGGTAACTCAATAGCTCATCAACTTAAATACCTCAGATCAGGTCATAATAAAGGCCTGGTGCAAGATGAAATACATTTATATAATCTAGTCCTAATTTTGGGCTGTTTATTTACCAGAATTATGCGAGGTAGAAGAGCTAGCAAAGTATTGCTTTTTCGTGGCGCAATGCGAGTAAAGTAAGCTCACTCAGATGCAGAGAGCAAGAAAGAGATTCCACAATTATTTTCTTATAGAGCTGCTCGAAATCTTCATAGCTTCCTCATACAGTATAAAGCCCGGTTCATATTATCGTGTTGTGTTGAGGCGAACAAAACTCGTTGTTGATGGGATATGGCGTTAGCTTCAATAGATTCGTTTGATTCGTGTATCCAGGGCTGATACTGTCTGAAAATGTATTCACATCAGAATAATTAACGTCTGCAATTTACTTTCATAGTTTTCGTTTTACCACAATATTTTTCAGAGGAATTCCTTTTCTACGAGTTGTTGGAGCTAGTTGATTTAGACTTGGGTAAAGGTACTGACACCACTTGCTCGCAGTTCCACTTCATGCCGAGATTTGTAAGATACCTACCTGAAGGCGGATGCGAGGTAAAACTATTGATTCGTTTATGTATAGCCTCATTTATATGAAAAAAAAAAAAAACATTTAAACCATAGAAACAGTTGAAATACCATTTAGAAGATTCTCAATTTAAAGTACTTTTATAAAACATGAACTTAAGAGGGCTTTCACATTTTTTCTTGAATTTTAGCGTTTAATTCGAATTTTGATGTGTGATTTTGCTTTAGATATAGCCTTAAAAAAAATAAAAATATGCCTAAGACAGTTTTGTCAAAGCGCTCTTACAAAATCGAATTGCTCAGGTTGACTAAAGTTGAATACCGCGCGTCACAAGATTATATTGATTTTCGACAATTATTTAAAAATATTTACTTTACTTTTAATTAGACCAATTTTTTTTTTCAAGCAATATAGCAATGCCACCTTAATTATTAAATATTTTTTATTTGAATTTTGATTATAATTTCATAGATAAAAATTATAGTTTCGTACGGTAAATTGTCAATAACTCTCAGTTTTACAGAATAATTTTTGGTGTATTACTGTATGAATCGTAATAAATTGATTTGAACATTCCAAAGTAGAAGATACAGTTGTACCGTGGACATTTTTATAAATGATTAAATTATAATATCTTCGGTGTACCAAGGTATCAAAAGATTCCCTAAAGCAACGTTTTGTGAAACATCCTTTGCGGAGTCAAGGATTTTACTGATGTACGTGAACAAATTAAAATATTTATTTAAAACACTCCCAAGATAAATGATCAAACTATCTTAGGCATATTTTTTTTTTTTTTTTAAGGCTATATATAAAGCAAAATCACACATCAAAATTCGAATAAAACGCAAAAATTCAAGAAAAAATGTGAAAGCCCTCTTAAGAACCCATAAGTTGATTGGTAGAGATAGGAGGGAACCGCGCAGTTCCAGAATCGTGTAGCGTGGGGAACGCGCGCTTCTTATTTATTAGATCGTACAGAAGTATTCGCGCAGTTTGAGCATCCGCGCGGTTACCGCCACACAACAGCAAGAAAATAGCATCGTGCGGCGCCCGCGCGTATTACGTTCAGTTGTGTTATGGGAACCGCGCGATTAGCACGTCACAAGTCACAACAGAGCATGCGTGAACTTGCTTCATCTGGTGTCACGCTTGCCCTCATGATAATGTGTTTCACAGCTCGAAATATCTTCCCTGATCAGTTCTATTAGTTAATATAATGTTAAGAATTAATTACGTACGAGTCGGACACATAATATTGGAAGCATCCAATACTGTTTTTTTCTTTTCTTGCTTTTTATGAGCAACCACTTTTACCACAGTGTCTCTTCGTCGACTTCCATTTTCAAACACACGTTATCCGCGTACGCGAATCGCTTAAATAATCGCAGCCGTCTGGCTGAACACATTACACAAGTTTTTGAAACGCACGATTCAAATCGTGCGGTTCCCGTGAGTCTAAACGAGCACTTTGGGACCCTGCCAATCAAAGTTTGGGTTTATTCAAATTAGAATTAGGAATCACGTCATTCATCTCTTTAATTTAGAACGATATTTAATGACGTTGATTAGCATTAAAAAAAAGAGTATTTTAACTATGTACAAAATGGTTTACTATCATTCCTCTTCGTCCTAAGCGCGCGACACAAATTTTGTTACCAACGTTACGCGGCGACACTCGCTACTCAGCAACATTTGTAAAAAAAAATAGTATAAAGAATTTAAGGTAAATCGGGGGTCTGTAATTATACAGCACCCCGATTTCAACTAATATTTTTTTTATTATTAAGTACTTACGCCTGTTTTCACTAAAACTAGGTGATACCTAAATTAATGTCAAAATAAAGGCGTATTTTCAACGGTCGGCTCAGCGCTTAGAGTTTAAAATCGAATAGTGCAATATGCATTTATTTATGTATTTCCTAACGACAGTGAAAACAGGCTAAACGGCTAAATCTAATCAAATCAAATCAATCAATCTGGCAAGGAACACAGTTCTTGTCGCTCACATAGGACGTAGGGTTTTTGCTGCTTCCACATTTATCATTATTTTTATACATGCTAACTGGTCGTGTTTGGTCAGGCATCCAAGGTCAGTGTGTATGTTATTTTGGTTATCTCTATTTAATTATTTAATTCGCTCTTTAAATTACCTAAAGCCCGCTTGCACCAACCGGAGTTATCTTTTTAACTCCGAGTTAGTTGCTAACATGTTACGGGCCCATTAAGTATGAAATACATATTTGCATTTACGTACTTACTCTGTGTTAAAGGTTTGGTATAATTGACCCTTATTTTAAATTTATTTATATCTCTAAAATAAATATTTTATTATATAATTCCTTTTATGTTAATGTTATGTTTAAGTATTTTTTGAACATCAGACCAACTGATATATTTTATATCTGATTTTCTCAGGTTTTATCAATGTGCGAAGTACTGAAATACTTGATAGCTGAAAGTGGATTATTGATTGCACCGGGAACATTGGATGATGTTCATGCTATGGATCATTATACTTGGCAGAAGTTCGTTGATAGGATTAAAGGTACTAATAATATCAATAACCAGTTTTATCGATAAATCAGGAAACATTATGGGAATAAATCATGTCAATACGAAGGTTAGAGGAGACCTCTGCATCAATAGCTTTGCTTTACAATCGTTGTTTTTGAAATGTAGACCTTATGTTCCGCGACACAAAGTTCAAATTCGACTCACCAGATACAAACAAAAATTACAATTTTCAGGTATGATAGTAACATATCCAGGCAAGAAGCCGTGTTCGGTGCGGGTCGACCAGTTGGACCGCAGTCCCCCTAACTCCGTCTATGATCAACCTGGATGTTCCACGGATTTGAAGAGTTACTACCCAGAAATTGTACACTTTGGCATAAGACCACCACAACTCAGTTATGCTGGGAACCCTGAGTATGTGAACCAAGTTTTTTATATAACGACAGTAGTTCAGTACCAAGTCACGCCAAGTGTTGTCGAGTCGGGGAACCGCTAAGTGAGAAAAACAGGTGTAGTCGGAGATTGCAACAAAAGAATTTACTCCGAAAAATTCGCAAAAACGACGAACTTTAGCGGTCCCCTTGGATAATAAAAATATTTGAAATTACATAATACCGCGTGTATCTGACATCGACGCACAAACGATTTCCATGGGTCCGGGGCATGATTCTGGACACCCTAGACTAGGAATTTTTCGTCGGCTTTTTTCTCATTTTTTCATTTTTTTCAAGGGTTTTTTTTACTTTAGACTGCTCATAATCGTTATTCTGACCTAACTCAATGAGATTTTTAATAAAAATAATTAATTAACTACTTTCACTAAAAAGAGCAATCTGAATAAAAGCACAAATAGATATCAGCTCAGCTGAGCTGATACTTTGTGGTACTCTTGAAAAAAATGAGAAAAGAACCGACGAAAAATTCCAACACTGGGGTGTCCAGAATCATGCCCTGGACCCATGGAAATCGTTTGTGCGTCGATGTCAGATACACGCGGTATATGTGACGATAATAATTATAATAAGTTTAAAATATTATTTGTTAGTTTTTAGAGTTTTGTGTCGGGTGGTTTTAAAAATTATTAGTTTTACTTTTATTTATTCGGGATTCAAGTTCTTGACTTTCCAATATTAATCTCATTTTAGTTATTTTTAATGTGAAACCAGCTAGGGTTTAAAATGGTGTCTCGTCCAGTACACTTATTTTTCCAGAACTATCAAGAAACAATTATAAAGAACAAAAAAATATGTTATTATCACTCATATCATCATCCTCCTTCCCATCTCCCGTTTTATGTGGCAGATAGCTGTATTGTCCTTAATAATACCAATAAAACCTTCATATAATAGTATAACTTCGAGAACAATATACCAGTAACCCATAAATGTTTCAAACATAAATTCATTCTAACCTTATTTCTAATTGGTTTCCTATAAAATATAGTTCAAAATTACAGATACCAAAAAGCGTGGCGTTACTACGTAAAGTACCGACACTTGATCGCCAACATGGCCAAGCCTTCGTCCAATGAACGCCAGAAGCTGGCCGCCAAAGAGGCAAAGTTGCAAGAGATGAGGACCCAAAGTAAGATGAAGAGAGATGTCACCGTCGCTATATCGTCGGAGGGATTCCATACTACGGGCCTTATGTGTGATGTTGTGCAGGTAAGGCTAACAGTTTTTTTAAGCTTTAAGGACGTTGTGAGACTTGATTGGAACTACACTAACCGCGGGGACACCAACAGTGTGATTCTGTAAACTTGTCGAAGTGAACATTTCGGCGAAATGAATGACAAGTGAGCTGTCGTGCCATCTTGTCTGTATTATTTGACAGCTCACTTGTCGTTCACTCCACCTAAGTGATCACGGTAAGATGTCGCCAGAATCGGCTGCTTACCTTCATTCAACCGTTCGCAAATTGACGACGAATTTTAGAAAATAGGGAATATGCATGAAGATTAAATTTGTCTGGAATATTTTTTTTCTAGTTCTTTATTTTCGTCACATTATATCTAAAAAATATTTTTTAATTTAGTTCTTATTTAAACCAAAAAAAAATATATATAAAAATACAAAATCAGCGCGGGAAATTTAAACTTGCGAAACGCGTCACCATTGGTCGCGGGTCGCGACCACTATACCTTCATGGTCGCGACCAATGGTGACGCGCGTGTGAGACGTCACACAACACGACCGCACGACGACATTGACATGACTGACATTGGATTGACTTATTTACCGGCTCCCGTCTTCATTTTCGAGTGAAAATTTTTGTTAACCGTTAAAATATGTGTTCCTGCGGCGATTTCTAGTTAATCTAGATTTGTAATTTCTAGGAAGATGACTGACAGTGGTTTTGTTAAAGCGCAATCAGACAATTTACCTAGAATAGATTATCAGGTGTAGTTCTTATATTGTTTGTGCAGTTCTTAAAGTGTTTCACACTTACAATACTTTGTAAGATGGTTTCTCAGCTTCTTCCATGGTCTGTATGGCGAATAAAACGAGAATCGAGCTGAAAACTGAAACGCCTAAAGTTCAAAAATGTAAACAAACAAACACGCGAAGCGCGCGACGTAACGACGACCTGTTGTGTGACGTCATCCAAAGCCCGCGAAAAATGGCGGCGTTTGAACTGCAAAATTTTATTCAGCATTTTTAATATTTTTTAAAAAAATAATTAAGACGTTTCCAAGACTATTTATATTTTTTCCTGCGTTATAAAGATGAAAAGAATAGAATAAAAAAATAAAAAAACATCATGCATATTCCCTATTAGCGCAAGCTTTCAAAAGTTACTCTTTCAAGAAGTTAACTTTGGTTATTTACTTTTGGACCGAAAGATTTGATAGTGTCCTCCATTGCCGTAGCAATGGGATGAAGCTAACAGTAATACTTAAAGGCTTCTTGGTACGTCAATACTTTCACTATTGCAGCTGATTACTAATAGTGGACACATATCAAGCTTACTAAAATCTCAGAAGAAACATGGTAGTTTATAAACAAAAGGAACTTTAATTTCCAGCACGCCATGTTAATCCCAGTTCTAGTCAGGCACCTTCGTTTCCACAAATCCCTGGACAATCTCGAGAGGAAGATAGGCTATGTGTTCAAACAACGGGCTCTGTTGCAAACGGCTCTGACGCACCCTTCGTACAGGGAGAACTTCGGAACGAACCCTGATCATGCCAGGAACAGCTTGACCAACTGTGGGATACGGCAGCCGGAGTATGGAGATAGAAGGATACATTATACGAGGAAGAAGGGTATGTTGGTTTATATTGTTTTAAACTTTCATGGTCACTAGAACAAAAAAAAAGGTACATGGTAGCAATCAATCATGGTAGTAATTAACCATTCTAATGTTGGTTTATGTTAACAAATGGTACATGTCCGAGTATTTTATAAAATACTTCTTGTGATATAGTGATCTCATAGTTCTATAAAATAAATATAGGCATTAAATGCAACTATCTAGTTTATTTAATCTAAGGTACTAATTTATTATACGTAAACTTGTATGCTTGTAACTGAACAATTAAATTGTAATTTCTGTTTTATGTTATCTAGTCTACTATCGAAATTCTGCATTATCGTTATTGCATTGGAATCCTTAAAGCTTCCCGCGGGACAGGCCTAGCCTAGTGCAGGACGTCTTTGAAAAAAATTTTTTTTTCCTGAATTTGTAAAGAAACTAAACATTCATGTATAACACAATATTTTGTAACCATTTTTTTCTTTTAATTAATTTATTCTTATGATTAAATGCGGATTATTTTCTCAGCGATCCATAAATTCTCACAATCTTTAGTCACACGTCTAGTCTAGTCTAACGACATAATTGAGAATCTCGAAAAATTATTCCTTATAAAATATTTAATCTATACTAATATTTTAAAGCAGAAGAGTTTGTTTGTTTGTTTGGTAGAACGCGCTAATCTTAGGAACTACTGGTCCGATTTGAAAAATTCTTTCAGGGTTAGATAGCCCATTTATCAAGGGAGGTTATAGGCTATATATCATCACGCTAAGACAAATAGGAGCGGAGCAGTAATGGAAAATGTGACGCAGACGAAGTTGCGCGGGTCAGCTAGTACTAGAATATTTACTAAAAACATGCTTCGTCATTAATTTAAGAAAACCTTGAACCACATTCGTTTGTTTCTAGTATTTCATATTTGGGAGTTTTAGTCTATGTATATGTCTATGTTGTTGTTGGGGACCTTAGAAATAAATACAATATTTGGGTCACGTTTTTGTTTTTCGTTTACATTCACATGCTACTAAGTTTAAGGAAACTTGCTTCTATAAATTCTACTGTTAAATTCTCCTCCAGGTATCGTAACCCTAATAAACATAATGTCCCGCTTCGGCAAGCACAGCGAGACAGAGTCGGACATAAAGCACAACGAGCGGCTGGAGTTCCTCGGCGACGCGGTGGTGGAGTTCCTGTCGTCCATCCACCTGTTCCGCATGTTCCCCGGCCTGGCGGAGGGCGGGCTCGCCACCTACAGGGCTTCCATCGTGCAGAACCAGCATCTGGCGCAGCTGGCTAAGGTGATATTGACAAAGAAAGGGGCTCCTTGGTCATCCAAGTGTTAGATATTTCTTTAATGTAACTGTAATACTGTGTATCTAACCGTAAATTAGTATTAAACCCAAATGTTTGCATGTCACATTATTATGACTAAGTGTTATGGATCTATAAAATTGCACCAACACTTACTGCGAATAAATTGATTGATTGATTGAAATGAATTTCTCCGGAGCACCCTGATTCATCTGGATTTTTTTCCCGGTTATTGAGAATAGGAATTTCAATACCGAAATAAGGACGTTTACCTAAAACGTCCGTATTTCGTCACTTTTATTGTAAGTTTCGGAGGCGGTGTAAGGTTAGCCCTACTTAGCCTGCCTAACATATTTGAAAGGAAGGACTGATTTTATTATTTAATGTTATGAACATAAATACTATATTTGCAGAACATAGAATTGGAGAAGTACATGCTATACGCACACGGTTCAGATCTGTGCCGCGAGGTGGTGATGCGACACGCTATGGCCAACTGCTTCGAAGCTCTTATGGGATCATTGTTCTTGGATGCTGGGATAGATGTAAGTGGAAAATTAAATAACACATCAAGTTGGTTTACGACTCAAAGGCAAGGCGAATCGGCACTCAGCTCTCTCGGCGATGTCTTCAACAGTAATAGCTGCTTTTAAAGCTATATTGAATCTTTTGAAGATTTGCATGGTTTCACGAGACGAATGTGGAACCTCAA
This sequence comes from Ceramica pisi, assembly GCA_963859965.1. Classification (NCBI taxonomy): domain Eukaryota; kingdom Metazoa; phylum Arthropoda; class Insecta; order Lepidoptera; family Noctuidae; genus Ceramica; species Ceramica pisi. The sequence continues at coordinate 12,382,909 of OY982539.1, forward strand.
AGCTTAGAATTCTGCCAAATTGTAGCCAGTGACGATTGACGAAAGCATTCGTTTCAACAAAAAACACCTTTCCCTTGTCACATCAAAAGGTCAAAAGAAACTTGATATTGTTTCTGCCCCTGTCATTTTACTAATTAAGTCATGTATCTTCAGGTAGCAGACCGTGTATTTGCTCTAGCGCTATGGCACAACCAGCCAGACTTGCTAGAAGTATGGGTGAAGGAGAGAGCGCATCCATTACAAGAACAGGAGCCGCTCGGAGACAGGAAATATATCAAGGACTTCGAGTTTCTGCAGAAGCTTATAAATTTTGAAAACTCTATCGGTATGTTGTTACACTTATATGATTTTCAGCTTTCTTCTTCTAATTTAATATTTATAAATATCACGTGTCTCAGTATTTGTGGTCGAACTTCTCCGAAACGACTTGATCGTTTTTTATGAAATTTTCTGTGTAGACATACCCATGTTTAGGAATAGGTTGTAGGTTATTTTTTTTCCGCTAAAATAACCTTTGCCATTTATCATTTGACCGGTCAACTAGTTCGATATTATAAAGTCCCTGCCATTTTGCAGTTCTAACCTAGTTCGTGTTTACAGTGCAAAACTGAAATAAACTCTCCTAATTGTAATCTACAATAGGGAATATGCATGAAGATTAAGTTTGTCTGGAATATTTTTTTTCTAGTTCTTTATTTTCGTCACATTATATCTAAAAGATATTTTTTTAAATTTAGTTCTTATTTAAACCGAAAAAAAATATATATAAAAATACAAAATCAGCGCGGGAAATTTAAACTTGCGAAACGCGTCACCATTGGTCGCGGGTCGCGACCACTATACCTTCATGGTCGCGACCAATGGTGACGCGCGTGTGAGACGTCACACAACACGACCGCACGACGACATTGACATGACAATATCATGACTGACATCTGACATTGGATTGACTTATTTACCGGCTCCCGTCTTCATTTTCGAGTGAAAAATTTTGTTAACCGTTAAAAAATTTGTTCCTGCGGTGATTTCTAGTTAACCTAGATTTGTAATTAATCTAGGACGATGACTGACAGTGGTTTTGTTAAAGCGCAATCAGACAATTTACCTAGAATAGATTATCAGGTGTAGTTCTTATATTGTTTGTGCAGTTTTTAAAGTGTTTCACACTTACAATACTTTGTAAGATGGTTTCTCAGCTTCTTCCATGGTCTGTATGGCGAATAAAACGAGAATCGAGCTGAAAACTGAAACGCCTAAAGTTCAAAAAGGTAAACAAACAAACACGCGAAGCGCGCGACGTAACGACGACCTGTTATGTGACGTCATCCAAAGCCCGCGAAAAATGGCGGCGTTTGAACTGCAAAATTTTATTTAGCATTTTTAATATTTTTTAAAAAAATAATTAAGACATTTCCAAGACTATTTATTTTTTCCTGCGTTATAAAGATGAAAAGAATAAAATAAAAAAATAAAAAAACATCATGCATATTCCCTATTGCTTGCGCATAAAATTGTAGCAGCATCTCTACCACCTCATACGAACCACAGAATAGACCCGACGTCATACAAATCTTACATCGTGCTATCAAAGTCTTCCACGCCATGTGACTATATGCAACAGCCTGATAGCAACCATTGGGCAGTTACATTGCAGACACAACACACATTTGGTCGGAGGGTCCTCCCTTTTGAGTGGAGGCTCCGGGACTTAACACCCTGTTCCACTCACCTTTATAGATCCTCCCTTTTGATTGGAGATTAAAAGACTTTCCACCTTGTTCCGCATACCTCTATAAAATTCCCTAAGTGGTACTTAGTTTATCTGCGAGACAAGTGAGCCACAGGTACTGCTACTGGGTTACTTGTAGGACTACGACCGTAAAATCGTAGAGAGTCCTCCTTTTTTTTTACTGTTGATAGGCACGCGTTTGACCACTATCTCACCTGATGGTAAGCGATGATGCGATCTAAGATGGAGCACGCTTGCCTAGAAATAACCTATTCACTCCTGACTTAAACACTCCCAGTTTGTAGGTATCAGGATACACAGACTCCGGCAGGTAATTCCAATCCTTTACTGTACGCACTTTGAATGTGTTCCCAAAACTTTCTTTCTTTTTCATAGCGACAGCATTTCTTTGTCTCTAATTGGTTAAAAAACCGAATAAAAATGGCTTTCCTCAGGTGTCCAGTTCAAACACATTCGTCTGCTAGCCCGCGCATTCACCGACCGGTCCGTGGGCTTCACACACTTGACGCTAGGCTCCAACCAGCGTCTGGAGTTCCTCGGCGACACGGTGCTGCAGCTGGTGGTGTCCGACAGACTGTACCGACACTTCCCCGACCACCACGAGGGACATCTGTCTGTGAGTAACAATCATCTAGTAGATAGTTCTCTATGCTTCACACACTTGACGCTAGGCTCCAACCAGCGTCTGGAGTTCCTCGGCGACACGGTGCTGCAGCTGGTGGTGTCCGACAGACTGTACCGACACTTCCCCGACCACCACGAGGGACATCTGTCTGTGAGTAACAATCATCTAGTAGATAGTTCTCTATGCTTCACACACTTGACGCTAGGCTCCAACCAGCGTCTGGAGTTCCTCGGCGACACGGTGCTGCAGCTGGTGGTGTCCGACAGACTGTACCGACACTTCCCCGACCACCACGAGGGACATCTGTCTGTGAGTAACAATCATCTAGTAGATAGTTCTCTATGCTTCACACACTTGACGCTAGGCTCCAACCAGCGTCTGGAGTTCCTCGGCGACACGGTGCTGCAGCTGGTGGTGTCCGACAGACTGTACCGACACTTCCCCGACCACCACGAGGGACATCTGTCTGTGAGTAACAATCATCTAGTAGATAGTTCTCTATGCTTCACACACTTGACGCTAGGCTCCAACCAGCGTCTGGAGTTCCTCGGCGACACGGTGCTGCAGCTGGTGGTGTCCGACAGACTGTACCGACACTTCCCCGACCACCACGAGGGACATCTGTCTGTGAGTAACAATCATCTAGTAGATAGTTCTCTATGCTTCACACACTTGACGCTAGGCTCCAACCAGCGTCTGGAGTTCCTCGGCGACACGGTGCTGCAGCTGGTGGTGTCCGACAGACTGTACCGACACTTCCCCGACCACCACGAGGGACATCTGTCTGTGAGTAACAATCATCTAGTAGATAGTTCTCTATGCTTCACACACTTGACGCTAGGCTCCAACCAGCGTCTGGAGTTCCTCGGCGACACGGTGCTGCAGCTGGTGGTGTCCGACAGACTGTACCGACACTTCCCCGACCACCACGAGGGACATCTGTCTGTGAGTAACAATCATCTAGTAGATAGTTCTCTATGCTTCACACACTTGACGCTAGGCTCCAACCAGCGTCTGGAGTTCCTCGGCGACACGGTGCTGCAGCTGGTGGTGTCCGACAGACTGTACCGACACTTCCCCGACCACCACGAGGGACATCTGTCTGTGAGTAACAATCATCTAGTAGATAGTTCTCTATGCTTCACACACTTGACGCTAGGCTCCAACCAGCGTCTGGAGTTCCTCGGCGACACGGTGCTGCAGCTGGTGGTGTCCGACAGACTGTACCGACACTTCCCCGACCACCACGAGGGACATCTGTCTGTGAGTAACAATCATCTAGTAGATAGTTCTCTATGCTTCACACGACGCTGAGTAGGAGAGCAATAGAGAGTATCTTCCGAAATTCCTACGGGAACGGGAAAATAGGGAGATGCATGTACGAAGTTGCGGGCATTACATATTTCAATAAAAAATCTGATCTAGGTCCAAATTTTTGCCTCAAAAACCTTCCCAATACTGAAGATCTTAGCTTCTACTGCAATATCAGCTGACAGTCCCTTAATTTCTGCATTCTTATTAAATGTATATATTTTACATTCACAGCTACTCCGGTCATCTCTAGTCAACAACCGCACTCAATCAATGGTGTGCGACGACCTCGACATGTCTACGTACGCGATATACAACAATCCTAAAGCGAAGCCCACCACTAAGAAACATAAGGCCGATCTGCTTGAAGCATTCCTTGGAGCACTTTATATTGATAAAGTAAGCAATTTTTTTTTGGTTTCCAGTACTACGTAATACCAGAATTTACCAGAAATCGACCTATCAGAAACAATTTGAGACCTCTGTTCGACCGTGAATTAACTTTATCACATTAATTCAAGGAGTACAATTTGACTAATAACCCCGTTATTTCAGAACCTGGACTACTGCCAAGCGTTCTGTAACGCGTGCCTGTTCCCGCGGCTGCAGGAGTTCATCATGAACCAGGACTGGAACGACCCCAAGTCCAAGCTGCAGCAGTGCTGCCTCACGCTGCGCTCCATGGAGGGCGGCGAGCCCGATATACCCGTCTACAAGTAAGTGTTGAAAGACTGGTTACTGGTATCTCTTTGGTACTTCAGTGCCATGTCGGCAACTTCCCAGAGATATACAATGACCACGCACAATTGCTGAAATACGCAGACAAGGTTAACAAAACTTGCACACGTCCTATTAGGTTTTTTCACTGAACTACCAAATACAGCGGTGAACATAACTATAGTAACAATCGTGATAATTTCCAGGGTAATCGAGTGCCTTGGTCCCACCAACACGCGGGTGTACACCGTGGGCGTGTACTTCCGCGGACAGCGGCTGGCGGCGGCGAGTGGACACTCCATACAGGAGGCCGAGATGAATGCTGCGGAGAAAGCCTTGAGCTGTGCACATGGTATGTATGAAAACCGCCTTTGTATAGCACATAATGGTGGGCTAATAAGAGTGCTAATATCGACAGATAATTAGAAGCGAGCTTAGGATAGGCACAAAGCTACAGAACTTAATCTGCTACGATACTTTTACTGTGGAGCCATAGAACTACTCAAAATTCAAATAATTAAAATAAAACTGAGATTTACCACTTCTCTATTAGTTCATACATTGTAAAAGGGTCAGCATTTTATCTTATTCCCAAAATAGTCTTGTAATGATTGTTGTAGCAAAAAAATAGGCCTTCAAACCAATTCAAGAACATTTTAAAACTAACGTCAAGTAATTATCGACCTTATCAACACAAAAGTATCAAAACATATTTTCGTTGCACAGAACTATTCCCCCAACTGGACCACCAGAAGCGAGTCATCGCAAACAGCATGCGGCGGAAGAAGAAACACGGCCGCAGCAGTCCCGCGGACGCCGCAGCATCTCGACAACGCAAACGTCTCGACGACAAAGTCCCCAAAGCGTACCGCCTGGACAAGCAATACGTGAGTTCTGAAGAATCCTGCCAAGAATTGTCAGACAAGGAAATCAACGCACTAGAGAAATCTAACGACGACTCGGGTCTGGATAGCGATTCATCACTACCAAACGATAAATTGAACAACGTTCAGGTAAGTAGTCTTCTTAGCGATATGCAGAAGATAAAAGAGGATTTGATTAGGAGGAATGAGTATGAGAAGTTGAAAGAGAAGTGTAGACGGTCGGATTCGGATGACGATTAGTGATATGACAATTAGCCATTTTTAACTGCTGTAGTTTTATAACAACGCTTAGTTATTTTAAATCAACGGTACAAACTACAGCAGTCACAAGTAAGTTAACGATCAACGTACATTGAGCAACATAATCTCAGACTTGTTGTTTGCAGTCAAGGATAGCGAGAGTTAAAATATACGCGAGCTTATGTGAACGCACGCAATAGAAAATTATATCTTGTACGTCGTTTTGAACTCAATTTTTGTTAATGAACTAAAAGAATGCTCGAGCATTACACTGCTCAGTGTACGCTGGCCCTTAGGGTGAAAATAATAAATGCTCAGATCAGGACTTTTCCGTACCTCTTTTTTTTTCTATCACTTATAGTATTATTTCGTTCAAGTGAGAAGCATGTTCGTAAACATTCGTACTCATCCGGTCGTAGGTATCAGTCAATCATTTATTTTCAGAATCAAATGTTTTTTTTTTTAAGAAATCTCTTTTACTTTGTCGATGTGCTTCTCGCTGTAAATTGATTTTCACTTCCGTGTGATAGAATAGAATTAAGATTGAGAGGACAAGAGCACCTTGAAAGTTTGGGTACGTTATTTTAGCCATGGGACTCGCGAATTGTTCGTTCTTTACGGCTACGTCTACACCAGGGTAGTGTACTTTCATGTTCATTTTGCGTTTTAATTTTCAATTCTTATTGCGTCAATCGCAGTGTCATAAAACGCATACAGTATATCGTCCATGCCTGTGCGCCTAACCCATGCAGCTAGTGTAGTACACGTCTGAAAATTCGTCTTCACCGGACCCACTCCTTTTCGTCAAACCTTTTTGATGTATACCTTTGAGAAGCCTATTCACATCATAATATTTTTGGCCCAGAGAAATGAACGCGTCGTTTTTTTTTTGTAGTCTTTTTACTTGTGGTCCCACAAAATTGATATGCTTTCTGCTCTAAATTCATATTCAATAGAGTCTAACTTTAGTTTCCACAATTTTGTTTACTAAAATGCACGAAATGTTGCACACGAACCCACCGATGATAGATCACAGTGCGCTAGCTACATGCGCTATTGTCGAACTAGTTTTGGCGCATGCGCTTTGGTTTCGTTTTGGTATGTGTCTGAGGAAGATGCAAGATGAACAGGAAAGTGCACTGGTGTAGACATAGCATATAACGGTGTTTTGGTCCATCGTCATCAGTCCCAAGCTAGAATAAATAGGCAATTTGATATGGATCAAGTATCAAATGCTATTCGAGACTGGTTTAGTCATTGACTGAATGTGTAGAAAATGTCATTAGTATTAAGCATCATATTAAAATATTTAAATGTATTAGATCAATCAACACGGAGTTTTGTCACTTAAGTAGTATTTTTTCAACACAATATTATTAATCAATTGCAATGTAGGTATTAAATACGTCTATTTTATTCGTTCTTTTTACCTCCAAGTTGCCGACATTTGAGAGCTATACGCAATTAAATTCAAATATTCCTGACGATAATAAGTTCTTATCTTATAGTGATGAAGGTAAACTCTAGTAAATAAGATAACAATTGTTTTAAAATCGATAATATTTATGAAAAAGAAAATTATTTTTAAGTTTGCTCAATTTCTTTATGATTTCTTTGTCGCTACGTCGCACATTTTTTTTAATATCATCGAGATGTGGATCGACTTTTTTATATTTCTATGTAATGTTGTAACCTTCAATGTAATCTGCCAATGGAATAAAGGAATTGTAGCACTAGTCTAAAAATAAACTGCTGTTTAGTGGAAAAAATATCAATATCAATTTTATCAGTTTAAAACATACTGTCAAAATAAAATGAAATAAAATAGATTCCAAACACGTATGCATTTTATGTATAATCGTTTAGTAATAAGTTCATCTCAATATTAAAATAAGGGGAAATAAATAAATGACATTGAATGTTGTAATTAATATATTTTATTTATAATATAATTTCTACCTATATTAACTTAGTACGATGCAGCATAATGTAAAAGCGATTGGTCCTTTCATTTTCTTAGCGCGTAACGTTAGCCACTGCTTTTGATTGGGGACATACATCTCGGCAGGCATCAATTGCTCCGGAGTATCGTTTTCTGTCACTAGAACGAGAAAAATGAACTTTAGAAGACTTTAAAGTTTAGAATAAGACACCGATTTATTTTTAGGGTTCCGTACTTCAAAAGGAAAAAACGGAACCCTTATAGGATCACTTTGTTGTCCGTCCATCGTCCCGAGATAAAGGGTCTTCAAGGGAGTTGAATTTAAAACCATATACTCAGATCTACAGTTCCTTGAAGCTGTGAAAAAATCAACTTCTAAGTTTACATAAAAAAAGACATTCTTAAGGGAATCAAAATGTATGTATAGGGTATTTCCCGTTGACCTAGAACTATGGAAAGGCAAGTAATACCGTCTTATACTCTACAAGTATAGAGAAAAGTCTGAAACTATGCATTATATATTATGTAATTATTAAATCATGAAAAAATATAGTCTTTATTTATAGTAAGATGTGACAAATTTGTACGGAACCCTAGGTGGACGAGTCCGACTCGCACTTGGCCGGTTTTTTAGTTAGATATTAGCTAGGAATAACTGTTTTACATTGAAAATGTATTCTTATAGACCTTGCGATCCTAACGCTTTTACGTTAGAACTAAGACGGCTTTACGAAAAAAAAAACAGTCCGAAGGTCCATTAATTATGTCTGATTTCCGGGGTGGAGTCTGTGCCTGACGTAAAATGGTCTAACATTTTACGTCAGGCACAGACTATGTGAACGAACGCCACAGCCTTGCGTTCACTTATTCATTCCTGTTCGTTTGCTTGGTCTGTAACCAGCACTACTGACAGTCCTGTCTCATATCGGCCGACTTTGTAAGACCCCTTTACCGTAAGACACTGCTTCAGCTGATCAGCTATCTCGGCTATCTTGAAAAGCTTCTAAGTACTCTAAACTAACATAAGGCTGGTAATACTCGAGCAGAATTTCTTACCCTCCTTCCGAACTTGCTGGGCAGACTGCATGGTCGAATCTTGCATAGATATCAGATCTCCAGGAGCATGCAGAAGTAATCTGCCCACACCTTCACACCTCCTGAACGCAACAGAATTTAATTTAGTAAGGTAAACGCGGGTGAAGTCGTCATGCCCCAATAGTCGACAATTAATCTAAAAACTTGTATATTTTTTTCTACTGAACTTAAAATGGGCCGGTTTATATGGCAACATATTGTTGGTAACATATTGCACAATTGAAATGACAATACTGAGTTTTAACAGTCATGGCGTCGGAGATATGTTAGTCGAAACTTGTGTGCCCAAAAAAAAACGTTTTTTCGTGAAGTTCAGCTGTCAAACGTGAAACTCAGCACGTGGTTTTGTGTTTTGATTTACATAACTCCAGTGGGGTCTGTGGTAAGTTTTTTTGTTTAATAAGTTAGTTAAGTTTATTTGCTAACGTTATAATATGCAATTTGGAATACTTTTAACATAAAAGATTTTTTTTTTTAATGAGACATGTATTGGTACTTTAGAACTCCCGATTGACCCAAAACCCGTCATTTTTGGAATTATTATGACGACTACTGGGACATGCTCAAAAGTTGCACCTAAACTCGTCATAATGAAGATATTTTGTGTTTTACAGTACAAAATGCGAATAAATAGCTAATATCGGGACTTTTACAAAATTGTTAACTCTCTAGTACAAACATATTTAAGGTTTAGACTACATTTGTTGATAAAACTGCGTTTCTTTTAAGCTTTTTCTTAGGGGTGTATTTTACTGTGCTGGTTCTATGTAGATGCACGTACACACAGTCATGTTATTCGATTAAATTATTTTGCTTCTTAATGGTTAAAACCCCCTGTTTCCTATATGCACTATCTACGTGCGTTTTTTGTTAGGTAGGTACTTATATATTGACCGCATGGCCGCCATAGGCCTCCGCCATTCGATTAAGGAAACGCGATACATATCTACCGCTTTGGGTACAAGTAGGTCTTCCACTTGCCTTTTCTTCTACTACGCTTGGATTACAATTCGTCGCAAGCAAAAATTGACTGCTCTTACACTATGCTTTTTGTTCGAAATAACTGCATGTCGTCACGCGTATTGTATTAACCTAGTGATTGCATGATCGTAATTTTAATTACAGATCATGACTGAAAGAAACTACAAGCAAGAGGACCTTTTAAAAGCCATAGAAGCTGTAGATCAAGGGGCCACAACATCAGATGCAGCAAGAAAATTTAAAGTGCCGAGGACCACATTAAATGACAAGATTAAAGGGTGTAGTTTAGTCGGCTGCTGAGTTCATAAGTTTTGATGAATGACAAGATTACCATATTTATGAATGTTTCTTTTTTTTTTTTTATCCAAAACGGGGAACTCTTGGCCCAAATCTCACCTGATGGAAAGTGATGATTAGGCCGAAGATGGAAGCGAGTTTCACCCGGAATCCTCTTACACAGAGGAACTGGCTATCATACCTCTAGCTGCCGGAACACAACAATGCTGTTAACATTGTTGTTATGGCGACAGACTTAGACATGATGGTGGTAGCTTGCAAGGCGGACTTAGAACAAGTCCTACCACCAACCAAACCGAGCAATAAATTTGCCTCCGCTGGGAATCGAACCCGGGACCTCTGGGTCTGAATCAGGTGGTATAACCACTAGACCACGGAGGCGGTTAGTGTCACCTGTTTAGCAACACCCGGGGACCACGTGTAGGGATTCGCTGAAGGGTATTCTCCTACGGACGCGGGTGACTCGGCCCCCAAAATGTTAGTAATTATTTCTCGGAAAGGAAATTGAGCAAGGTACTATGGCACTTGGTTGCGCAACTTTTGACACAGTAAAGTAATGAAAATTAGACACAAAAAAAGGGTTGTGTTATACTTTAATACAAGGTTAAATTCAAGATTAAATGTTGTGGGGTTTCTGAAGAAAAACATAAGTTGAGTACCTATTGAGGTTATGTTACATAACTCAAAACAATTCGTTTTGAAACCCTATTAACTGACAAATATTTTGCATTATTTTGGTACATATTAATTGAGTTTTACCTATGTTCATCATTATTTATTATATTTAAAAACATTGAACTAGAAATCTTCTCAGAAAAACGGTAGGAGAAATCCATGTACGTAAGATTTTTACCATGGAATCCGTTACTTCTCTGATTTGGCGTCTAGGCAGCGGGTGTGCTAATAAAAGAGAACAATTCATACAGCGCAACATGTTTTCACAGAACAAATCACCGTGGACGTGAAAATGTTCTAACAATAATAATTCACTTCGCAGCACACGCACAAAAAGAGTCAAATTGCTCGATGTAGTAGATAGACGTGGATGAATCCTAAAACTCAACTCGACACGAATTTATGTTTGTTAGCAGAGAAAAGCCGAAAACAATTTTCTCGGTTTACCGGCAGTTAAGACGGTAAACAGAAAATACCAATTTGTTTGACATTTCATCGAATAGTGTTGTGACACAACAATAGACTACGGCGTCGTAACATTATCTATTTTAACTTAATTGTTTTATTTTTGTCTTGAAATTGCTTTTTAACGAAAAAATAGTAGGTAATATTATTAAAGAATAATAATGACAACTTTTAATATTTTTAGTTTCAAATGTAGATTGTTTTGTTGTTCCACGACTTTTGTTAATGTTCAATCGATCGATTATAATTGAAAAAGGAGTCGCTTCACTATAATGGAAGAAATGAAATTGTATCGTATTAAATACTAATTAAAATGAAAATAGAAACCCCACAAATTATTTCAATGAATTTAAGTCAAAAATCGATAATATTAATAAAATGAATTATACATTAACTCAAATGGCCTTTACGCGTCAAAAAGTGAAACTATAAATGCCCAATCTCCTTTATGTAAATGAATGTGGATATAATTTTTGTTAAAACTGATTATTTTATTAGGTAGGTCTAAGAGAACTGATTTTACAATTGAAGTATTTTAGACACATAATAAATTTACTCGTGCTACATATTGCAGCATTGTAGATGCAGCTTAAAGTTATGGCGACATTCCACCTTTTCGAATTTTACCTCTGAGCTGATTTTTTTCTTTTTCTGAGAGCTAATTTGAATTTAGACCAATGAAAAATCATTTGAAAATTTGATAGCTATGGCATATCAGTGGCTGTTGAATCTTTCAAGAACTTGGTTTTCCGATTTTATTATTTCCTGAAATTATAACTAAACTAGCTGACCCGCGCAACTTCGTTTGCGTCATTTTTCCATTAATGCTCCGCTCCTATTTGTCGTAGCGTAATGATATATATAACCTTCTTCTGTATGTTTGTAAGTTTGTATGTAGGGGGTAATCTCAGGAACTACCTACTGGTCCGATTTGAAAAATTCTTTCAGTGTTAGATAGCCCATTTATTGAGGAAGGTTATAGGCTATATATCATCACGCTAAGACAAATAGGAGCGGAGCATTAAAGGAAAATGTGACGCAAACGAAGTTGCGCGGGTCAGCTAGTCATAAATATGGTTTCATAAATTATTATAAAAGTGTTCATATATCTACAGAGTACCGATATCGATCAGACGACGGTATCGGTCCCAGGATAGACTAGAGCCGCTTGGTGCCGTATTCGTCGTGCTCCTAAATAAATATATAGGAAGATAGATTAATTATTCTACTGCAGTTTTATATTTAGCTTAAGTTCTTTTTTTTCCATTAAACATATTGTCTAGGAGTTACAAAGCCAACGTAGCGCCGCATTCTCAAGGCAATTTGATGAGTAGCTCCTAGGCCATTTTTGGTTGTAACCACAATTTCAGGCTTTTTTTACGTTACCTATTAAATTTAAAGAACCGTGCCTAGGTTCCCTTTTTATAAAAAAAATCCTGTCCATTTTATATTAAGATTCACCAGCACCACTGTTTTTTTTAAATCCCTTTTGTTGTTGTCTTTTTGTAACTTTTATATATCCATTTTTTTTTGTCATTTTAATAAATTTACGTGTTACGTTGGCAAAGTCCGGAGTTTCATTTCGCTACAATATGCACATGACTGCATGATTAAGAAATATAACATATATTTTATAGACTGATTTTGTGATTCCAAGTTTTTAGGAATATAAATTAAAATGCAACTATCTCTTTTATTGAATACCTGCTCTTCTAACAGATTACAACCTGCTATTCTAAATAAGGATTTGGTTTTCTATCTATCTATCTATTGTTTCAAAGGCACAAGCATGTTTAACAAATTCAAGCACAAAAAAATGTACTTATCTTGAACTTTATGTTCAAGAGCAGAGAGTTTATATTAGCATTAAAAGTTGACGAGTTCTGGGAATATTTGACGAGTATCCGTACAAATCAGACGACTATTGGTACAAATCGCCCTTTTTTTACTTTTGCCTTAATAAGTACTTACACCCATCAAAATTATTAAAAAAACTTAGTTACTTAGAATAACGAATAAATTCTCTAACACGTCATGCAAAAATTGTCATTGTCTATTAAATATTTAACACACAGTAGTGCTTCAAAGTCAGTGATTTCCGAAATCCGACGAGTATTGGTACGTTTACCTTAGTTGCTATGTGCACTTTAATTGTAATAGTAGTATGTCTTTTTACCTTAAAACTTCGTTCTGTAGCATTTGTTTCTTCGATGCGGTGGCAAGTGGTTTGCAATCGCTCAGCCAGTTTCTTACTTCGTTAAAATCATGCAGAAGTTGCATTGCTGCATCTTTGCTGCAAGAATAGTGGAATATATTTTATTGAACACTATTGAAAATTACAAAAAGAGCTTAAAAATAAGCATCATCATCATATCAGCCGAAAAACTTCCACTGCTGGACACAGGCCTCCCCCAAGTGTCGCCACAACAACCGCGCGGTCCTGTGCGTCTCGCATCCATCGGCTACCCGTGACCACTGATTCAATCACGCAAGGAAACTCCAAGCATTGCTTAAAAATAGTAGGGTGTAACAATTGGCGCTCTTATCGCTAAAAGCTATCTGTTACCGACATCCTTTAGATGTTTTTTAACTTAGATAGATAAAAGATTCGTGGGTAGTCCGTCAGTCCTCCAGATGAGAACAAAATGGGAAAAATTAAACTTTTATGATAAATTATTACAGGAAACATTTTAAATACTCACGTGAATTTAACTTTAGCAACGTAAATGTGATGTAGCCATGACTCGCACATAAGTCGGAGCACCATGTTCAAAGTCGCCATGTCTTGTGTTGCTGTTATTACCGGCAGTAACATTGTATCTGAAAAAAATAGTATAGTAAAATAGTCTAAATATTTTTTGTTACTAGAGTCGTAAATTTCAAGGCACATGAAGACAGCTTAAGGATGCATAGCGATGGATGTGTTTTATAATAACCAATAGAATCGCTTCATTTACCTAGCCGCGTTCAACGCAGCGATTCTATTGGTTCTTGACATACACATCCCTCGCTAAGCATCCTTGCACATCTCTGGTAGAAACGCACCCTAAAGAGGTTTGATATCGACTCCGAAAATGTCTCCTTTGCGATGTCTTTTGCGAAGAGGTCCTTTCGAAAATATTTGACAGCCACAACCAAGACTTTTCTTCAGCTAACACCCCGTTTTTTCCCGGTACTACCCGGCTCAGCATTTGGTATTGGATAAGTGCATTTACCTACTAGATAACGTATGAAGCACTTACTTAGGAACTCATGTACATAAATGGAGTAGATGGTCTGTGGTGGCCTTGTCACAAGCCGCCACTCCGCGTTGCTCGGGAATATCATGGTCAGGTGGGCCAAACTTGTGGTCACACACACTGCGGATAATACTTGGATTATCTCCTCTGTTGCTTCCTGAAACAGAAGTTATTATGACTGAAATTATTTTGAGACCATTTGAAACTAAGTAATTAATAGGAAGTTTTTGTGTAAGAAAAGGGAACACATCAACATAGGTACATGCAAGTCTGTAAAAAACTTTGTAGACCGTGTTTTATGCAAATTAAAATTTGTTTGATCTTCCCAGTAATTTGATGATAATTTAAAAAATAATTATAATGCTCTAAAATGTCTCGTTGGTATACAATCTGTATCTCAGATACTTTCCCTTATATTACCTTAAGTTTTTGTATGTTGACTTTGACTTCTGATACTAATTTCTCTCGCATTTTGGCGCATACGTTTTCGTGTACTCCAATTTTCCCTGCACAACATAAGTTAACAATATTATCTCTTATTAGTTTCCGAAAACATAAATAATGGCGGGATTTAATAAATGGTTACCTGATTCAATAGTGACGGTATGATCAGCAAACCTCAAGTTGATGAGTTGCTCCATACACGCTTGCATATCGTTGTGTGCTATTCGGAAGAAATCTGTCATCTCCCACAGATTTGCTAGACGTCGCGTCTCTGCTAGACACCAAAGTCTGTATGTGTGGATAGAATGATCTGAAACATTGCCAACAGGTTAAATGCGATCTTTGTAGTACATCTCATTGGAGTTATAGGGTAAAATTGTTATTCGAGTTCAGAGTTCATCAGAACGTTCTATTCCGGAATACCCCGACTCTAATTCTAGGAGAATTGTACATCTTTTCTGTATGAATAATGCGCGCATTATGTATACAAACATAAATTTCACTTTTTCTTACCAAGTCGATGCAAGATGGGTATTTGCTCAACTATGGGTAGGTCTTCTAAAGGGGCTCCTAGTATGTAGTCCCATGTCACTTCACATTGATTATTCAAGGTAACTAAAGCTTGTAACATCATCGCAAAACTTGCTCCAGATTCTGTGCTCTAGAAAGACATAGTATTTATACTTTCTCAGTTTTTGGAAAAAAAAATAAGGAACACATTAAATTAAATTTTTGTACACAAGTTACCTCGGTAATGTATAAAGATATTTCGGGGTTGACTTTAAGCGTCGTTAACTGTAAATTGGTAGTTAAAGTTGCGCTGAAAAAAATTGTTTTTGTTAAATTATGAATTTAATTTTTTTTTAAATCTGTTTGTAAGTTAAGTGAATAAAATAGGGCCTACCCAAAATATTTATCCCAAGATGTTGATGTGACATGACATCCTAAAGCATCTGCTAATATCCTCAACGATGATAAAATTAACTCTGGAGTATCTGAAACAACAGATGCGAGTTAAAGATAAATCGTATTTAATTTATCTAACTGAATCAATGTCTTAAGACTTACTGTTAACGTTGAAAGTCGCGAATAACCACTCGCGAAGGTTTTGGCTAGTGTTTGGAGACCTAAAAGCAGAACCATCTAAATTAAAAAAACAACTTTTGAAATAAGTTTAGTACTTTTTTTTTTTTTTTTGTGGGACAAGCCCGCCACACATTCCCAACCACTGCAACTCCTGAAAGCCAGAATCAACAGTGGCGACCACCAGAAAAACGCCGAGTTAATGAAACCCGACGAGTCCCGGAGAAACGATTCAACTGTCTTGGATCCCGCAACGAAATTAATCAGAAGAGTACAGCGGAGGAGTAGGAAAAATAAATGTAATTTCCACTTCCCTCCATATCAAGCAGGAGACAGATTAGAGCTAGGCCAATAGGCACCAAGGGACATATACAACTGGGTTAGGCCCAGTTGCCAAGCACCACGGATTATATATTAACATTTAAACTAATGGGTCCTAAATTGTGAGCTACTTTTGATTCCAGTAATAGGTATGGCAAAATCGCCTGAACGCACGGAAATTTGTTCTGGTTTCTACAAGGTCCGTATAGTAAACTACTCCAGATTTGACCTGAATACTATCTAACATAACATTACGTTCAGTCTGCCAAAGAATACACTCCCACAAGATGTGATGTGCGGATTGTTCGTATTCAAGGTCAGCTGTAGAGCATTGACATAAAGGTGAGGCCACAAGCCTAAAGGAAAATAATTTACTCTTAAAGTTGCCATGACCTGTGAGAAATTGGGCAACACAGTGATCCACCTCCAGCCATGTCTTCTCCAGCCGCTCACGAACGGATGGAAAAAACTGGTGGAGGTGTCGGCCCTTGATGGAATCTTCCCACCTACATTGCCATTCGCATAAAAGTGCCTCCCAGACGTCAGTCTGGGGTTTTAATAATCTAGAGATCTTAGCACGGTCGCGTTGCGGTAAAAACTCTGGGTCCGTGATCTTTCTAGCGTAGAAGTACATTTCAGCACGCCGCTGCACCTCAAGATCGACTGGGAGAACACCCGCCAGCACCGGTAAGGCTTCAGTACTAAACGTCCTATACGCCTTGCATAAGAATATCAAAGCCAAACGCTGGTTTTGAAGTAATTTACGTCGTACCGCCCCTATGGTGGCCCTATCGGCCCAGACAGGTGCCCCGTAGCACATACAACCCAAGTAAGTAGCCCCATATATAGTTTTTAGGGTTTGAAATGATAGACCCCAAGTAGCCTTTGATATTCTCGTCAAGGCGTAGAAGTTCTTTTTTGCTTTTTCTCCTACTGTTTTTATATGATCAATAAATGAAAAGTTTCTTTCTAGTAGCATACCGAGGTAGCACACGGATTCTTTCCTTTTAACGGGTACGTTATTAAATTTTATACTAGGCCAGGATTTAAGGTTTCCTTTTAAAATAAGTTGATAGGTTTTATGCGGTGCAAAGGTCAGACGGTTTCGATCGCCCCACTGAGATATTAAACGTAGGCATGTGTCAGCCAAGTTCTCGAGTCCAGCCCGAGTACTTGCCTGAATGAGCAGCAAGCCATCGTCCGCGTAACCGGTTAATGAACAGCCGTACGGGAGCGGAAGCGCGAGGAAATCATCGTAGCCAAAATTCCATATATATGGACCGATAACTGAGCCCTGAGGACATCCCATGGTTAGAGACTTAGTAATGGAATGATGTCCAAGTTTGAGTTTCGCGGAGCCATTTAGAAAGTACGAACAAATCAGATTATAGATGTTTTTGTAGCAACCACGGGTTTTCATTTTAAGTAGTAACATCGGCCACCATGCGTTATCAAAAGCGCCAGAAATGTCGAGAAAGATTCCAACCACGTATTTATGATCCGATGAGTTGACAATTTTACGGACAGATAGAGCCGCATCTACAGTGGATTTTCCAATAGTAAAACCGTATTGATTTTTATGAAATTTAGGTCCGTTCGGTAACAAGCGCGGAACAATCAGTCGCTCTAAAAGTTTTCCCAAAGATGGGAGTAGTGTTATGGGCCGGTATGACTTAGGGTCGTCCGAGGGCTTGTCGCCACTCTTTGGAATAATGCGTATAAAGCCTTGTCGCCATATTCGAGGAAAAATACCTTCCGCAATGCATCGGCTATATACTGATAAAATCGCATCGCTCGACGTTTTACACGCTTCTATAATCATTCTATTAGATATTTTATCTTCACCGGATGATTTGTTGAGAGGTGGTCTCTTGACAACGTTTATGAATTCGTCAGTGGACGGAAGGTCTGACTCTGGTGATTCAGGTGGTACCGCGGCCCACGCCCTGATCTGCTGATGGTATTCATTTTCATTTACTGATGAATCATCTGGTATAAGAGAATCAAGCAGAACATCAGTTGTTTCTTCAATGCCGGTGGTATGTGTATTATTTACTTTAATGTTCTGAACGTATGCAAGGTCGACCGATCTATTAGCCTTAAACTCGTGATACAAAGGAGACCACGGACCCTCCTTATCAAGTTTATCAACAATTTTCCGGAGTAAATTACCCTTAGATTTTTCAACCGATGCTCTGTAACGCGACTTGGCAACTCTAAAAGTACTTATGGCAAGATTAAAAACGTCTCCGGTAACATTACGTTTTTTAAGCTTATTAAGCTGTCTACGCGCTCTGCGATAGCTCTTACGTTGTTCAGCAAGGTAGTCACTCCACCAATCACATCTACGAATATTGGTCACAGATGCACGACCAATAGCAATGTCAGCACAGTAAGTGAAAGTGTCTGACATTATCTCAGCACTTTCCTCAGCTGACAGTCCATCGCGAGTGAAGTCTTTGGCATGACAAGCAAAAAGTGAGCTAAAGAATTCCCAATTCGCGCCTTTACTCTTATATCTAAAATTTCCAATTAAGTGTGAAGAACCTTGAGTAAGAATAGGAACAAAATCGTACACGATCAGGCGATGATCACTACAAGACGCGTCAGGAAGAACACGCCACCTATCCAAGCGTACGTCTGCACTAGAAAGTGTGACGTCAATACAAGATTCGCCCATTTGGCTACAAAAAGTAGGTGGTGCGTCTGGGGTGTTATGGATTGATAAGTTCATCTCAGCAATAAAATCCTCAACAGCACAACGTCGTTCGGAATCAGTGGCCCGAACTTTGCCATACCACAGGGAAGAAGATGCATTTACGTCAGCACCAACTATAACCTTGCAGCCCGCGAGCGACCGCAAGACGTGACGGAGATTATGTATATGAGGAGTGACAGGGTCAGAATACTGAAAGTAGCAGCTCACAACGTAAACCTTAAAGGTAGGCGATGACACTTCCGCCACGGCGCAATGGGGCGTCATGAGATTACGTATAGCTGTTACAGTAAAGCTCGAAGAACGCTCAACATAAATTCCGGCACGTGACTTGCTGTTCAGCTGGACCATCTTGTGACCCAAGCGCGCGTTTTGATACTGTTCCTGAACAAGTACTATATCTAGATTATAATCCACAATCAATTTATCCAGCTCAGATGTCGCCACCCTATCGTTATGATAGTTTAATTGTCCTATGGTTAAACTATCCATTATTAATAATTAGTGTTTAGGATTAATTGTTCGAGTTTGAGTTTGTAGGTAGTACACTCTTGAGATCCGCAGCGATGATCACACGGTTTTTTAAAGCGTTTACACGCCACGCAAGTTGGTTTAAAATTTAAGTCGTCATTGTGCGGGCAATCTTTAGTTTCATGTGCCTCTGAACAATTAGCACAGGTAGGTTCTTTATTAACGCAGTGTTTTTTAACGTGACCAAACTGTTGACAATTTAAACAACGAACAACTTCGACATCATCAATAAAACGGCAGGTAGCCCAATCAATAAATAATTTATCCTTTGTAGACACTAAGTGCTTACGTACGGCAGGCTCTATTTCAATTCCGATCCATTTACGACCGTTATCTAACGTGCGCCTACGGATAATTTTTGTAGATTTTATAAAGTCATCCTCTTTTATTTGAAGCTCATCTTTGATATTTTGACGGAGTAATGCAATCAAAAAAGAGCCATCTTCCATTGAAGATGGTACATCCTTAACCAACACTCGAGGGCGTCTACCTTTTGGTTTTTCTAGACGTAAACCAGCGGCCTTGATTGCTTCTACCGATTCCAATTTTTTTAGCTGATTTTCATTAGCGACGCGTAATACAACACCGGATTTCGCGGTTCTTTTCACGCCTACTATTTGGAAACCGTCATCACTAGGTTTAATTGCCTTCATAAGCGCTTGTTTTGTCGCGGACGAGGTGCTATAATCAGCTGATCGAGCCGCGGTCGGATAAGCCACCACACAAGGTAACGGTGGACGAGATTCCATAATCGCTGGCGCCACTTTTGGTAAACGTAGTTTCAACGAGTCCGCATATGAAATTTTACAATTGTTGTTACCGACAGGATTAGGATTGACAGCGTTAATCGACCTAACCTTTTCTAATTCGCGTTCCGTTCTGGCTAACTTCGTCTCGTTGCACGACGATTTTATTGCTAGCATAGAAACAATGCCCGTAATTCGCTGCGTCATGTCCATGATGGCAGATTTATTTGCAACGTTAATGCGCGACCCCTGATCATTGACCAAGTCGTTAATTTTAGACAGGTATGCCGACGCCTCGGAAACTAAGTCGCAATAATCAGTATTGCTCGCATTACTTATATTTAAAAAGGGTGAGGATCTTTCCACGGTTTCGGATGTTTGGTGAAGCCGTTTTGACCTGTCATCGGGTGAACTGTACGTTGGAGACAGTTCACTGAACAAGCGTTTAGAACTAGCGGAGGTTGCCACGGGCGACCTTTGGGTTTTAGTATTTCTACGAAATATTTCTCCGCCTCGATCCGGCGGATCATCGTTTGTTGACATCATCATTAACGGCGAAAAACACTAAATAAACGTATTAGGACGCGATTGAATGAAATAAAACAAAAACGAAACAGATAAATAACGATCGATAAAGTTATTTCGCGTTACCCACACAAAGAGAAAATAAATGAACTTACCGATGGCTGGAGAAATTGACTAATTACTAATAAATGAATAAACAAACACCTTTAAAAACTTACAAAACACGCACTTAAAACACCAAGGCACACCGGAAAGCAATTCACAAGCCTTAAAACAAACACGCAACGCGATTTCCGAATTTATAAAAACAGAGCGATATAATTGACACCGCACAGCGCACGAGTGGGGAGGGAAGTCGAAGTTCGTCGAAGTTTAGTACTTAGTTTCTATAGGCGATTTACCTCATAGCCAAGGGATAATGAGACCACCACAAAACGATGTGCTCGAGGCAGCTCCCAACATCGCCCCAAAGTATGTTCTGATAATATTCAGTCACTTTGTGAGCCGCCTTCTTACTGGCTTGAATGCGCCCTGAAGCAAAACGAATTCACCGGTACAAAAGTTTCTTTGGGTAAAGTATTACTCCCGCAGATCCAAAAGTTGGACTCAACATGTGTAAATAAAACCTACCATTTTTTAACTTCTTGACACCATTTGGCCCTAGCAGATTTGGTGACATATGCGCTACTGTATCTAAAAGTATTTCTATATACATCTCTTCGCTTTGCAGTATACTGTTTATATTGTCTGAAACAAAAAAAAAGTTTGCTACTTACAAGACTTGCTTTGATGTTTATACAGGGTGTTTCAGAAGTGCATGGTATAGTACATATCCCTAAAATATGACCACGCACGGCACGCACTTCTTAAATACCCTGTATAAAAGTAAAAGTTCAAATCTTTAATTTTCTGAATTATTTCAAGAAATAATGTTTCCAAAGGTACATACCTTCGTTGTTAAAAATATGTTCTAAAGTGTACTCATTAGTCAAGAGTGACAAGTATGGAACTTCGGCATCCGAATTTTGCGTAGTCACCAATTCGTTTAGTCTTTTATTGTGCTCGTTCTTCAACTCGATCAAGCTCTGTGCTTGCTTCATTTTCAGTTTTTTGTTTACTATAAAGGCGTCTCGACGCTTATCAACCGTGTTTCGAGACATTGTGGATGTGGGTGGTGTTATGTGCTTCGTTAGGGTGCTGAAATAAAAATAAAAGATTTTCTTGTGAACTGCATGCGAAGAGATTTGGCACATATTGGACCAGATCCCGGCAGACGGCGATAAATTAAATGTGTTGATTGGGCATCAGAGTTGGATTCCAATGTAAAATGTGTACGCTAACGCTTTGTACACGTCATGCAATGCTTTTTTTTTCAAAAGTAATGAATAAAGACATTATTTTCCTTCCTTTATCAACCGCCAAGTTTATATTTGGATAACAGAATCCTGTCTTCTTATCCATAAGTAACTTACTGATAGATTTCCAAACTCTCAGCCGAACTAGAACTGGAGTCATTGTCGGAGTTGTGATCTGGTTGGTATACTTTTACCAAACAGTTTATCAGGCGTTGACAGTTGATTTCCGCACGGCTTTTGGATAGAACCTGGGAAAGTAAATGAGATAAAAATGGCAGACAAAAATTTTCAAGTATCCAGGCTCTCAACTCGCTTTTTCATTAGTATTAATCTTCTAGCTACTACTTTTATACTGACAAACATCCCGTATCCGTTGGCAATAGTACCTACCTATTATCTATTTATTTTCAGAGCTCACCGATGAATAATGCATATTTCATAAGGTAGAATGGATTGTGCTAACTAAACATAAAGTCATAGATTTATCGAATATGTTCCTTTCTCTAGTTCGTAATTCACATTTACCTACAAATCTATGCCATCAGAGAAATTCAATGTGGGCATCGGTTTAATATATTTCCTTTCAAGTGTGTTTTCTGAACAATACTATCGATTACTATTCAGGAAGGGTTTGTAAATTAGGAAGTAACTGCGCAAAACTTCCAATGGTATGTTAAGTTTATACAAATTGATGCAGGCCATGAGGATAGGTATTATCTGTAGAATCAATTTAGGCATAGTTGAGACGGTATCGTTGGTGTTGGATACACGGCCGTAGCTAGGGGGGGCATTGTGGGGCAATGCCCTACCTTGAAATTACAATGCCCTAATACCTACCTTAAAAATACCAAAAACTAAGATAAATTATTATAGTTCAATTGTTTGTTTATAGTTTGAGATAAAAAAAATGTAGCGATAGGTATCTAACCTTTCCCAATATACCACAGTCTACTGACCTAGAGGTCATTTATTATACTACATGGTGATTGATTTAGGAGCCCGTGCTTTGGAGCAGATCATTTATGATATTATTTTTACTTCCGCCCTACCTGTAAACAATGCTGCCCTACCTCAAATTCGACTCTAGCTACAGCCCTGGTTGGAAGCTATCAAGTAGGTACAGTCTGCACAAAATATCACGAGTTTTGAGCTTATTTGAGAGAGCGCATAAAAAACAAATGAAAATAGGAATTTGGGTAGGTACTCACTTGAACAATCTTCGTCAACGTAAGATTTTTAGTTTCACTTATAATATTAGGATAAGAGTTGCTTCCGATATTGAATTTTGCTGCGAATTTCTTATAGCTTAACCCGATCAAGTCGTTGTATATTCCCACCAAACTAAAAAATACCATTCATGTAGTAATCAAGCATAAAAGTAATTGGGTTGGAAAAATACAGTCGACAAAAAAAATCTTAAGTAGGTACCTCAGGCACGATTCAATCATTTTCCTCGAGTCTTCTCTATGCAGACATGTATTCAAAATTGTTGTTATAAGCCCATGTATAGTTTGTAACATCACAAATCGTATGCTACACAATTTATCAAAAATATGATCGTGTTTACTCAGAAGTAAACCATTGTCTTTTCTCAAACGAGCCAATTTGGGATTCAATTTGTAAAATGATTTCACTAGTTTCGTTAAATATTCTATTATTTGATCTAATACCTGAAATTCATAAAGAAAATGTTACAGGACTACGTAACGAGGCGTGAGCTGGTTTCCACTACGCCATCGATTAATAGTAATGAAGTTGAATGAATCAGCTGACGTTGTTTTCCTTTCCCTAGAAGGATATAAGTACAGACTAGATACTAGTCTGTACTTATATCTTTTTCCTTTCCTTAAAACCACTATGTCCGTTAATAACTCCGTTTATTGGCTCTACAAAAGCTCTATTTGTTTATTTTGGTACCTAAGTTAGTATTCTACAAATATTTTATTTTTAGTAAAATAAAACAACAACAAAAAGATCTCGGCTTCCTTACCTGTATATTCACTAACTCCATGATGTAATTCCGATTGGACAGCGAATGTGAATTAGTTTTACCAAGTGCACCCTTCCATTTATTGTCAGAGTCTAGTATCACTTTAGTAACTGCAAAACAAACCATTTCCATCTCTCTACAATGAGAGAAAAGCTCCTCTTCATCCGGCGTTTCTTCACTTATCCATTTCTTACTAGTCACTTTGGTAGATAACATTGTTAAAAAAATATTCTGGGGCGAAAATAAAAATAAAAAATACTATTTGGTTCGTACTAGCTGGTGAGTATCATGGTAACGACTGAATCACTGCATAGTGTTGTGTACAAAATCAATGTGTAGCGACGTCGCGGTCGGTGCCAGCCTCGAGGTGACTCCGACGAAGCGTCTAAACCCTTGCTGGACAACTTGCGAATTGCGATCGTTAAACTTTTTATTAGTGTTCAACCTTGAATTTATGACTAGCGAAATTGTTGAAGACTTTCGTGTGTAAAGTTGTTAAAAGATTTCTAGTGGCTGAACAAATTAGCTATTCAAATTGGTTGTAAGGACAGGACGTACTGAGAATATGGAATTAACAGATTGTCTAAAAATTTCAGCGCATTGCGTGTACAAGATACCTACAACTGGAAAGAAAATCTAGAGTCCCATGAAGATTTGTAGGTGTGTTGTTGCTGCAGGAATGAAACTTTTACAAAACATTTTTCATGTGGTTTTTCGTGAATTCAAAAATAAAAAGCCCTGGGGTATAGATTAAATGCAGTTCTGAAGTTATTAATAGGCTTTTCAATTTCAATGTTACCATCAAATCGGTCGTCTTTTAGTGTTCAAATGCAAGCCTGTACCTACACTTAAACAATCACATAATTTTTATTTTTTTTATTTAAGTGTGTATACATAAATCTATACTTATAATAAATCTGTAGAGAGGTCAATTCTGTTCATGAAATATATTTCCAAAATAACTATCAGGGGGTGATTAGGGATCAATACTGATGCCAAAAATGCAATCAGTACAATTTTTGTCTGTCTGTCTGTCTGTCTGTATAACCGTTATAGAAACAAAAACTACTCGACGGATTTTAACGAAACTTGGTATAATTATTTTTCATACTCCTGAGCTGGTTATAGTATACTTTTCATCACGCTACAATTAATAGAAAAAAAGAAAAAAAAGAAATGAAAATGTGAAAGTTTGGTTGTTTGTTACTCAATCACGCCAGAACGGCTTAACGCATCTTAATGAAATTTAGAACAAAGATGAATTATAGTCTGGAATAGCACATAAGCTACTTTTAATCCCGGGAACATGTTCCCTAGGGATCACGCGGGCGAAGCCGCTGGCAGAAGCTAGTTGTTAAATAAATAATAAATAAAAAAATCTTGAAGTTTCTGAAGAGTTAGAAAGATTTGTAAGTCTGTATCAACATAGAAAGCTATAGCATAATTGTCGGAAATCGATGTTTCCTGGCAAAAATCTACCTACTTTCATATGACGGGTCAAGGATAGTTCAGCAGCAATCGAAATGCAGCCTTGGTGAACAGAATAACGCAAATTGTGGAACCGGCCTACCGTTTTCTATTTTTATTGTAGGCATTATCGACGTATAAAAATATTATATTTTACCTCCCTCCGCAATTTTTCTTTGCATGATAATAAGTTGTTTGAATCCCATAAATAATACTAAACAGCAGGGTCGCGGATATGGTCGCCTCATTCGTGGATCATGAATAAATGCCGTTACGAGAAATATTTTTTTGGCGTTTTCCTTATCCTTAATGCATCGTTGAAAGGAACCAGGTCGTTAGGCAAACTGCAGCTGTGTAGGTAGGTATCATGTTGTCCCCAAACTGGGACTTGACCAAACCAAACTTAATAAGGGTCCTTATTAAGACTAATATAATTATTTTCTTTCAACTGTATACATTATGGCACGCAAAAAAGAATTGAGGATTATATTGGTTCCAGTTCAGGGCAAGATGGGGTTTTGTTTGACTTTGAGTTCGCAGTGCAGACTTTAGGGAATGAGGGACATCGACCGCAACTGCCACGACACACACACAGTGGGGTGACACCACAACATCCGCACCGGGCGAAATTCATGCTAAGCTACGCTACTGAGGGAACATTTTCTTTTAGAATCGCTGCAGTGTCCATGTGTCCAGATACAGTTTTAAAAGGAAACGTGATGAACGGCGTAAAAATGGGGAAAGGAATATAGCAACAATAAAACACACTTAATATGTACAGTTGATAAGTATTTTTAATAATTTGCGAAACAATATAAACAAACATTATTATTAACAAAATATTCAGGTAATTGTTCGAACGATATTGCGTATTGCGACATCATAGGAAGAGAATATCACAGTAACATAATTTATAGATAGCCCTGTACAGTTTAAAGGTTTAGTTCATGTAACTTTAGTAAAGGTTCATACATTGACATCAGTTACGTCACCGTCCACAGAGCACAAGTATGTACCTATATGTGATTGACCGATGTCCTCTGTCTTATACCAAACTATATTTTCCACGCGCTTACTCGAATTGAAGTGTACATGAATTGAATGAAGTGTATTTCGCTAGTCGAGTGTGTTGAAAAACGCCGTGTGATGCACGAAGGCAAAATATACTATTTTTGGCGCAACTCATCGGCGACTTGACAGTGATATGACTGATGTGTGTACCTTGATATATGAACTAATTGATGTAAGAAAAAATACTTCAGCTTTTTATTGAAGCGGCAAGACAAACATTTTTATATTTAGTAAATGGTAGTATATCCTTCCGTTCCGAAACTTTTGGTTAAGTATACAGCTGGCATAATCATTATTACTCTTGTCAGACATGCAAAGGTTATTTTATGTTAATTTCTTAATTTGTTTGCCTGATTGAGGATAATTCATGTTTTCGACAAAGCACGCTTTCGTTGAGAGCTCTAACTTTTTTTTTTCAACAAAACTTTCTGAACACTAGTCAATTAGTCAACAAAGCACTAAGGCTACATTTATGCTTTATTTCACCCTAAACTAATTTGTCCTACGGACAAATTGGGTTTAGGGTGAACTAAGCCAAAAATTGTAACTGTTAGTGTAAAGTTAGAACAAATAGTGTCGCGGCAATGAATCATAGGGCGTGCGTGCGCGTTCCCCTTTGGGTGTCACTCTCGCCACCCAGTTGATATATTATGGCGTTTTCGTGCAACATGGATAGTTTCTTATCACGTAACTTGTACTTTAGTATCGCTCACCTATTGTTGATATGCGTGAGTGAAAAGTTTCTGTATTCGTAGTGCTTCTGAAAGAAGGAAATAACAGCCCCTTGGTATTATGAAAGGCATACGACAATTCTCAGCCATTTTGAATCTAACGATTATAAAATGTGTAACTTAACAGAAGTTACCTAATACTTTTGGCTCAGTTCGTACTTTCAGGAAATAATTCCGTATGTATACTTCAGCTCCAATATTCATTAAAGTTGACTTACTTCTCAGAACATGTCTGACAAGATAAGATCCACGCACACCGGGACGGCAGAAGATGGCAGAGGATTTTGTCACACTAACCGCTTAGTTATTATACCATTCGGGTAGCATACCACGACATCCCGCGACGTGCCAAGCCATGCCCAAGTATGCCTCGGCAGCACCTGCTTGCTGCCTGATATATATTACCATTATAAATTGCTTTTACCTAAGTATAAAAGTAAGTATAAGTTTTACAATGGTAGATTGAAAGTATTGCAGAGAAAAAAGACGCATATATGCTAATAACAGGGTAAGAAGACAATTTTTACTTGAAAATCTAAGGAAAGAAAGGTGTGCGTTCGCCCAGCGGAATGTTGTTGAATTAAAAGATTTTAATTATGCAGATATTTAGTGTATGACGTCGTATAATTGTGTATGGTATAAAAAAATTTGTGCACGCAGCCATTGTGGAGAAATTCACCAAAAACTGATTCCGCTGGGCGAACGTTGTCCTGGCGGAACTTTTTTTAATCCATAGATTTTAGAAGAAAAGAGATGTGTCCAAAAATTAGTGTGTATTTGTGTGTAATTGTGTATGTATGAATAAAATTAGTGCATGCATAAACTTCGGAGAAATTCAAGTTTCCGCTACGCGAACGTTTGGCCATTACCTAGTTTTCATATAAAGCGCTCACATAGAGAGCTGTAGATTTTTACATAAGTTGTTTTGAATTTGTTTATATTTGTTTAAAAAATAGATTTAGAAAAAATCGTAGGGCTTAAAAGATAAAAATAGAAACGTAAAATACGCTTATTAGGTCTTAGTTCTTAAAGTATGCACTTTGGGGTCTAGATTTTCACGTTTATACAAACCTTGTAAGTGTCTGCAACATGTTGCCAAGTATCAATGATGTTCCGTTAGTAATTAAAGAGTTATAGGACAATTTACCATGAATTGATCACTGTTTACAAAGCAGTCAAATATCACGACGTTCTAAAGGAATTGCATGGTAAAATGTATGCCAATAATTAGTGTATTCATTCAACTATTCACATGCAAAATTTCATGTCATTAAATTCAGTAATTAAAGAAAAACAATTATAATACAGACGAAGCATCGAAAACCTACATAACCCGACCAAGTTCGAATAGCTACAAAAAAGCGGCCGTGCAATATATTTAGGTAACATCCCAAAATTTACAGTATAATATCGGTATTGAATTGGTATAGGTGATAACACAATTGTTGTTTCGATATAATCATGTCATTTATTTTTGTACACCTACTTTTTAAATGTATTTGACTATGACAGAAAGTAGGTACTATTTACGTAGGTACTTTATTTAAGTATGCTTTTGAGACTTTAGATATAATCTAGATATACCTATTATTTAAGACAAATAAAATTCATACAGCTAATAATTTCTATTGAAGATTTCACGGATCAGGATTCTAACTAAGTATAGACCCCTTAGGGAAATTAAATAATTACCACATGTAAGTACCTACTACTGTTTAGGTAAATATTTATCATATTGTAGCTTATTACACTATTTAACCAATGGACTAGGCATGCACGAGCGTTCCCCTTTGCAACTTTAGTGGATCAAACAATCTAATAATTTAAAAAAAACTACTTCTTGAATCGATTTTTTAATTGATGTATACCGTTGTACTGGTACTGACTTATGTATGTTGAGGTTATTTACTGTATTTGCTACTCATTTAAGAATATTTTCTTGAAAATACCTTTTTTATACCAATGTTTTAGTTTATAAGCACTTTTTTAATGTTGATCAAATCTAAACAACGGAATAGTCTAGTTATGTGATGTGATTTTAATTTTTATTGAAGTTCGAAATATTATACTTACCCTTATATTCATAATCGTTTATTAAACCTATTTTAGTTAAAACACATTTAAGTCTATTGCTGTCGTTGCAAGCGTTTGTTAACGTTATCATAATTACCTACTTACATAATTAAGTATTATATGTAATTAAAAATATTTTTGTACTCGAATATTTAAATAGAGAAGTACTTGTTAATTGAAGATTTATTTTTATCGTAGATAGTGGCGTTATTATTAAAAAAATAATTTTCATTCAAGAAATGCAATTGTTTTATTTTTTCCTAACGCTCGTGTACGTAACTGTACCATATTAATAAATACTATATTGCAAGGTTAAGAACGTTTCTAAGATATATGGCACGGCCGCTTTTTTGTAGCCATCCGAACTTGGTCGGGTTATGTAGGTTTTCGATGCTTCGTCAGTATTATAATTGTTTTTCTTTAATTACTGAATTTAATGACATGAAATTTTGCATGTGAATAGTTGAATGAATACACTAATTATTGGCATACATTTTACCATGCAATTCCTTTAGAACGTCGTGATATTTGACTGCTTTGTAAACAGTAATCAATTCATGGTAAATTGTCCTATAACTCTTTAATTACTAACGGAACATCATTGATACTTGGCAACATGTTGCAGACACTTACAAGGTTAGTATAAACGTGAAAATCTAGACCCCAAAGTGCATACTTTAAGAACTAAGACCTAATAAGCGTATTTTACGTTTATATTTTTATCTTTTAAGCCCTACGATTTTTTCTAAATCTATTTTTTAAACAAATATAAACAAATTCAAAACAACTTATGTAAAAATCTACAGCTCTCTATGTAAGCGCTTTATATGAAAACTAGGTAATGGCCAAACGTTCGCGTAGCGGAAACTTGAATTTCTCCGAAGTTTATGCATGCACTAATTTTATTCATACATACACAATTACACACAAATACACACTAATTTTTGGACACATCTCTTTTCTTCTAAAATCTATGGATTAAAAAAAGTTCCGCCAGGACAACGTTCGCCCAGCGGAATCAGTTTTTGGTGAATTTCTCCACAATGGCTGCGTGCACAAATTTTTTTATACCATACACAATTATACGACGTCATACACTAAATATCTGCATAATTAAAATCTTTTAATTCAACAACATTCCGCTGGGCGAACGCACACGAAAGAAAGAGAATCACCTCGCGGTATGTCATGGCATACCGCATCCCACCGCGGGATCACTTAGCGCACCCAGTTCCGTGTCAAGAAATCTTTTTCGATGCGTTGAATGTCCTCCGGTAAAAAATTAAATCCTCTGCCATTCCGTTCCCGTGTGTGTAGGCCCATAGCGACCTAATAGTTATATAGTACTATTTTGATTCATTAAAACTAGACTGGCAACTACATGAAACCAATTTTGTAAAAAGAATTCTCTTGTTTTAACATCAAACTGTAAAAGAATAACAAAGTTAGAGAGGTCCTATAGGATTTCTTTATCCTATATTTGATTTGCATTACGAGTAATCGTGCATGCTGTTATATTTTAAAGCTCTTGAGGTATATTTCCTCTAGTGCAAGGTACTTTGATTTCCTTTTGATTTTTTAGTTTTAACGTTACACAGATTTCTGTAGAAAAACTTATATAGATATTTAAGTCGAGACTACATAATTGTAAAGAGTTGTGATCTTATAACTCAGTCTCATTGTAGTCTGGCAAGACATTAAGACAAATTGCTCTTAGATCACTAAAGGTCAACTCACACTCGATGTTGAATAATGTCGATCTTAAATGATAAAAAATAACCTGATGTGGAGTTACGACTTCACGAAAAATGGAACACGTGTCAATATTAACATTCCTTATATATGTATTGGAAATTTTCCTAAATTATCTATTCAATTAACTACCAACAAATACTCTACCGGGTCAAAGCCACGAATAAAATCGATCATATTGTTTCGAAGACAAAAAATTGCTCCTTTTAAACTAGAAAGAAAAAAGATCCTTTTCACTTACCTACAAGCTTCTCTTATATTTCGCAAACAAAAAGGCTAGGCTAGGGCAAATTTTACAATAATCTTACATTTATGTATTGTCATTAAGACAATTCGTCCGTTTATAAATATGTGCGCAAAGCAAAACGCGTTAACCTTGTTAATATACTTTTATGCCCGTCAGTTTAAAATAGATGACCTATATACCCTACGATAATTTACCTAAGCACTTGATTTGAAAAATAAATATTAATTCGTACACCTAAGACTTGAGACTTTAGAATATTTTTGCATCTAAAAATAATGGCAAAATATGTATTAAAACTTGGTTAGTATGGTTAGTTAGTAAATGTGACGAGAACCAAAAATACTATGAGCTACACAGCAAGATTGCTTATTTTGATATGACTAACAATTATCACCGTTACCTGCCAGGTTTAATACTAAAGCCACTTCATTAAATAAGAGATTAATTCATTCACAGGTACCTCCTATAAAAATACTTTCAAATTTTATCACTATTCAATATAATGTTGCATAATATTTTATTATACCAAAATAATTCATTGATACATTCTATATTGTCTATGTAAAACTATTAATCTATTACACCAAAAAATATATGAAGGAGCAAGAACAAAACAGTGTTATTTGGTATTACAATAACTTATATGGGGTAATTGAACGGCACAAAACTTAATAAGGCCGGTTGAAACTTAGCAACAAATAAAACTGTACTACATAAACACCAATGAATTAGCCTACAGAAATAACAATAAAAAATAATGTACACGATGTAATATCTTTTTCTAATTTAACCTAAACACAGAACGTGTAGCTTAGCCCTAATATCAAACTTAACAATGTTTAATATTGCTTCATCGTAATATTTAGAAGCCCGTTCATTACAGAAGATATCTAACGAGTGAACACACATTTCAGCACTTACCAAGCTATACAGCCATCAATCTGGCATGTCTATACTCGTAATAGGCACTACTGGTTTCATGAATTCGTTTTTCTTTTGATTCTTCTGCGACTTTTTGCTTTCTTTGACCTTCTTCTGTGTTTCGTCGTCTCGGTAAGGTTCGGGCGGATCGCTCGGGACGACGTTGGCGCCTCGATTGACGTTGTTGTTGTACGCAATGTTTGCGTACTCTTGTAACAGGGGGAATACTGATAGAAGGAACTGGCAGAAGTCTTTCCTAATACCGAACCACCCTGGAAATAAAGTAGGAATCATCATTAAATAATATGAATCCATGAAATCATAAAATATATCATGTAGCCTGTTCAAGTATCAAACATTTAGTACGGCTGAGTTCTTAATAGCACTCAGGTCTAGAAAGTAATAACCAGACTATAAAATATATCGTAATTAAAAGGTAAGCCGTTGGAGATTGAAGTCTGCTAAATCAATAAAGCGAATTGATGTAGGTATCGGTCAAGGTTTCCGACTTTATAATTCGCCCATAAAAAGGTTAGCAACAGCAGAAATATACAAGAGACTTTCGTCTTTTTTACGGCTGATGTTATCAGTACTGAATATTAATGAAAACGTTTTGGCTTATTCAGTTATTCACGCGTTTGGACAGGAATTTTGTTATCAATCCATGTTCATGACCTTCAGACCTTCAAAGACTTCCGTAATATTACTAATTCTTGCCCCATGATCATTTTTGTGGTCGCTACGATAAAACCATTCAAAGTATAAACTATACCATGTCTGCAGACTTTTACATTTACCTAGATACGTTTTTTTGCCCATTTTCAAGCTTATAAACCCAAGCAATTAGAATTTTCATGCAATTTTTCCCTTTTACCCCCTCCCCCATCCTCCCGTAGACTTAATCTTTCCGAAATTCTTTGTAAAATAAACTAGACTTAGAAATTTTGGCTGCCTGTTTATAGTCGGTCAGGACAAAACTATTTTAATGTACCTACAGATTAGTAGTTTTGAATCAGCCCCATGACCCACTCCATCCAGTATTTAAATTAGTATTTATACTAATTAATGAACCTATTGAGTGCGCCGTTGCGTTTTATTCTATCCTTAATAGAAAAAGAACTTCACAAGTTGATATTATGTTAAATTTCAATTAACTTCAAAAAAAGGAGGAGGTTTTCCATTTTTGACCGATTTAGATGATTATTTTTTCGTTTGGAAGAGTATTCCTCCGTACTGATCCCATTTCAGTTTAATGAAGATCTTCGGAGATAAGCAACGGAAATCTTCAATATATGATAGTAATGCTCCCGGAATTGCTAAAATCACATGCCTGTTTATTGTTTACACCAGTTCATGACGTAATATTACGCCAATACGCTGTGATGGGATACTTTATTGAGGGTATTTATTTGGCCATAACTTTATTTATTTATTTAAGTTATGGCCAAATAAATTGTTTATGATCCGATTCTGATCACTGAACACACTGAAACCGGGTTTTTATGGGTTTAGTTGTAGCTACATATTTTGATTTGGCATTGGACTTTGAACGTCAAAGATAAATCAGTGACCTCCTAAGTTTAAAATCAATCAAATCTAGTACAGACGCGAGCACGTCAAGCTACAACAATCTGTCAAAGTTCTTCAATAGATTTTCAACTTTATCATAATAGGCTAGATTCCATCATCCACAAATTGCAAAACTATTTAGTCCGTCAGTTAGAGTATTGAAAAATAATGGACACGTATTTTTTGTTTTTGTAAATCAATGAATATTGACAAATATAAAACGCATCAACACTCTGGAGTGGGGGCTCGTGACGTCACGACTAAGTAAAAATTATGCGAGGGTGCGACGTATTGAGAATTTTAAAAGCGTCGTAACTTCGTTAATTTTAGTTCCCGTAACAAAAGAAAAAACACTGGTCAAATATTTTTTGATAATCTAACTGACGGACTAATTAGATTTTTTCAGGACACAAGCCCATTGTTTTAAGGTTCAAGATTGACTGGGAAAATTTGACAGTTTCGGGTAGCTTGATGTGCTGGCGACTGTGCAATACATTTCAAATAATAATAGGAACGTCAATGACGTCTATTGTCAAAATAATGTCTCTTGAAAAGTACGGTTTGCATAGAAAACTTAGTTGCATATCAATAACGGGTTATTTTACTTTGTTTAAATAAGTCTTAAATCAAATTTAAATAAAAACGTTCTATAGTAGTAAATTAGCTAAAATATAATTTGTAAGTAATTATTTAAAGTCATTATTAGTTTTTTTGAACCATAACATAACACTTAAGAGGGCTTTCACATTTTTTCTTGAATTTTAGCGTTTTATTCGAATTTTTATGTGTGATTTTGCTTTAGATATAGCCTTAAAAAAAATAAAAATATGCCTAAGACAGTTTTGTCAAAGCGCTCTTACAAAATCGAATTGCTCAGGTTGACTAAAGTTGAATACCGCGCGTCACAAGATTATATTGATTTTCGACAATTATTTAAAAATATTTACTTTACTTTTAATTAGACCAATTTTTTTTCAAGCAATATAGCAATGCCACCTTAATTATTAAATATTTTTTATTTGAATTTTGATTATAATTTCATAGATAAAAATTATAGTTTCGTACGGAAAATTGTCAATAACTCTCAGTTTTACAGAATTATTTTTGGTGTATTACTGTATGAATATTAATAAATTGATTTGAATATTCCAAAGTAGAAGATACAGTTGTACCGTGGACATTTTTATAAATGATTAAGCTACCTGATAGTTTTGAAGTTCACGAATTCATTTTGACCGATCACATGGACTTATACTTCGATAACGATTAAATAACTACATCATTAATGATTCTCACCTTTCAAAATCAGCAGGAAGTTTAAAATACGTTAGCTCCGGTTGTGATGAAGCCGAGTTCAAACAGCCGTATACTACGCAATACGTTCGTGGCATTTTTAAAAAGATCGCGGGACTAAACTCGTCTTGACGCGGCCAGCGGCACTCACTACTGAGAGTACCGCGACGGGCACCGAAAAGTCTCGTCGGTGCGCATGTTTGTGTGAGTGTGTCGTTTCGAGCGTTTGTAGGTAGTTTCCGTACTGTCCATATTTATACTGTGGCTAAGTCGATCCTATTTTTATTTGAATCGCATTGTAAAGTAAGGTATAAAAGCGAAGTAGATATTTAAGTATGAGCTATTCTGGATTTGGGACTAAACATTCCTTAATCTACCTCCTCCGCAAATAGTTTAACTATTTATTATTATTTACTTTTGAGGTATCACCACTAAAAAGTGAAACATAAAATACTTTTTATCAAAAAAATACAACCGACTTCTAAATAAAAATCACTGCAAAGTATAAAATAACTTTTATTTCGGAGGTCGGTTGTATTTTTTTGTTAGTAAGTTTTATAACTTGAGAAGATAAAGATGTTACTTACATTTATTGCCGCCTTTGGAGCTAAACGACATGATGATAAGGGTGGCATAGCTGACGAACAGCGGGCTGACCACCACCGTGTAGGAGAGCGGGAGCCCATCGTCCAGCTTGTTGGTTAATAGCACCTGTAGAACATGCAACATTGAGCATAAGAACTAACTCCGGAAATACTATCAAAGTGGACTACATTTATTTGGTACTAGCTGTGCCTTGCGGTGCTACCCGCTGCTCGGCTTCGGGTTAAGGGTCGTAGCAGGTTGTATTAAATACCCTAAAACCATCCTCAAGAACTGGGCTCGCAAAAGCAAAAAGATGAATGAAATCAAATGCGAAACTATGAGGAATATCGAAAAATACTGAAATAAGTCTCGAGTCCGATTTGGATGAAAACTAAACTGCATCTTTGGATAATTGAAAAATCGTTGTTCCTACGCCTACCGAGAAATCAAAATGGTTGGTTTTTAAAAAGAAAACAGACCCTGTATTTTTTAACCGACTTCCCAAAAAGGAGGAGGTTATCAATTCGGTTGTATGTTTTCCGACAATTATGAACCGATTTGAAAAATTCTTGTTTTATCTGAAAGGATATACTTGCAGATCATATCAAAATCGGTTACGAACTTTGGATTTTAAATCGAAATACCTGGAATTTGACTACTTAGATGATTCTTTGATAATCGAAATTGCGTATTTTGCTTGTCTGCGATTTTATACCATCCGAAAGTGTAGCTAATAAGGTTTTTTTATTTATTTATAGGCATACGTTTGACCACTATCTCACCTGATGGTAAGTAACAGAACTATGTTTTCGTTAGCGTGAATATTGGACTTAGGCCGGCCGCACATCTTACGGTACGGGCCGTTTCGGTCCGATCCATTTCGGTCACACATAAGCGGGCACATTGTCGGTTCGGCAGTAATTGTCGAACAACAAAGTCGACCCGAAGCAACTGCACTTGTTCGGTTTCAATCGGCTTGTGCCGATCATTTGATTCGGCAGTATTTGTGGAACGAATAAGCCTACCTGCAGCAACTAATACATTACGTTCGGCATCACTTTATTTTTTTTTCTTCCAACAGATTGTTTATACTTAAAGGTAAAATTTAATTAAATGCTTAATGAAAGTTTGGTTTTTATCCATAAATATTATTGTTTGTACATTAATATTCTTAAAATGATGTTTTGATAATATCTTTGCCTGTACAGGGGAGTCCGTGGTGTCCTGAAATACAAGTCACGGCTTAGTTTAGGCACCATTCTCCCACAAATGAACATTGTTGTTATCATAACTTAAATTATTTCCATAAGTACTATTTTACAATTAATGTTATTTGTGGAAGAAAATAAACGTTTTTTATTTATTTATTTATCACTCGGCCGGCCTAGTGATAACGAGCGGCATTTTCCCCGAAAATTCATCTACATACATTCAATTTTAGCGCCTGTGCCAATTAATGACGCCCCGCTTATGTGTTTAGCCACCCTCAGAATAAAAAACGCGTCGATTACCTCACCAACCACATGAGTGGCGACTGGCGATTAGAAAATTTTGTTTTGGATTATGGCCTCCAGGTTTCCTGATTCTTGTCAAGCATCGGTCCATAACGTAAGGTGTATGGCCGGCCTTAGAAGGTGATTTTGCCTTTTAAACAATATTTGTCATCATACGAACCTGAAACACTAATATAGGTATGACTGTGAACGTGTAAGCTAGCGCCGAGTTGAAGCTAGTCCGTCGCTGTTGCAAGTTGACCTCGGGTGTTCGGAGCAAGATCCCCGCGAATATTATGCTGTATAGGACCCCTGGGGACAGAAGGCAATAATACCAATTAATTATCTTGATGCTATTCTTGAGGTAAACGAAAATTGATGTGAGATAACTGTTGTGATTGGTCCAATAAAATTAGCTGATTCGATTGAAACTATCTGTACTTAGTTTTTTTACTGACACTTGCATATACATGAAAAACATGCATGGAGAAGCATGGAGTCTTGTTATCACTACTTGCATGTGTTTCATTGAATGATGCTTCTCACGGCTATCTTTATTTCAATCGAAATTTGGTTCTTGCACTGAGTCCTAATGGTGGACCATTGTGCGTGGGCCATGACCAACACTCCAACTAGTCTACCAGCCTTGAGCCTAGTCATATTCATTGTACTCATGGTATTTCATTTGTATGGGATTATTATCACAGCTAGTTCTAAAGCTAATAAATTCCTACATGGAACATGAATTAAGTCATACATACACTCACCTACAAGACTTAGGCACATCAGTATCCATAGAGGCACAAACACAACCTCCCAGGACCAACTGATGAACTCATCCAACTTGAGCGCCAGGAATATGAATTGGAGAATATTTACAGCACAAAATAATTCCAACTGTAACAGAAAAGATTTAAGTAGAATTGGTTTTTTATACCTTATCATATCATTGGAAAAGGAGAAACCCACATAATTTGGCTTTTACATTAAGGGAGCCATTTAAGTATTATGTAGGCACCAGTGGGGGGTGGGGGGTCTTTAAAAGCTTATTTCTTATGTCATGGGGGATGGGGCGGTTTAAACTGTGATTACATCAGCAATATTTACTTACTTTTTTGATTGATAATCTTAGTAGATTTTGATTTGGCATAATTATAGCTATTTCATTGGTTTTGCTCTGACTCAATGCTTCACAAGTTAAGTAAGAAATAACAGAAGTGGGACAAATTGGTCCTGTGCAAATAAAAACTAAACCAATGCTTACGTAAGCATATAGGGTGGGGTAAGAGCTTTGATTACTATCGCTGACAAGATGAAGAGGGGGTTAAAAATTACTAAAATTATGATTATGTAATACTTGAAAAGCCCCAGCAGCAATCCCATTTAATCATTTTATAACATCAACATTTTATAGTAAACTAGCTTTTGCCTGCAACTTTGCAAGCATTATTTGATGACTTTTAGTACAGATTTACATCTACCATCATCATATACTTGCCCTTATCTCATGTTACTTGGGGTTGGCGCAACACATTTTTTTCTTCCACTCTGCCCTATCAGCCATCAAACTATCACTAACTCCCCTTTCTCTCATATTGCTCCTCACACAATCCATCCATGCTCTCTCTCATAGATTTACATCTACCTTAAACTATGTTATGTACCAAAATTCATAAAAATTGGTTAGATGATTTAGGAGTGAAAGTTTAACAAATGACTCAAGATACTTTTCCATTTATAATATTATTATGGAAGGATATAAATGGAAATAGTTTGCAACATTTTTTTGGGAAAAAAATGCAATATTGATAAATAAATAACACAATCCACATAAGATAAAATATATCATCAATATCTGGTTGATTGTTGTGAATTTATAGTACACTTCACTTACAATGTTATTAAAATAAACAATGATTGGACTTTGATACTTACATGCACTATTTACGAACAAATATTTTGATAGCTAGGTCATTAGTTCAAATATTGCCTACTATTGCAATATTACTATTTATCAACTAATTCTATCATTATAAAAGATATCAGCAAACATTATCATTAATTAATAATGAATGCAGTAGACACACTTATCAGGAAATGAGCTTAACCGTTACATAAAAAGAGTTATTAATACAAACCTCATAGCTGCGATCATGTTTCACAGACCATATACAGATGGCAATGGAAACTATGCTTATGAAGATTAGTGGTATAAAGACCAGTATCCAGACATGGCGGCCGGTGGTCAACTGGTCGCAGACAAGCAACTCAAACATAAGCAGAATTAAGTGAATGGCAAGACTTATGAGCATAGCTTTGTAATGGATGTATGCTTCACCCTCCAACCTGAAAAAATTAACAAGTTTTTAAACATTAAAGACTAATTTTAGCTAAGATAATCATGGTATTTCCTCTTCAAGATTCATGATATCTGCATTCTCAATAAACACAAATGTTATAGTTTCAAACTTTTCATTAAAGGTATTACTAAAAGTTAAAATTGTGCAGTGTTATTGAATATTGAAATAGCTTGTGTGTATCAATACAACACTAAACAAAAATACATGTATTTGTCATTCAAGGTAAACATAACATTAAAATATTATACCTAACTGAATGGACCTTTCATTTTTTATGTAACTGACTTTTTTTATTTTATTTATATAATGTGGAACATGTACTAGATGTCGGATCTTCGAATTAGTCTCGAGTCTTAGAATAGGGTTGAACCACTTACCTGAAGTGAGGGTACTGCCACCAAACATATGTGCCAACTGTGGCACCAAGAACTACAAGAAATTTCCACACCCATATTGGCGTAAACACAGCCCAGTACGACCATGATATAGAGTTATCTAATTTTAAAGCTAATAATGCTGTGAATATCAGCAAACAGCTGTGAACCACGAATTTGCTGTGAAAACAAAAGCAATGTATAACATCTTATAGAATCTCCCAGTCATTTCAATAACACACAAATTAATTACAAATTACCTAGGATTGAAATCCTGAAATAAAGTTTGTAAATTCATTTCCATACACATTCGTAATATAAAATGTTTTTATCATCTCACTTGAACAAACCGAGTCTTGATGACTGATTTATTAGATTTATTCGATATTACTCTCACAAATCACAACAAGAGCCATTCTATTTTACATTTTATCAGCTGCAGCCGCAGGTAGAAACCACAGAATAAAAAATGTTCTTGCAGTTACGTCAAAATGTGTGGCTGATATTCTGGCGTAAGCTGACCCCACATTAGGCGTGCGTGATACTCGGGCGTGTGATGTGAGTAGCGCGGGTGCCGCACGCGCGTCGCGAACGCGCTGCGTGAGCGTCGCGTTTTGCTGCCCTGCGGCGTGTGTGAAGAGTGCAAGAGGCGCGCGCGTAGCGCGCACGCGGCGCTCGAGTCGCCCGCCACACGCACGCGCCTAATGTGGGGGAGGCCTACTCGTATGGTAATAGGGAATATGCATAAAAAAAATATTTATTATCTAAACACGTTTTCTAATAACATACAAAAATATATTACTAACAGTGGAAATATAATCAAAATTGCTCAAAACCAAACATCATCGCTGATGAAGATATTTAAAAAATATTTTCTAGAGTGTTTACTGGAGCTTATAAGTAATTCATTTTATAAATAAAAAAATCGCGTGCATATTCCCTATTGAAAGAACTAACTACCAAGGTACAGTCGCCAGCACATCAAGCTACCCGCAACTGTCAAATTTTCCCAATCAATCTTGAACCTTAAAAACTTCAGACTAAAGTTGAAAATCTATTGAAGAAATTTAACAGATTTTTGTAGCTTGCCGTGCTGGCGTCTGTACCTTGGTGGTTGTGGTTAGTTACATACTTACATACAATAAATTTTTCTAGATTATATTCTAAATGGTATCTTAGCATTTATAAAGTTAACACGTTTGATTCTGATTTCAACCACACCAAAGTACGTAATTCGTACGTCCATCAGACAGAACTGTTAAACGTACTTATGGCTCGACCACTTTTTTCGCTCATGTGTCACGCGTGCGCATGCCAAAACTAGACACGTCGAGAAAGTCGTCGAGTACTTGGTCGTACGTCTATCAGCCGTTTAACACACAAACAAACATGTTTCAAGAATCTGTGGTTAAAAAATAAAATTGATTTTCTGTTCTGTGAAGTTCTGTCAGTGTCAACTTGTCAAGTACATCGTCAAAGTCAATATCACAGTCAACTTCAAGTCAATCTCTAAAATCATCTAATTGACAAAGCTACAGAGCCAGCCACCCGATTTTGCATCGGTCTGTTTTTGTAAAAATACAAACTTGAGTAATTTCTAAAAAGTTGTAGACCCAATACGAATTTGATTATAGGTACTGTAAATTTTTATATTGCTCAAATAATATGGCTTCGCCGTCACCCAAATCGCCGGAGCAAAGTGAAAAGACGAAACAATATGACCGGCAACTTCGCCTATGGGGAGACCACGGCCAATCTGCGCTAGAACATGGACATA
The DNA here is from genome assembly GCA_963859965.1 of Ceramica pisi. Classification (NCBI taxonomy): domain Eukaryota; kingdom Metazoa; phylum Arthropoda; class Insecta; order Lepidoptera; family Noctuidae; genus Ceramica; species Ceramica pisi. The sequence goes on from OY982539.1 coordinate 12,424,554, forward strand.
TTTGTTTGATAAACGCCACGGCATTAGGTACTGAAGTATTAAAATCTATAGTCCTTCCTGGTGTTGGCGCAATAACTATAGTTGATGATAAAACTGTCACTGATGAGGACATTGGGAGTAACTTTTTCTTGGAGTGTTCTAGTAAAGGTTTGAATAGAGGGTCAGAGACCTTGCGGTTATTACTAGAATTGAATCCGGCAGTACAAGGACATGCGGTTCAGGAACCACCAGACCAAATTCTCAAAGAAAACCCTGACTTTTTCAAGTCTTTCAGTGTTGTAATAGCTACCACAATTGCGGAACAGACTATTCAAGATCTATCTCAACATCTGTGGGATATCAACGTACCACTTATCCTGTGCAGATCAGTTGGGTTTTTAGGATCCTTCAGAATTCAGATGAGGGAACATGCAGTAATTGAAACTCATCCTGATAATGAACAAACTGATTTACGCTTAGATTATCCATTTCAGGCATTATCTGACTTCTTAGATACATTTGATATAGATGCTGTTGATTTGAAAGATCATGGTCATATACCATGGATTGTAATCATTTACAAAGCTGTCCAAAAATGGAAAGTAAGTAATCAAAATCGCTGGCCAATGAGCAGGAAAGAGAAGAATGAAATCAAAGGTATTATTGAAGACTTCATCAGAAAAGATGAAAATGGTATTCCGATAAATGAAGAAAATTTTGAAGAAGCGTTAAGAGCAGTTAACACTGCATTAATGCCCACATTTTTGCCTGTAAAAAGTCAAGAACTTTTATACTGCAGTGCTGCTACCAATTTAACAAAAGAAAGTACCCCTTTCTGGATTATGTGCTCAGCATTGAGAGGATTTGTTGAGGGTGAAGGAAAGGGAAAACTCCCTGTGAAAGGTATTTTGCCAGATATGACTGCATCAACAGACCACTATATTAAATTACAAAATTTGTACAGAACGCAAACTGCTATGGATACAGAAATAGTATATAGAAAAGTGCAACAAATTGTTGCTCAATTACATTGTGACACTATCAGTGAAGCTGATGTCAAATTGTTCTGTAGACATGCTCATGATTTGCATCTCATAAGTGGATCAAGCATAGCATCTGAGTATCAACTAACCAGTTCTGTGGCATCTTATATAGCCAGGCATTTAGAGGAACCCGATGTTATGATGGTCCATTATGTTGTACTGAGAGCTGCTGAAATGTTTGCATCAGAACATTGTAGAGCTCCAGGCGATTCAGAACCCGAGAGTGATATTCCTAAGTTGAAGGCTTGTGTAACAAAGCTTCTCAGTGATGTATCAACCGCTCCTTTCCCAAAAGATGATCATGTTCATGAAATGTGTCGTTATGGAGGAGCAGAAATACATAGTGTGTCGGCCTTTTTAGGTGGATGTGTAGCTCATGAAGCTATCAAAATTGTTACCAAACAATATAAGCCAGTGAATAATACATTTATTTATGATGCTGCTTCAACTAACACTGCTACATTTACATTTTGAATGAATACTCATTTATTAATAAATTATTAGAAAAAATATGAGATTTTATTTTCTTATTTAAAATCATTGGACTCAGTCAGGAATAGAAATAAATGTTATGAATGTTATTGTTCAAATACTTTACTATGAATTCAAGGATTTCATATTTATTTATTTAACAGTACATAAAAATCAAGTAGATACAAAATGTCTACTTTGTCAATGAAAAAACGATATTGGTTTATGTGATAAAAACCAACATTGCAGGGTGACAAATATAAATAAACAGTGACTACAATATAATTCTTCAAAGTTGTGTATTTAGTTTGGATATTAACCACTTTTAAAATCTTACAGTCAAAATATAAAAGAATTGGTGAAAATATTTTCATTAACAATTTTTAACACATAAATTAGATAAACATATTATCACATGACTAAAACATAATTGAAACAAACTATACATTTGGCTAAATCCTCATGGATGGCAATTGAAGGTTACACCGTTTCAACAACAGTAATCTGCTTTAAATATGCTTGAGACGGCATGGCCTCCAGAAGTATGTAACACAACATTGAGAATTTCTCTTTAGATACCTATTTATTTCACCTAAGCCACAACTTCAATCTCAATGCATCTACACCGTTCAGATAGTATCGAAATAAGCGTTTGTCCCGCACAAAGCCAAGATTCTCATAGAGCTTCAGTGCTGGTTTATTTGTGATTTCAGTTTCTAAGACTACTTCATCTGCATTGTCATTTATCATCGCCTGAAACAAACAATGTAGGATCAATACTACAAAAAATTATAAAAATTGCAATTAGAAACTAATTGGAATATGGTATGAATGGGGCTAATAATGATTTCTTGCAATATTTTCATTAGGTGAAACAGAACACTACTATTGACACCAAAAATGGTGTGCATATGATTGATAACTGACCATATGGATTGTTTGAAGATTTATATTGTAAACACTATTTTATTACCTGTATAGCTTTTCGAACCAGTCTCGATCCAATCTTTTTCTTTCTATATTTTTCATCAACAGCTAACATAGCAATGTAGCCTCTTTTAACAACATTGCGATGCATATCTAACTTACAAACAATGGCACCAATGCACTTCCCTTCATGAGTAGCTAAGAAGCAAAGCTTAGGCCAGTTGTGTATAAAATATCTATAAGTATAGATGGAGTAGGGTTCCGACAAATCTTTTTGTATAAGTCTCATGATCTCGGGCATTTGTAGCTCAGACACATACGAAATAATTTCAATGTCATCTTGAGGTTCTTGCTCCTCATTGCTGATAGCATTTTCGAGGTTTTCTAAAGCATCATCGAAAATACACCTGCTGGTTTGTTGAGCAGGTGTGTCTTTGCATTCATGCTGACACGTTTCATCACTACACTGTACACTATTTACATCTTTCAGATCCTCGCTGGGAGCAACATCTTGGGTTTCCGACATATCCTTCAGGACTTCGGGACTGCCGTTTGGATGATCACTAGTCCCATTAGTTAGGTTACTATTGATGTTTTTAATATGAAGAGTATTGGCTAACGTATCGCTTAAATTCTCTTGATTAGATATACTTATTTCGTCCGGATTTTCAGAAGGATCTTTGGCCTTTTTACTTTTGTTTTTCATATTCGTGCTTTTTTGATTGCACTTCATATTCTGAACATTTTCTTCGGTAAGTTGATTCATATTGAAGTTATTCTAGCTATAATTATTTACACATTCAAACGAGTTTAAAGCTCATATAAATTTCACATAAGCTTTTATAACGATACATACATCTTATTCTTGTCAAAATTGTAGAAGAGTATCACCGACATCTTGGTAAGTATAAAAGCAACAGTTCCCAAAAAAACTTGATCTGACTGTATCTATGTGCGTTCTTAAGATAAAGTAGAAATATATAAATAAAATAATGAGATAATAAATAAGAAATCTGAAAATACTTCTTGAAAATGTACGAAATTTGTAATAAGTCCAATGCCTTCCACAATCACATTGCAAAAAATATCAGTTGCATTACAGTGCCATACAACCGTAGTTGGTTAGGCGTTATTATTCTTATCGGAATACACAAGTAATCAGACAAAGAGAGAGCATTCTGAATGCTTAACCTACAGAACAGCATGTTGATAGATCTGAAACGCAAGTTTTTCCATAGCTTATACAGATAAAAAGTGTTGCCAAAAACGCCGTGGTGTTGCTATAAAGAGAGACCTGCTGGTACCATTTGTGTCGCTGGTGAGAACTTTGCTTTATCTGAACTACAGTCGCCACCACATCAGGCTATCCGAAACTGTCAAATTGTCCCAATCAAATTGAACCCAATCTCTCTAACAACAAAGTTAAAAATCTAACAAAGATATTTGATAGATTGTTTTAGCTTGATGTGCTGGCGTCTGTACCAAATGCAACTTTATGGTCGCATAGTTGTATTCTAAAGTGGGTGATAGCCGTACGAACTTCTTATAGTACGTGGTTTTAAGATCGCAAACTAACTCAGCTCGACGTTAGTGACAGTCGTAAAAGCTTGCTCATTACTCTGGTACCAGGTCGACCGCAATGTCGTCGATGGAGGAAACTTTTTGTTATTCAAGAATAATATTTTATTAAAGCCAGACAGGATACTTGCATGAGAGAAGCAAGTTCACATTATAAGATAGATAAGATAATGCAACTCAATAGCACTCGACATGTCACAAAACAAACTAATGGCTCGCGACTTGCGGCTCGCGGCGTTGACAGACGTGCGAGCCGAGGCGAGCTACGAGCAAAATTCAAACGTATTGGATCGCCAAAAAACTTACTCGTCGAGCCATAAGTACGCATACTTGCTCGCACGTCTATCACCCACTTAAAATTCATGATTAAAAAAAAAATTCTTTTAGATTCGCCATATTTACACAAAATAGTTTTATTTGAAACAAATAAAATAGATAGACTTATACTATGATCTAAAAATACGCCTACTAATAATAGATAGGTAGAAAGGCGGGTAGTTTTGAAAAGGACTATAAGTGGACTGCCACCCACAAGTTCCTTTTTGAATTCAAAACTGTTTGCTCCGAGGATTTATTAAACTTTAAATATTGGTAGAAGGATTATATTGTTAAATTTAGTGAAGAATCTCTTACCCTCCATCGAAATTATACCTACCTAAATATTTATCTACCTCAGTGGCGGCCTTAGGTGGTGGCGAGCAACGCTACCGCCCGGGGCCTCGCTCTTGCAGGGGCCTCAAGCCTCACGCAACCCAAGTTTAAAAACCTAGTAATTTACTTGTTTTGAATATTTAACAAAAACTTGAAGTTATTTCATAGTGAATGCTTTTTAAAAATATTATCAGTAATTACACAAACAAGGGCCCCGCAAAGGTTAGAGGCCTGGGGCCTCGCAAAGATCTGACGCCCAGGGCCTCGCCAAGATTTCCCGTTCGGGGCCCCGCAACGGTAAAAGCCGCCACTGATCTACCTACATAGTATTCGGATGGGTTAAAAAGACGTGATTATCTTTGGATATAGGTATATGATGACTGTGCTTTAAAAATTCCGTCTAGACTTCTGAGGCATGTCTGTATGATTTCCAGTAACCGATATAGAATTGTATGAGTACGTATACCTACTTATAAACTATAGGCACATTAAAAGCATGTCATGTAGGCATACGTAGGTAGTCCGACTTAGCGCCGAACGCCTTGTTGACGTCATGAAGAGAACCAACATGGCTGGCAGGCGACTGAAAGCACGCGCGTGTACCGCCGCGGTAGGTGGTGTGCTTGGTGCTACGAGTACTCGACTCGATCGACTCGAGTCTCGAGTTCAGTACCCGGTTGACAGCCGGCGAGGCGGCGGCGTCACGTGGTGCTTGGAGAGTGATATACGCGCACGCCGCCTCTGAACGATTTTCTATAAATTGATAATAATCTTTTTTTACAAATACTTAACGTGCTAATGAAAAACATTAACTAATCAGTGTGTGATTCCCTAAGCTTTTTTTTTTTTAAAAAATCTAATATTGTGTTGTTTATTTATACGGAACACGTTATAAAGTGTCTTTGATACGATTTACTCTACTAGGGAGTAACGAATCGCGTAATTCACAATCAAAACATGTATTTATTTATTGAATGACGTATTTAGGGATTATACGTTCGTTCACTATTGTGTGCTTGATAACTCGCTCTAATTTTAGTGTGCGTTATTGACTGCCTTCGATGGATATAAACAAAAAAGTGTTACGGATGATTTTATATAAATCCTCCCAAGTGTTAAAATATTCATTTGGAATTTGATGATTATAATATAATCAACAATGGCGGACCGTGATCGTCCTGCGAAAACCCCCATTAGGGTGGGTTTTTATGACATCGAGAGGACCATTGGCAAGGGAAATTTTGCCGTCGTTAAGTTAGCACGACATCGAATAACGAAGACTGAGGTAAGGGATAGCAAGCAATCGATAACTTCGACACCTAATGCACATGGGACATGCTTTCATTTCATCCTATTTTAAAACGTTAGGTAGGTCTCTACTTAGTCTCCTACTGTCTCAGAAATTAAGAACAATGATTATAATGCACTAGCTTTCGCTCACAACTTGGTACGCGTAAGTACATCCTGTTTTTTTCCATTCCCGTAGGAATTTCGGGAAATCCTTATATCCTCTTAGTGCACCTCTACGGAGTGTAAGGAAGCTTATGCCAAATTTCAGCTTTCTACGACCAGTAGGTAGTTTCGGCTGTCCGTTGATCGATCAGTCAGTTTCTGCTTTTATAAATAAGATTCTAGCTCGGTACTTCACCTGGGAAATCCAATACTTCATTAAAACATGTAAAAGGCAAACAAACTGAGGTAATATATAAACACGTACTGTATACCTTCCTTAAGATTTGATGTCAAAACTAACAATCAAAACAAAACATGTAAGTAAAAGGCAAACAAACTGAGGTAATAAAAATACGTACTTTATACCTTCCTTAAGATTTGATGTCAAAACTAACAATCAAAACAATACCTACATGAAAATATATATTTTAGTTTTTTCAACCCACATTTTTTTTACGATACAGTAAAAAGAGCTTATTATTTCCCTTAGTATTTCCATCGTATTTGATTCCAAACGTCTTTATTTCAGTCATCGTTAACGTGAGTCACATTGTCTCGATTTTCATAATCGTATTCAGCGATTCAGATTCTGCATACCCAGGTCTACGAAAATTTAAGGCTTCGCCTACATGATTTAACGAAATTTTCCCAAGGGAACGTAGTCCTGGAATAGAAAGCCTAACCTGTGTGCTGTTCCAGAATATAATCTATCCCTGTGCGAAATTTCATTCAGATCCGTTAAGCTGTACCTGTTGTAGAGTTACAATAATCATCTATCCGAACTTTCGCACTTAGGGACAATAATAGTACCTAAGAAGAAATATTCTCAACTACTCAGTACCAGCAAGTATTTCTTCTCTCTTCTTAGAGAAGAAAGAAGAACACTCTTGTCAGAGTGGTCGTGATTGCTCAGATGAGGAATATGGAGGGATGTTCGGTGGGTCGTCAACTTTCCCAAGGACTTCTCTCTCAGCGATGCGTTCCCATTTCTGCCGGTTGGTCACGTTACGTGTACACTGGACCATAATGGACTCGATAGTTTTTTGTATCAGGTCAGTCCAGCGAGCTGGTAATTTACCGAGTGCTCTCTTCCCTTCCTCTTGGCCCTGAATCACCAGTATCTCTATCAAGTTTTCATTCCTGCATGTGTGACCAAAGAACTTCAGAATTCGTGTTTTCCTAATCGACGAATGTTGTTCTTTAAAAGAAAGCTCTTTGATGATGGAGATATTAGTGCAAAACGCTGTCCACTGGATCTTCAGAAAGCGTCTCCAGCACCACATCTCTAGTGAGTCTTTTTTACGGAGATCCTTTAGTTTTAGGGACCAAGTTTCGTAGCTATAGATAATTGAAAGATTGGTTAAAAAGATTAGAAAAATAAGACACTTGATCAATCTGACCTTGGTCTTCCTGGTAATTCTCCTGTCCTTCCCAAACCTACCCCAGCCGTTCTACTGTCGACCTATTGATGGCTCGCCATCGTCTGATCTCGTCGCTACACCCTTCTGTACTGGCATATTAGAGCCGAGATAAATATAATAGCGCTGTACAACTTCGCAGTTAGCTATCCTCTGTAAGTTAAGTACCTACTTATTAATTAAACTGTTAAGAACATAAATAGAGAATGGACGGGGCTGTGTCGCATAAAGCACGATTACGCACTTAATAAAAACTGAAAATAACTACGATTTGTAATCATCATCGTGTAACCAATGTGCTATTTAATAATCATAATTGTGAAGTAACGCAGGATCGTTCTGACTAACTTGACTGGCTTAGCATTCATGAGTAAAAAGCGAAAGTAGAAACCTAAGTAAGCGAACAGTTAATTAAAACAATAGGTACTTACAAACAAACACAATAGAAGACTAGTATAAGTTTACCAGCTTAAATGATGTCAAACTAGTAGGCATGAGGCAAGGGATCCATAATGATGACGAAGTGGTGAAAATGCTTGAAATGAAAAAATGGTTAGTGTTGTGAATGTGAAGTTCGCAAACCTCAATCGCTGAAGATGTTATTTTAGTGCAATCTATGAGAAAACTTTTTTTAATAATTTATTACTTATTCTATGTATGTATATCTAGTATAAGGTTTATTCGTGGTCATTTACCTACCATCACAGCAAAGCTGCAAGCAAAATCATATCTGTCAACAAAGATGAGAGAGAGATAGAACAAGAATTGATAATTCAAAATAGGCAGGTCTTGCTCTTACCCGATACAGCTTTCAAGAAAAACCCAGTCGATACAGCATTTGAGCTAAACATCATTAAATACTAGAATTCTTAATTTTCTCGAATATCATTTTAAATTCAAAAGCAAACCCAGTCGAAACAGCATTTGAGCTAAACATCATTAAATGCTAGAATTCGTGATTTTCTCGAATGTCATTTTAAATTCAAAAGCAGCAGGTCTTGCTCTTACTCGATACATCTTCGAAAGAGAAGCCAGCGGAAAACACCATTTCACCTGAACAGCATCAAATGCTGAACCTTGAAATCTTCTCGTACATCATTTTAAATTCAAAAGAAGCAGGGTATATTGCTCTTACTCGATACTGCTTCGAGGAAGAAGCCAGTCGAAACACGATTTGAGCTGAACAGCATTATACCAGACCTCGAATTCTTCTCGAACGTCATTTTGCTGCCTATGATGAAGAATTTTCTGAAACTGTTCGATGCATCTAGAAACTGTTTGATGATCTGCATCACAAAAAAATAAGCCACTTGGCAAACAAACTGTCTCTTTAATGGAAAATATCTAGCATGAAAATACCCCATCAAAAAACCGTCTGGGAATCGCCACCCTGGAGAATGGCCAACCGACCGGACTTCACGAGCAGGAGGAGAAAAATGTTGTTGTGTAGATAGGCTCGAAGACAGGTTTTGTAACTTGATTGAGCGACTATTAATTTACAAAAGAAATAATAGGAATAAAGTAAACTAGGTACAAGACAAACTTAAACTAGCTCTCTAGCATAGTCACGTTTCAAAGCCGTATGTTTCAAATTAGTTCGATTTGGCTATAAGTTTTTGCTTTAGTTACTAGTTAAATGTTTGAAGACCATTGTTCAACTGTATTGGTTTACTTTACAAGACTTCGCTTACGGAACTTGAACTTTAGTATTGATTGAGAAATATTCGTCGTGACACCGACATTCCTTTTAAATTGACTAGAGCAACGAATGTATGCCAACGTCCTACCTCGTCCAAGTACCTACCTACATAGCAACCAGGCGGGATATAGAATGAACGATTGAGTCTTCCTAAGTGTCAGCGACCGTTCGTCTGGTTACCAAGACGTTGTTAAATTGCATAAGCTCAGGTTTTCTCAATTCCTGCGCTCTAAAATGTTAAATTCACATCAGTGTGAATGTAACATTTTAGAGCGCAGTCACAACTACCGCCTTTATACTCCCGATAAGAAAACTTCAGAATTGTTCACCTACACTTTTCAAGAAACAATGGAACTCGAAAAGTAATTTTATTCACGAGCGATAGGAGCAAAATGTCGCTGCAAAGGTCATTTTCTATTTGTAAACTTCAAACTGGTGTATGTTTGTAGCAGATACGGTGGACGCAGAGTGCATTTTACATAGTTACTATGTACAGCGATGATGATTTGAAATAATTTTTAGCTTAGAGAAGAACTACTGGAAAAGCTTAAGGCTTTTCCAATCCACGAATTATGTGTGATGCTAGAGAAAATTTAGCTCAGAGTTAAATTTTTTGTTTTGGGAATTGCTTAACATTTTTCTTACTCCAAATGGTTAAATCCCATAAATAAAGGTATCTTGGAAGATTGTAACCAATTAGAGTTTATTTACGAAGAAGTTTCTAGCATGTTTTCCAGCATTATAATAATAATATCCTTGGACATTTCACACATTTGCTGATAATATTTCGTATTTTCCATCTACGGCCCCTTTTGCAACTGGAAATTGCTGAAGCCGAACAATGTTTTAAACCTAACCTGAAGAAATTACTATTTCAATAGCCATCAGGTCTAAAAGGCTACTTACAGTCGTACGAGTCTATGGCACCGAAGTGGGTCATTGGCCGAATACTGTACATCGTCGTCGTCGTGAATGACTCAGGGCGCGCGGCCTGCGTTTATGAACGACTTTTTAACCTGCGATTACATCGATTTTAGGGTTTCTGTTGCTATAAAGCGGAATATAAATAAAGCTTTTTGTTTAGAATCGACGGTAAAGATGACGCACCACAGAAAGTGACTGATACGAGGACGCGACGTTGAATGAATGCACCAAAATAACAGAACGGACGCCCTCGGCCTTCGCTGATGCTTTACTGTGCGTCGTCTGATATAAATGGTTAGCTTTTAACAAGTTTAGATACCGTAAATCCGGTTTAATGTTTACACAATCATAAGTAGGAGGAGTTGCTTTGGGTTTAGGAAAGCAGTTCATACAAAAACATAAGGTAGTCGTGGTATAGCAGTTACCAGAAACGGAAAAGTTTCGTTGAATTCAAGACCAGTATAGGGTGCTGGCATAACGCAACAGCTGTTCAATTTAAACATATTAATTAACAAGTTGATGCGTGAGCAGTACTGCAAACCGGTGCAAACATAAACAAAGCGTCAAAAAAGTAATTTGGAAAACTTGCCGAAACATTTCGCTTCGAGGAACGCAGCTATCAATCAGTGATTCAGCGAAGTCGGTTGGATTGGATGAGTTTGGAACGAGCGCCGGCGGCGGGCTGCCGCGTCCAGAAATACCACGGCATCGACCTTGCCTCCGGTGCACGCATCGTGTTGTTTTTATTATTTTACTTTTTTCAGTGCGAGCCGTTAACACCAAGGTGACGGCCAGACATTCGGCGCTCCCGACGTGGACTCACCGGTTTCGACATTTTCATTCATGTTCTAACATAAGTGACCTATGTTCAGTTGTATTCTTGAATATCTAATCATCTCGACTGCTAATCAGTAGGTAACGTGCATGCGATGTTATGTATATCTTTGACGTCTCTATAAGTATACGACAGGCAGTTAACGCAAATGCCACACAAACAATCCATCGTGGTGTAAAATTGATAAATGATGTGTGCCTAGACAGTTTGAATCATTGCGTTGCGCTTGGTAAAATAAAGAAAGCGTGTTCAGCAAGGAGATGCGTGATCTGCACAAGTCTGGCGAATATTTTGCCAGGAAATCACACAGTGTGGCACGCGCTCCGTTTACACGGCTTGAAAAATGTGCGCTTGACGCAAATGCGTTATCTATTTTGGAGTTCTGCGTCAGTCGCTGGTTGTTATCTACACTTTGCAGTCTGGCGGTCACCCTTGGCGTCTTCTCCGTCTTTGTTTCTTAAGTTTCTCGTTAATTTTTTTCCACATGACTACATAGCGAACTATCGTAGATATGTTGAAAGTAACTACTCGCACTAGGATCCGTTTATCAACAGATAATTCAGCTTGATAACGTCGTGGAGACACGCGTGCTTGTTTGCTCTCGATAAGTAGTTATCTCCTGTCATGACGTCAATATCGTTCATTTAGAATTGAAAATGGCAGTAATAAAATTGTATGTTAGGAACAAATCTCTTTAATTGGCGTAGGTACTTACGTGTGATGACGTATTGCTGAAGTGTTTCAATTGTTACCGCGGGTTTATGATTCCAGTACATATTACGATCCGGCTGTATACCTAAGCTTCATTCATTTTGCAGTAATTAATGCCGTAATGCGACTGTCCTAAATAACAATGTAGAATGCATCTTGCATTGCTCAGTTTTCTTTTTTAGTATGTTGTGCTCATGTTTGTTTGCTTAGCACTAATGCAGGCAACAAACATGGAAGCAGACAAGAGCTGACAAATTGAATGCTCCGTGTGATGTCTCCCGTTTTTATCCTTGAAAAAGTCGTCTGCAGTGTGGTCCGGACGACATGATGGAAGGGGGGGGCACTAGATTGAAGGGTACTACGCTTCCCCGACGTCGCTTCGTACTACATTTACTAGAAGTTGTCTACTCTTGCGTCCATTGTTTTCAAATGCGTAGGCAGAAGACTAATGGAACAACTTTTTACTGTAGACGGGTTCGAAAAATGTCATTCTAACTGCACACACTTGGCAGTAAAAGTCGTCCAATTATTTTAGAAATCATGCAATTGAGATTTAATAACAGAGACCATTTGGTTGTTATTTCGATTTTGTAAACTCCAAGCCTTATTAATTAACCATAGCCCTAATGGCATTCCCTAAATGAAATGGACATTTTGCGTTTCGAACCCCATGTCCCATCCCCCAGCTTATTTGGATCAAGCTTAACACGCCTGTACGTTTCCATTTTACTCTACATTGTAAAATCTTATCTTCTATTCATAACGTTTATCAAAAGATACTTATTACCGTACAGCATTTTGTGAATTTCCCCTACACAAGGGTTGTTAGTAGAGTAGAGGAGAAAATGAATATTATCTGTCTTCCTCCCACGTATGCCGTCTCGCTTTGGCGAGTATATTGATCGTCGTCTAGACTTGTTGATTGTGACTGAAGGGCTTAACGTCCCTAAATTCGGTCGAAGCTTGGACTCCTGCTTACGAACTAAAATACGTGATTCCTTTTCGAAGACTTTTATATCCAATACAGGAAAAACTCCTTTGAAACGGTGAATATTGTTCGAGTTTGACTGCAGCTTTCCGAGGAGGAAAATGGTTTTTCATGTTTTATTTTAGTTGCTTTTCCTTGTCTAATATCGTCTTGTTATTTTTTGCATTGGTCTGTTAGTATAATTAAAATTCAATCCATGTGCCTGTCAACCGCTGTAATCACATACACTCAGTAGGTACCTACTCAGGGATATACATAATTTATGCTTTTCTGCTGTCATTATCCTTAGTTAATAGTATGTCATCACTCCTTAGTGTGGCTGTACTTATTTTAAAGGCGTCAATACAGCAAGCTAATCAAACATCTCTTCATTGCAAAAAATTATCATAATGAGGCGATCAAAATTCGCCGTTAATTATGATAAATCGTGACATGCGACATCACACCGATTAACAGCTGGTACCTACTGACGTAAAATGTAATGTAGGTATTGACGACATATAAATTGTTTTGATAATAATCAATTTCCATTGTTTTTTTCTTTACTGTTAAACCATGACACAAAATAAACAGTTCTAGGTAATGAAATTTATTTTAATATTTCCTTTCTAAGTCTAACAAAATCACATTTGTGTCGCTTCTCTGCCTTATACATCGATCACTAATAAAAAACTAGGTAGTTTATTTTTATTAGTGATCGATGGCCTTATATCTAAAACTTCAATCCCAAATCAGGTGCTTGCGACAGTAGGAAATTTTGTGGAAGCATACTGTCTAAATATATAAAGCGCATTCTATTCAAAACGTTGGGCATGGTTTTTGAAGACTAGACTGCAAAAGATCTGTATTTAAAATAATTTCATACCCTTTTACAGAATTGGTTGTAAAGCCGGAAAATCTTACAAAGAATTAAGAAGCTTTCTAAGAAGTTAACAAAGCCAACATTAATTTGAATGTCAAAGTATTATTAATTAAAGATTAAATTTTATTAAGGTTTTAATACTCCTAAAACAGAGACCTGTGTAGAATCACAAAAAGAAGGACCATAATTAAATAGTTAATGAACGATGAATCTAATAAGGATCAAAATTCTATAAAACTCTTTAAAAAACTCAGTGCCTGTATTGACATTGGCAATTTGGTACGTATTGTCAACTGAGATAAATCCCCATAGCGGTTGATTGATAACGTCAATTCAAGAGTCGCGAGAGTCATTCTCAAGATCTTCTGATTAGCACCAAGATGCGCAACATACGAAATTCGTTGTCACGGTGACGGTGTTAGGAGACTAGTGCTAATTTGTCACTGGCCTCCTAATTATAACTATCAATCGTAGTGATTATGGAGCCGAAACGTGGTCGCTCGCAATGGGCCTCATCGGAAGGCTTACCCAAAAGGGCAATGGCGAGGGCAATGCTTGGAGTTTCCTTGCGTGATCTAATCAGGAATGATGATATCCGCAAGAGAACCAAGGTTACCTACATACCTAGTCTGAAGAATCGCGTAACGAAACACACAGCGTTGGAAGGCCTCCCCACAAGGTGGACTGATGACCTGGTGAGGGTCGCAGGTGGCCGATGGATGCCAGACGCAATAGGCCATTAACACACGGCACCGCGAACCGCTGCGGTAGGCGGTGAAGCGGATCTCATGTCGCATTGGACTCTAATAAATCCGTTGATGCTAAACACACGTAAACCGCCTTACCGCGCGGGGCACCGCTACGAAATCCGCGCCGTGTGATAATCGCCTTAGACCAGCTGTTGTGGCGACACTTGTGGGAGGCCTATGTCCAGCAGAAGACGGCATGTAATTTCTGCTTGCCCCCATAGGAAAATGACGTGAGTTTATGTCCAGTAGTAGTAGCCAAGCCAACCCAACGTTGTGAAAGGCTGGGCGACGAATATCGTAAATCTAGGATAGAACAAAGTAATTAGTTGGGTAATCAGAACTAATGAATATGTAAGCTCCATTGTTTCTTTATGATAATCAAGATGTAACCGGTATTGTTTTACAGAAGAAGGATTATAATTAAGTCGTTTATTTATTAAAGTGTCAGCTCCAGAATTATTGTAACACAATTATGAGAATCATAAAACAGTCGGTTGAGCGCTAACAAAACTTAGTGGAATTTGTTCAAATTCATAAAATTTGTTAGGCACCTATTTTGGATTTTCCTCCTGTAAAAACCGGCAGTAGATATCTACTGCAAGGTATTATACAATGTAACGGGAAACTAATAAAACCATAATTAATTGCATCACTAGGTAAAAGATAAAGTTCAATAAAATATTTAGCCACCTCCCTCACGATTGTAATGAAATGATCAATTAAGAAAATGCTTCATTGTTCACCCAAAAACACAAGGAAAACCTGAAAAATATTCTCATACGTAATTACTATCTAAAGGTACGCGTGAGCACAATGCTGTTTATTTACGTTCGGTTTGTCATATGGGAACATATTTTTTGCAACATCCAATGTTTGAAGTTAAATTCCCAGAACTTAATTCTAAACAATGGGGTATGCGGCCAATGACCTCGGATTTCCCAACCTCGCATGATGAGCGTAGGTTTGAGGTGTATCCGTGATACCGTACATCCGGAAGGGAGCCTGGCACTGGCAGCGTCCTCGGTTCATTTCGTTAGAAAAGTCTTTCCGCGTTGCGTTGTGCAATCGAGATTCCACACCGGCCACTTACCTTTACCCACAAGCAACCGTTGGTACTTCGGGCCGTATAGAATTCTTGTGGGAAACTGTCCATCCGATGTTTTAATGATATGATTCCCACTTGCCCTTTAGGTACATTAGGCTGGACCTCGGGCGACGGTTGCTGTGGCATTATCATTATTATTATTATCTGCTGATAATATTTATATATTTGATGTCGCTATGATGAAATAATTTGGTGCATTGTGTACATTATTTGCAATAAATCCTTAGGTACTGAAGGAAAATTCTACTCAGTAACACATGACGCATACCTACTTAAATAAGGTCATTCTCTTGTCCGTTTGCATGTCAATATATTTGCTTTTGTTGTTAAGAAGATAATTTAAATCAATATTCTTAAAATTTTTTGATAGCTCGAACAATCAAAGAGTTCTATTTATCATTTTAAACAACTTCATCAATAAATCCAAAGGGAATTTCATTCTTCAGATTTCTTGAATTAATGAAAACAGCCCATCTTGGCAAAGCGATATTAGAATTTCAATCAAACAATTTTCTCTAAAGCGTTTTTCTTGAATGGGCTAACAATAGAGCATTAAAACAACTAGCTTGTAATCTGTCACGTGGACAGTGAGTAATGTCGGTATTATACAATAATTAACAGATTGCCACTTAATTGGACCATTAGGTAGGTACTACATTTTCTCTTTCATTTGTCACGTCGCTCGTGTCGTGTCACTTTCAACGTTTTAACTGACTTAAATTAAAATATTTAAGCACGGTAAGTGTTAGAAAATCTGTTTAATTGAACGTTTCGGGATAAGTTGCCAACAGTTCATTCTTTATTACAAACACCATTTGCAATGCAATATAGTTATATGCTAAAGATGCACGTGTACGGAACGCTACGGAAATCATAATCTTTCATAATCAAATTCCTTTGGAATTAAACGGAGTATCTGAAGGTACTATGGCTTTATTGCGATTCTTGCAGCGTAGGTACTTGTTAAAACTGAATCGGCGCCGTCTGGTAAACGGTATCCCTTTTTTTGCCATACGATTTGACATCGTAAAAAATAGCACTAGACCCTCTGAAATAAAGTACGTACAAAAATACGTCATTACAAGTCGAAGGCTTTCCTTGTCAGGTTACGTAAGCTCCTGAGTTTATCTGGAATAAGGGGGTGTTTCCAATGCAGTGACGTCAGAGCGTCGTGTGCGCAATGCCGCTATCTGTCCAATGAGGTCAATGTCGGAGCAGCTGACCGGTAGTTCAGCTTCTATTACTGCAATTACAATCGTTACTGTCCCTGTGTCCCGTTCTAATAATATATGTCCAAGAAACCGTGTTTGTAGACTACAAGATAATTTTAAACGAAGACAATTACTTTATTGAAAGTATATTTCCAGTACGTAGTGGTTTTCCCGTACTTAAAGCAGTTTATTTCTTTTTTTTCTTTTATAAGGTCGCACTCGCACACAATAATCTGATAGGAATGGAATAAAGTACTGTAAGTAATAAAGATTAAAATTAAACCTACAAATTGAAAAATAAAGAGATATTATGTACATAATATGTCACGCACACATCACTGCGCATAGTGCGCATTTGATTGACACTGTTTTCGAAGTAGATGTGATATGTAGCGACTAGCGGTAGCTTTATCAAAATATTTTGCAAGACACTTGACTATCTTTTGCGGTGAGACACATTTCGAAACGATAACAATGCGTAGACGGTTAAGTGGTGGCTACTTACCGTTGTTTACATACGGACTGATTCCAATACCTAGTTAATGCTCCCTGAGAGACTAAACTCTTAGGTTAAGCGCAGTATGTGACGGACTATACTGGCTCTAGCAAAACTAGTCGGAAAATTCTTTCGAAATCGCATGTTCCCAGTAGAATTTATTAGCATTCGGGCATCCATCAAAACATAGGTATCTACCGGTAGATTCGCGGTGGACCCAACAATCGTAAATAATTATGAAACAGGCCGGATTTCCACATGTTTTGTTATTTTAAATGCTTTCAGTGCTCCAAAAACCTAAAACCTTCCAGAGGCAAAAATTTGAAAGAAAAATGAAAACTTTCGGAAACCAATGTGACATTCTTGTTCATCCGTCCATTTTATAAGGACATCTTTTCATTTCTTGCGGAGATACTTTTTGTATGGTTGCTCGAATTGCATTGTCTGCAGGAAATAATACTGCAAAGGGTAGATAGAGCTTTCTTTTCCTGGAGTATTTCGCTGTCTCATAATTTAACCCGGCTGCGGTGGACAGAACCGCTGTCGCTGGCGCAATCACGTCAATTGCTCCAATCGTTGCGGAATGACGCTCGGCGCTCGTCTTGACGTCACCGCCCCTTTGTAAGCCTGGAATCGCACGAGCCACTAACGGTATTGTTCCGTTACGATCACTAAAAAAACTTTATTAGGCAGACGTCTGGCCGGTCAGATACTAAGTGCGAATATCGTTTGGCAGTTCGCTGTTAACAGTCCCGATCAATTTGTAAGATTCCGGGGAATACAAAGCATTGTAGCAAGAGCAAGCTTTTCTTGTTTGTTTTTTTTTTAATTTATAACTTATTAGTACTTACTTGGAAGTTTGGGATGTGGTAGGTATATTTACCACCTCCCAAATTTCCAAGAACACATGTTCCATTCTTAAACCACCGAGGTGATAATTCAATTATCACTTTTTGCTAACGTTACTTGTCAATTAATGTTATGTTCACTTTTTGTTGCAGGTAGCAATTAAGATAATAGATAAATCACAATTAGACGCCAGCAATCTTCAAAAGGTCTACAGAGAGGTGGACATCATGAAGAGGCTGGATCATCCTCATATAATTAAGCTTTACCAGGTGAGTTCTTATATTAATGTTTATAATTTATTCGTAACATAGCAAATAAAGACTATTATTTATTAGACACACGTCTGTGGGAATGGGAAGTAACATGAACAAGATGAAAATACGAGACTTATAATGCACCCACAAGAGGCGTGATAGTTAGGTAAATACAAGCTGCGTATGACGATGATGATGATGTCATTTAAGAACTATAGGTACACATAGTTGGTTCTAGTGAAAACACTATTCTTAAATGTTAGCTTTACGGTTATTAGGATCAACATAGGTCAGTAGCGGTCGGAAAAGAGAAACTCCTGAGGCCACAGTTAAGCAGCGGAACAAATGTATATAAATTAGCAGACTTACCGGCCTGATAGAGCGAATACTATATGGCTATTACTGCACATGACTCGCTCCAAATAATGCGACAATAATGCCATTAGCCGACAAAATGAGCCACTAGTACGACATGCCGTTAGCTGTTCAGACGCGTGACATTACTATGTTGGCAGCTGAAGCTAGTGGAATGGGACGGCATCTGACTCGTATTATTGCTTGTAAGGTCATGTTTTGCACATATGAATTACGTGGCGACGAGACCGACTCACATACATCGTTCTGCGCCATTTATGATAAGAAATGCCGATTCTTCTACTCACGTAACTATAACAAAAACTTGCGGCGATCCTTAACATACTATACTTTGTCTTTCAAAAGTTCTTTACGTCAGAAACTTAGTCAATATGAATTGCTTTTACGTATGAGGCAATTTACGTCAGCAATCGCATGTTTGGCTCTCATATTTCACGTCGAAATTTGGTAACTCGCATGTATACCTTTCTTATTGGGGGAGGATAAAAATAGGTTAACACGTAGGCTTCATATTATGGGTAACCTCAAATAGGATTAAGGGCTCTTTTGGGAATGGTGATATAATTTATGGATTGGAGCTAACCAAATGATTGGAACATCAAAGGGCAGACCTGGCCTAAAACTTAATTCGTCGCTTTATTATTTATAAGCTGTGCGACACCAACCCATTTAAAATATAAAAGTTAACCTATTTTGCTAGGTCCTTCTTCGGTAAATACATGAGCGGAAAGCACTAAGCCTCGTGCGGAACGCGACTTGCCTAATTGATTAGACGTGCATCACCCTCACGTTAGTGCTAACGAACACTCGGAGCTCCGAACGACAAGTGACAAATCAGTAATCAATATTTGCTTTGCTATGGCTAAAGATACAGATACACTATGCTATAAGATGAAGAAAAGGGTTATAACTTATTTTATTTATGACGATAGTATGGTTATGAATTTATGACAAACATAGGCGCCGTCTACCGAACTCTGAAGCGAGATTGCCGGGTAGAATCCGAAACAATAAAGTAGAGAAAATTGTTTGAAGGAATCATGAGCTCCTATGCAGCAAACGCTTGTGCTGGATCAAAGCTTAATACTAGTCTGGTAGTCACCTGGGAACCCTTTCATATATCGTCTGCTTTACAATGATGAATCAGAAACGATAAAACCAATCAAATTATTGATACAGGTGTACCAAGAAACAAATATAGGTATCTGTGGGTTTAGTGATGCTGATGCGTCACCGAAGTTCATGTGGGAAGAGGACTGTGAGGTGGATGAGCTCATAGGATAGTATAATTGCATGCACACGATACTTTCTATTGCTATATGAGCATGAATAGAAAGCAGCACTCGATTCATAATAAGAAATGCTTCCAGACAGACTGTAAAGAATGTTTTAATAAAGTCGGAAACCATTATGAATGAATGAGAAGAGAAGGCTTCGTAGATTTATCATTTGAAATTATTGCTTTTAATAAACACATTCTGATAGCATGTTCTCAACACTGGAATTTACTTAAGAAACCGGCACTTAAATCAGTTGCGAGTGTAGTATGCACAAAGTAATCCCGCGTGCACTGATCTCAACATAGTAACCGCCCTACGGGTGAAACTAACCAGGCAAATAGGTTACAGCACAATACCAATTCTTGTAATTGGAATTGGAACAATGCATTGTTACGTAATCTGTGTTTCGTAACACGTGCCAAAGTATGAATGGATTTGATACTATTATTAAAAGCTTGAATGGTCGCAAGTTCCTTGTGTACAAACATTGTCATCGTGAATGGCACTTAGTGTTTATGGTGTCCTTAAACCACGGGAAGAGAAAATTTCCGCTTGTTGAGATGTTATCATTACACAATCAAACACTCATATCCGTTGTTTTCAGTTACAAAACAATCATGTTACCCCCACAATGTTTATTTATAGACAACACAGCACGCTTTTCATTCATTTCCATGGCGTAGTGATGACTCCGGAACAGCTGGAAGCTGTTTTAAAAAGACAGAACAGAGATATTGAGTCATGCATGATCGTATTTTTAGTGATAACTATGAATTTAAGGCCGAGGTCACGGGCGCGGTTAATCTGACTAATCTCGAAAACCTTTATTTTAATAGTGGATTAAAGTGCTCGGGGCCTAAGTGGTGTTTCCTTAATAGATTCCATTTACCGATAGATAGACTGCGTGAGCGTGGTGTGGTTAGAATAGATTGACGTTATGAACATTTTGTATCGATAAAAATCAGTAGTGAGTAGGAACCAAAGTAGATGATAAGTATTAACGAAATTCTAGGATATCACTGCGTTATAGAAAAACATATTATACCTATTATATTACTAAGAACCAATAACTTATCTTATTTCGACGAATATTTAGTAATATTAATATTTATAACGGGTATATATAGAAATATAGTCATTTCAATTAAGAAAGTAATGAAAAAACCCGCCAAGTGCGAGTCGGACTTGCGCACCGAGGGTTCCGTACAAACCTGTAGGTATACTATATAAAAGTTCACCCATCACGACAATCGAGTAACTAAAAACTTCAGTTTTTCGGAATTTTTCCTTCATCTGTCTGTGTATAAGACGTTGCTTCGTACCAATTTCAAGATTCTGAGTTCACGGGAAGTACCCGGTTTTGATTCCCTTGCGAGTTGCGAGTGTCGAAAATTTGCGGCATAAACGGCTGTATCTTTTGATTGCGTTGGCTTAGAAGTTTGATTTTTTCACAGCTCCAAGGGCCGTAGACCTGAGTATGTGATATAAATGCTTGATACCTCCACGCGTTCTTAAGAAAAAGGGTCTTGACAGACAGACGGATGAACGAACAACAAAGTGATCCTATAAGGGTTCCGTTTTTTTCCTTTCGAGGTACGGAACCCTAAAAATCAAACGATCAACTTCAATTTAACTGCAATATCCAAAAAGTAATTTAAAGAAGGATTTGAAATTTTGAATTGAGCACTTTGATACGAGAAAGTTTAGCTGGATTTATAAAAGACTCATTAAATGTTGAGATGGGAACTTTTCCATCGATATTATTAAGTGGCGTTAAGGGACTGTAGTGTATGTAGATATCAATATTTCGAACTACCTACAAACTGATAACAGTATTGTGACGTTGCCTCGGGCGCACACGTCGCTCGGTTATAAATACCGGTACGAGTGGTGGGGCGGTCAGTCGTTGTCGAACTGTCGGCCTGTGCGGTGGTGCGTTGGCGAGTCAACTGACAATATTGTAAATAAGCATTCTCTACATTGGCGACGAGGATTAAACTGTGAGTTAAAGTAATTCCTAGAAAAAAAAGGGGAAAGAATAGGAACGAATTGCTGCTTTCTTTAATGGATAGAAGCATTTCGGCTATATGTTTTTACACTTTCGTCATAAGTAAGTGTTAAGACCAAAGTGCCTCAAGGCACGTTGGGCCGTAGGCCCCGGCTGTCATTTGTGGAACTTAGGTCGTTGCGGATGATCGGAGGCCAGTAAAGTCTGACTCCAGTCTTGCCATGAAGTGCCGCTTGCCTAAACATGGGTTGGTGGAAAAATGTTTTTTTTTCCGAATAACTTCATTTGAAATTGATTTACTATACCTGATCATTACATTGACTTAATCATTAGCAGCAACGCTGATTTGACACGTGAGCTAAGTCAACATGGTTGATAGTTAAATGGATTAATTATTATGCAGCATTGCTGACCATTAAATTGATACCATACTAAGCAGCATTGCTGATCATTAAATTGATACGATGTTAAGCAGCAACGCTGATCATTAAATTGATACCATACTAAGCAGCATTGCTGATAATTCAATTGATATGGTGTAACGCAGCATTGCTGATAATTCAATTGATATGGTGAAACGCAGCATAGCTGATCATTAAATTGAATGCCATTTAATGTCATGCAATCTCTTCCTAAATCACATGGAGCTGAGGCCACGTCCGGGAAGAAGCAATACAGCTCACGTCCTTTCTTCTCATCCGGCCATCACTTTTCCCGTCTGCGTACGATCGGCTCTGCCTGTGCTTCGGACGTGGCTTGGCGCTCCTCATCAAACCTGCCTGCACAGCCGTACTGGCGGACCTGGGCTTGGTCTTTGGCATTGGAGCAGCACGTTGCGACCAACGTGAAGTGTTGCTTGTTTGTGCCAACAAGCAACCGCATACGTATATTAAGCAGCATTGCTGCGGGTCATTAAATTGACAAGTCATCATTGAATGACGGTTATGCAGTAGAATAATTACCTACTGGTCATTAAATTGACAAGTCATCATTGAATGACGGTTATGCAGTAGAATAATTACCTACTGGTCATTAAATTGACAAGTCATCATTGAATGACGGTTATGCAGTAGAATAATTACCTACTGGTCATTAAATTGACAAGTCATCATTGAAATGACGGTTATGCAGTAGAATAATGACCTACTGGTCATTAAATTGACAAGTCATCATTGAATGACGGATATGCAGTAGAATAATTACCTACTGGTCATTAAATTGACAAGTCATTATTGAATGACAGTAATTGCAGTAGAATAATTACCTACTGGTCATTAAATTGACAAGTCATCATTGAATGACAATCATTGCAGTATAATATACCTGCCGGACATTAAATTGTCAAGTCGTCATAGAATGACAATAATTGCAGTAGAATATCTACTGATCATTTAATTGAGAAATCGTCATTGAATTACAGTAATTGTGGTATGATTCCTACTGATCATTAAATTGACAACTCATCATTGAATGACAATCATTGCAGTATAATATACCTGCCGGACATTAAATTGTCAAGTCATCATAGAATGACAATAATTGCAGTAGAATATACCTACTGGTCATTTAATTGAGAAGTCGTCATTGAACTACAGAAGAAAGAGAGGGGAACGTTGGAAGCTGGTACTCTGGATCTACCTGGAATGGCTGCTGACATCGAGAGTAGTAAGAAGAAACGTGCTTCACTGCTATATTTTGTGGACTAGAATTGCTAAATTTTGTGGACTAATATGTCTGAAACTGTTCTAGTGTTGGGTAGCCTATTTATCGAGGAAGATTTTAGGATCTAACATCACGTTGCGAACAATAGGAGCGAGGCATTGATGGGGGATCGGACGCGGACGAGGTTGCGTGGATCGGTAAGTTTAATAATACAGCAAATGCAAATGTCACCAGCTGATGGAGTGGATGTCTTTGGTGTGGCTATTACCAAACTATACATCTAAACAAAGTAAGATCTGAGAACGTCAATCGTTTCGATTGATGTTAGTAGATCCTAGATGTAGGTAAATGCAATAATGTTGGTCACACACAAAACCTGGGAAAATATGAAACAAAATAAAGTACAGGCTCGTAACCAAACATCCAGTGCAATAACACTATTATTGTTATTAAACTAAGAAACCTTTGAACCTAACAGGATCATTTGACGCAAATATAAAAATAGTAAACACTTTTAGAAAATGCAACTTTAAACGTCATGTCTTGGGAAAGAAACTGCCGTGGTATACTTATAAAAATAGTAAATCTCTTTATCTTCAGGCTATTGTGGCACATAGATATTATGTACCTTACAAAATTAAGTAAAAAACTTCACTAAGCATTACGTCATTGTGCGCTCTGGTGGGACATGTCCGCGGGAGTGACGGTGACACCTGCGGCCAAAAGTCCTCCTCCATGACATATTGGTACCCGCACCGCAAGCGCGTTGACGTTGGCATTAGGGCGCGATTCCAGCAACTGCACTCTCGGCGTGTAGCTTGTCTTTTGGCGCACATACTCCACGGTTCCCTCTGCCTTAGTGGTGTAGTGTAGCCGCGAGATATATACTGGAGTGTTTACGGCTTCGCGGTACGTATAGTTACTTTGGGTTCGGTAGGTGTCGTGCCGCAGCGGTTCCAGTTGGTTCGCTGGCGGCATTCTCTCCTTTGTACCATCACGAAACCATCGTCGTCGGTTCCCTTTGATATCTTTTAGATACAGGCTTCATAGGGGGAGCAAAGTGAGTGCTCGTGCAAACGTGAGTTGCTTGGAGTAGAATTCACTGTCGGAGTCTGTGTTTCCCGATGGTTGCATCCTTGGAGTCTTTGATCAGGAGTGATTATTGGGTGGTCTGAACAGGCGTGCTCCGTCTTCGACCGCGTCATCGCTTGCCCGTGGGTGAGATGGTGGTCAATCGCGTGCCGATAAATAAATCAAAAATAATATAAAAAAAAAATAAGCGAGTAATTTAAGAATTTCCCATTGGCATAATAAAATAACTTAAATAATGAGATATTGGATGGCAAGATGGCCACACAAGCAAACTGACCGCATGCGACGTGTTTAGTGAAAAAATTGAACCTAGGTTTTTTATATAAACGTGTGGGTCACAGTTTTCCATACATAACAATAGTTACTAAATTCAGTTAGTAAATTCGATTGTAAACGATTTAAAATAGCAACTTGATATTAATGACATTGAATAAAGCTATAAGAGTGTGTAGAATTCTGAACTATTACAATTTCTAAATAGATGTTTCCCTTTCGGGTTGCTTGTTAGTTACACATTTTAGCTACAATGAGTTAGATCGAAATAAAATCAATTGATTCGAAGTATGCGGTGCAGTCATGACCGTAATGCTTGTAGATTGCCGTAGTAATTCGTGAACGTAGTAGCTACTTCACATGAACGTTAGACACAAACATGTCAGGCCTAGTTTCTCTTCTCTTTGTGGGCCCTTATGTGCATAGCTTACCGGTTGGTGAGTTTTAAAATCTCTTTGTCGGGAAGATGGCCAAGGTCAATTATCACGTGATGTTATGAAGTAGATTAAGAGGTAGCATCAAATTAGTTTGAGGGACCAGGTTCTTGTTTCTGTGGGTTGGCGAGCGTACCAGGGTATCATATCAGCATCCCAGAGTGATATAGACGAGGGAGTCTGTATCAGGGTGTCGTTGTCGTAGCTATTGGTGGTACAAATAAGTGTTTTCTCGGTATTCTTCCCATGGGGAGGTGCCAGTATAGGAAGTGTGTTGTGCTGAGCTATGAGTTAGCTGTTGACTGTGAATAAGATTATTTAATTTCCTTGTTCAAATAATTATGAGTTTAGTGACTTTCAGTGGTGCTTGGACTTGGTAATCACGAATACTAGTGAATCACGAGTCAAACCTAAAGGATTTATAACAGCCAGTTTTGAACTGTCAAACGGATTGACTGAACGACTAGTGAGTTAAGTTAAAGTTTTTAATAACTCTGAGAGTAAACAAGCGTCGGTAGACGGTTTTTAATGATAAAGAAACCAAGGCATTAAATCTTATCATACGTCTACTTCATTAATGAGATTGATTAATTATGATTATAACACACTCACATACACACAGACATAAGTGATAAAAATAAAGAAATCAACACAGAAAAAGATATAAGCGAATCAGAAAATGAAATAGAAGAAGAAGAGGAAGGGTAAAAGGAAACATTGAATTAAACCATAAAATTATTTTTAAATATTATTCTGCCGTGATTTTGTATGCCAGACATGTCAATAAATTATTAATCAAAATAATAAAATATGTTAAATGTTTTTACTAAAAAAAATCTTGTTACATACAACTACTTAAAACAAGGAAGGGAATGTAGTGTATGTAGATATCAATATTTCGAACTACCTACAAACTGATAACAGTATTGTGACGTTGCCTCGGGCGCACACGTCGCTCGGTTATAAATACCGGTACGAGTGGTGGGGCGGTCAGTCGTTGTCGAACTGTCGGCCTGTGCGGTGGTGCGTTGGCGAGTCAACTGACAATATTGTAAATAAGCATTCTCTACAGGGACGATATTGGGACGAAAGGCAATTGACTTCTTAGAAATTCGTGTTGACTTGTCGTTTTACTCAGAAATTTCGTTTAGAGACGTCTTTTTTACTAACTAAACTTGGCTTTCACAATTCGATGTGATTGCAACTTTTACCAATCTATTTTCTTCATTGTTCACGTTTTAAGAATGTGAATTTGAATATTTTTTTATGAATATTAAAATAATACGAACAGCTGTGTTTTAAGGCGAATCGATCTTCTATCTATCTATACATCTATCTTCTTATACATATAATAAAATCGTCGAGTTGCCGTGTCTGTACATTGAATATTTTCGCATGAAAAATACATAGAAATGTCAGAAAAGAGACATAGAACACAAAGATGAAATTTATGAAATTTTTGTCTGTATGTCTATTAGTTTGATGGAGTATCATGCATAAACCACGGTGTCAAGATTTTCCGCAGTAGCATGGCCTCAGCCCCATGTTTTTTTTTTAGTTTACATACCTATATTTTAAAAATATTTATGTAAACTAAAAAATACGTTCCAGGGCGCTGTACTTTAAAGCAAAGCCCTGGTTTACAAACCTCGTAATATGGTAAATATGTCTCATCCCTATAGTCGCGTTTACTTGGAGGAGTGTGTTGTTAACTGCATCCATAGGTAAACTGTTGTACTAACATAAAGTGGTGTATTTTTGGTATTATGCCTCAAAGTGGCTAAACTATAACAGTGTTTGATCGGACCCAAAAAAAAACCATAATTATGCTGTTTGTTATGGAAACTGATCAAGAATCCCGTTCCATTGTCCCTTCATAGCTACGACGTAGTTTTAATGGAGAAAAAAAAACGAATATTTGAAAAAAATAATAATTTTGGAAAATCACCTCTAGGGACCAAGTGTCCCTAGAGATGATTTTCCAAAAATAAAAACTATCAAACATGTGCCTAAAAATCCTTGATTAGATTGTATTTATTTGAAAAAAATATCTTGGACGGATAATTTTACAGAATTTTTTAAACATTTTTTTTAAGGTCCCGGCCACGTAAGTTTTTTTTTTTTTTTTTATAGGGTAGATGCTTAGAGCATTTAACCTAAATACTCTAAGGGTAGATGACTAAATCTAATTAGTCCGTCAGTTAGATTATCAAAAAATATTTGACCCGTGTTTTTTCTTTTGTTACGGGAACTAAAATTAACGAAGTTACGACGCTTTTAAAATTCTCAATACGTCACACCTTCGCATAATTTTTAGTGAGTCGTGACGTCACGAGCCCCCACTCGCGAGTTTTGATGCGTTTTATCTTTGTCAATATTCATTGATTTACAAAAACAAGAAAATACTGGTCCATCATTTTTCAATACTCACTGACGGACTAAATAATTTGCAATTTGTGGATGATGGAATCTAGCCTATTGTCACCCATCCACAGACCAGCCTTCGCAAGCGTTGCTTCACTTTAAAGATAGACCCGTGCGGCTGTTTTTATTTAGCCACGAGATCCTCTGTAATAAATCGATTCTATGAACCCAGTAAAACTTTTTTAATATTCAATTGATCAGTGGTCTACAATCAGCAATATTGTCAGTAAAAATCGGAGAAAATGTGTTTCTTTTTGGACCGTGCTGGACGAAATTAAGAATCAACTTGATTCACCACCATCGTTCGATAGTCAGTTTTGTTGATTTTGATTCAAGATAGGTTTGTACCAGGAGATTACCTGGGCTGGTCGGCATTTCAACCGGTAGAGATGATACAGTGCCCTGCATTAGGTACCCTCTTCCTATATTCTTTATTCTGAGAGAGATCAGGATACGTAACTGTAGATTGTGTATAATTATGCAACACACCACATCATTTTCCGACGTCCACGCGAACGAAGTCGCGGGCACAGCTAGTATGATAATATTGTCTGTTGAATTAATTTAAAGCATATATTTAAGTTGGATATTTATGCATCAAAACAAAACCGGTTGGTAATTAAATATTGTAAAGTTTAGTAAATTTATAAGTTACTACTTAGCTGACCCGCGCAACTTCGTTTGCGTCACATTTTCCGTTAATACTCCGCTCCTATTTGTCTTAGCGTGATGATATATAGCCTATAACCTTCCTCGATAAATGGGCTATCTAACACTGAAAGAATTTTTCAAATCGGACCAGTAGTTCCTGAGATTACCCCCTACATACAAACTTACAAACTTACAAACAAATGTTACCTCTTTATAATATTACTAGCTGACCCGTGCCCACTTCGTTGGGCGGTAAACATTTTAACTTCTGATGAAATGATGAGTGTAGTTCGGTTAGTACTGAGTGCTATGATTTATTTCCTGACTGCCAAATGGAGGGTTTTGTTTTTATGTATGTAGCTAGGCTAGCGAGCCGCTGCGAGTGCTCAGCGCTAGACTCCCTATCCCTTGTTGCAGAGACATGCTGCTTTAAATCACTGAGACGTGCACGTTCAGCGCTAGATTCCCGAGCACGGACCTGCGATGTTCTCCAGCTTTGGTTAGCAAGCCGCTGTGAACGCTTGGAGCTAGATTTCCCAGCGCGTGCTTGCGAAATATTTTCTCTATTCCTCGAGAGGCGCAGATGATTATCAAGAGCAGACTCTGCCGTACGGC
The DNA here is from genome assembly GCA_963859965.1 of Ceramica pisi. Classification (NCBI taxonomy): domain Eukaryota; kingdom Metazoa; phylum Arthropoda; class Insecta; order Lepidoptera; family Noctuidae; genus Ceramica; species Ceramica pisi. The sequence goes on from OY982539.1 coordinate 12,453,570, forward strand.
GTACTCGAGCTGCTCTTGTCTCATGTCTGGGATGTCTGACGGGAAAGTTGAGATTTCCTTTTAGGCATGATAAACAATCGCTGAAACTGTCCGATATCCCAAAAAACAGCAGCAGGCTTCGAACTCGAAGAATGAGAACGAAGTAATATTGTAATTGTGTTTTGAGAAACCGAGCAACCAAAATAATAGACCAACAACATTCAACCAACATTCAACCAACTACGTACAACTCACGTACCTAACGACAAAAGTTAAATAATAACTGGAGAGGGTCATTAATCCGCGGAAAATCTTAACACCACGATTCAGAAAAATTACGTAAAATAAATTTTGCACAAAGCATGTTCTAATGCGGTTCGTGAATGGACGGCGCGGGCGGCGTTTTGCGATTTAGTAATTTTATATTATCTTTCAAACTATTCAACCAATTGACATACTGTTTTTTGTCTGCCCGCGGCTTCGCCCGCTTGACAAATCACATCATCCAATGGTGAAATCAGCATGACAATCGGTGCAATCGTTTTTGAGTTTACCTATCGCGAACAGACAGACAGACGCGCCGGAGGACTTTGTTTTATAATATGAAGTGACAGTGATACAAAAGATAATGAAATAGAAAACTTAGTTAATTTAATAATAAGTTACCCACACATAATGACTTATCTTGGCCAGCAACGGCAGCAACAGACTGCATTTATATTATGTAGGCATCTATAGGTACGGGAATTTACAAGTATTTACCTTAAATCGTTCGTTACGTAATAAATGTCGTTTGTCACTCGTACAACTCACAATTTTATAATTAAAAGTTACATCACCAAAACGTATACCTAGGTTCCTACATGTAAGTTTTTTGCACGTTTTCCCAGTGATTGTGAAAGGATAATTAAATACATTTAATTAATTGGTTTGATTGATTACTGCTTGCGTCGACTGTACGTACCTACCTTATTATTTTACGTAGGTAACCTACAAACTACTTTTGCAAATGAGGTGATTTACACGCCTGAAAATACGTTTGAGAAAGGGGCAGAAGGGAAACTAATTAATGCCATTGTACGTACATGTAGGCTCATTATTTAAGTGTCATCTGCTACCTTATCTACCAAGCCACTTTAAGTAGGTAAAGGCAAAAAGCTCTCGCGCGAACCCCTAATTAAATAAGCCTTAGTATTTAATTAGCGAACCTTACGTAATTTTAATGACTTCATGGTTTTAGCGTTCATATAGGACTGTAATTGCGAGTACTAATGGTGGGTCCACACGATACAGATTTTTGTATGTAGTACCTACCTACATATATCTGTACAGACTATGAAGACTGAATAAAAAACATGCAAACATGTCGATAGGTTTTTGTGCAGACTTTTCATTTGGTAGGTACAGACTCCAGCACAACAGGATATCAGAAACTGTAAAATTTTCCCAATCAAATTTGAATCCAATCTCTTTAGCAATAAAGTTAAAAACCTTTCAAGACATTGTGAACATTGTGCTGGCGTCTGTAACAGTAGGTAGGTACTTCAGAATTTAATTGTACAAAACCAGTTTTCCGAAAGTTATTACTTAAATGAATAATAATTAAAACTGAGTGATAAATAAATGAATGAGTTAACTTATTACCGAATGAAAAAAAACATTGATTAGTTATTACATTAATTTATTTATCACTCAGTTTTATAGCAATACCTACGCAGACTTATGTACATGCGAAGGCGAACTCCGAGTTTTCTACCGCACTGACATTTGTCTGCGTTGTTTTTTCACAGACAAAGTTGTAGGAAGTCTGTACCTATCGTGTGGACCTGCCTTAAAAAGCACATAATCTATATCTATCTTCTATACTTATAATAAATCTGTAGAGAGGTCAATTCTGTACATGAAATATATTTCCAAAGTAACTATCAGGGGGTGATTATGGATCGATACTGATGCCAAAAATGAAATCAGTAAAATTTTTGTCTGTCTGTCTGTCTGTATAACCGTTATAGAAACAAAAACTACTCGACGGATTTTAAAGAAACTTGGTACAATTATTATTCATACTCTTGAGCTGGTTATAGTATACTTTTCATCACGCTACAACCAATAGGAGCAGTGCAGTGAAGGGAAATGTTGGGAAAACGGAAGAAGTTACTCCATTTTTTAAGCTTCCGTCGCGTGTGTAACCTTAATGGTGAAAGCTACACAGAAATCATGTATGACGGAAATGTTCTCCTTAAAATTATATAAAAAATATCCCACGACAGCATATGTCTATCTTTTATGATTGACGCACAATAACACGTGTAACTCCCGATAGCTAATAGAGTAGACAAATATAATCAGAAAGCTTCGAACTGCTAATCGAAGCTTTCTGATTATATTTGTCTACTCTTACGTTTATAACACTCTCAGTCATCCCTAATAAAAAAAGTTAACATTATTAACTATTCCATTAAAAAGGGTCATAGAAATCGGAATAGAAACACCAAAGTTATACATGAAATACGCAAATAATAAGCCATCGCGCGTAAATACTGAATCATGCTATAAGCCATAAGGATTATTTTTGTATAACGTCGCGAACGCACAAGCTGGCTAGCTTGGCGCCTAGAGGCTAGCGAGTAGCTTCGTAAAACGGCAATATCCTTTAATAATTAATTTATAATGTCGAGGGGAAGATGGTTATAATTTCGCTTTACACCAATCGAGTAATATTATAAATGTGAAAGTTTGGTTGTTTGTTACTCAATCACGCCAGAACGGCTTAACGGATCTTAATGAAATTTAGAACAAAGATAGATGTAGGTAGTCTGGAATAGCACATAAGCTACTTTTCATCCCGGGAATATTATGTTCCCTAGGTATCACGCGGGCGAAGCCGCTGGCAGAAGCTAGTATAAAATAATAATGTACCTACATTGGTACATACTGTTGTGATTTTCTGAATTGGATTACAAAAATGCTTGATTTAATTATGAAATTATAATATTTACTGTAGTAACACTGTTAGAATGTGTGAATATATTTTAAAATGGCAACACTTTGAAATAACGGTTATGACATCATCGTTATTTCAAGGTGGGGCAATGTCACTTGAAATTTATTGTAAGCGGTAGTGGTAGTGGCGAGTCAGTCGCTGTTCGATCGCCATACAGTGCAGTCGTGTACTAAATAAAAAGTATTAGCAAGCAAGAAGTTGTTTTCTTTATACTTCAGAAGTGGGATAAACCACGTGCCATGTCTCAGCCAAAACAGTATGAGTATAAAGAAAACAACTTCTTGCTTGCTAATACTTTTTATTTAGTACACGACTGCACTGTATGGCGATCGAACAGCGACTGACTCGCCACTACCACTACCGCTTACAATTTCAAGTGACATTGCCCCACCTTGAAATAACGATGATGTCATAACCGTTATTTCAAAGTGTTGCCATTTTAAAATATATTCACACATTCTAACAGTGTTACTACAGTAAATATTATAATTTCATAATTAAATCAAGCATTTTTGTAATCCAATTCAGAAAATCACAACAATACGAAGGTTGCAGTGAAGTTAGTTCTGCCTTGTTAGGTTAGCTCACGGGCCTATGAATAAGTTAAATGTATTTCCATGTTTGCGGAATGTATAAAATGACCTCGTGTTTTGCTTAGTAGGTTTCTTAGCTCGAGTTACAAAACTAAATAAGGTCAGGAAACTAGCTACTGTAATCCATTGGTTTAGTCTGAGCATCGGGGTTAGATTAGAGGTGCTTTTAACTGAACTAACTTAGTGCAAAGTTAGCTTCGAACTTCCCACTCTACAGTAGATACCTACCTAAGTAGAAGTATTTCCTGAAGAAATCCAATTAATTCGTCAGATAGATTTAGCATTTTTTCTGTTTGTTGCCTAAACTAAAAATAGATTCAGGTATGTACCTACAGTGCGTTGAAAAATCGCGTGACGACACGTTTTAGTAGGTACTTAGTTATTCTAACCAATCTTTTTCAACCGGATTTTGGTGCGCTTTACCCAATGAAATATAAAACTATAGATACGTTGTCCGCACTCTAAAATGACAACATGAAATGAAGCCAATTGGCCACATCGCGCTTAGTTACGCACCAACCTGTCGCGCGACACCACGTTTGTTTTGATGTCAATTTGACTATTACTTATCCTGTGACGTAACTGAAGATGTATATTTATCTCCCTCTAGCAACAAGAATCCCGCCGTACGGTGACATATTTTCTTTCCCTTTCTTCATGTGTATTAGTAGCTATCTAGTATTTTCGCCGTTTTTAAGCGCCGCGATGTTGGTTTATGACGTGTCTATATATAATACGTCATTGGCTTTACCTTTATCAATTTAATATTAAAATATACGGGTTCAATATTTTTTGAAAATCTTACGGACTAAATAGAATTATTTTTTCTATCTAGGAAAATAATTAAAGTTCTTAGGTATTTCTACTAAGTAAAGATTTACCTACCTATATTTAAAAATTAAGACCTGTCAAAACATAGGTAAGTCTACCATTTAAATTTTAACATTGTTTCAGGTCATGGAGACGAAAAACATGATCTACATAGTTTCGGAATATGCAAGCAAAGGAGAAATATTTGGTAAGTCGTCTGAAAACATTGTCACTCTCTATCTATTGTTACTTAAGTATAACTAATAACTATGACAACATTTACTATGATGAAAATATCTACAGAATTGCAAAAATCGATTCACTATTCAATCCATGAAAATCCTGGAAAATATTACTATTATTGGACTTAATAAGTACTTCTCTTTGAGTTAGGTACAATCAACACATAGCGATATTCACTTTGGTTTTCTAAATCTATACTTTGAACAAAATATATAGTTGAAATCAGAACTGAAGTTACATTTAAAAAAAAAATATGATTCCTATTCCTTACTTTATTATGACATGCGTTTATAGTCTGTTTTTTAAATCCCTGACACTAAATTTACACGTGCAAATGGCAAAATGACATAGATTACAATAGTATTTAAGCCAGTTTTGACAGTTGCACTTGTCAATTTAGATCATAGTCAATTTAGTGAAAGATCACAGACATATAAATAGTAGCAGACCAAACATTCGCTAAAATTTGCGTAGCCATTACGCACACATAGGGAATGTTGTCATTACAGGGCCGAATTAGGACCGGTTGCCGGTATTATCTAACGATAATGAAACAATCCATACCTATACTTTCTGAAAATCCGTGAAAATCGATATTTTCTGGGTAAATTAAATATAGATTACTTATCAAAAGTCTTAACGAATAGAACCACCCTCTATTCCCGTGGTTATTGTTAAAGGGAATATTTTAAGAGGACGATGGGCAGCAGTCCACTCTTCACCTTTTGACGGTGTTTACAAACCGTTGACGGATGTCAGTATCAGCTAGAAGAACCGGCACTGCAGTTATTAACCCGCATGCCCAGTTTTGTAGAACCGAGAGTCAAGGTATTAGTATGTCTGAAAGCTAGTTTAGGAATAAATCAGGATTTGTGAAATAAAAGTAATGTAATTCAAAATTCAAGCATTTATTTCAATTAAACCATTTACAGGCACTTTTTAATTGTCAAGGTCGGTCTGTCCAAAAAGTTTAAGCTATTTGCACGTTCCAAAGCGTAGATCTCTATGGAGAAACTCCACGGACACTCTTCTATCTTACACTCTCATAATGCTTACATATGGAGTAAATTCGTTAAACAGTGTAGGAATTGCTCCGGGACGTAATGTTGTTTTAAGAATAAATCAGGATTTGTGAAATAAAAGTAATGTAATTCAAAATTCAAGCATTTATTTCAATTAAACCATTTACAGGCACTTTTTAATTGTCAAGGTCGGTCTGTCCAAAAAGTTTAAGCTATTTGCACGTTCCAAAGCGTAGATCTCTATGGAGAAACTCCACGGACACTCTTCTATCTTACACTCTCATAATGCTTACATATGGAGTAAATTCGTTAAACAGTGTAGGAATTGCTCCGGGACGTAATGTTGTTCGATCAAATGATTCTCAAAATGCTTTGAGCAAAGTACACTTGAAGGTCTTGGTTGCCAATCCTGGAGTTTCAGGTTTTTAATCCAGGCATTCCGTAAACTTTCATCCTTAGGAAACCTGGAAAAATATTAGTACCTATGCTCATTTATTGCCTGCTGAATGAAAATTCATCGTTATGTGAGTAGCGTATTTATACATATGCCTATGTTCTCCATAACACAGACACTGGGTAACATAACATTGATTTTATAATTTATTTTTTATAATAGCATGACATGTGTACATACACTGAAACTACTACAGGTATTTTGAAATTGTATCACCAAAAAAGAATAAAAAATCATACATTAAACTGAGGCTTTATTTGATAATTCAATGGAAATAAATATTTTACATACAACAAATGCAATTAACTAGTTTCGCCTTTGTTGCCGAATTCGTCCCTGACTAATTGAACAGGTACTTGAGCTGTCACTTGATGCCACTTTCTGACTATTTTGTCCTTGTTATGGTTTATTTCTTTAGTTTTAGGTACAAATCGCATCTTTGTTAAAAACTGTATGTAAAAAACGAATAAACAGTATCGAAACATTTGAATTCAGTAAAGAAAGCACTAAGATTTCCCAAAACTTACCGATGATAGGTCAATCCAGGTGTTTTGTGGTAGCTAGCACTGTCACAGCGATACGCACAGCACTTTACCATTTTATTTTACCGTCCTTGTGTATTTATGTAGCTTATCAATATGGCGGCGCGGGTTAAACAAGCTACGCGTCAAATTTTGTCTATGTATGAGTCAGTGTGACAACACGTGACAGAACGAGACACGCTTATGAAAAGTCACTTAGAAAAAAAAAGGATAAAGAATCATACCATATAAAAAAATATATCTACGTATTAATGTTTGGTCTGCTACTATTTATATGTCTGTGTGAAAGATGAAATTATTAATCGATTTTTGCCGCTGATCGTAGCTGAGAGAGAATTTTGTAGAAAATTCATTATTATTACAAACATCTGAAAAAACAATACCCACAAACATACCTACATATTTGCATTGTTTATTTGTCATACAATCTCGTTAGTTATCTCATTTTTCAGACAGTTTGCGTTAAGTATTTAACATTGGCAAGTTTCCAGAATACGTTCAATGAGATCATCAATCTTTAGTCATTGTAGCTCGCCATGCCGCCATCCATGTTCACATGTTTTTATTTTACATACCGTCTACATGAATTAAACATTTATAACCTTAATAAAGTCGTGTAGAAAAAGATTAGTTAAAAGTGTTAAAACATCGCAGTTACCGATATTTATTATTTTATTGGAGAAATATTTTTAGGTAGGGTGAATTCAGATGATCATTTCTAATAATACAAACTCATTGATTCACGAAACACCTGTGAATCTCAGAGCAACATATTCATATTTATTCATCGACTAGGTAAACAGTTTCTCCTAAACGTAACCAAAAATATAACGTAGTAAATAACCTCGAAATCGATTAAGGGTATTCGTTTGGTAAGTTCGTGGCCGCTTTGTCTCTGACGTCAGCAGACCTAGCATGACGTCACTGGCAGGGTGTCGTTGGCGGGGGCAGGGGGCGGTGGTGGCAGAGGGAAGCAATTTCGCGCACAGCTGACTACGTTCCCCCAAAATCCAACTGCGATCTCCAAGGCTCGAATCCCGGTTCTTTTGCATGTATTTCATTAAACATGAACTCATCAGAGATTATGATTCATGCCAAAAGAGTTTTATGTTAAATGAGTGTTTCTCATTTGCAAGCAGCTTCATATCTAAATCATTTACCTGGTTTTACAGAAGTTGCGAAGTTGTTTCATTTTTATTCTACCTACACACTCGAATGAAGGTTTCACAATAACAGGCTGTTGTACATTTAAAGACAAACCAATTACATATTTGGTTTTAATTAACTTGAAACCGACGTATGATTAAAATAGACACATGTCACACTTGACAATACATGGAACGAATTAGGTAATAGACAATTATGCCATCACTACTAAAGAGATTCATATGTCATTCTCCCCGTCTATGTTTTCTTCTCCCACCACAAAGTCATGTAGGTGAGAAGGTAGCCGGCGATTCCTTTTGGGCCTTCCGGCGGTAGATGTTTCTTCCCTTATTCCATGTGTGTCGGTCGGAAGATTTATTTGTTGAGGGTGGTCTGGAACAGGGCTATCCGGATTCGTCAAAAAGTCAGTAGCATCTTCAAATAATTCTTCGTGAATACCAATCGAGGAATGAGAATCACTCGGGAGTGGGGCTAAGTGTCTATTGGATACTGTACTCTCCGTACCATTTGATCTTCGAATTATTGAATAATATGGGTTGTAGTCCAAGAGTTCAGCTTCCTCCACTAAGGGGTCGTTTTTTGAGCGTACGTTGTTTTTAACGAGGACCGGTCCTGGCGCTAGCCATGTAGGCATCGACTCTCCATTAGGCGACCTCCGTGGGTAGTTAAATAATCTCTCATGTGGAGTCGCGTTTATGGACGTGCAAAGGAGCGAACGGATAGAGTGAAGAGCGTTCTTCAAGACTCGTTCCCAGTATTCTACCGCCATGTTGTTGGAACGCAAGCTAAGTTGTACCGCGCGCCACAGTGTTCCATTTAGACGCTCCACTTGGCCATTACCCCGTGGATTGTACGGAGTAGTTCGGGAAGAGGCAATTTCGTTAGCTCTCAAAAAAGTTTTTAGTTCTTCAGACATAAAGGAGCTCCCTCTGTCGCTATGGATGTACAGCGGTTGTCCAAAAGTACTAAAAATGTCTCGTAAGCATTTGATGATCGTCGCAGATGACATGTCTTTACAAGGGTAAGCCCATGGAAATCGGCTGTACTCGTCAATTACAGTAAGTAAATACTTATTCTCTGTATTCGAAGGAAGAGGTCCTTTAAAATCCAAATTTAGCCTTTCAAAGGGGGCCAGTGCTTTTATTAGCTGTCCTTTTGTCGTCATGAAGCGAGGTTTTAGTTCAGCACATACTCTACATGCGGTTGTCATTGTCTTTATGTCGTTGATTGAGTACGGCAGGTTTTTAGAGCGTACCCAATGATACATCCTCGTTATACCAGGGTGACATAGTAGAGCATGTAACTCATACAATTTATTACCATTCATGAGTGCGCAAACTCTGGATAGCGCATCTGCAGCAGTATTTTGAGTGCCGGGTCGATAAATGATATCATATTTATAACAAGAGAGCTCTAGGCGCCAGCGCATTATCTTTTCGTTCTTTATTTTACTTGAGTGGTTTTGGTTGAACATGTAACACACAGATTGTTGGTCAGTTATCAACATGAAGTGTTTCCCCATTAGGAAATGTCGCCATTTTCTTAGACTTTCCACAATGGCGTAAGCTTCTTTCTCGACCGATGGGTGTTTACGTTCAGCATTCGATAGTGTCCTAGAGAAAAACGCCACAGGTCGACCTTTTTGAGAAAGCGTAGCAGCTATCGCGTACTCCGAGGCGTCAGTTTCTACAGTCAGTATTTCATCTCCATCAATCGCTACCAATGAAGCTTTACTAATGTCTGACTTTAGTTGCTCAAACTGTATAATAGCACTGCCAGCTAACGGAAAACTGCCAACGTTCGTTAAAGGCTGTAGTTTACGCGAAAAATCCTTCACCCATTTCGCATAATGGGCAAACAGCCCTAGAGCTCGTTTCAGTTCAGCAGTGTTCGTGGGGACTGGTAGCTGTAGCAGTGGTTGGAGTCGTTCTTTGTCTGGTTCAATGGTATTATTCTTGATAGTATAACCAAGTAAACTTATAGTTTCCTGAGAAAATTTACATTTTTGATCGTTTAATGTCAGATTATACTTTTTTGCAGCAGCTTGAAAATTAAGAAGGTTCCGATCGTGATCGCTTTTATCTTTTCCGCAAACAGTGACATCGTCGAGGTAAGTAAATGTCCCTTTTAACTTTTCTTTCTCTATTATAAATTCGAGCGTACGTTGGAATGCTGCTACTCCATTAGTGACTCCAAAGGGAATTCTCGTAAATTGGTAGAGTTTCCCTGCAGCTTCAAATGCCGTATACGGTTTCTCGCTTTCTTTAATTGGCACTTGATGGTACGCGCTCTTTAAGTCTATCTGACTGAAAACATTTTATTTCGCAACCTTGGATACAATGGTTTCTATGTGGGGTAAGGGGTATGCGTCTAATTCTGTGAACTTGTTTATGGTTAAGGAGTAGTCGATTACGAGCCTTTTTCGGTGTGCTCCTCCTCCTGCTACTAAGACCTGTGCACGCCAGGGTGAGACGCTTGGTTCGATTACCCCATCTTCTATCAGCTTTGAGATTTCTTCTGCGATGAATTTTTCATCTCGCTCGCTATAATGTCTGGACTTCACGGCAATTGGTTTAATGTTTGGAGACAGGTTAGAAAATATAGAGGCAGGAGGCACTGAAGCTTGCATTACATTGCAGATTAGGGGTTCTTTAGATCCCCCCAGGTTGAATTGGAGACTAGAATATTCTTTAAGTATATCATGGCCTATGATAACGTCAGCACAAAGATTGTTGACGACAAGAAGCGGTCGGTGTTTGTGCGAGTATTCGTTCATGGTAACAGTTGCAAAACAAACACTTCTCACGAAAGAAACGTTATTTTGAGAGGCTAAAGTAATTGTCTGCTTGTGAGGCTTTTGTTTCAGCTGCATTAGTCGCACTATTTTCTCATCTATAAAGCTCACTGAACTTCCCGTGTCGATTAAAGCGTCGGCGTGATAGTTATTAAGGGTTACGGGGATTGTGGCTTTTGAAAGACTTGATGGAGAGGCAGCCGAGATAGCATTAGCAGAATCTTCAGAATCCACGGCAGATTCTTCGGCGGTAACGGCGTTATTGGTAGCATTTATAGATCTGCATACATTAGCAAAATGTCCTTTTCTGGAGCACAGCTGGCACTGGGCGTTGAAAGCCGGACATTTAAGCCTTCGGTGTGAGATATTTCCCCCACAATAGAAACAGCGCCATTTAGTTGGCACTTCCGAAGTTGCTCTGGGGGTTAACAAATTTTTTGTTCTGTGTTTTGACAATGGTGCTACTGGTAAAGCGTTCAAGTTTATTTCGTTTAATCCGCTGCTGGTCATTGTCCGGGAGTCTCTTTCTGCAGTCTCTAAGGAGAGAGCTTGATCGAGAGCTTTATCTAAGGTGAGGGAGCGTTCTTGAAGTAGTCTTTCCCGGATCCTTAGTGACAGTATTCCCGAAATAAAAGCACCTCTTATAGCTTCGTCTTCATGCATTGTAGCAGTAACAGCTTCGAAGTTACAATCACGGGCCAGGAGTCTGAGTGACCGCCCGTAATCGGATATAGATTCGTCAGGTTTCTGCTTTCGCGTAGCTAGCAAGTGGCGGGCCAGTATTATGTTCTTTGGCTTAAGATACATTTTATCAAGAACTTTCACGGCATCGTCATAAGTGGAAGAATCACGGACGTGTGGATAAATATGTGCTGACAAATGATTCATCAAAAGTTTAAGCTTTATAGAATCGGTACCGTTAGGAATCTCCTCGAGTATGAAATTGTTAAAAGTATATTTCCAATGGGTCCACTTTAGGTCCGCTTCAGTTGCGGTGGGCTCCACGTCAAACTTCTCGGGTCGGAGGTACCTTGCCACATTGGACACGACTTTTGTTTCCGTGTCGGGCATATTAAATTTTGTTTTCGTATCGGGCATAACACAAGTTAATTAAATTGTTGTACATTTAAAGACAAACCAATTACATATTTGGTTTTAATTAACTTGAAACCGACGTATGATTAAAATAGACACATGTCACACTTGACAATACATGGAACGAATTAGGTAATAGACAATTATGCCATCACTACTAAAGAGATTCATATGTCACAGGCTTTGGTAATTATTTCCATTCATCATTTTTAATGAGAGGGAAATGTCTTACTAATATTGGCTCAGTTATTATAGGCTCCTTTTCTTTGCTTTATTTTCACTTACCAAGGATTTATTTCGGCTTTGCTTTGTGAAACTTCACATCATACTTGAACAACTTTATGGCTATGTTAAAAAGACGAAACGTTCCATTTCAAATTTAAACCATAGATAATAATGAATGACAGTAATGTGACAGGTCGCTTCACTTTTCATAGAGCAATTGTAGAGGTGTTGCCACTTATTTAGTAAATTATCATGTTTGTAGCACTATGTTGTTATGTACAGACGTCCTGTCCCCTGCATTTAAATATACCCAGGTGATGGCAGGGAACAATATTATGTCCCTAGCAAGCGTGATTAACTAGTTTCGATGCTCGAGGCATCTTGCCATGGCCCATAATGTCCTGCACCTTGTCCCATCTTCTCAAACAGATGTAGGTTAGCATAGTATATTAGGCAATTAATACGTGTTACAATTAAAAGTTATAAATACAGCCTCAATGCGCATTTCTTCGACTTTATTCAACACCTGCGTCAAGTGTTTTCATTTCGAAGCGAATGAAATTACAATTTCTGTTCCGCTGCAGCTTTTGTTATTAAATATGTGCGATAGGTTTGACTCTGGCGTTTAATACTCGTAACATCCCATACGGTTGCGTGTGAATTGTGTGATTCTCCATGGGATAGAATGTTCTAGGTACTTACTGTCATGTACCCATATTATTATGACGGTAAGCCTTAAACAGGTCCCATGGGACCAATCACACACACGACCCACCCAATACCTCCCTAAATGCGACCTTCTTTCTGGGTCAGACAGTAATTTCCTGTTGTACAGAGAAGCCTAGTTCTTATCGACCTGGGAATCGAACTCTGGACCTCAAGGTCCGCAGCTGTTCTTGTTAGCGGATCGACAGTTTGAGTGGGTGATAAACTCTGACCCACTTTAATAATAAATGGGACGGGTTCCCTAGTGTTCGTACCGAGGCCCACGTTATGCCGAAGAAATACTATCCTTATCATCTTTACGTAAATATTTTGTACGTAGGACTATTTGGTACCTACTTTTAATGAACTCTGAGATAAAGTTATCTGTACAGCAAGTTATTAATAAATAGCGCCTTGTTCTTGCAACACAGTTAACTGCTGTTACGTAATAGCCTTTTTCTTTGTAACCTTTTCATATATTCGGATGAAGGTGGAAGCACCAGGGTAGCCCGCAAAATTCAAATATTTTTATGTTTTTTGCAATTTGCCGGTTAGTGTGAAGCTGTATGTTAAACAAAATACGATTCGCGGTCGTAACGCATATTTATCTAAAGAATGATACCCATTTTAATTATCAATATAACCCTTTAAGTTCATACAACTCCATTGAATGACTTTTTCACGAAATAACATTCAATTGAGTTCTATGAACTTAGAGGGTTATATTGATGATACAAATGGTTATAATCCTTTAGATAAATGCTTTTTACGATCGCGAACCGTATTTTGTTCAACATACAGCTTCACACTGACCGGCAAATTGCAAAAAACATAAAAAAATTGAATTTCGCGGGCTACCCTGGAGTTTCCACCTTAATAATAGTGTTGCGACAGGTCGTCTACTTAATGACAAACAAATGTCATAATCAAAAGACAAATATTAATAGAATCCACCACCTGTCTACTATTTCGAAAGCATACAGTGTTATCAGACTTCAGAATTAATAATATTTGAGTCTATTGACCTGTATCATATATTTGATTTGCATCTAGGTACTTTCCAGGTTCTAACTTAGGTTCAAAGGAATAGTAGCTTAGTTTAACTTGTATTGTACCGAATACCTACCAATATTCGTTTTGTGTTGCGTTGCAAGTGGCTTCGGCCTGATATCGCGCTTTGGTATTCCAACAATGCTAATCGCAGTTCCTGAAAACAGGCACAATGTTATATTGTCAGATAAGCGATCATTTTACTGAGTTCTCTTTTATTTATATTGATGGGTACCTACATTCGTTTGCGATTTATCAGTTCTACGATCAATTTCTGACGTAGTTTCAGCGTGCGACAGCAGAATACGCACATAGGTACCTACTTATCTCGGTTCTTTATTATTAAAGTTTCTATGTACAATCGGTACCTACGTCAATATATGAGGGAGATGTACTAGCCCGATACCTTTGTATTCAGATGCAACATCATTTTACCGGAAACTTACGATAATAGCCCCTAGAACAATAACATAAGTGCTAAACGAGTGACGAGTTGTCATTTACGACAAATTGTGTTTGAATTATTGTACGTTTGTAGGTATGTAATACGTGAAGTACAAAGGCATTGCATCATTGTATATTATGTTTTGTGGTCTTTCATTGTTGGATACACGGTTATTGTCAAACATACTGAAAATTATGACACATTGTCCATGGAAAACGTCCCATACTTTATATTTTAAACCAGATATCTAATGAAGAGTTGTGAAATTTAACCTGCCAATTTATATTGGAGCCCAAAAAATCTCAACCTCAACTGCACGTACGACTAAAAAGCCACTTCTCGCAAGAAATGACCTTCGTTTATATCGGAATAGATTCTTATAGAACTTTAATATGTAAAATGTTGATTAACATCACAGAGACAGAACGCACGTCCAGATTTCTGTGGTTAACATCAACATGTTGCTTACAGACTACATCGCGAGGTACGGCCGCATGGCAGAACAGGCTGCGCGTCGCAAGTTCTGGCAGATCCTCTCCGCCGTGGAGTATTGCCACGAGAGGCGCATCGTTCACAGAGATCTCAAGGTATGTGGAGCTGAGGAGTTGAAAAAAGACACGAAGCAACATCGTGTTAAGTATAGAAAAGTACCACTCGTACGAACAACACAAATACCTGCACATAAAGAGGTTAGAGGACCTCCATATCTGTACTGTGGGGAATAATTACATTGTGCGTACACTTAAGGCCGTACCCTGAGCAAATAACCATGAGCATTTTTTCCCTCAATAACAGCGCAAGAGATACAATAGCAAATACGCTCAGAATGTTGAATAAAGTCGTTATAAAATCTAATTTTGGTCGTTTGAAAAAAATATTTCTACCAAAATGCTCATAATTAAATTTTCTATCCATTAGTGTAAGTACAAAATCAAAATAATTGTTAGTTTTCGAGAAGATGCATTTTTTCAGTATTTTTTTCTCATTTCTGTAGTTTCGTTGTGAGGAGATTAATTAAACATTATACTTAGTAATAAAAAATAAAAATCTACCATTTTCAAGATTATGTAGAAATTTAATGTAATTTTTATAAGTTGATACTTCTTTTAGATAACGAGTAGATAGCTCCAAAAAACTGCACAAAAAACGGCTAGCGCTGCGTTTTGCTCGGGGACGCGCGTTAAGGAGTGGAATTCGCTCTCTGAGTCGGTGTTTCCTGATAGCTACAATCCTTAAGTTTATAGTAAATAGGTTACATCTTTAGTGTGCGCCATCGTCGCTCACAACATTCCTTCCCATGAGGTGATCTTGTTGTCGAGCCTATCAAAAATTAGTATGACCTGTCTACTGAGTAACTGCAGTCACTTGTAGAGGTTCTCTCCAGCCCGTGGAATACTGAAAGAAGCATCGTTCTCTCTTTGGCTGGAGAAAAGACCCGAGCAGAGCAGAAACTAAGCAATCACTCAGTGGTCACTCTACTTACAAAGACGAACAGTCGGCTGTATCTAGTGATTTTTGTGTTACGAGTAATAACAACTCCATTCTGGCAACGGCTACAGGTGTAGATGAATTGATTATAAACATTTGTCCAACTGTACAAGGTAGAGTTTGAAGATAAAACTGATTGTAAATCAGGAATTTCAAATCCTAAGTTAAGTGAAAATTCCATTAAATAACATTCATAAACGACTAGCACTGGGAAATAATTATTCAGTAAAATATGAGGCTAATAGAAATAATAGTAAACTTTCATTACCAACTATAAATTACTAGGGGTAATTTATTGCCGGGCAAGTTAAGCGCGAAGCCTTGAAATACTAACCCATTTAGATACACCCAGTATTTATTACATCAACTGGCTGGGAACAGGTTGATTAAAAAATAAAAATATCATTTTAAGCTGCGGGGACCGGCATAATTTTTAATTACGTAAGGGACTTAAAGCTCTCCTACCTACCTATCGTGAAAAATACATTCCTACATTTCCAACGTTTGTCGGACGGCGGAGAGTGTAGCTAGTGGTTAGTATAACTGAACATAGTTTCGAACTAGACTAAAATAACAGTTGGTTTAAGCATTCTGCATAAATCTATCAAACTTCACTTTAGTTAGTCGGCGTCGAGTAGTTTTGCGAGCACGCGCTTTAAGTGTTAAAATGTAGTTACGAGAGCGTTCCAGTGTCCTTTTAACCGTCACTTCACATTCGTACGTCTACGTTAACCTAAACTTTAACTATAAAATAAGTTAATTCCTCCACTTTGTTGTGGTTGTACAAAATTAATCTCAAGTTTCTTTTCAAGTAAGTAGTTGAAATGTGTTTCTCAACTTTAATAGTGAATAGGAAATAATTATATCAAAGTTTTACAGCTGTTCGCGCTGAAAATAATCATGAAAATTCTGCTTTTTTTTGTTGTCCTACGGAAATTCTAGAGACGGGGAAACACGGGTATTTAGGTATAAGAATAAGAATATTTTATTTGTATAGAACATGGTACATACATAAATTATTAGTTATTATTAAAATATATAGGAAGATCTGACTTGTTTCGCCATTCACTGGCATACAAATATTAGAAAAGAACAATAATATGTAAATCCTTATTTTTAACAAATGTTATAAAATTAAAACTGTTGGTACTCCTGTTATATGTATAGATGATTCAGTATATATTATTCTTGAATTCTGTACTATTAATAGGGAAATTACCAAACTGTTTGCATATATCACCTTGAAGTGACTCGCGACTTGCATAGGCGCAAGGGAAAAGTTATAACACGATACTTATCCAAGTACAAAATTTAATTTCCTCTTCCATGAATGAGGCTATCAGACTATTCATAAATTAACATTTTACGATGGTATAAAGTTTTTGGGATCTAGTATTTTACGTGATTCTAATGAAAACTATTCCTTCTAGGCGGAAAATTTGCTACTGGATGCCAATATGAACATTAAGATTGCGGATTTTGGATTTAGCAACTACTACGCGACAGGCGAACTGCTGGCGACGTGGTGTGGGTCTCCTCCATATGCCGCTCCTGAGGTCTTCGAGGGCAAGAGATACACCGGCCCTGAAATTGACATATGGGTAAGCCTATTACCATTCACCAAGACAACCAATCTGCCTAGCCTTTCCCAACTATGTTGGGGTTAGTTAGTTAGCTCTCAGTCTAATCGGATGCCACTGAATATCAGTATATTAAATAGAGCGACTGACTATCTGACCTTCATAACCTTTAGTTTATTATCAGTAATTTACCCAATAACTGGGTAATAAGAAAATAACTCTTGGCAAGACTTGTGTCAAAGTGTTTAAATGTCAAAGATGTTCAAACAACAGCCGGAACCAACGGCTTAACATGTTTTCCGAGAGACAGGAAACTCGGTATGAAATGTATGGCCATTGCATCCACGGACCAACCTTGTCAAGCATAGAACGAAGAAATAAAATTCACCAAGTCACTGTCTTATTATTTGGATATTTTAATATTATTTTTTGATATTTGTAAGACGTGAAGGATGTTTCTGGACACCAAATATAGACATTTTCAATTAATAAGACTCGGTTTTAAAAAAAGTTTTTTTTTTATAGCTAATTTGTTTTTCACAGCTGTTAATAGTGTAGACGTCATTTCGTTTCTTATTTCGTCACAGTCGACGCAATAGCAACCTTATTTCTTACATGATAACGACAAAGCACGAATATACAGTTTTATTATTTATGACTCCATAATCATAAATTATATCATTTGAAATTATTTTATCGAAAGTTTGTACGAAGTTTTGTTTTGAAAGTAATCTGTTTGGCATCATTATGATTCCACATTTAGATTCCGGAGTTATTATTATGTTAACATTAATATTAAAATTATACATATTTTAAAAATATTATTAATATTTTTTAAATATGTATCTAATCTGCATCACTAAGGAATTTGAAAGCTAAAACGTTTAATTAGTTTCACATCTACGCTAACGTCCAAGTTCTAATAACCACCAGATATAGTAATATGGAACGGCAGAAAATAGGTTTTGTTGCCAAAAATATTAAATGCACACCAAAATTAGTTCCCCATTTTAGCGTGAAATTAGAGCCAAAAATTTTACAACTTGTGATCGTACTTGTAACCAACTCCAAATTATGATTGGTTAATCCAAAAAAAGTTAATGACCACCAAAAAACTAACATTATTTTAATATCCTAGTCTTTTCCCAACTATATTGGAGTCAGCTGCCCGTCAAACCGGATTCAGCTGAATACCAGTATTTTACGAGAAGCGGCTGCCTACCAGACTAGACCTCCATAACCCATTAACTGGGTGGGTACGGTTTATTTAGGTAGAAATAGCGCTATAATTTTCTCTTTATTTGCTAAATTTGGTGTCATAGAACAATTTAAAGTGCAGTCATGACTAAAATAACTAGAGTAGAACCATTGTAATTTGAGGTTATCATTTTTAGGGCTCTGCACCAAAATTGTAAAAAGCAACCCTTACGGTGTGACTAAGTCTGTCCGTCTGTCACAGCTGGAAATCTCAGGAACTACTAATGCTATCAACTTGAAAGGAATTGTTTTAGATGACGTTAGGTCAATTATTTTGCAAAAAAGAAAGAAATGAAAATGTATTTTTTTTTTGCAACAGCTACTGAATGGCTTCTTAAAAATACAAAGTATAAGGGCATATGGGGTATCATAGAAAGAGCGCTATTTGCAAATTCTCAAATATTTTTTCGGATTTTGACGAAAAAATACCATATTCTCCCCCCCCCATTATCACCGAAGTTTCCAAAGAGAAAAATCAGAAATTATTCTATGTGAAAGAAGTTTATGTAAAGATTAGAGGAAAAAACGATGTCTCCAAATAGCACACTTTTTCAGAAATCATCAACAAAAATTACATTACTTCCACTAGCGGTCAGGAGATGACGCTGATCTAAAACTGCAATATAGGTACGCCGCAATTTTAAAATACGAATATAGGCCTCGTCGATGAAAATTTAAAAACATTTCACATTTTATAAATATGAATGGTAGCTATGGATGATGGTACGGAACCTTGGTGCGCGAGTCCGACTCACTCTTGACCGGTTTTTTGGTTTAAGTTTAATTTGTTTGAAGTGATAGAGGTTGTGGTCACTAAGTTATTTTTGGTGATCATTATGTTTATATTTAAATATACTTTATTGTACACCAAATGAAAAATACATAAAATAAACCTTAAACTAACAAAACATACAATTGGCGGCCTTATCGCATTTCGCGATCTCTTCCAGGCAACCTGGAATGGATAGAGAAAGTCTGGACACTAAACGGGGTTGCACTTGGTGCAATTTATCCCCGTTAAAATTCATCGTTCTTTCTGCCGAAGAAGCAAGTTTCCAAGACTAATGATGATTTACTTTCCTCAGAGTCTCGGCGTGGTGTTATACGTGCTCGTATGTGGGGCACTGCCTTTCGACGGCTCCACTCTTCAGTCATTACGAGACAGGGTGCTCTCCGGCAGATTTAGGATACCATATTTTATGAGCGAAGGTAAGCGACAGCAAACTCATTATATCTCAATTTGAAACTTATCGAAGTTCTAGAGCCCTCTATATCGACAGGTAAAGTGATACGCGTGAAACCGTCGTGACATTTCCTAGTAGATACGAGTACATTATGTATGTATCAATATGCATTTTTAGGTAATAGAAGATTGTGCTGCATAGAGCGGAAAGGAAAAATAATATCTCTCTGTGATTGAACGCTGAGCGAGCCTCGACATTGCTTTCTTCAATGAAGAACGCTCAAGGCTGATACGTCACAGCATTGTTCGACTATCGTACCGAAACTGTAAACTAAATTACCCTTGACGCTCTACAAATGGATGACGTATGTGCTTATCGCCGGGCCCGTTAATCGTTATGATTCCAGCTAAACGGTTCGAGATCTCGCCTTTATTTTACTTTCAAGGCACGTAGCTACTCGTTTAGAATACCTTCGCGGACTAACAATTTCGCTTTACTTTTAAAGGGCGATGTAGGCGAAAACTCATTTGCTCAAAAAGGTAGACATGCAAGTAACAATGCCACTTTCCGCGCGTCGAGTTTCAAAAGAAAACCGTTTCTGTATGAGCAAGTTTTCAAGTGTTACCAAGACATTAAGTAGGACTCTGTTTGACTGACACGTTTCGACTAACTTCACCAATTTTCTTTCTAATTAAGAAGCTTCTTTGTAGCCATCAAATCGAGTGTCTTAATAGCTTTGAGATGAACAACCTACGCAGACTTGGATAATAAATGGAGCGTTTTATTTTTGTTCAATTACGGCCCTGTTGTATAAGCTTTTTGGTACCGAAACTGTACAGTTTTTATTTTTCAATCTGATTTATTTTTAAACCGTAATTTGCTACGAGTAGCCTTGATATTTTCTCTTTTGAATTTATAATTTGATTCTGAAATAGCACTACTACGTAACTCTCCGTTTTAAGCGATTAGATTTCTTTTGTAAATCACTTTTTACTGCCTGCTTACCATGACAATGTGACTAATATCAATATTATATTAAAAGAGAGATCTGAGATTATATCTTGATTTCGGATTAAAAAAATAGAATGTGGAAATCTAAGTATACTTAATAATATTATAAAG
The DNA here is from genome assembly GCA_963859965.1 of Ceramica pisi. Classification (NCBI taxonomy): domain Eukaryota; kingdom Metazoa; phylum Arthropoda; class Insecta; order Lepidoptera; family Noctuidae; genus Ceramica; species Ceramica pisi. The sequence continues at coordinate 12,474,329 of OY982539.1, forward strand.
CAGAAGAGTTTGTTTGTTTGGTTGAACGCGCTAATCTCAGGAACTACTGGTCCGATTTGAAAAATTATTTCAGTGTTAGATAGCCCATTTATCAAGGAAGGTTATAGGCTATATATCATCACGATAAGACAAAAAGGAGCGGAGCAGTAATGGAAAATGTGAGGCAGACGAAGTTGCGCGGGTCAGCTAGTGTACGATAAATGGATTTTGAATTCAAAATATCAAGTCAAAGTAGGTAGGTACATAATTTAAATACGTTTGCACCTTTAAACATCAAATATATTTTCTTCTTTATTTTTTATGCAGCTACCATGTAGTCTTCAGTGAAGACTAAAACGTCATGCAGGGTGGTGCTCTTCACCACCCTGCATGACGTTTTATTAAAATTAGTTCAGTTGTTTTAACAATTTACAATAGTTACATTTACTATATCTAACTTTGTTAGAACTGATAATAGCATTATTAATGGGTAATATGCTTAATGCTCTACAAAGTGCCTGTTCAAAGAAAATTTTATAAATACAGTCACAAGACTCAGAAACGTGATGAGGAATCGGTGTGTATCTAAGTAATTAAGTTGGGAACAATTATTATTTGCTGCCAAAAATAACGTTTCTCAAAATAAATATAAGTACCTACCTTAACAATTCTTAAAATAACGAGGTTAAGGAAAAAAAATCTCCTTAATAAACACCGAAAGTCTCTGAAGAAGGCCTTGAGCTATTGAGCACGTGACAACTTCCAACTTTGTCCCCTAAATAGCAGATTTGCCTAAAGATTCTTAAACCAAAAATAGTAATAGCCGTTTCATTTTATATTCTTCGGTTTCAGTAAGTGCGTAATAACTTCATAGGTACCTACTGTGTAAGCGCGTATACAATAGTTTTAGGTAGGTATATACGACAAATGCTTCTAAATCCAAAAGGATTACACGTAATTAGGCGGCGTTAATGAAGCATTACGTACACTAGCCTGGAAACTATTGTGAACGTAGAAGATAAAAAATAATGAAATCGATAAGCGGCCGACCACTTGCGTCATCGGTGTTCAATCATGCATCCCGTGGACCGGCCGCGAGCACGGACCAATAAATTATGACTGACCAACACGTTTTCTTGTGGAAATAACTTCAATTGCTCGACTTTATCTGTATTCACAGATTTGCTGTAACAATATTTCAGACAACCCAATTCTGAAGTACGATTGACATGAATACCTAGCTAGTCCTTCTTAAATTCAAACAACTTTCAAAGTGCCACAATAAACTTGTAAGATTTCTAGTAACAAATGAAATTGTGATTTAAACATCCTGAAATGGGCCGACGACGCCAAAAGCTATTAATTCAGATTCGATTTCCAAGGAGCGTTGGATTTCTATTATGTTGAGTAATTCAGCCGTTTGAATTACCCTGATAGGAAAGTTAAAACGACTCCTTTTGAAGTCAAATCACTGTTCGTAAGTGTAACACTGTTATTGAGATTTATTTCACGGCCTTCAGCATGATTATCGCTTTTTTCAGTGGCCACATTAAAATCAAAGAACTGGGCATACCTACAGTAAATTTTGATTGACGCAAATAATATGTCTTTATTCTAAGATTCTTATCCAAAGTAGGTACCTAATTGTCGAAAATTACGCATTTACAATAAAAGTCAAAGTCGACGTTTAGATTGCAGGAGAAAATTTTCATGTGAAATATACGTGCAGAAATGAATCTTAATACCCTTGTCATGAAAATATTTATCTTATCAATATTAGACTAGGTCATTTATTACGTATTCAGGTACATACATAATATTAAGTGTTTCTAAAGACAAACTAAACAAAAGAAGATAAACAGCTTTGACGCAGTTACTACATGTGATTAGATTATTGGATTACAAGAAAATCCATGTAAACGTTTTAAAATATAATTGAAAATTGTTTTCGTAGTTCACGTGCGCGACGGTGAAAAGCTAAGAGTATCAAATAAATGTTATTTTATAACCTCAGATGTTGTCTAGATGACGAAGCAAAGTCACCCCAATAACGTACTTAAAAAAGGGCAACGTCTTTCACGATGTGTATGTCCTTTTTAGTTGATTCAATGAGCACCTTGATGGCGATGACGGGCGTGATCCAGAAATAGTGGGTGCTGACGTTACTCCTGTACGTCGATACATTTCTCGCTGAAGGTTTGACGCAAGAAATGTTAATGACTTTGCATAAACACAGAATAATTTAGATGTTATAAAAAATCCTTAAGTTTTATAAAAACTTCGTTTACAAGCAGGGTTTTTTGGAAGCATTAGAAATCTTCAGTAAGCTTTATTTTTGCTTCAAGGTTATCTTTATGTGTTTTTTTTATTTGGGTTTGCTGTTCTGTTTAAAGCTGAACTAATAAGGATTTCAGGAGTTTTCATTTGAAGCAAAATGTTCCATTAACTTTTATAAGATCACTTCGTTAACCATATTTATATGCCATTCAAGATCGAGACCTTCTTCCTTTCAAATACGGTCAAAAGTCTATATTAAATATCAAGTTTATGATGACTCAATACAATAAAACGTTATGACCAGAAGTTACATGTGTTTGTATTTTTATACTGACTGTCGGAAGTACACTGACTCATCCGATAAAATTATAACTATGCTCAATTTCCTTACACACAATAATATTTATTGTTGACCACGTTTCACTAGTAACATGGGTAACTACTGTACTACTTTATTCCGGGAATATTCCCAGAGCACCCTCCAGAGATTCGGTCCTGTTCCGGTGATAGGTGGTAGAAGATGTTACGTGACGCGAATACAAATTTATACCTTCATAGAAACATTAGTAAACAGCGAAGGGCATTCGGCGAAAATGTCTACCATTGTTTATAACTTTATTTTCGTTATTAGGCACTAGTTGGAGTGGGTGGCCTATTTGGAATTAATTTAATAAAGCAAAAAAATGATATGATTATTTATAATTGTGAAAAATGCGTGATATTTACGTTGGCCGTAAACTTAAAAGTTTAAGTAACGTAAATATCACGCATTTTTACTGACTGATTAAAATCAGTCCAGTTCGTCGAGTGCTTTCAGAGGACAAGTGCGGTTGAAAACGTCCTCTAGACCGTTGCGTTGTAGTCAGTCGGCTGTAGCCCTTATTACGGGCTCTTTATGCCCTTCGCCCACGGAGCACCTTGTCTGCGTCCTCATCATGAGCAGTGCTTGTAACTTCGCCGGCGGGGACGAACGTGCCCATTTCAACAAATTTTAAAAATCCTGCTCATTCCTCTCCACGCCACGCCATGGCACTAACGAACGGATTATTTCCTTTTCCATGGCACAAAGATTGAGGTCGCCTGAGGGATGTTAATCTCTAGCTTTAATCGTCGGATTTAAGCATTACTTTTTCACAAAAAAATATGCTCTTATACAATTTAACGACCTTACCCTACAGTTTGAAATTTCATCCAAAAAATGTGAACGTATTATTATTTGGGTAACGAGCAAGGCTATTTGATGAATTATTCAGATTCGTAATAGGAAGTTCGTGTCGTGGAAAATTTGGTCGTGTCTTCGGAAGTTTACGAGTTTCGATAATTCGAGAAAACCCTTCCTGAATTAAGTGGGAAACTAGTAATCCAAACAAGTTTGTTTAACTCAATTCTAAACTTGTTACATTAGACGACTGTAGATTTCTATCAGATGTGTAGTAAAAGATGTAAATTCCATTTGGACAGAATGTTTTTTGACTAAACAGATACCCAGACGTGAAACTAATTACGGAGAGGGAGCGAAGAATAAGAAACCTTTGGAATGATCATTCATTTGAATATTCCTTTCACGTTTAGTTACTTCACGCTGCTTTATAAGTTCTACAGTGTTTATTTTACCTGATTAGAAATTAAAAATAGAAAGTATAGTATCCACAACTTTTCCAAGAGAAACATGTTTTCTACACTAATATTATAAAGAGGAAAGATTTGTCTGTTTGTTTGAATTGAATAGGCTCCGAAACTACTGGACTGATTTGAAAAAAAAATCTTTCAGTGTTACATAGCCCATTTATCGAGGAAGGTTATAGGCTATATATCATGAAATATCATCACGCTAAGACAAATAAGAGCGAATGGAAAATGTAACGCAGACGAAGTTGCGCGGGTCAGCTAGTATAAATTAGATGCCTACCTGAATATAATATTATTATACATATTCAGGTAGGCATCTAATTTCCCAAAACATTGCGTCGAGCGAGCAGATGTGTTACGCACGTGAGCTGGCCGTTCGAAGACGTAGATTTATCAATTTGTTTTCAACGTGCTTCTGATCGTAGATTTCAGCTAATGATTTATGCATACAGTTTTATTAAAAGATTTCTCAACAATTAAGTTAAACGGTTGATGTTTTTATTTTTTGTTCTAAAGCAAAATCTATGAATTTAAAATCCCCTGATATTTCTTGCCTTGCTTGATGTTGATATTGTGGTATCAAGCAAGAACTCAGGCTCAGAGGGCAAATGTAGGTAGCTGATTTTTTTGTACCTAGTCTTAAACATATATTTGAAGTTAATGATGAGTGGCTAGATATTTGTGTGTTCCAATGATGGATGAAGCATAGGTACAACTGCGAAGAATTTATGCTTTCGTGTCAGAGCTTTAAAAAAAGTAGTAAAGATAGAGTCGTGTGAACGTTTGCTTATAAGCGTTCATCATACAACAAATAAAGCATTTATCTACCGAACACGACCGCTCTCGAAGATTAACCGACCACGTCATGGCGAATTCGCTTCGCTCTAAGTGGACAAATTACGGACCAATTTTTGGCATCAGAAAAACCCTGTTCTTATTATAAAGAAAGAAATTTCACGTATTCTGGACTAATCAACTTTCAAATGGACCAAATAATTAGAAATTATATTATACCGTGTACCTACAGCATACGTCAGTCAACCCACCTAAATACTTTGTTAAAAGCGGTCTGCTATATTACGATAAAGTAATAAAAGACATTTAATATCACATTCCGGATATGACAAGCGCATTCGGTTAGCGTTTCTCACGCGACTGGTAATGTCTCACTTTTTACATTAAAAGTATATTCTTATACTCAAACAAAGTATATTTGAGGTGCGTGTAATATACTTTTTCCCTACATGCTCATGTACGCTAGCGATTTCCTTTCCGTTGCGAAATTAATTGCTATGGACGCTCGTGTAGCTGTTTGTAACGTTTCATACTAACCTAGTGTGCATTGTACTGTGGCCATTAAGATTGCGAATAAAGATTACGAAACATCTAATCAACGTATATTACGCCTAATTACTACACAAACAAAATGCTATTTCGATTTTAATGATGCACTCATTAAATTCAATGTGTGAGTTTGAATTCTCTCCGAATTTTTAATTTTTAATTATCTTTTATCAGCGACCACCTGCGACTTATTTAGGTAGATAGCAAAAACACCTGATTTTATTTTATTATTATAATCTCTAAGCCGCAGCAGACAGACACATTTTATTATCTTGGATTTAAATAATAGGTATTTACTTGTTTAGAAAATACCAAAACATTTATTTAGGTAACGTTCGAAAACGAGAATCGAAAAGACGTTAAAAACTCGAACGTGTGGCAGCGCCGTATCAGCTATTATCCGCAGGCATTCCGCTGTTCTGTCGTCTGTTGTCACGTTGCCGCCTTCATAACGGAGGAAATTATGAAAAATGTATTTTCTTTCAGAGGCGATCGCTTGTTCAGCTCGCCTCTGACGTCAGCAGCGTGGACCGACAAAATATTGGCGTTTCATGCAAATGCGATCAGAAAACACAGTCGCTTCTGAAATACAATTATCTTAAACAAAAATGTATCACATTTTATGTGAAAAATCGCGTACTTAGTAAAAAGTTTAATCGTGAAAACCACTTCGTTCCAGACCGTTTCAGTTAACAATTATTGAGCTGCAAACGTTGCTTGCAACTGTTGCAATTATAGAGAACGTTCTACTAAGTTTTATTTTGGATCTCCTTGAATTGGAACAATCTTTAACTGCGGTGTAATAAACATGATAAAAGTTAATTTTACCCACTTAGTATTTGTATTACTAATATACGTGTTTTTTATCACACGGCATTTTATTAGTTAGTGACAACATCTTTGCCAAATAAACCTCGCTAGGTAATTCCGTCCTGATGTAAGCAGTGATACCTACAGACACGTCTGTATCACTTACTTAACTGCTGGAACTCGCTTACCTAATACTGTAAGTCTTTTTCCTTTACAAAATGACTTGCAAACCGCGGTGCGATGTACCTAACCACTGTAAAAAATATATGGAAAACCCTAACTAACGCAATAAGCTTTTGATTTAAAAAAGCCCAGCACATAAATCATCAAAGGAAAGAAAACAGGCAAGAGTTTACAATGCATTTAATATTTTGGTGCAAAGATGTCTCAGTGCCGGTCGGCATGATTCTGTAATATTATTGTAGTGAGCAACATTGTTAGATATACGTCAACTGACTTATGGTAGTGCTTACATGAGCTTTATGGCTTGTAAAATAATTGGCGGCATTAGTGGCGCAGGCCAATGCCAGCAATACGGCGCGGACGCGCGGGCGAGCGTTGTCCGGTGACGCGGCTGACGGCAGCTCGTAAAGTCGCACAAGTTCATGGAGCACCAGCAAGCCCGCATCAGCCGCCACCCACCCGACTTTTCATCGTTTCATTAAATAACACCCGCACATTTTTCACCCGATTGCGTCAATGGTCAAGCCAAGCACGCGATATTTGCGTCCGAGCGATTATTAATAGATTCGCCTGGCAAAAAGTCGACCACTCATCGGCTTTATTTTAGAAAGCAGAAGGAAGGTAAATAAAATAGTATCTTCAGAATTACTCTCAGCGTGGTGTGTTTTGTTAGCGTGATTTTGGACGCGCGTTGGCTATTTTCAGCGCGCAAGTGCGTTTAAACGAATATTTATAATCGTATTCGTCACTCGAATCGAAACTATGTTTTGTTAATGCGAAGTAAAGAGGGAATACTGCGAATGAAATATTTACTTAAGATTATTTTCGGTATTGGATTTATTTATTCTCAACGGGCGTCATTCTCTTTCGGCACATGAAAGCAATTATTCGTATTTTGGATGGTATGACGCACGACCTGAATGTTTTCCAAAGGACGACAATTTCTAAATATCTTGTCTAAAGTTTATATTTGTAAATAGTTTGGGGGTAGAAACTATTTATATCGATCTATGCTAGCCATTAGACCGATCATTATTAAGTATAAAAAAAAAAAACAGTTAAGTACCCGGAGGGTAGGTCCCTCCAGGTACTTAACAAATGTTTTTTAAAGTATTATACAGGGTTTTCCAATAAGAGGTGTTATTTTGATATTCAATGAAAAATGCATTTTTTTTAATATAAATGTTCGGATGTTTATTTCATTATAAAGAGGAAGGTATGCCGTTTATAGTGGAAAATAACATCAGGCAAATGACCACCACGACCACGCTTACAGGACCACGTACAGGACCATATCCTTTTCATGAAATTTTCCATAATCAAATCGCAAAGTGGCTGCCGTCCTCGATAACCTCACGAATTCCATATTTGAGGCTGTTCTTGAGCGACGTGCACGGGTTTTATTCTTCACATCACTAAGTTGTCCCAACAGCTCGAATTTTTCCACCAATTTCTGTATTGGGGTCCGACAAGGTGCTTCACGACGACCCAAAAATGTTCGAGTTTTACGAACCGTCTCTGCCAAATTTTCACCATTTTTATAGTAAATTTTAATAATTTCAATGCGTTGTTGAAGCGTGTATCGTTCCATTTTTAATAAACGGCGTAGTTTCTACTTGTCAAATGTCAAAAAATTACAGCTTCATAAGTGACATCTACCGAAATAGCGGGCTATTCAAAATAACACCTCTTATTGGAAAACCCTTTACTTAGGAACTTAGAACTGGGTGTCTGGGAGGTCTCTGACTATTTTTTATTTCAAAGCATAATTTGCCGATGAGCATTTTAGATAACATGAACATATGACTTATCGAACGCAGCAATTTTAAATAACGTACGTATTTAAATTTTTAAAAAACTTACAAAGTGGAAGATATTATACGCCATAGAAAAAAGTTGCAAGCAATGACGTTACAGCTTTTAATTATGTTGCTACTGAATGCTACCAAAATTAGTTATGATAATAAAGGAAAAAACTGAATAATAGAGGGTATGTAATTGAAAGACTTGCAATTGATGAATACGGTATTTATGAAGCTAAAGCTTTTTAAAGCTGCCTAAGAGGGGGACTCCTTGAAATAAATATATTTAACCTACGCTGAAATTCATGGGGTAACCAGGGAAACCGGAGTAACACCTGCGAAGAGTGGTTTAGATTGCTTTATTTACTTTCTCATGTTAATATCAAAGTAATTTTTGACGTTAAAATAGGTAAGACCCATATCAACGAATGTTTTTAAGATATTTCCGGAATGTCTCTCATCAGCTTATTGGTAAGCTGATGAGAGACATTCCGGAAATATCTGATGATAAAGATGAAGATGGCTGTATTACCAGTCGAAAACGTGATATTTTATGTAAAAAAAAAGACAAAAACCGCCAAGGCTCACCACGGTCCTAAATTTCCAGAAGTGTGTGTAAAAAACCAGCACTGAGTTTGTTTTAAACTGTTGGAGTTTGGACTAAACTTTTAACGATTGCCCATTGTGTTCTCTACCCAACAAGATATGACGTAGGACGTAGCACTCACAAAAAGCGTTGAGGTAAAGCTCTTTCAAGCCTCAATATAATTATTATTGTACCGTGAGTGCTAAGTCATCGGCTCACTGTGATCCGGCTTATGTACTTTGATCCTGAGTTGATGTCATTACTCCATGTGACGCAAACCTAGCCTTTGTAAGTGAATTAGCGATGAAGCTACGTAGATTTAAGTACCTATATAAAGCTAAATCACAATAACAAGAGCCTTTCACTGGAATATACGTAACATTGTCACGATACTATTCCCGAAACCCGTAATTTGGAGGTTTATTTTTGTAGGTACTCCCCAAGATAACCCAGTAGGTACATTTCAAGGCTTCACATCGAAAATAAAAATATCAAAATAGCTGTCTTATATTTATGACATGAGTTAACAGAAGGATGTAGAGCATAATATTGTTATCTTGCATCTTCTACAACGCTGAAATGAAAATTACCCCTGTACCTAAAGAGCAGGGTACATAGGTGTTGAGGCTCATACGCTTCGTACATTTTGCAACGGATGTGACCGTCATTTGGCGCAACGACCGTATTTGCTCGGCTACAGAGGTCTGACGTCACGTTCCCAAGTCACCCGGCCTGTGACCTTTCGGTGTTTTGCGAGCACCTTGCCTTGCTTACCTACTACTCCGCTTATGACGTCAGTCGAGAGGATTAACTGGAGGACTTTGATTAAACGCTATTGTATGGTACTTAATGAGGTCTTTAAGTAGGCGTTATTCAGTCTGATACACGTAGGTCAATTGAAAGAAAGTATTTTTAGGATAAGTAGGTATATACCTAGAATATTTATTTTGAGGCAATTCGGATTACCTACGTTAGAACATGTAAAGAGAATAATTCATGACACCGAGCTTTGAAAAGGATGTAAGTACTTAGATCAAATTATATAAGTTGTCAGAATTTCTAGTCACCGCATTATAATGATACCTAAATGATAAAACGTAGGAAGATAGGTACTTATATAAGCAGAATAATATAAGAAAATGGAAACTGAAGATTCTTGATTAATATTTTTTATAGCAGAAAAGCAAACCTGTTTACATATTCAAATCCTTACAAGACGTTAATCGTAGGTATTTTGTGATAATCACGCGTCGCATTACGTCTCACCGTGTTTCTGATTGCTGTTATTCAGGTTAATGACCGTTACTGATAAAAACTTGAACTCAGCAGTACGTAATTGTCAAAGAGCCAAACATTCTAAGCGTTTTGTTACCTCTTAACGCGGGCTGAACCGATTACCTACCTACGTGCTACGTCACGGTGCTGTCTGTAGAGATACATCATCTACATAATAAGTATATCTTGTATACTTTATCGCACGTCAATTGTTTTATGAGAAACACATTGCACTAATGGATGTACCTACGCAATTTAAAACAATGACCAGACTTGGATAACGTCAAAGGTTATGAATATGAATTATCTTGTAACGTCAATACTTCAATAGTCTGTACTATAAGTAGTTACTTGTAAAAAAGCAAATAAAGAGCTGCTATGACTAAATTTTTTACATCAAAGGAGTATTTTCCGGTGTACTTTACACTGGGAAATATCCTGATGGTATCTTTTGGCTTTAGATTTAAAGAGGAACATCGT